>CM051268.1:54649706-55005206 GCA_027921565.1 Artemia sinica
TGCACTTTGTGAATTTAGAGAGCGATAAGGGTTCCTGATTGAGACCAATTTTAGGACTTGGGTTCTAATTATTGGTTGCTGTGGTAAAAGTTGCCACAATAGCCCTATCCAAGAAAATACCAAACGTCTGTTAAGAAGTGTTTTTCATAAAATTCTTAGGGAGTTTTCAGAAAATTGAAGGACATCACACATTGTAGTGGCAGATCCAAAATTTTACGGGGCTTTACGCTAGAAAAGCTCCTATTATAGAATATTCTTCCAGTTTGTTTACCAGAAAATAAATAAAATGTATTTCACGTGCACATTACGAAGTAAAGTTTAAGAATCGGGAAATCGAGAGACGTACCTATCAAGGAAAATAAACTAGCAAGTAATTATTTTAGTTTTAGTAGTTTAAATATTTGATTATCTCTTTTTTTGAACAAAGGGGCAACATTTTTTAAAACATGTGTTTGATTATCTCCTTAATGAGCTCCTCAGTACTACAGACAATAAAAATCAAACCATTATCAATAAACATATGTGAAAAGTGGAAGCGACTATATTTAATTTAGCTGCAAGTCTACATTCATGCCCACCACGTAATTTCCCTTTGAGAAAAAATTGATAAAACTTTTAAAACTGAAATATCAATGCGAAGCACCAAATATCATAATCAAATGTCATCGCTTTATGGCATTGTTCAAATAAAACTTATTTTTAACTTGATTATCGTTGTAAATTCATTCTTTGTCTTTCTTTCCATTCTTAAACCAATGTTATATTTACCTTTTGCATTATTACAGCCCACTATATATACATTTATATAAATTTATGTGCAGTGTTACAGCCATACCAATTATTCTCCTTTCCTTTTTTATTCTTTAATAATAATTTCTGGTCGTTTTGAGTTTGAGTTATTATAGGCTTCTATTTCTATTGATCTTAAGTTTAATATGGCCTTTACTTTTCTTTAAAAAAACTTTCTTTTTCGTAAAGTTTTCGTAGTATACCGCTGATGGCAGATCAAATGAGAGGAGCTGTTTGTACGCGCCGATATATATATATATATATATATATATATATATATATATATATATATATATATATATATATATATATATATATATATATATATATATTATATATATATATATATATATATATATATATATATATATATATATATATATATATATATATATATATATATATATATTATATATATATATATATATATATATATATATATATATATATATATATATATATATATATATATATATATATATATATATATATATATATATATATATATATATATCGGCAGCGTACAAACAGTTCCTCTCATTTGATCTGCCATCAGCGGTCCAATTACCCTGGAACATGTATTTTGGCAAAAACTTTCTCAAAATGCCTTTGAAACCAACTTGAGACTTCGAAACCTATTTTTAATTCCTACTAAAAACATCTAATAATAACATTACACTACTAAATACCGATTTTCATGTATGTATTGGAATAAATTAATTTAAAATTAGTTTCTTCAAAATTAGTGTTCCAACGTTGAAGCTAAGTTTCGCATTCAAGAGAGATCTGACTTGTCTACCCGTGAAAAGATCTAATGTCGCTTATGTTTATACCGGTTTATACATTCTCTGGAGCAATCGCACCTCGGTCCGGGTTTTTATAATGTGTGAGATAGGACAAGATCATACTGCTATTATATATACTGTGCTATTCAATTACAAACTTTTACGGCAAATTTCTGAGAATTAAAGACAATGTAGAGCAGATTTGACTAAAGCTATCAGAGCCATTTTTGTCATTATATTTTTGTGTGAAAGCTATGGAATAAAATAAAAAGAGCTGGAAAAACATAATTTTTTCGGTATTTCAGGGGACTGCCCTCCTCAACCTTCCACTCCTTACGCTAAAGTTTGAATTTTTTGTTCCCACATCTTTAATAAAGAATTGCTCAAAAACAAGGGCCGTTGAACTGGAATGATAACTAGTTTTAAAACGCTATAAAAGTTTTGGCGTAGAGAGTACAGGATTGAATAGGGGGTGGCCTCCTAATATAAACCATAATTTTTGTTAGTTGTAAGTTTTAGAGTTGGTTTTTCACTCCTATTTGAGAAAACTTGTTTTTTTTTATTTAATGATCAAAGAGAATCTTATCTAAGAAAATATACACTTATCAAACAGTTCGTGGTAAAAAAAAAAAACTCTAAGCAAGGAGGGACCGAAACTTTAAAAAGTGATTAAAAAATTTTTTTTTTTTTTTAACTTTAAAAAATGTGTAATTTCGCGTTTTTTTTTTCTGAAAAAAGGATCAAAGATCCGTGTTAATTTGTTTATTCCTCTAGCGGAAAATTGAGGGAGTGGTCATTTGAATGGTATTGGAAGTTTGGAATGGTACGCAGGATGGCTGGCCCTCGGCCCCCCATTGCACTTCCTGGCTTAAGGGCCACGAAACGGAGATTAGCACCGCCGGTATGGACCTTAAGGGTCTAGTGCCGTCATACTTACTATTGTAAGTTTTAGTGGCATTTTTAAGAAGCCAAACAGATTGCGTCACAGGAAAGTGTGCCATTTTTGTGGGGCACGAAGCCATAATTTTGTCCCAAAGAGGGCCAAGTTGGTATCAATGAAAATTCTGATACAGCCAATAGAATTAACAGTATCAAAAAAATATATATATTAAGTTTCCCAGCTTCAAAGGTAGTAATGCTACGTGATGGCAAATTCGTTCCTAAAAAGTCACGTAGTTCATAGTATCATAGTATCATAGTATCATAGTATCATAGTATCATAGTATCATAGTATCATAGTTCATAGTATCATACACGATAAATTGTTAATAAAGACGTTTATTTAAAGATCAATAACTAAGCTGATTCATTTGATGTTTAATAAATTTATATACAGAGACGTATAATGCGCATCAGCTGTTATGGAAGAGGGCCGGTAGGTCATTGTGTAGGTGGGAGTGTGTTTGATGTCTAAGAAAGTGCATTTTTGTGTCCAAACTATGTAACTCCCATGAGCCTTCAAACAAACATAGAAGGGAGCTTGAGGGGGATATAAAATAATCTCTAATCTCCCTTCATTTAGAATAAGCATGAATATAGGCACTGCGTGGAGATAGCTCCATTCTTATTACAGAAATGATTTCAATCATATGCGCAACGGCCCAAAGACGGAGAGGCTGGAGGGAGGGTGGCAATTTGTGAGCACCGTCAGCGAATTACACTATGAAGATGAGGCAAGTGACACCAGACTTTTTATTTTTGCCGATATTTAAATGGAAATATTTGGTCTCGTGTTCATTTGTTTGTTTGTTTTTTTGTTTTTTTTTTATATATTTCACAGTTGTTAGTAACAAACTGTAGGTAAGGAGCGAATCGTGCTAATAGTAACCCAAGCCATGAAAACAGCAGCGTTGATAACAACCGTGCACTAAAAAATCATGAACTAGTGGTGATTTCAAATATATAAACTTCGTTAACTTTAAAATCACCCACCAAAAGCTATGGGCCTCAGAAAACGTGCCTCATTTTCAAAAAGGGTAAAAACATCTAAAGGGCGAATTATTTTGATGGAAATTTCACCATTGAATTCAGCATATAATAATAATAGTAGGTTTCAATCTTATCTACAAATTTGTAAAGTTTTGTGCTAGGCGTACTCCCCCGGGAAATTCTCCCCGAAAAATCCCCCCCCCCTGGAAAATTCCCTCCATACGAAAAACTTAGCAGCCAAAGAGAAAGTATGACAAATAAAAATAAGGAAGAAAATAAGGAATTTTGGAATATTTTACCTATACTCCAAAATATAAACAGAACTGTGGTGTAGAACATCCTATACTATTTGCTTTTTTTATAAGTTTTTCCGTGATTTTAGGGGTTGAGTTATCAAAGCAGGGTAATATAAAGTAATAAAAGATAACTCCAAAATATGGGATTAGCGACAACTGTGGAAGAGCTACCCTATGATAGAATTGCACAGAGATAACAGGTTGGGACACAGAAGCAGGAGTGATTACTTCCTGGGGACTTGGTCTGGTACCAATCAGAGGCATCTATAACCAAATTATTTAGAGGGCAATAAATTTTACTAACTGGCTGGTTACTTTTAGCGTCAATTACTTCTTTTTTTCTTTACTTTCTTAGACTAATCTTCTTTCATTAATTTGAATCCATTTTAATAATTTATTTTTAAATGAATTTATTTTTAATTGTAGTTTTTAAATAAATTTTAATAATTTTTTTGCATCAGCCCAATTACTCTAATAGAAAAACTATTTTACCGACTCAAACTTTTTGTCCGACTGGCGGAAAACATTGGAGAAAGGGTGCCCCTTCCCCCTATGAATGACACCTTTGCCGACGAAAATAGTGCATTATACCAGTTCACCCCTTGCGATCAAGAACGCGTAAACTAGGCGCCCATCAGAAGGCTTTCGCGTCTGAAGCACCTTTAAATGACATTTTTTTTTTTTTTTTTTTTTGATTTTAATAACAAGGAATCAAACTCTAAGTCAGAACAAAACAAATTTACAATTGACAGATCTCCTTACTTCAAATTATCAAGCATTAGTTTAAATAAAGAATGTTTTCAAAAGTTCATCAAGCCTTGTTCACAAAAAAATATTGGGTCTCCTCCACCAGGCGTATATAAGAATGTTTTCCAGTCTGAAGTATCTTTACTTATATAGACTTCGGAACTTTTCAGAATCGAATATGCAACCGTACGGCATTACTTACTACCCAACTAAGAAGCCCAACTATGATGCTTTTAAATCGATTGCCTATCTCGGAATTTATAATCGACACCAGTTGTGGCATGGGGCAAAATTGTAGTTTAGTGCCACAAAATGACGGAAAATGCAAATTTCCCGTGGTAAAATCTTTTTGGTCACTGTAAAAGTGCTCTAGAACTCTTGAGTACCGTGCGAATAAGACCTCTGCCGATTTTCTATGATCATCGGTTTGATGCGATCACACTTGGGAAATAAAAATTTGACATGCATCCGTACGTTTTTTTTCTGGGAAAAGAATGCAAAATTACCTAATTTTGTAGATAGGACCCAGAAACCTCCAGAGTTTGTTTCCTTAATATGATGAATCTAACGGTGTGATTTTCATTAAGGTCACTTGTCTATTCTGGGTGTTCACCCTTTCTTTTTTTAAATCAGGCAACTTCTCTCGGGCTTGTGGTGTTTTATATGCAACATTAACCTTAATGAATTTATATATTTGGAATTAGCACAAATATCCAATTCTTTGGACGTATTAAATGTTATCAAAATTCTTTTTTTAGAGTTTGGCTACTTTTGGCCCAAGTTTTTTAGGTCCGATATTTTTCAAAATTAGGAAAAGAAAAAACATTTAAAATGTAATTTGTTTTCAATAGAATGCAAATTATGTTCTGTCTTTAGAAAGCAAACGGGGTGCCAGCCCTACTTCTCTCATTTTCTACTCGTTTTAAGTTTGATTTAGTTATTCATTGTAATTTCTGTTCCTTTTGGGTTTCATTTATTTATTGGCGGTGATTTATGATAGTTTTACATTTGGAATATTATTTTACTTGATTTATACTCACCTTTGGTTTAATGTTTCTCTTTAATTTTCTTTGAAAAACTTTTTTTGTGGAAAAGGTCTTTTGAAATTAATTTCTGTTCGTTTTTTATTGACTTAGTCTTTTTAATTGGTAAAGAAAATAATTATTTTTAACTTTTTTGGTTTTCCAAAGAATAAAAGTTCAAAGAATCAAGAACCAATACTTTGTCTTACTATTTATATGTTGGACAAAACTTTTCAGCAATTTTCAATAATGTACACTTTTTTGAAAATGTAGACAAACACAGTATCTTTTGATTTAGTTTTACAACTCCTCATCTTTCCATTGTTGAAAACCTGGATGCTCTTACACCACTTTGGTTTAGTTTAATCTGAGATATCGCCAAGACATTATATTGACAACCGGCATCCACATAGTGCCTTTTGATTTAGTTTTAAACCAACATAAACTTTCCTTGAAAGATTCTACTTTATACCTCATTGAAAGTTCCTCGAAAGTTTCCCCTTCATACCTTCATCCTAAGGTATTCCACCTGGATATCTTGCCCCCTCCCCTTCATTCTGTATACTGTCCTGGCTAGTAGCATGCATATAGTACATTTTGGCTAGTTTAACATTCCACTAAACATTCACTTAAATATTCACCTTCATACCCTCAGGCTCAGTAGTACTTGGTGTAGTAGTAGTAGCAGAAGTAGCAGAAGTAGTAATAGTAGTAGTAGTAGCAGCATGCACAGAGTGCCTTTTGGTTGGTTGAACATCTCTCTCAAAAACACCCTGAAATTCTAAACTTACAATGCTCTAAGCTGTTCCTGAGAAATCGCTCATATATACTTTTGGCAAATTGGATGCACATAGTGTGTTTTGATTTAGATCAACAGCCCCCCAAATATGACCTGAAAGTGTCAACTTAATGCTCTAGGCCATTCCTTAGATATTGCTTATTATTTTTTGGTCACCATATTATCTTTTGGTCAATTGATCATACCCATTATCATTCCCTTAAAGTTCCAAATTAATACCTAAGCCATTCCTAAGATACACCCTTTTGACCACCTTTATGGACTGAGTGTGTTCTGATTTAGTTAAAATTTTCCTCAATATCCTCTGAAATTTTCACCTTCCTGCCCTTTGCCTTGGTAGTCCTAGTTTCATATTATTCATATTAGTAGTAGTAGTAGTAGGAGTAGTAGCAGTTGTAGTAGTAGTAGCAGTATAAATAATTGTAGTAGTAGTATTAGCACTATTAATGTACTCATATTACCTTTTGTCAGTTGAACATCCCCATCATCATTCTCTGGGAGTTTCAGTTTGATAGTATAACCCATTGCTAAGATGTTAGTGATAGTTTCTTTTGACATTCTGTATGCACATAGTGTGTTTTGATTTAGTTTAATTTTCTTCTTAACATTTCCTGAATTTTTTTACCTTAATATTTTCAGCCTTAGTAGTAGTCGCAATACACACGGTATTTGTAGTAGCAGTAGTAGTAATAGTTGTAGTAGTAGAGATAGTAGTAGCGTGCACATATTGTTTTTGGTCAATTGATCATCCCCGTCATCATTCCAACTTAATACCCTGAGGTATTTCTGAGATACGCCCTTTTTAAAAACATGCATGCACCTAGTATGTTTTGTTTTAGTTCAACACTCCCCTCGACATTATCTGAAAGCTTCATCTGAATGCCCTTGACCATTTTTGGACACCAAGGTTCAAACATGCCCCTCTTTCCTGACTTCAAATATTATGTGTAAACATGTGCAATTTGAATAGCTTACAACCCTTGCCCCGAAGACAGTGGGGAATTGAGTACCCCAGGACATAATTATTGTACCTTTCAACTACGATGAACAAACAACTATCTCGAAATTTTGATTGGATGTCTCTGAGGAATAAAGAGGCTGGCTGCCCTCCAATCACTTTTGACTCTTAAAATGAAACTAGAACTTTCAATTTCCGATCGAATGAGCTCCTTCCGAAGTATTTACGACAAATCCTTCAATATGAAGTGCCTTTTTGAAAAAAAAACAATAAACAATACATTTTGCTACATTTGAGCCCACTTTGCTCTTTATTTAGGCAGTGCTATTACGCTGCCTATGATATTCTGTATGTGTTTTGAATATAGGTAGAATTTTCAGAATCCCATCTTTTCTTGATACTTTTTATTTGTCGTAATTTTACATGTGGAGAAAATTTTCGGGGGGAGGGGGAATTGTCAGGAGGGGAATTTTTCTGGGGAATTCACCTTAGGGATGCATATTATGATAATTGCGTTTAGTATATTTTTGCTTTTTTCTAATATATTTTAAAATTAATTCGTAATTTTCTATTTCTTCTTGAAAATTATTGTCAGTCTTATTTATGAATTGGAATCTGTGGAAAGGTCTATTCAACAAATTTTTTAATTAAGTGCACAAAGAATAAGATCGGAAAAATAAAGAAATAACTTACATGATTGCAGCCTAAGATCTATTGTTTAACTTCCAAGCTTTACTACATTTATATCAAACTTTAAAATGATAATAAGTGGAAATTGAACCCAACTATCCTAGCTTGAAATTTCTTATCTGGTAAGCAAACATCGGGAAGATGTCAAAAATTTTGTAAATGGCTTTTTTATCAAAATAAAGCCTAAACTAAGCAAAGGTTGAAGATTGTTGCTAAGAAATCTGTTATTTAGAAAAATAATTATGTCAAAAGTTTTTTTTTTCGGAATTGTACTAGTTTTTGAAAAAATTACCATGGACTGACATATATAGTTATAAACTAATTTTTGGGGATACAAATACAAGCTATGCGTAAAATAAAAAACATTATTGAAAGTATTATAAAAGTCAACAAACAAAACTGTAAGAAAAGAAACAAAACTAGTAGAAGAAATCATGCTTATTCTAAAAAAATTTAGTTTTTGGTGTATTTTATTTTCTTATCATGTGCAAACAAACACTTCTGGAGTAAGTGAATATAAAATTTGCATACTGCCTATTATCCTTTTATATCTGAAGTAAGTTTAATACATACAAGTTTTATTGACGAAAGGAAATCTAAATGAGATTTGTGCCCTTAAAAAGGGCACGAGAAATTCTGATTACCAATCCAATGAGTCCTTTCCGAACTATATACGACCATCCTTTCTATAAAAACCTTATATACCCAGGGGGAATAACTTACAAACCTTACCCTGAGAGCTGGGGGGGGGGGCGTGGGTGTCTTCCTCAAAGACAAAATTTCCGGACCCTTCAACTACAATGAATAAAATTGTTATCTCCAAATTTTGATTGGTTATCTTCGGAGAAATGGTGAGTATGGGGGGAAGGGTGCTGGTTGCTCTCAAATCACTTTTGACTCTTAAAAAGGGCACTATAACTTCCAATTTAAAATCAAATGAGACCCATCTGAAGTTTATACGACCACCCATTCCATGAAAATCTTATATCCCCTAGGGTATTACTTACAACCCTATCCATGGGGTAATGGAGGGTTGTTTCAATCCTATAGTCATTGTTATATGTTCTTTGGACTATTTTGAGAAAAATCGCTATCTCACAATTTTAGTCAGATTCATTTGGTGAAGAGGGGCAGCCGGGGGAGGGGCTAGAGGCCCTCCATCACTTTTGACTCTTAAAAGGCAACTAGAACTTCCAATTTTCAACCAAACAAGCCTCCTCTACAGTTTACAGAACTATCCCTTCCATAAAAACCTTAAATGCCCCTGGGGCATAACATATAACCCTTGCGCCAGGCTCTGGGGTTTTGTTTCAACCCCAAAAGCCTTGTTGTATAATATTTGGACTATTTTGAATAAAATGGTTGTCTCAAAATTTCTATTAGATGTATTTCGGGACAATACGACGTGCGGGTAGGGGGATAGGGTAGTTACCCTCCGATCTCTCTGATTCTTAAAAAGGGCACTAGAGCTTCTAATTACCAGCCTAATAAGCCCCCTCCGAAGTTTATATGACTACGCTTTCTATAAAAACCTTATATGCCCCCGGGCATAACTTACAACCCTTGCCCCAGGCTCTGGGGTTTTGTTTCAACCCCAAAAGCCTTGTTGTATAATATTTGGACTATTTTGAATAAAATGGTTGTCTCAAAATTTCTATTAGATGCATTTCGGGACAATACTACTTGCGATTAGGGGAATAGGGTAGCTACCATCCGATCACTCTGATTCTTAAAAAGGGCACTAGAGCTTCTAATTACCAGCCCAATGAGCCCCCTCCGAAGTTTATATGACCACGCTTTCTATAAAACCTCATATGCCCCCATAATGGCGTAACTTACAACCCTTGCTCCAGGCTCGGGGGGTTTCTTTCAACCCCAAAGGCCTTGTTGTATGATATTTGGACTATTTTGAATAAAATGGTTGCCTCGAAATTTCTATTAGATGCATTTCAGGACAATATGACGTGTGGGTTGGGGGATTGGGTAGCTGTTCTCCGATCACTCTGATTCTTAAAAAGGGCACTAGAGCTTCTGATTACCGATCCAATGAGCTACCCCCAAAGTTTATATGACCACGCTTTCTATAAAAACTTTATAGGCCCCCAGGGCATAACTTACAACCCTTACCCTGGGGGATGGGGGGGGGAGGTGAGGTTGTCATCCTCAAAGACGTAATTTCCAGACCTCTCAACTACGTTGAACAAAATGGCTATCTCAAAATTTTGATTGGAAGTGTTCGGTGAAATGATTGGCGTGAGGAGGGGGGGGGATATTTGCCCTCCAATCACTTCCGACTAGCAAAAGGGCACTAGTCCTCTCATTTTCCAATCGAATGAGCCTTTTTTGGAGATCCTACGACAACACCTTCTATAAAACCTTATATGCCCCCGGGGCATAACTTACAACCCTTGTCCCAGGCTCTGGGGGTTTCTTTCAACCTCAAAGGCCTTGTTGGATGATATTTGGACTATTTTGAATAAAATGGTTGCCTCAAAATCTCTATTAGATGCATTTCGGGACAATACGACGTGTGGGTTGGGGGATGGGGTGGCTGTTCTCCGATCACTCTGATTCTTAAAAAGGGCACTAGAGCTTCTGATTACCAACCCAATGAGCCACCTCCAAAGTTTATATGACCACGCTTTCTATAAAAACCTTATAGCCCCCCAGGGCATAACTTACAACCCTTACCCTGTGGGCTGGGGGGGGGGTGTCATCCTCAAAGACATAATTTCCAGACCTCTCAACTACGTTGAACAAAATGGCTATCTCAAAATTTTGATTGGAAGTGTTCGGTGAAATGATTGGCGTGAGGAGGGGGGGATATTTGCCCTCCAATCACTTTCGACTAGCAAAAAGGGCACTAGTCCTCTCATTTTCCAATCGAATGAGCCTTTTTTGGAGATCCTACGACAACACTTTCTATAAAACCTTATATGCCCCCGGGTATAACTTACAGCCCTTGCCCAAGGCTCTGGGGGTTTCTTTAAACCCCAAAGGCTTTGTTGTATGATATTTGGACTATTTTGAATAAAATGGTTGCCTCAAAATTTCTATTAATGCATTTCAGGACAATACGACGTGTGGGTTTGGGGATGGGGTAGCTGGTCTCTGATCACTCTGATTCTTAAAAAGGGCACTAGAGCTTCTGATTACCAACCCAATGAGCCACCTCCAAAGTTTATATGACTACGCTTTCTATAAAAACCTTATAGCCCCCCAGGGCATAACTTACAACCCTTATCCTGTGGGCTGGGGGGGGGTGTCATCCTCAAAGACATAATTTCCAGACCTCTCAACTACGTTGACCAAAATGGCTACCTCAAAATTTTGATTGGAAGTGTTCGGTGAAATGATTGGCGTGAGGAGGGGGGATATTTGCCCTCCAATCACTTTCGACTAGCAAAAAGGTCACTAGTTCTCTCATTTTCCAATCGAATGAGCCCTTTCTGGAGATCCTAATACAACGCTTTCTATAAGAACCTTATGTGCCCCAAGTGTATAACTTACAACCCATACCCTGAGGGCTGTGGGGGGTTGTCATCCTCAAAGGCATAATTTCTGGACCTTTTAACTACGTTGAACAAAATGGACCTTTCAATTTTTAAAAAGGCCCTTTCAATTTCCAATCGAATGAACCTTTTTTGAAGTTTCTACGACAACAAATGACCATCTCAAAATTATGATCAGAAGTGTTTGGGGAAACGGTGGGCATGGGAGGGGGTTTAGTTGTCCTCCGATCACTTTTGACTATTAAAAAGGGCACTAGCCCTCTCAATTTCTAATCGAATGAGCCCTTTTTGAAGTTTCTACGACAACACTTTCTATAAAACCCTTATATGCCCCCAGGGTATAACTTACAACCCTTGCCCTGAGGGCTCTAGGGGGCTTGTCATCCTTAAAGGCACAATTTCCGTACCTTTCAACTGCTTTGAAAAAAAAGTGGCTATCTTAAAATTTTGATAGGAAGTGCTATGTGAAATGGTGGGCTTGGGAGGGGGTTTAGTTACCCTCCAAGCACTTTCAACTATTAAAAAGGGCACTAATCCTCTCCATTTTCAATCGGATGATTCCTTTTTGAATTTTCAACGACAACTCCTTCGATACGAAGTGCCCAGGTCTAAGTAAAACAAATAAATAATGCATTGTGCCAAAATCATTCTTCACTTATGCAGCGCTATTGCGCTACCCATGATTATTAAATTATTGGAAAAGGGTTTTGTATGTTAGATTAAGGTGCTGGCCATATAAAGGTACTATTATCAGCGAGGCTCAAGGTGGATATTGGGAAAGGTTATTCAGCAGCAGACCGTCTTTTTATACTTCAATCATTCATGGGAAAATATTTCAGGGGAAATGGTAAGCTTTATGTCACTTCCTTGACATTGAGAAAGCATTTGATAGCATTCATAAGCCAATTTTATTTTGTTACTTTATCAAGATTGGATTACCTAGGCTACCTAGGCCTTAATTAAATTTTTAATTAGTATGTTTGAGATTACTTTATCTGTAGTTATCATTGCTAAACAAGGTGTATCTAGGCCATTCAGAACCTTAAAAGGAGTCCGTCAAGTAGGCCTTTTGTCACCGAAGCTCTTCACTTTATATAATTAATTATTTGGCAGAGTACCTTGAACAGAGATGGAATCCGGCTGTCTGACTAGCGAATGCTTTATTTTCTTGTTTACTGTTCGTTGATGACACGGCTTCGGTGGCTAAGTCAGCCGAGGAGCTTCAAAGTCTTCTGAATTTACCTGAAGCTTTTTAGAATCAAAGAAATTAAAGCTAAACACATCCAAGACAAGGGTGGCCATCTTTAACAGTAGGAAGCTTAACGGACAACATGATTTCTCATTTAATTATAAAGTAAGTAAATAAAAGTAGCCCCCAGATATAAATACTTGGTATTTGTGCTCGCAGAAAATGGGAACTGGAGCGAACACATTCAGTTGATGACTTCTCAAGGAAAGGCAGCTACATGTGCTGCACTCCGACTAAAGCAGATAATGGAAATAAAAAGCATGAAGATGCATAAGTACCCATACATGACTAAAGTCCTACCAGTTTCCCATAAAGGTTGAAAATTATGGGGGCTCCTATGATGAGACAATTGGAGTCTCTGCAGCTTACGTATTTTAAAAAAGTAGTAGGCTTGACTAATAATTTTAGTAGTTTGGTTCTTAAAGGTAACCTAGGTTTACCGAATTTGCGTCATAAGAAGATTATACAGATGATTAAATTTTGGTTACATATATTACGTTTGCCTGATAACCGTCTAGCGAAGGCGGCTTACAATGAGATGTTGAAATCTTCCAAAAAGTCAACATGACCAAAACAGGTTAAAGCCCTACTGGATAATGTTGGCTTTTTGTGGGCATGGATTGAGGGGTAGGGTCCCCATTGTAAACCTGATGATTTCCTTAGTATGTTGGATTCGCGCCTTCAGGACCAAGAGATTCTGGTTTGGTTTACTGGAAGTCGTGTGCTCTAAGATTTTATAAGCAGATCATAGTAGTGTTTGGAGAGGAGTTATACTTAAGACTGAGCCTACCGTGGGGGGCACTGAACTGCTAGTTGTAGGTGGGAGCAAAATGCGTTCCATTTTGTAGGGAACACTGGGATTCTTAAGATGAAGATGACCCGGGAGGTAGGTGTGCTTTCCCCCTGTGTGGGGAGTATAGGGATGACCCAGAACATTTTCTGAGTAATTGCCAGCGTTTGGAGATTTTAAGGAATATCTTTTTTGTGGGGATGCACCATGGCCCCTTGATATCTTGGAGACCTCTTCTAGGGAGCTAATTATTGTGGTGGAAAGTTTCATAGGGAATGTTTTAAAGCCAAGGAAGATATGCACTAATCCTCTCCATTTTCAATCGGATGATTCCTTTTTGAATTTTCAACGACAACTGCTTCGATACGAAGTGCCCAGGTCTAAGTAAAACAAATAAATAATGCATTGTGCCAAAATCATTCTTTACTTATGCAGCGCTATTGCGCTACCCATGATTATTAAATTATTGGAAAAGGGTTTTGTATGTTAGATTAAGGTGCTGGCCATATAAAGGTACTATTATCAGCGAGGCTCAAGGTGGATATTGGGAAAGGTTATTCAGCAGCAGACCGTCTTTTTATACTTCAATCATTCATGGGAAAATATTTCAGGGGAAATGGTAAGCTTTATGTCACTTCCTTGACATTGAGAAAGCATTTGATAGCATTCATAAGCCAATTTTATTTTGTTACTTTATCAAGATTGGATTACCTAGGCTACCTAGGCCTTAATTAAATTTTTAATTAGTATGTTTGAGATTACTTTATCTGTAGTTATCA
Source organism: Artemia sinica (assembly GCA_027921565.1). NCBI lineage: Eukaryota > Metazoa > Arthropoda > Branchiopoda > Anostraca > Artemiidae > Artemia > Artemia sinica. Next base: position 54,664,052 of record CM051268.1, read on the forward strand.
TTGCTAAACAAGGTGTATCTAGGCCATTCAGAACCTTAAAAGGAGTCCGTCAAGTAGGCCTTTTGTCACCGAAGCTCTTCACTTTATATAATTAATTATTTGGCAGAGTACCTTGAACAGAGATGGAATCCGGCTGTCTGACTAGCGAATGCTTTATTTTCTTGTTTACTGTTCGTTGATGACACGGCTTCGGTGGCTAAGTCAGCCGAGGAGCTTCAAAGTCTTCTGAATTTACCTGAAGCTTTTTAGAATCAAAGAAATTAAAGCTAAACACATCCAAGACAAGGGTGGCCATCTTTAACAGTAGGAAGCTTAACGGACAACATGATTTCTCATTTACTTATAAAAGTGAGTAAATAAAAGTAGCCCCCAGATATAAATACTTGGTATTTGTGCTCGCAGAAAATAGGAACTGGAGCGAACACATTCAGTTGATGACTTCTCAAGGAAAGGCAGCTACATGTGCTGCACTCCGACTAAAGCAGATAATGGAAATAAAAAGCATGAAGATGCATAAGTACCCATACATGACTAAAGTCCTACCAGTTTCCCATAAAGGTTGAAAATTATGGGGGCTCCTATGATGAGACAATTGGAGTCTCTGCAGCTTACGTATTTTAAAAAAGTAGTAGGCTTGACTAATAATTTTAGTAGTTTGGTTCTTAAAGGTAACCTAGGTTTACCGAATTTGCGTCATAAGAAGATTATACAGATGATTAAATTTTGGTTACATATATTACGTTTGCCTGATAACCGTCTAGCGAAGGCGGCTTACAATGAGATGTTGAAATCTTCCAAAAAGTCAACATGACCAAAACAGGTTAAAGCCCTACTGGATAATGTTGGCTTTTTGTGGGCATGGATTGAGGGGTAGGGTCCCCATTGTAAACCTGATGATTTCCTTAGTATGTTGGATTCGCGCCTTCAGGACCAAGAGATTCTGGTTTGGTTTACTGGAAGTCGTGTGCTCTAAGATTTTATAAGCAGATCATAGTAGTGTTTGGAGAGGAGTTATACTTAAGACTGAGCCTACCGTGGGGGGCACTGAACTGCTAGTTGTAGGTGGGAGCAAAATGCGTTCCATTTTGTAGGGAACACTGGGATTCTTAAGATGAAGATGACCCGGGAGGTAGGTGTGCTTTCCCCCTGTGTGGGGAGTATAGGGATGACCCAGAACATTTTCTGAGTAATTGCCAGCGTTTGGAAATTTTAAGGAATATCTTTTTTGTGGGGATGCACCATGGCCCCTTGATATCTTGGAGACCTCTTCTAGGGAGCTAATTATTGTGGTGGAAAGTTTCATAGGGAATGTTTTAAAGCCAAGGAAGATATAATTTCAATGTGTTGAGTGCTATTATTTAATTTTTTTCAATCATGTACATTTTTTCTATCTATTTTTTTTACATGGCCACTGGCATCTGGACACGTGTACAGATGAGTGAGTGTAAGCACTTCTTATATCTCACAGAAGTTTACTGAACTCACGACATTTAAAGTGATGTGCATGAATGCATTCTTGGAAATAAAAGACCTCCCTAGACCAAAGTATGCACTCGGTACAAGACGATCACGGCTTATTGGATTATGTTCATTTCAATCAAAAAACCGAACGGCTGAAACTCACACAAGCACTTTGGTCCACAACCAACCACCATTCACTGGTGGATTGCAATCTAAATGTTCCAATATTTTGGCTCATTTGAGGCCTCGCCAACGACATCAGGCCTCTTGTGTAGTTGTTAGCTCTAGTGATTCTATCTCTCATCTTATTGGTGATCCCTCGTCAGTGATTGGTAAGTTAATTCTAGCCTTAGCTGGTAATGAAAAACCACCAGTATGGTTAATATGTTTTATGAGTTGTTGCAACTTAGCCAAAAGTGCCTCATTTGCGAAATTATAAAATTCGGAAAGATGAATCCGAGGTGTCTTTCCTGTAGCTTTATTAGCGTGCAAATAGGATTTATTCTTTCAAATTGTGCTATCCAAGAAAGTGCCGCGTTTGCAAGATTACAAAATTAAGATAGATGTCTCTGGGGTATTTATTTTTAAGATTTCTTCGTCACCTTAGAACTAGGACTTGTTTTTTTTTTCTTATCATAAGTAAATTTGTCTTGACCGGGTTTTTCGTTTACTTAATAAAGTTAGATAAAAATTGAAGAAAACCTATTTTCCTTGATAAGAATGTCATTTTAAATATATTGAATTAAGAAAGACAACATATTGAATGCAGAAAGAAAATAACTCTTCTGTCTCAGCAAGGGTGACAGCTGCATAAAATTTACCATGTAACTGAATCCCCTAAAAATGTCAAAACTAGGTAAAATTCAGAATTTGGTATTTTGAACTTGTCCATATCTACCTTAGTAGACAGTGCTATCTAGTGGTTTTGACCCTTGAAGCATAGGGTTCGCCGATTTACAGAAATCACGCACACAAGGTGGCACTTGATAAGCGTGACAGAACTATGTCAAGCTTTGCAGTGACTGTGCCACGCGTGGCGGAAATGTGTGGTACACGTGGTGCTACGATATGTGCACCAGGTGGCAGAAAGTGGGTTGTCCCTAGCTTGAGGTAAAAACCTCATTTAAAACTGTTTGAAGAGTACACCTTAAATAATTTCTGAGACCATAGTGGCTAAGCATGACAAAATGAAAAAAGTCGTAAAGAAGAGAAAACGAGACGTAACTTAGAGAAAACGAGAAGAGAAGAGAAAACGTAAAGAAGAGAAGAGGAAAATTTTACCCTTTTATATATTTTCGCTTTAATTGTAAATAGATAGGCATTGTGGACTATAAAATTATTTAGGAAATTGTAATTGCTTGGTCATATTTTTTTTTATATGTATCAAACTGCCAATATGAAAGGGTTAAGCAGTGAAATGACAAGTTATGTATACCTAAAAAGTAATAAGTACATTCATCTTCAAGTCCTTGTGTGGTCTGTTGCTCTCATAATTTGGTCTAACTGATAGAAATATATCTCTGCAGAATTGACATTTTTGCGTTTTAAACTTCTGCCATGATGCTCTAATGCAATTATATCTGTACTTCAATTTAGTTATCATACAATGCTGCTGTATATGCTCGTATCTCTATTTCATCATTTCATGTTTTTGTATTTGGACAGTCAAATTTCAGTCAGCACAGTAAATACGGAATTTTAAATTCGTTTGCTGACTTTTTCAGTAATAAAGATAGGCTGAGAAAATAAAGGAAAATGGCAACAATTTATATTGCTATGTCAAAGAAAAAAAAATGCCAATAACAATAAACTTAACTAGCTGTGACTCTTGGCAGTTAGCTGGTTAAGTTACGGTAATATCCTTATTGACAATATGATTATGTTGTAACTATATCTTGCCGATATTACTCTTTTATTTAATATGGTAATGTATATATTGTTTTCTGAGAGAAAAAACTACCAATTGTTTTAAATAGCTGAAATCTTTACCAGTGGTTAACTGCCAGCAGTGTACGCGGTATGCAGTGACTGTGACGCGGCAAGTTATGGTAATCTTGCTTTGGAAATTATGCAAATCTTGGTAATTTTCGTAAAATAGGTGACTTCAGGACAAAGTATCCTTCTGCAAAATTGATGTTTTTTCGCATATTAGTCATTCTTAACAGTATACTTTCCTTTTATTGCTAAGCGAGGTGTGTTTTAAAAAGATGAATAATCTAGATACTAGATAATTGAGCTAAAGCAGAGACAGGGCTAATAAGTTTAAAATATAATGCAAGGGTTATTTTGACGGAAATTTCGAAAACTAGAAATGTAGTGGTTTTTGAATATCTGAATAAAGCGAAAAACACAGAGAGTGAAAAATAGAAGAAAACTGTGCAAATATTTCGGTCGAGACCTTCGCTCGACCGTCTTCGTTATGGTAATCTTGCTTTGGAAATTATGCAAATCTTGGTAATTTTCGTAAAATAGGTGACTTCAGGACAAAGTATCCTTCTGCAAAATTGATGTTTTTTCGCATATTAGTCATTCTTAACAGTATACTTTCCTTTCATTGCTAAGCGAGGTGTGTTTAAAAAGATGAATAATCTAGATACTAGATAATTGAGCTAAAGCAGAGACAGGGCTAATAAGTTTAAAATATAATGCAAGGGTTATTTTGACGGAAATTTCGAAAACTAGAAATGTAGTGGTTTTTGAATATCTGAATAAAGCGAAAAACACAGAGAGTGAAAAATAGAAGAAAACTGTGCAAATATTTCGGTCGAGACCTTCGCTCGACCGTCTTCGTTATGGTAATCTTGCTTTGGAAATTATGCAAATCTTGGTAATTTTCGTAAAATAGGTGACTTCAGGACAAAGTATCCTTCTGCAAAATTGATGTTTTTTTCGCATATTAGTCATTCTTAACAGTATACTTTCCTTTCATTGCTAAGCGAGGTGTGTTTAAAAAGATGAATAATCTAGATACTAGATAATTGAGCTAAAGCAGAGACAGGGCTAATAAGTTTAAAATATAATGCAAGGGTTATTTTGACGGAAATTTCGAAAACTAGAAATGTAGTGGTTTTTGAATATCTGAATAAAGCGAAAAACACAGAGAGTGAAAAAATAGAAGAAAACTGTGCAAATATTTCGGTCGAGACCTTCGCTCGACCGTCTTCGTTATGGTAATCTTGCTTTGGAAATTATGCAAATCTTGGTAATTTTCGTAAAATAGGTGACTTCAGGACAAAGTATCCTTCTGCAAAATGATGTTTTTTCGCATATTAGTCATTCTTAACAGTATACTTTCCTTTCATTGCTAAGCGAGGTGTGTTTTAAAAAGATGAATAATCTAGATACTAGATAATTGAGCTAAAGCAGAGACAGGGCTAATAAGTTTAAAATATAATGCAAGGGTTATTTTGACGGAAATTTCGAAAACTAGAAATGTAGTGGTTTTTGAATATCTGAATAAAGCGAAAAACACAGAGAGTGAAAAATAGAAGAAAACTGTGCAAATATTTCGGTCGAGACCTTCGCTCGACCGTCTTCGTTATGGTAATCTTGCTTTGGAAATTATGCAAATCTTGGTAATTTTCGTAAAATAGGTGACTTCAGGACAAAGTATCCTTCTGCAAAATTGATGTTTTTTCGCATATTAGTCATTCTTAACAGTATACTTTCCTTTCATTGCTAAGCGAGGTGTGTTTAAAAAGATGAATAATCTAGATACTAGATAATTGAGCTAAAGCAGAGACAGGGCTAATAAGTTTAAAATATAATGCAAGGGTTATTTTGACGGAAATTTCGAAAACTAGAAATGTAGTGGTTTTTGAATATCTGAATAAAGCGAAAAACACAGAGAGTGAAAAATAGAAGAAAACTGTGCAAATATTTCGGTCGAGACCTTCGCTCGACCGTCTTCGTTATGGTAATCTTGCTTTGGAAATTATGCAAATCTTGGTAATTTTCGTAAAATAGGTGACTTCAGGACAAAGTATCCTTCTGCAAAATTGATGTTTTTTCGCATATTAGTCATTCTTAACAGTATACTTTCCTTTTATTGCTAAACGAGGTGCGTTTAAAAGATGAATAATCTAGAAACTAGATAATCGAGCTAAAGCAGAGACAGGGCTAATAAGTTTAAAATATAATGCAAGGGTTATTTTGACGGAAATTTCGAAAACTAGAAATGTAGTGGTTTTTGAATATCTGAATAAAGCGAAAAACACAGAGAGTGAAAAATAGAAGAAAACTGTGCAAATATTTCGGTCGAGACCTCCGCTCGACCGTCTTCAGTGCAAAACAAAATAAAATAATTTGCACTGAAGTTTTCTTATATTTTTAACTGGCTGATAAATTCCTCGTTTCCTCTTCTCTACGACTTTTTGCGTTTTGGAAATATACCTGTTGAGGATAAAAATTAAGACTTGAAGTTTTGTCGTTTGTCTGTTTAATTTTATCATTTTTTGACTATTTTTATTCATTAAAAAAATTTCAAAAAAACGTGTTTAAAGAAAATCAAAGAGTCATATTGAAACCTAAAGTGAGCAGAATTAAAATACTCAGATTCTGTTGAAAGGTTTTTCTCTACAGGAGGTTCTATTCTTTTTCCACCGAATAATTAGTTTGGAGGTCTCAGATTTCCAGTTTAAAGTTTGAGTGCTTGTAAATGCTCAAATTGAATACTCTGTAGTAGTCCAGGAAGAAGAACCAGTAGTTTCCAAAAAATACTGAGTAGTTAATTGCGTTTTGTCCGTTGTTTCAGATTCAAAGATATGACTTTCAGTGACTTCAAATCAATGTAAGATAATTGAAGATTCGCTCATTATATGGGTAGATCTTTATTAACAAAATTTCAAACTATTAATTATTTATCAGTTTTTTTTAGTAGCCTACTTATGTACTTCAGGCAGTAGGCCTAATTAAGAACAAGATATGTAATTAATTGTAAGCACTACTTAAGTGCATTTTTGTTCATGTACTTGATGCTCAAGTGCTTAAGTAAAAATTGAAATAAAATTAAATAAAGAAATAAAAATTGTACGTCGAAGGTACATGGGTTTTTACTAAGGCAAAGCTAGAGCGTTGCCTCCAACCATCATTCCAGGTTTACATACTCATTTTTAAAAAAGGCAAAAAATTATGATCAGAATGAAAATATTTCAGAAAAAAATTAGAAAAAAGTAGAAGAAAAAATTAGAACAGGATGTATTTGACGAAGAAGTTATCTGTCACCACACCGAGGTGTAACAAGAAAAAAGTTTGTCAAAAAAAAAGAATCCATTGATTATAATTATCTCCAGTGCATTCTTCTCAACACCTTCTTTGAACATTCAAGAAACAAAAATTTTAAGTTGAGTAATTGGTTTAAATTCGGCTTTCAAATCTGCTTGCGGAATAACTCCAAACATTGGTTCCAGATATAGTATTTATGATCCTCCCCAATGTCGAAAGTTGCGCGATTTTGTGTTTTTATGGAGACTTTCAGTGACTTCTAACTTCGGAGATCCCAGTAGAATCTGATCGATAGTTGAAGAGATGTTTCTGAGGATATCTCCTAAAGTGGAATCCAAAGGGATCTGAAATGGAATGACAATACAATTGATTTTGCTTATGTTGGTAATCTTCCAAGTTTACTTTTAAATTTAAGATGAAAACTTGTGTGTTTGTTAAGTAGGTGGTAATGCCTGTTCTTGAGCAAAGCTAGGAATGGCTCCTGGGGGAGGCCATCTGTGAATCCAGGGGAAGCAAATTTGCTGTTTTCTCTCAAAACTTCACATTACACTCGCTTCCAAGAATTATTATAGGCAGACGACGAGTTTTCTAGGAAACATTGTTCACCCTTTAACCCCCTTTAGTGACGCCCATGCATTTATTGCGGATGTAAAAGAAGCCAACACTCACAAAGTTTTTCTTTTTATTTGATTCCGTCAGTCATTATCCTTATATGTTTTTGTCGCTATAAACAGGGTTGCCAACTGTAGCACTATGCTTCTAATTTTAGCACTCTCTTTGTGTATTTAGTACTGTGTTTATTTATCTATAAAATGAAGATCTATGCCCGACTAGCTTAGCTACTCAGTCAGTATTGACAAGTCAATATGAGTTTTCTTTTCGCTTATTTTTGTCGTAATATTATTATAATCTCGCACAGTTTTGGGTCTTGGCGGGGGGATCCTTGGGATTCGTCGGGGAGAGGGGCATAAACACATAAAGGTCGTTTTATCGGCTCAGTTTTTTGGGTTTAGGAGGAGGGGGTAGAGAAAAACTCTGCGAACGAACAAATATGGATCCACCGCAACTCCTTATGGGCATGTAGCGTAATCATCATGTAAGTTATTTTGTTTTAGCCTTAGCTCGCTGGCCTGTATAAAAAATCTCTTAATTTCAAGTTCGATTCGATTATTCATTTTACATTCTGTTCGTTTTTAGCTTCATTTATTCATTGATAATAATTTCTGTTCGTTCCAAGTTAGAGTTATTCTTTGATTCTACTCTAGTTCCTTTTAGGTATTAGTTCCTTTTAGGTTCTACTCTAGTTCCTTCTAGTTTTAGGTTCTACTCTAGTTCCTTTTAGGTTCTTTTTCTTCTTTAAAAAAATTTCTTTATTGGAAAGCGTTTGTTAAAATTAATGACTGACAATGTTGGTTACCCTGAAAACATTCATGTGACATTATGGAACTGGGACCTGGACCATAAAGCGAGTATCTCTCCATTGCGGAATCGAAGCTGGTACATTTCAATAAATCATGTCAAATTTCATAAGAAGTTCTGATAAGTCTGGCTAGTTTTGCCTCACAGCTGGGTAATTAGATTAAAACTTTCAGTAACAGTTTTTTTGGGTGAGTAAGGGAGGGGCAAGAGGAGATATTAACGCACACAAATGACCGATCATTTTATCTTTGGTAGTGAGTTGAAACTTTCATAAAAGGTTTTGGGGTAAAGGGGGAGGAGGCTAAGAGGCTCTCAAATTTTATTTTGGGGATAACTGGGTATGACATTTTTTCGCCAGTTCTCACAAAAGAAGTTACGGTTTTTCTTCTGTCTGACTGATAGGCAGCTTATTACGTATGTTTGAACAATCCTATACTGAAAATAACGAATATATTTGTGAGATGTTTTAATCTTTGTGCGTTCGGAAGCGTAACTAAAGCAAATTGATCAGCTTTTAACAGGATTTACTGAATACTTTTAGAAGGACAGGTGTCCTTTTAGAAAGGATTTACTTTTACTTTTAGTAAGGATTTACTGAATACTTTTAGAAAGTAAATTTAGAAAGGAACAGGTGTCCACTCTGCTAACGTCACCGCGTCACCGGTCACCGCCCCCGCAATTTTAATCTTACAGTGGTTTTGCCACATCATAAGTTAAGGTTTATGTTACCTGTTAAACGTGCGATTTTGCGACAAGTCAAACTGTAACTTGTGCCAAAAGGCTAAGACTTTTGTATCATTGGATCTAATAAACTCTAGATCTAGCAATTCACCGATACGAGCCAGGATCATGATATTGCTATGGATTTTTCTCGAAGAATGATCAAAACTTGCCTAAAAAATGAGAAAAAAAAATCCTATTTTCGCCTGTTTCTGAAACCTTTTAACGTATTTTTCAACCTAAAATAAAAAAAAAAACAGCAAATTTTATAGATGTAATTTGATAGATGGATAAAGGTGAATCTCGGCTGTAGAATGATGGTAAAACAGTCATCTTACGTTGAAACAGTAAATCATTTTACGTTGAAACATTTTTTGTATTTACTTTATAAGTAATTATATTCATTGTTATAAGCATTTTTTATTAATCATATTTACGTTGAAACATTATATCTTACGTTGAAGCGTTTTTTTTTTTTTTTTTTTGCATCCAATGCAGCTTTTCGTCTGAGGTTTTTACTTAATTTACTCCCTTGGGGATTTTTCTTCACCGAGCTTCAATTTTTGACAATCACTTGGTTTGTTAAGAAAATATCATAAACTAAATGAATGTTTAGATTACCAGGGGAGAATGTTGAATAGATTAGGATGGAGGAGGAACGTGCTCTGCTGTGTTGGCCTCAGGTGGCTTGGTGCTGCAGTTTGTTATTAGTAGGTAGTATCTCTGCTAATTGCCAAATCCACGAAACTGTATTTTTTTTATACTGTTCTATTAGCTGTAAGACACGCGATAATACGAAGAAGATCAGATAGGATAAAAACCTGTTAGTCCAGAATTCCGTTGAAAGAGCATTGCTAACAGTGGTTTATCACTTCGTTGTTAGTTTTTTTGGGGTTTAGGGGGGAAAAGGAACCTAGGTTAGGTTAGGTTACGTATTTAATATATGCTATGCTTTTACCCCACCCCCGTAATGAGCAAATAAATAGCCGAAATTTTTTTCTAAACTAACCACTGTTTGCAATGCTCTTTCAACGGAATCCTGGACTAACAGTTTTTTATCCTATCTGATCTTCATCGCATTATCGCGTGTCTTACAGCTAATAGAACAGTACCTTTTTTATGCCTGTGGCTTTCCTTGCCCAGTACGCAAAATCTTTATCATTAGATAATTTTTCTCTCATTTGTAAGCCCAATCCTCATTGGTACACCTGCCCTCTTAGGCATCCTGTCATCTTCAGGAAAAAGTCGGATAGAATAGAGGCAGTCCAAAAAAGATACCTAAGATTTACCTTCAATAAGGGAAAAGTCCCTTTTCTCCCTTCTCCGTAGAGACACTCTGGTTACCCTTAAGGAAAGGTTTACTGTAAGGTTTAACAGTGTTTCTTAAAATTTTGTCAATAATGCTCTCCATAACCCCTATACAAATTGGCTCTTCCCTAGACGCTTCCCCCAATAGCCCTTGCCTCCCTCGTTCTGCCCCGATTAAAATTCCCGTTTTTACCCCAATATTTTTTTCCACGTTAATATATAGAAGGGCGTTTACCCTACAAAATTGATATGTTAAACAAGTGACCTAGTGGATTACGAATGAAGGACGAAGGATTACCAAAAATTGCGCTTTCCGGCCATCCCTTGGGGCAAAGCAAAAGCAGGTCGTCTTTAAATGGGGTTGAATGAGGTCAAAAGGAAGGATCTGGAGGAAATTGGGACTCCTTGGGAGGAGGTAAAGAGGACAGCTTTGAATAGAGTGAGGTTGAGGATGAGCAAGGCAACTATGTTATCCTCAGGGGGCTAGGTGCTGTACCTAGCGCCTAGGTAGAGCCTTTTTTTTTTAATGTTCATCGTGGAAAGTTTATTTTCCTAAATTGGGCAATCCTATCAGAACTATGCTTTTTATTGAATTTTTTATTAACAAAAAGGTTACAGAAGCACAATAGTTAAATCTCCATTTAATACTAACACAACAAAAATAAACATTACCGTTTACTTCCCCGGAAAAAAACACTTACTTTCCCCTCTCCCCTTCCGCTTTCTAAATATCTATTCAACAATTATAAAATAATATATTTATAGGGGACTTAAATGAATACCACCCTCAGACTCCACAATTTATCATAGTTCCTGACACATACCGACAATCACCCAATAACACACACACGATTCAATTTCTCTTTTAACAACTCACAAGCATATACTCACTCCAAAATCAAGCACTCGATCCATCCCAATAATAAATTCACACTAGCTTTTGAAAATTTTCCTCAAAGGGAGACGAATTTTCAAGGACACGCTATTCACCTTCATCCACCTTGGTTACGCCCACGGCTTCATTTTTGAAGGAGTAACGTTAACAAGGTGATTCTTTCGGTTCAATTGTCCCTATTGGTTGGCAACCCTTAGTGATTCGGTGACCATTTTTCAAAAAAAATAAAAGAAAAAAACGCTTACGCCTGTTTTTCATGCTACCGACCGTATTTCTAAATAAGGATATTTTTTTAAAAACAGAGATCCGCAGCTCCATTAATCTAAAATACTATGACATAATGCACTTTTTTTTAATTAAAAAAAAAAAAAAAAAAAAAAAAAAAAAAAAAAAAATTAAGGCATAATGCACTGCTAGTCCTGGTAGTTACATTCCAGGTGTCAGCTGCAAGGTGCCACTTTTCCTCCTCCTAGTCGATTAATCAGGACAGACACAATGGCACCGATGGTTAAAATGTTGGCGTTATTTTTAAAAATCTAAGTGGGGAAGGGTAAGTTAGTTATTTTCTATTTTTCTCAATGAAAGCACTAAGAAAAGGTATTTTCAATTATAATACCGAAAAAACATAATTTTCGGAATCTAGGGAACGAAGCGAATGCCCACTGGGCCGGCACAAACACAGGAATTCTTTCAGGGTTTCATAATGAAAAAACATCTTATTTGATATTTTGGATTAGAAGTGCAGAGAAATCTGGACCTGTGGACCTGGACCTGTGCAGAAACCTGTGTACGTCCCTGGGTTGGGGTGTAATAACATTTCTTTCCCTATTTTAAATACGTTGTTGTTATTTATCCCTCCTCCCTGTCTCTCTTTCGCTCTCTCCCAAAAATTGCTTCACAAATAACGATTAAACTGATATTCATACCCAAAACCATACTTCAAAAACATCAAACAATATTATCTCTCATGTTCTGAGGGATCATCTTTCATCCTTGAACCTTCAACCTAAATTATTAATTTTTCAATCACTTTTAATTAATAATTCCTTAATTAATCGTAATTTAATTACTATCACCCGTCATCAAGTTTGAAGACTTACAAAAAACCTGCACTAGCACGCACACATCATATTGCGTTGACTCTATAAAAAAAAGTAGATTATTTTCTCACGGATATTATTTTCCTACTAATGTGTTGTTTGTCGAATAGCTGTTGATATTATATGTAAGTATATAATTTCAATATAAATATATAATTTATATATATATATATATATATATATATATATATATATATATATATATAGATATATATATATATATATATATATATATATATATATATATATATATATATATATATATATATATATATATATATATATATATATATATATATATATATATTATATATATGTGAATAAGTATTTGGTTCAAATTGTATGCTCTTTTTATTCGAAACCAAGAAGACTCAAAACCCTAACCCCTTTTCAGGGTTTAGGGTTTTCAGACATACTTAAATGCTAGCAAACAGTTTTTTTTTTCTTTTTTTTAAGACGTTGGAAACAGAATTGCAAGCTAACAAAAATTATTAGCTACCCATCCGCAAAAACTTAATAATTGGGTCGGATGTTCAAAAATACAAGCTTGGAAATAAGAGTTGGACTTCGTAGTCAATTTCATGGACTATTTCTGAGTCTAAGAGGACCTCAAGACAGCAAATAAATGGTGAATCCATCAATAAAATTAGAATTACTGACAAATCTTTTGTCTCGAATTTGATGGAGAAAGTTTTGTCTTCAATTTGCCCAAAAGTTGTGTCAAGAAATAAAAGCAGTCCTAAATTCCCTGTTGACGTCATAAGAACAGGGGGGATCCAGGATTTTTTTAGGGGGGGAATAGGTTGATCCAATAGAAAAAAATTAGGGGGGGGGGGGCAAAATAGGTTGATCCGATAGAAAAAATTAGGGGGGGGGGCAAAATAGGTTGATCCGATAAACTTGCGTTAGGAGCAAGTTTAATTAACGCAAACTTGGGTTAATTAAGTAAATTACACTACTTTAGACTACGCTAGGGGGGCGCCCCCTCGCCCCCTGGATCCGCCACTGCATAAGAATAGAATCTAGCCATCTTGCTTTATTATATTACCTTTTTTTAGTCATAGCGCTTTAGATTCTCCAACAATGATTCGATTTTTTAGAGAAATTTTCTAATAATATTAGTTAACAGTCTTTGCTTGGACAACAGAAACATTATTACTGGGAAAATTATTGGCCAACAGTTTTGTTTGGGCGGAGGATAAAGGCCTTAATTGGATAGGATAGTTTTCAATAGGATCATGCCTCGTTTTAGGGATAGTTTGCTCTTTTTCTACAATTAATTAAACTTTCTAATACTAGTAACTTTCGATGGGTAATTCTAACTTAAGGAATTTTAAAGTATTGGAATCATAATGACATCTAGACATTATTTTAATATATATTTTGTTTTCACACTTGCTTATTTCATAGTTTCAGTTACTAATTACACAGCTCAGTCTTTACCAACAGTCCGTTACAACGAAAAGGTTGATAGCTTTAGTTGACATATGTTTGAGGATCTCCATTGGATCACTTTTTTTAATGTTTAGAATGTGTCTCTTGGCTTAATCATTCAAACAAATTGATTGATCTGGTTAATCTAATTAATAGGGTGGTCTTTAATCCAACATAAACTTTGAAGCTTTGAATATTTATCTTCACTTCATATAGCAGCAAGGCCGTATCCAGGGGGTTAGGGGGGTTTGCCCCCCCCCCTATCCAAAAAAAGAATGTCTGTGTGACTCGTAAAACGTAACGAAAATGAATATATACCAATATTTGATGCGTTTAAAAAAGTTATTTTTGTCCCCCCCCCCCAGAAAAATAATCCTTTTATAAAAACCCTCCGAAAAAAAAAATACTGGATACGGCCCTGCATAGCAGTAGTGTTAATAAACAGATAAAAAAAAACACACATTTGCTAGAGGGGTAGAGTATAATAAAAAATATTTCAAGATTTGATAAAAAAAATTACCGAGGGAAAAATAACAAACCGAAATGAAAGAATAAAAGATTAGGATAGAGGTGGAGCGTGCATAGCTGTGTTGGCGTCAGGCGGCTTGGTGCTGCGGTGAGTTGTTAGTAGCTGCACTAGTAGAAACAAAAGAATCTTAGAGTAAAATAGACAGAATAGACATTCAGACATTCACTTGAAAGTGGGTCTACATGATTGTCTGGCACCAAGAAGAAATACCCAAACATCAACACAATATCCATGGAACAACCAAGGGTAGGAAATGCTGGTAATGAGAATTTTTCCTATTTCTGTTTATGCATTGTCTAGGTTGGCATCAGGTGGCACCAATTCACATAGCACCAATAATGGTGCCATATATTGCACCAATAATGGTGGCACCAATAATGAGGGAAAGGCAAAAAAATTGTTCAATTGTTTTTAATAAAGATACAAAAACGGTATTTTTCAAAATCTAGGGGGATGGCAATTATGTTTTTACTTTTTTAATTTAAAGACAGGGGACGGAATGATTTTACAATTGTTTTTAAAGACGATGCCAAAAAAAGGTAAAGGGGAAAAGTTAGTAATGAAACTGCTTTCCCTTTTACTTGTATACTGAATGAATGAATTTTATTAATAACATGTCTTACAATAAACAGAAAAAGACAGAGCACAAACTAGAAAAGAAAGAAAAAGCAAAAACTGGCAAGAAAAACAAATACAAACAGAAAGAACTACATAATAACACAACTATTTGAGAAGGTGGGCCCACTCGTGATCCAGGAGCTCTAGTTTTTTCACGTAATTCTGAATTACCTCCTCCACGGCACTCAGAGGCTCAACAATTCCATATTTCGCAGCAATATGGCGGTTTCTAACAAAAGGCGGCACTTGAAGAAGATATCGGGCATACTTGAAAAATACCGACCTTATGTCTTTCTTGTTTCGTGCACTCAGGAGCTTCCAAAAAGGAGACAGGTACAAGACATGAGGCAAAGCTACTGCATTATAAAGACGAGCCAAATATTTAGGGCTTGAATTGCGACGGCTAGTGACAACACCCGCATAGGCAATGCGCACTTTTTTAGAAAGGTGTTCAATAAGCAAAGACTGGGTCTCTCGAAGATTACGACCAATCGGGAGGCCAAGGTACGTAATGTGACTAGACGGTGTTACGGTAATTCCACCAAGCCTGACTGTAGCATTATCTTCAGGGCAATTAAAAAACAAAACAACAGACTTTTCTACATTAAACTGCAAACCAATATCAGCATAACTTTTTTCAAGACGCGAGAAATTATTTTCTAATGAAGAAAGCAACCGAGACAGATTTAAAAGATCATCTGCAAAACCCAGAAGTGAAAAGTCAATATGCTTGCCAATATAACTCGGAGAGATAACCTGTTGTGCATCATTAACACTGTTATTATACAAAGTAGGAGACGTTATAGCCCCTTGCTTAATTCCCTTATGTACGGATATCTCCCCACTAAGCTCACCATCTTGCAAACGAACACGAAGCTTGAGGTTCCTATACATATCACGTAGTGACCTTACAATAGAAGAACGCACGCCTCGCTTACACAGCTCAACCAAAATCTGGGCATGAATCCCAGAGTCAAAAGCTCTCCTGACATCATACTGACCTAAGATCAAAGTTTCTCGCGAGAGATGAGCATCAAGTAATATGTTAGCAAGAAGATAAAGTACATGGGTGCACCCAAGGCCTTTTCGAAAACCAAACTGGTGTGGAGGCATCTCACACTTATCATAAATCTCATCAAACAAAACAATCTCGAATAGTTTACAAAATACTGAAGATATCGTTACTGGCCGATACGAAGAAGGCTGTTCGGCTGGCTTCCCCTTCAGCCAGCTGGCTTCTGTTTAGGCTGGCTTCAGGTGGGCGCCGATTGACAGAAATGCAGGATGGCAGGAATTTTCTAATGAAGACGTGAAATAAGAGATTTTTCAAAATCCATGAGGTGAGAATTTTTCTTCAATTAAGGTACAGGGGGTAGATGGAATTTTAAATACGGTTTCTAATAAGGAAATTTAAGGAATTTTTTGGAATTTTAGATATCATTTCTCAATCGTTTTAAATAAGGCTACAAGATAGGTATTCTCAAAATCTAGTGGGGTCACAATTTTGTTTTTTATTTTTTTAAATAAAATTACCAGAAAGTGGTATTTTTCAAAATCTAATGGGTGGGTAATTAAACCTAGGGTGAAAACGCCTGTTCTACCCCTCCCCCCATTTCTCATCCCTGGTTGGTTTTGGATAGTAAGTATTAGATTAGGACACCTTGGATTCAAAAATCTATCCTCCCACAGATTCCATTGAGTTTATAACCTTAGGTTTAATGGCTACGAAGTGTTGCAACAATTATGACACATAGGTTACTGTTATAAAACACATAGCCACGTCTTATATGGGAAATGATTTTTAGGCTCCATTCCATGTTCGTCATAGTTCCAGAAATATTACGCATGAAGGACCGATAAAACGGATGCACCGGGGGCTGCTTTCTACGGATCTTCGTATCTACAAAGTTGCTGTCTTCGTTACCTACGTCACGGCCTGGATCAGTTTCTGCGTTTTATGGACCGCCTGTAAAAAATTTATTTTACGGATCTGAGATAACCCCGTAACCAAACAATGAAACAAAATGTAAAACCTCTTGTGATTTCTGCTAGGAGTTAGGGCCAACTGAGGTGAGGGCTATTGTATCGGACTCGTGCCGAAAAAATCGAGGGGGTGGGGGTATTTGTCTACCTTATATTTTTGCTCCCTCCCCTAGATTTTGAAAATACCAATTTTGGTATTTTCATTAAAAGCACATGTTCGTAGTATTTTATTTGGAAAAAATGAAAAACAAGAACAAAATTGCCCCTATGGTGATTTAGTAAATAAATTGTGCCGCTTTAACGATTAGTATCCTAGTTGCTAATGCGTATGAAATTTAATTGAGATGCAATAAACATTTCTGATGGATGCAGATGATCCAAATATAGCATTTTCCTTGTAGAGGTCAAAACAAGTACTGACACTCAAAACAATAAATGTAGCCATTTGCCAGATTTAGTGGAATTCTGCCAATCTGCCAACTATTCCGCTTGATAACGAGAGATTTTAACTCCCCCTCTTCTCCCATCACCCCCCCCCCTCCCCAAACACGCAGAGACTTCAAATTCCGATGAAGACACAACAACGAGCCTGGCCATATAATTTTCCGGTATGACTGAGGTGTAACGTAACCTCATGCTAGCTTGCAGATGTCAAGTATTAAGCGACTTCCCTTTCTCGTCTTCTGCTTAATTAAATAAAAAACAATTTTTTTAACTGAAAGTAAGGAAAGACTTTAAAACTAAAAACGAACAGAAATTATTCCGTATATGAAAGGGGCTGTCCCCTCCTCAACGCCTCGCTCTTTACGCTAAAGTTTTTTATTGTTTAAAAAAAAAGAGTTGTGAGAAAGTCAAACTTTAGCGTAAAGAGCGAGGCGTTAGTAGTAAGGGTGTATAAGATTTGACGAGTGATTGCGTAATTTGTCTTACCTCTCGCCTGAGGCATGAATATACAGTGTAGTATAACCGGTACATTGGCTTACCACGGGTCAGTCACCTATTACTACGAACGGCACTTGCCTTAGCAGACGGGTTTTTATGAGGTAACAGCCATTTTTTTGGGTCATACGGTGAAAGAATGGTGGTTTGTCTATATAGAGTAAGTTGAATAGTAGGTTTTTTTTTTTTTTTTTTTTTTTTTTTTTTTTTTTTGTTTTTTTTTTTTTTTTTTTTTAAACAACTTGGCGACGTATGATGTACTCAGGCAAAAACCCTATAAATGTTCATACAATCTGGTTTGGTAGGTACAATCTGGTTTGGTGGGTATAATCACATTGCCTATTCAAACGTAGTGTGCAATTGAAACTGTATCAATTATTTTATTCCAGTTTTTCTAAAACCAGTATTGTCTATAACTTAATTTACGTAGATTAAACTTACGTAGTGGTTAAGAAAGCGTAACGGGCAATTAAAGTATGAGGAATGGGATGCTATAATTGGAATGGTTTTAAGTTGAAAATTGTGACGTAAAAATAACTCTATTTGCGAATTTTTGCGAAAATGTATTTGCGTAAAGGTATTGCGTTGGTTAAGAAAGCGTAACGGGTAATTAAAGTATGAGGAATGGGATGTTATAATTAGAATGGTTTTAAGCTGAAAATTGTGACGTAAAAATAACTCTATTTGCGAATTTTTTTGCGAAAAGGTATTTGCGTAAAGGTATTGCGTTGGTTAAGAATGCCTCACGGGTAATTAAAGAATGGGATGCTTCCATCAACAATACAAAGAATATGCTCAGATACTTAATAGATTTGACGCCTACAAGAGACATTGGTAAAAGGTATTCAATAGCTTAATTGAAAAGTAACGATAGAATGACATTGTGACTTGACCTAGCTTTACCTCTCCGATGTGGTCTGTATAATACACAAGTAACGTTTGAAAAGTATTGTCAATTTAAAAAGAAATGGCTGAAAAGTGTTTTGAGGGGGATGGGTTGCATGGAGGGTTGAGTTGCACGAGGGTTCAGTTAAAGGGGGTACAGTTACACGGGGGTTTCGGTTATACAGGGGTTCAGTTACATGGGGGGTTCAGTTGCACGGGGGTTGAGTTAAATGGGGCTTGAGTTCCACGAGAGTAGTGCTTTGTCGTGGTTTAGCTTGTCACAGTTACATTCTCTTGATCTTTCAAAGTTCACTTTGATTTTAGTTACATGGGGGGTTCAGTTGCACGGGGGTTGAGTTAAATGGGGCTTGAGTTCCACGAGAGTAGTGCTTTGTCGTGGTTTAGCTTGTCACAGTTACTCTCTTTGGGCTGTTTGTGTTTCTTTGGGTTGTGTGTGTCTCTTTGGGCTCTGTGTCTCTTTGGGGTGTTTGAGTCTTTTTGATCTGTTTATGTTTCTTTGGGCTGTTTGAGTCTTTTTGGTCTGTGTTTGTCTCTTTGGGGTGTTTGTGTCTCTTTGGGCTGTTTGTGTTTCTTTGGGCTGTTTGTGTCATTTTGATCTGTGTGTCTTTCTTTTGGATGTTTGTGTCTCTTAGGGACCGTGTGGGCTGTTGTGTTTCTTTGGGCTATGTGTGTCTCTTTGAGATGTTTGTGTCATTTTGATCTGTGTGTCTTTCTTTTGGATGTTTGTGTCTCTTAGGGACCGTGTGTGTCTCTTTGGGCTATGTGTGTCTCTTTGGGCTGTTTGTGTCATTTTGATCTGCGTATCTTTCTTTTGGATGTTTGTGTCTCTTAGGGACCGTGTGTGTCTCTTTGGGCTATGTGTGTCTCTTTGGGGCGTTTGAATCTTTTGGTCTGTATGTGTCTGTATGGGCGTTTTTGTCTCTTTGGGCTGTGTGTGTGTGTCTCTTTGGGCTTTGTGTGTCTCTTCGGGCTGTGCGTGTCTCTTTAGCCTGTGTGTGTGTCTCTTTGGGCTGTATGTGTCTCTTTAGGCTGTGTGTCTCTTTGGGCAGTTTGAATCTTTTTGGTCTGTGTGTGTCTCTTTTGGCTTTTTGTGTCGTTTTGGGCTTTGTGTGTCTCTGTTGGATGTGTGCGTCTCTTTGGGCCGTGTGCATCTCTTTGAGCTGTATGTGTCTCTTGGGCTGTTTGAGTCATTTTGGTCTGTGTGTGTTTCTTTTGGCTGTTTGTGTCTCTTAGAGGCCATGTGTGTCTCTTTGGGCAATGTGTGTCTCTTTGGGGATGTTTTTGAATCTTTTTGGTATGTATGTGTCTGTATGGGTGTTTTTTGTCTCTTTGGGCTGTGTGTGTGTCTCTTTGGGCTTTGTGTGTCTCTTCGGACTGTGTGTATGTCTCTTTAGCCTGTGTGTGTCTCTTTGGGATGTGTGTGTCTCTTTAGGCTGTGTGTCTCTTTGAGCAGTTTGAATCTTTATGGTCTGTGTATGTCTCTTTTGACTGTTTGTGTCGTTTTGGGCTTTGTGTCTCTCTGTTGGATGTGTGCATCTCTTTGGGCCATGTACGTCTCTTTGAGCTGTATGTGTCTCTTTGGGCTGTGGATGTCTCTTTGTGATGTGTGTCTCTTTAGGCTGTGTGTGTCTCGTTGGACTGTGTGTCTTTTTTGGGGTGTCTGAGTCTTTTTGGTCTGTAAGTGTCTCTTTGGGCTGTTTGAGTCTTTTAGGTCGGTGTTTGTCTCTTTGGGTTGTGTTTCTCTTTGGGCTGTCTGTGTCTCTTTGAGGTGTTTGTGTCTCTTGAGGCTGTGTGTGTCCCTTTGGGCTGTGTGTCTCTTTGGGCTGTTTGAGTCTTTTTGGTCTGTTTGTGTGTCTCTTTGGGCTTTGTTGTGTGTCTCTTTGTGGCTGTGTGTGTCTCTTTAGCCTGTGTGTGTGTCTCTTTGGCTGTGTGTGTCTCTTTAGGGTGGTGTCTCTTTGGGCAGTTTGAATCTTTTTGGTCTGTGTGTGTCTCTTTTGGCTTTTTGTGTCGTTTTGGGCTTTGTGTGTCTCTGTTGGATGTGTGCGTCTCTTTGGGCCGTGTGCATCTCTTTGAGCTATATGTGTCTCTTGGACTGTTTGAGTCATTTTGGTCTGTGTGTGTTTCTTTTGGCTGTTTGTGTCTCTTAGAGGCCATGTGTGTCTCTTTGGGCAATGTGTGTCTCTTTGGGGTGTTTGAATCTTTTTGGTATGTATGTGTCTGTATGGGTGTTTTTTGTCTCTTTGGGCTGTGTGTGTGTCTCTTTGGGCTTTGTGTGTCTCTTCGGACTGTGTGTATGTCTCTTTAGTCTGTGTGTGTCTCTTTGGGCTGTGTGTGTCTCTTTAGGCTGTGTGTCTCTTTGGGCACTTTGAATCTTTATGGTCTGTGTGTGTGTCTCTTTTGGTTGTTTGTATCGTTTTGGGCTTTGTGTCTCTCTGTAGGATGTGTGTCTCTTTTGGCACTTTGAATCTTTATGGTCTGTGTGTGTGTCTCTTTTGGCTGTTTGTATCGTTTTGGGCTTTGTGTCTCTCTGTAGGATGTATGCGTCTCTTTGGGCCGTGTACGTCTCTTTGAGCTGTATGTGTCTCTTTGAGCTGTGGGTGTCTCTTTGTGATGTGTGTCTCTTTAGGCTGTGTGTGTCTCGTTGGACTGTGTGTCTTTTTGGGATGTCTGAGTCTTTTTAGTCTGTATGTGTCTCTTTGGGCTGTTTGAGTCTTTTAGGTCTGTGTTTGTCTCTTTGGGTTGTGTTTCTCTTTGGGCTGTCTGTGTCTCTTTGAGCTGTTTGTATCTCTTGAGGCTGTGTGTGTCTCTTTGGGCTGTGTGTCTCTTTGGCTGTTTGAGTCTTTTTGGTCTGTTTGTGTGTCTCTTTGGGCTGTTTGAGTCTTTTTGGTCTGTGTTTGTCTCTTTGGGCTGTTTGTGTCTCTTTGGGATGTGTGTGTTTCTTTGGGCTTTGTGCGTCTCTTTGGGCCACATCAGTTTTAAGTTCACCAAGACATAAAAAATTTAAAGTTCAGTTCTAAATTTTTCCATAGAAGATAGGAAAAGTTATACTATGATTGTGATTATTTTCCATGAAGATAAAAAGTTTCATTTTAGTTCTAAATTTTCTTAAATTCAATTCCGACCTTTCTCAAAGAGATGAAAAAATTTAAAGTTCTGTTCCAAATATTTTCCCGGAAAAGAAAAGTTCAACTTCGATTCTGAATTTTCTCAATGAAAATGAAATAAGTTATTGATCAATTCTATTTTCATAAAATAATGTAAAATTTTCCACTACAATTCAGATTTTTCTCAAAGAGATGACAAAATTTAAAATATTGTTCCAAATTTTTCATAGAAGATAGAAAAAGTTATACTTTGATATAATTCTAAATTTTCTTAAATTCAATTCCGACCTTTCTCAAAGAGATGAAAAAATTTAAAGTTCTGTTCCAAATATTTTCCCGGAAAAGAAAAGTTCAACTTCGATTCTGAATTTTCTCAATGAAAATGAAATAAGTTATTGATCAATTCTATTTTCCTAAAATAATATAAAATTTTCCACTTCAATTCAGATTTTTCTCAAAGAGATGACAAAAATTTAAAATATTGTTCCAAATTTTTCATAGAAGATAGAAAAAGTTATACTTTGATATAATTCTAAATTTTCTTAAATTCAATTCCGACCTTTCTCAAAGAGATGAAAAATTTAAAGTTCTGTTCCAAATATTTTCCCGGAAAAGAAAAGTTCAACTTCGATTCTGAATTTTCTCAATGAAAATGAAATAAGTTATTGATCAATTCTATTTTCCTAAAATAATATAAAATTTTCCACTTCAATTCAGATTTTTCTCAAAGAGATGAAAAAATTTAAAGTTCTGTTCCAAATATTTTCCCGGAAGAAGAAAAGTTCAACTTCGATTCTGAATTTTTATAATGAAAATGAAATAAGTTATTGATCAATTCTATTTTCCCAAAATAATATCAAAATTTTCCACTTCAGTTCAGATTTTTCTCAAAGAGATGAAAAAATTTAAAATACTTCCAAATTTTTCATAGAAGATAGAAAAGTTCAAGTTCTCTTCTGAATTTTACCAACGAACACAATTCAATTCTAATTTCTCAAGAGAAAATAAAAAGCTTCCACTTCAGTTTTAAGTTCACCATGACATAAAAAATTTAAAGTTCAGTTCTAAATTTTTACATAGAAGATAGGAAAAGTTATACTATGATTTTGATTATTTCCTATGAAGATTAAAAGTTTCACTTCAATTTTTAATTTTTCTCAAAGAAGTGAAGAAAAGTTCAACTTCGATTCTGAATTTTCTCAATGAAAATGAAATAAGTTATTGATCATTTCTATTTTCCCAAAATAATATAAAAATTTTCCACTTCAGTTCAGACAAAAGTTATACTATGATTGTGATTATTTTCCATGAAGATAAAAAGTTTCATTTTAATTCTAAATTTTCTTAAATTCAATTCCGACCTTTCTCGCTTGGCACCTTTCCAAATGAGCGGGGATTCCCCCACCGGTTCCTACACATTGCAAAAAAGTGGGCAGTACGAAAACTCCACGTTTTCAACCAGACTGGTTTTTTAGCTAAATCTATGCAAAGTCGAATATGCAAAGTCGACATAGCTTTATTTCATTTTTTTAAGGTTAATTTAGACGAGGTTACGTGCGCGCACGTAACCTCGTCTAAATTAAGAAATCGTAAAAATTTAGTTTCACTTAAATTTTTAATTTTTCTCAAAGAAGTGAAGAAAAGTTCAACTTCGATTCTGAATTTTCTCAATGAAAATGAAATAAGTTATTGATCATTTCTATTTTCCCAAAATAATATAAAAATTTTCCACTTCAGTTCAGACAAAAGTTATACTATGATTGTGATTATTTTCCATGAAGATAAAAAGTTTCATTTTAATTCTAAATTTTCTTAAATTCAATTCCGACCTTTCTCGCTTGGCACCGTTCCAAATGAGCGGGTATTCCCCCACCGGTTCCTACACATTGCAAAAAAGTGGGCAGTACGAAAACTCCACGTTTTCAACCAGACTGGTTTTTTAGCTAAATCTTTGGAAACAGCCCAGCCTCTATTTCTGACCGTTTAAGTTTTGATGTTAGTGTTGTCAGTCAAAAGCTATGACCTTGAGAAAAGAGTTTGAGAAAATTGCCTGATTATCGAAAAATGGGGGAAACATCCTCCAAAAGTCGACAGGAATGCCCCCCCCTCCAGCGCTTTCTCGGTTATGTTGAATAAAATATGCAAAGTCGACATAGCTTTATTACATTTTTTTTAAGGTTAATTTAGACGATTTTTTATCTAAATCTTTGGAAACAACCCAGCCTCTATTTCTGACCGTTTAAGTTTTGATGTTAGTGTTGTCAGTCAAAAGCTATGACCTTGAGAAAAGAGCTTGAGAAAATTGCCTGATTATCGAAAAATGGGGGAAACATCCTCCAAAAGTCGACAGGAATGCCCCCCTCCAGCGCTTTCTCGGTTATGTTGAATAAAATATGCAAAGTCGACATAGCTTTATTTCATTTTTTTAAGGTTAATTTAGACGAGGTTACGTGCGCGCACGTAACCTCGTCAAAATTAACCTTAAAAAAATGAAATAAAGCTATGTCGACTTTGCATATTCGACTTTGCATAGATTTAGCTAAAAAACCAGTCTGGTTGAAAACGTGGAGTTTTCGTACTGCCCACTTTTTTGCAATGTGTAGGAACCGGTGGGGGAATCCCCGCTCATTTGGAAAGGTGCCAAGCGAGAAAGGTCGGAATTGAATTTAAGAAAATTTAGAATTAAAATGAAACTTTTTATCTTCATGGAAAATAATCACAATCATAGTATAACTTTTGTCTGAACTGAAGAGGAAAATTTTTATATTATTTTGGGAAAATAGAAATGATCAATAACTTATTTCATTTTCATTGAGAAAATTCAGAATCGAAGTTGAACTTTTCTTCACTTCTTTGAGAAAAATTAAAAATTGAAGTGAAACTTTTAATCTTCATAGGAAATAATCAAAATCATAGTATAACTTTTCCTATCTTCTATGTAAAAATTTAGAACTGAACTTTAAATTTTTTATGTCATGGTGAACTTAAAACTGAAGTGGAAGCATTTCATTTTCTCTGGAGAAATTAGAATTGAATTGTGTTCGTTGGTAAAATTCAGAAGAGAACTTGAACTTTTCTATCTTCTATGAAAAATTTGGAAGTATTTTAAATTTTTTCATCTCTTTGAGAAAAATCTGAACTGAAGTGGAAAATTTTTATATTATTTTTGGGAAAATAGAATTGATCAATAACTTATTTCATTTTCATTAAGAATTTCAGAATCGAAGTTGAACTTTTCTTCTTCCGGGAAAATATTTGGAACAGAACTTTAAATTTTTTCATCTCTTTGAGAAAAATCTGAATTGAAGTGGAAAATTTTATATTATTTTAGGAAAATAGAATTGATCAATAACTTATTTCATTTTCATTGAGAAAATTCAGAATCGAAGTTGAACTTTTCTTTTCCGGGAAAATATTTGGAAGAACTTTTAAATTTTTCATCTCTTTGAGGAAGGTCGGAATTTAATTTAAGAAAATTTAGAATTATATCAAAGTATAACTTTTTCTATCTTCTATGAAAAATTTGGAAATATTTTAAATTTTGTCATCTCTTTGAGAAAAATCTGAACTGAAGTGGAAAATTTTGATATTATTTTGGGAAAATAGAATTGATCAATAACTTATTTCATTTTCATTGAGAAAATTCAGAATCGAAGTTGAGCTTTTCTTATCCGGGAAAATATTTGGAACAGAACTTTAACTTTTTTCATCTCTTTGAGAAAGGTCGGAAATGAATTTAAGAAATTTTTCCTATCTTCTATGTAAAAATTTAGAACTGAACTTTAAATTTTTTATGTCATGGTAAACTTAAAACTGAAGTGGAAGCTTTTTATTTTCTCTTGAGAAATTAGAATTGAATTGTGTTCGTTGGTAAAATTCAGAAGAGAACTTGAACTTTTCTATCTTCTATGAAAAATTTGGAAGTATTTTAAATTTTTTCATCTCTTTGAGAAAAATCTGAACTGAAGTGGAAAATTTTGATATTATTTTGGGAAAATAGAATTAATTGATCAATAACTTATTTCATTTTCATTAAGAAAATTCAGAATCGAAGTTGAACTTTTCTTCTTCCGGGAAAATATTTGGAACAGAACTTTAAATTTTTTCATCTCTTTGAGAAAAATCTGAATTGAAGTGGAAATTTTATATTATTTTAGGAAAATAGAATTGATCAATAACTTATTTCATTTTCATTGAGAAAATTCAGAATCGAAGTTGAACTTTTCTTTTCCGGGAAAATATTTGGAACAGAATTTTAAATTTTTTCATCTCTTTGAGAAAGGTCGGAATTGAATTTAAGAAAATTTAGAATTATATCAAAGTATAACTTTTTCTATCTTCTATGAAAAATTTGGAACAATATTTTAAATTTTGTCATCTCTTTGAGAAAAATCTGAATTGTAGTGGAAAATTTTATATTATTTTATGAAAATAGAATTGATCAATAACTTATTTCATTTTCATTGAGAAAATTCAGAATCGAAGTTGAACTTTTCTTTTCCGGGAAAATATTTGGAACAGAACTTTAAATTTTTTCATCTCTTTGAGAATGAACTTAAAACTGATGTGGCCGAAAATTCAGAATCGAAGTTGAACTTTTCTTCTTCCGGGAAAAAATTTGGAACAGAACTTTAAATTTTTTCTTCTCTTTGAGAAAAATCTGAATTGAAGTGGAAAATTTTATATTATTTTAGGAAAATAGAATTGATCAATAACTTATTTCATTTTCATTGAGAAAATTCAGAATCGAAGTTGAACTTTTCTTTTCCGGGAAAATATTTGGAACAGAACTTTAAATTTTTTCATCTCTCTGAGAAAGGTCGGAATTGAATTTAAGAAAATTTAGAATTATATCAAAGTATAACTTTTTCTATCTTCTATGAAAAATTTGGAACAATATTTTAAATTTTGTCATCTCTTTGAGAAAAATCTGAATTGTAGTGGAAAATTTTATATTATTTTATGAAAATAGAATTGATCAATAACTTATTTCATTTTCATTGAGAAAATTCAGAATCGAAGTTGAACTTTTATTTTCCGGGAAAATATTTGGAACAGAACTTTAAATTTTTTCATCTCTTTGAGAAAGGTCGGAATTGAATTTAAGAAAATTTAGAATTAAAATGAAACTTTTTATCTTCATGGAAAATAATCACAATCATAGTATAACTTTTCCTATCTTCTATGGAAAAATTTAGAACTGAACTTTAAATTTTTTATGTCTTGGTGAACTTAAAACTGATGTGACCCAAAGAGACGCACAAAGCCCAAAGAAACACACACATCCCAAAGAGACACAAACAGCCCAAAGAGACAAACACAGACCTAAAAGACTCAAACAGCCCAAAGAGACACATACAGACTAAAAAGACTCAGACATCCCAAAGAGACACACAGCCCAAAGAGACACACACAGCCTCAAGAGATACAAACAGCTCAAAGAGACACAGACAGCCCAAAGAGAAACACAACCCAAAGAGACCAACACAGACCTAAAAGACTCAAACAGCCCAAAGAGACACATACAGACTAAAAAGACTCAGACATCCCAAAAAGACACACAGTCCAACGAGACACAAACAGCCTAAAGAGACACACATCACAAAGAGACACCCACAGCTCAAAGAGACACATACAGCTCAAAGAGACGTACACGGCCCAAAGAGACGCATACATCCTACAGAGAGACACAAAGCCCAAAACGATACAAACAGTCAAAAGAGACACACACACAGACCATAAAGATTCAAAGTGCCCACAGAGACACACATCCTACAGAGAGACACAAAGCCCAAAACGATACAAACAGCCAAAAGAGACACACACACAGACCATAAAGATTCAAAGTGCCCAAAGAGACACACAGCCTAAAGAGACACACACAGCCCAAAGAGACACACACAGACTAAAGAGACATACACACAGTCCGAAGAGACACACAAAGCCCAAAGATACACACACACAGCCCAAAGAGACAAAAAACGCCCATACAGACACATACATACCAAAAGATTCAAACACCCCAAAGAGACACACATTGCCCAAAGAGACACACATGGCCTCTAAGACACACAAACACCCAAAAGAAACACACACAGACCAAAATGACTCAAACAGTCCAAGAGACACATATAGCTCAAAGAGATGCACACGGCCCAAAGAGACGCACACATCCAACAGAGACACACAAAGCCCAAAACGACACAAAAAGCCAAAAGAGACACACACAGACCAAAAAGATTCAAACTGCCCAAAGAGACACACACCCTAAACAGACAAACACAGCCCAAAGAGACACACACACAGGCTAAAGAGACACACACAACCCGAAGAGACGCACAAAGCCCAAAGAGAAACACACACAGCCCAAAGAGACACAAACAACAGCCCAAAGCGACACACAAACAGACCAAAAAGACTCAAACAGCCCAAAGAGACACACAGCCCAAAGGGACACACACAGCCTCAAGAGACACAAACACCTCAAAGAGACACAGACAGCCCAAAGAGAAACACAACCCAAAGAGACAAACACCGACCTAAAAGACCCAACAGCCCAAAGAGACACTTACAGACCAAAAAGACTCAGACACCCCAAAAAAGACACACAGTCCAACGAGACACACACAGCCTAAAGAGACACACATCACAAAGAAACATCCACAGCCCAAAGAGACACATACAGCTCAAAGAGACGTACATCGCCCAAAGAGATGCACACATCCAACAGAGAGACACAAAGCCCAAAACGACACAAACAGTCAAAAGAGACATACACAGACCATAAAGATTCAAACTGCTCAAAGAGACACACAGCCTAAAGAGACACACACATCCCAAAGAGACACACACAGGCTAAAGAGACATACACACAGTCCGAAGAGACACACAAAGCCCAAAGAGACACACACACAGCCCAAAGAGACAAAAAACACCCATACAGACACATACATACCAAAAAGATCCAAAAACATCCCCAAAGAGACACACATTGCCCAAAGAGACACACATGGCCTCTAAGAGACACAAACAGCCAAAGAAACACACACAGACCAAAATGACTCAAACAGCCCAAGAGACACATACAGCTCAAAGAGATGCACACGGCCCAAAGAGACGCACACATCCAACAGAGACACACAAAGCCCAAAACGACACAAAAAGCCAAAAGAGACACACACAGACCAAAAGATTCAAACTGCCCAAAGAGACACACAGCCTAAAGAGACACATACAGCCCAAAGAGACACACACACAGGCTAAAGAGAGACACACAGCCCGAAGAGACACACAAAGCCCAAAGAGACACACACACACAGCCCAAAGAGACAAAAACGCCCATACAGACACATACAGACCAAAAGATTCAAACACCCCAAAGAGACACACATAGCCCAAAGAGACACACACGGTCCCTGAGAGACACAAACATCCAAAAGAAAGATACGCAGATCAAAATGACACAAACAGCCCAAAGAGACACACATAGCCCAAAGAGACACACACGGTCCCTAAGAGACACAAACATCCAAAAGAAAGACACACAGATCAAAATGACACAAACATCCCAAAGAGACACACATAGCCCAAAGAAACACAACAGCCCACACGGTCCCTAAGAGACACAAACATCCAAAAGAAAGACACACAGATCAAAATGACACAAACAGCCCAAAGAAACACAAACAGCCCAAAGAGACACAAACACCCCAAAGAGACAAACACAGACCAAAAAGACTCAAACAGCCCAAAGAAACATAAACAGATCAAAAAGACTCAAACACCCCAAAGAGACACAGAGCCCAGAGAGACACACACAACCCAAAGAAACACAAACAGCCCAAAGAGAGCAACTGTGACAAGCTAAACCACGACAAAGCACTACTCTCGTGGAACTCAAGCCCCATTTAACTCAACCCCCGTGCAACTGAACCCCCCATGTAACTAAAATCAAAGTGAACTTTGAAAGATCAAGAGAATGTAACTGTGACAAGCTAAACCACGACAAAGCACTACTCTCGTGGAACTCAAGCCCCATTTAACTCAACCCCCGTGCAACTGAACCCCCCATGTAACTGAACCCCTGTATAACCGAAACCCCCGTGTAACTGTACCCCCCTTTAACTGAACCCTCGTGCAACTCAACCCTCCATGCAACCCATCCCCCTCAAAACACTTTTCAGCCATTTCTTTTTAAATTGACAATACTTTTCAAACGTTACTTGTGTATTATACAGACCACATCGAAGAGGTAAAGCTAGGTCAAGTCACAATGTCATTCTATCGTTACTTTTCAATTAAGCTATTGAATACCTTTTACCAATGTCTCTTGTAGGCGTCAAATCTATTAAGTATCTGAGCATATTCTTTGTATTGTTGATGGAAGCATCCCATTCTTTAATTACCCGTGAGGCATTCTTAACCAACGCAATACCTTTACGCAAATACCTTTTCGCAAAAAATTCGCAAATAGAGTTATTTTTACATCACAATTTTCAGCTTAAAACCATTCTAATTATAACATCCCATTCCTCATACTTTAATTACCCGTGAGGCATTCTTAACCAACGCAATACCTTTACGCAAATACCTTTTCGCAAAAAATTCGCAAATAGAGTTATTTTTACATCACAATTTTCAACTTAAAACCATTCTAATTATAGCATCCCATTCCTCATACTTTAATTGCCCGTTACGCTTTCTTAACCATCGGAAGTTTAATCTACGTAAATTAAGTTATAGACAATACTGGTTTTAGAAAAACTGGAATAAAATAATTCATACAGTTTCAATTGCACACTACCTTTGAATAGGCAATGTGATTATACCCACCGAACCAGATTGTACCTACCAAACCAGATTGTATGAACATTTATAGGGTTTTTGCCTGAGTACATCATACGTCGCCAAGTTGTTTAAAAAAAAACAAAAACCTACTATTCAACTTACTCTATATAGACTAACCACCGTTCTTTCACCGTATGACCCAAAAAATGGCTGTTACCTCATAAAAACCCGTCTGCTAAGGCAAGTGCCGTTCGTAGTAATAGGTGACTGACCCGTGGTAAGCCAATGTACCGGTTAGACTACACTGTATATTCATGCCTCAGGCGAGAGGTAAGACAAATTACGCAATCACTCGTCAAATCTTATACACCCTTACTACTGGCGTTGAGGAGGGGACAGCCCCTTTCATATACGGAATAATTTCTGTTCGTTTTAAGTTTTAAAGTCGTTCCTTACTTTCAGTTAAAAAAAACTTGTTTTTTTTATTTAATTTTTGATCGTTTTTGAATTAATGCAGGTTTTGATTTTGGCTCACCGTACATGAATAATTAAATTTACATATTAATTTTACTTTTATTTGGTTAAATGGCTTTCTCGAAACTTGTTTAATTTTATTTACGAACGTTTTTATTAGTAATAAATATACGTAACTTACGAATTAACTTACGTAACGAACTTCTATATTCATATATTTTTAATACGTATATTAGGGGGCTCGCCCCCTAGTCAATACCTCGCTCTTTAAGCTAAAGTTCGAATTTTGTTCCAATACTTTAAAAATGACCCCTTAGTCACAAAGGCCGTTATTTAGAATAAATAGCTCTTATGAAAGTACTAAAAAATCTTTGGCTTAAAGAGCGAGATATTGACTAGAGGGTGAACCCAATCATACACGTAATATTTTCTGTTCGTTTTAAGTTTTGCTGTTACTCCTTATTTTCAGTTGGAAAACTTGTTTTTTATATTTAATTTCTGATCTTTTTTTTTAAATAATGCTGGGAAAACCGGGGCCCTTTTCATAGCAGTGTCTCTTCCCCCATGAAAACTTCCTCCATGGAAAGATCGTCCCTAAAAAACCCCGACCCACCC
This sequence comes from Artemia sinica, assembly GCA_027921565.1. Classification (NCBI taxonomy): domain Eukaryota; kingdom Metazoa; phylum Arthropoda; class Branchiopoda; order Anostraca; family Artemiidae; genus Artemia; species Artemia sinica. The sequence goes on from CM051268.1 coordinate 54,695,567, forward strand.
ACCTCCCTACTACCAGAAAAAATCCCCCCTGAAAACGTCTGTATACTTCCTAATAACCAATACTATATGTTAACATTGGGTAAAGTTCATAACTTTCAGCCCTCCCCCGGGGCTTCGGGCGGTTAAGTCATCCTAAAGGACATACTTATCATATTTTCAACCATGCTGAACAAAATGGCTATCTCACAATTTTGATCAGGTGACTTTGGGAAAAAAATGAGCGTGGGAGGTGGCCTAGTTGCCCTCCATTTTTTTGGGTCACTTAAAAAGGGACCTAGAACTTTTAGTTTCCGTTCCGATGAGTCCTCCAACGATATTCTAGGACCACTGGGTCGATACGATCACCCCTGGGAAAAAAACAAAAAAAAAAACAAAAAAACAAATAAACACGCATCCGTGATCTTTCTTCTGGCAAAAAATGAAAAATTCCACATTTTTGTAGATAGGAGCTTGAAACCTCTACAGTAGGGTTCTCTGATACGCTAAATATGATTGTGTGATTTTCATTAAGATTCTATAACTTTTAGGGGGTCTTTCCCCCTTTTTTCGAAAATCAGCCAAATTTTCTCAGGCGCGTAACTTTGAGGGTGAACTAAACTTGATGAAAGTTATATATTTGAATTCAGCATTGAAATCTGATTCTTTTGATGGATCTATTGGTATCAAAAACCCGTTTTCTAGAGTTTCGGTTACCATTGAGCCGGGTCGCTCCTTACTTACAGTTCGTTACCACGAACTGTTTGATAGAGATCAATTCAGCCAGAGATTCTGGAAACGCATAACCAGAATATTAACTTTTACTCCTAAATAAGTTTTTGCCAAGAATTGACCACATCGTTTGGTATATATCCTGATGATTAGATCTTGGGGTCCCTATCCCCCACAGAGTTTAAGGTCAGACATCTGAAATTCATGCTGGTTTTATTGTTGATAGTCTTTATGGGTTGCTCCCCACAGCACATGTGGCATAAATTTTGTATCCAAGCAAACAGCTCTTGAATTTTTTTGCTATAGCAATTTCAAGAACTTGAATTCGAGGAGTTGGAACTTATATTCTTATAATTGGCGTTTAGAAAAAGATCAGCCAACGAAGCCGCCATCTATTCTAAAATCTTAATGACCAACTCGCTAATTATCATACGAATTTGGCATCTAATTTAGTCGGTTCTTAGATCTCGTAGAGTTATGTTGAAAGAATCGTCGAGAATTTGAATCGGATGTAATTTAAAGCATAAAGGTGAATAGATTAAATTAGCGTGTTTAAATTAGCATATACATGGCACAAGTAAATTGGGTGGGGGTATTGAAGAGTGAAAATTTAAGTTACATTCAGAAAAAATTTATATTATGCTTTCAGGAGGGGCAGTGTATTTACCCCTCCCTGAAGAAAATTTTGGTGGGCTTGACCCATCTTCACAATTTTAGGAGCTGCTCTTGGGGAAGGGGGATAAATATGACTTCTGATTATATATACCGTTGTGCTACAGAATTTGACAAGAGCATCTACATTAAGTATTTTGGGACTGGGGCAAAACATTAGAGTTTGGAGGGGGGGCTCTAAACCACGATGAATTTCGGTTGTAAGACAGAAATCAAATAGAAAAAAGAATATACCATTCGACTTCCCACTCAATGTTCTTCCCAAATTTGATAGGCCTATTTAGTGCCGCTATAATTGCGTCTCGTCAGCTCTTTCTTCCCTTAATGGGAATTGATATAGCCCTGTACAATATACAAAAGTTTACTAATTTTGTAGTTTTGAATTTTTTTTTTCCTTCTGTCTCGTCAACGGCCGGTTCATATTTCCAAATACAGCCAATTTCAAAAGAAAAGAAAAATTGAAATTAGCAAATTTTTGAGTATGGCCTAGGGCTATACTCACTCCCATTAGGGGGGGGGGGTGAGGCAATGATTACTGTGTTTGGGAAAAGCAATTAACGGGAATCCTATGGAATATTGTCTTTTCCATTTAATTTCTGTCGTATAAAATAAATTAAGAGAGGATGACAGTCCCCCTCATAAGTAGGCTAAAGAGCGACTTCAAAGTTTAATCGGCACTATCCCATTATCCGTGCCTCTCTAAAAAGTCAATTTTGGTTAATGCTTAAGAAATAAAATAAAATAGTATGAATATGTAATAGTTTAGAAATAAATTTGGGCTATATATTTACACATTAGGGGGGTGGGGGTAAAGCATTGCATATATTAAATACGTAACCTAACCTAACCTAGGTACCTTTTTCCCCCCTAAACCCCCCAAAAAACACAGTTTAGTATCGTATACGCAATGAAAACCTTGCTATCATTGCCTGCTCTATAACACTTAAGACGTTAATAACGGGTTTTATCATTGCCTAGTCCATAGTGATTAACCAGAGGCCCGGATAATGGGATTTTACCGTTTAATCCCCACATAAATTATGTTTAGCCTATATATTTGGAGGTTGCTGCCTCCCTAAAACCCGCCTTTAATCTGTCAAAGTCCAACACATTGTAGATATTGATCCTACTCTCAATTAAACATAAGGTAAACTTTACTGTAAAGACCAGGGGCTCACGTGGTGACAGTCTGCCTTAATATATAATAATTTATATTTGTTTTAAGTTTTAGCGTGGCTCTTTCCTTTTATTAAATAAAAAAAACAAGTTTTTTAACTGAAAGTAAGGAGCGACATTAAAACTTAAAACGAACAGAAATTATTCCGTATACGAAAGGGGCTTTCCCCTCCTCAACGCCTCGCTCTTTACGCTAAAGTTTGACTCTGTCTCACAACTTTAATTTTTTAAAACAATAAAAACTTTAGCGTAAAGAGCGAGGCGTTGAGGAGGGGAAAGCCCCTTTCGTATACGGAATAATTTCTGTTCGTTGATACCAATAGATCCATCAAAAGAATCAGATTTCAATGCTGAATTCAAATATATAACTTTCATCAAGTTTAGTTCTACCCATCAAAAGTTACGCGCCTGAGAAAATTTGGCTAATTTTCGAAAAAAGGGGGAAAGACCCCCTAAAAGTTATAGAACCTTAATGAAAATCACACCATCATATTCCGCGTATCAGAGAACCCTACTGTAGAGGTTTCAAGCTCCTATCTACAAAAATGTGGAATTTTGCAAAGGGGGTCTTTCCCCCTTTTTTCGAAAATCAGCCAAATTTCCTCAGGCGCGTAACTTTTGATGGGTAGGATTAAACTTGATGAAACTTATATATTTGAAATTGGCATTAACATCCAATTCTTTTGATGTATCTATTTGAATCAAAATAACCGTTTTCTAGAGTTTCGGTTACCATTGAGCCGGGTCCCAATAACCAATACTAGCTGTTAACATTGGGTAAAGTTCATAACTTTCAGCCCTCCTCCTGGGGGCTTCGAGGGATTAAGTCGTCCTAAAAGACATAGTTATAATATTTTCGACCATGCTGAACAAAATGGCTATCTCAAAATTTTGATCGGGTGACTTTGGGAAACAAATGAGCGTGGGAGGGGGCCTAGTTGCCATCCATTTTTTTGGTCACTTAAAAAGGGCACTAGAACTTTTAATTTCCGTTCCAATGAGCCCTCGCACGATATTCTAGGACCACTGGGTCGATACGATCACCCCTGGGAAAAAGAAAAAAAAAACAAAAAAACAAATAAACACCCATCCGTGATCTTTCTTCTGGCAAAAAATGGAAAATTCCACATTTTTGTAGATAGGAGCTTGAAAACTCTAAAGTAGGGTTCTCTGATACGCTAAATATGATGGTGTGATTTTCATTAAGGTTCTATAACTTTTAGGGGGTCTTTCCCCCTTTTTTCGAAAATCAGCCAAATTTTCTCAGGCGCGTAACTTTTGATAGGTAAGATTAAACTTGATGAAACTTATATATTTGAAATCAGAATTAATATCTGATTCTTTTGATGTATCTATTGGTATCAAAACTCCGTTTTTTAGAGTTTCGGTTACCATTGAGCCGGGTCGCTCCTTACTTACAGTTCGTTACCACGAACTGTTTGATTCGAGAACATTAGTTGTTGTTTGTCTATTCAGCGCTAGGATGTAAGCGGAGACGGTTTTCATTCGAGTTCAATCTAATACTAAAAGTTTATTTGAATAGCTTTGATATCTTAGGCGTAGAGTACAATGGAGGAGGTAGGGGGTCAAGGTGATGGGTTAAGCTCCCCAACGTAAGGATTTTTACATATCCCACACTTTCCCCATATAATTCAACTATTTTAACCCTGCGGGGACGTATTTTCATCAAAATCTTAGGGGGGGGGGGGACAAAGTTGAAGCGGATTATCCCCCCTCCCTATAGCAAGTTACGCCCCTGTGTGGTAGCACAGCTGATTGATGCTCTGTTTAGCACTTCGGGGCCCGGAGTTTGATTTCAGCTGCCGCAAGGTTAGGCGAAAGGCTTGCTACCTGTCCCTGCAAAGAAGACTGAGCAAATGAAACGTTGATTCGAAGCCCTATGCGCCATAAGATAGTCTGAAGCATTGTAGAGAAATATAAAGGTTATAAACGTTTATATTTCTCTACATTGGTCTGAAGGCAATGTCACAAGGTATCAAACAAAATCAAAATTACGGTCTGGTCTTACCCAAACCTCAAAAAACCATAACTATGAAGCTATTAAGGCTTGTGTGTTTTTCTTCTTCCATAAAAACAACTGGGGTATGTCTATACCCCATACAAAAACCATAACTAAGAAGCTATTAAGGCTTGTGTGTTTTTCTTCTTCCATAAAAACAACTGGGGTATGTATATACCACAGTTTATATAATTAGGCAGTAAGTTTACCGCAGATTATTTCTGGCTCTTCATTCTCTTCTGAGTAAATTAAGTAAATTACACTATTTCAGACTATGTTAGGGGGGCGTGCGCCCCTCGCCTCTCCCCTGGATCTGCCACTGCCCCAACCACGCGTAGAACTCTGTGTAGGGAGAGGGGCATCAGGAGATCAGTACATGCGTGAACCACATTTGTCTGCATGCGAAAGTTTGTTTTCATTTTGTTTTGGACCCATTATTCATAATAACAATTATCTTATCAGATGGTTGAAATGTAATTTTTCTTCGTGTACTATTCTTCTTGATTACTAATTCATTACTATTTTACATTCAAAGGGCTGGAAGTGAGGATTTGAACCGGGCACGCATGTGGGATTTTTTTTGGAGGGGGGGGGGAATTAAAAAAAAAATTTCATTTAGAAAGTTGTATGAGAAAGTTCCCCCCCCCCCAGAACAAAAATCCTGGATACAGCCATGCCTATATCCCTTACACAGTGTATGATTATTGAAGTGATTATTTCTCCATCGTACAATAAGAGTCAGTAGGCGCCCCCCCCCCTCAACCCTCCCCTGGATCCGCAACTGTTAGGACCTGTCTTCTAGTATTTACAAGTTCACACTCTTCTAATTACCAAACTCTGGTAACGTTTTAGATTACGGGCTCCATAAAAGTAAACATCCTAATAAAAAAAAGAATACCAGTATCATATTCATGTTCCTAACAACGACCCCTACCCCTGGTGGGCCCATATATAGCTCTAGGATGTATACATAACTGAAACAAAACCCTAAAACAGTGAAATTTTTGCTTTATAATATGAGGCATGTTTTTTATTAATCAGATTATCATGTTTCCTTCCATTAATATCCACATTTCAAATCATTTTAAAATAACATTCTATCCAACGACCCAGTTGAAATCACTTAGGCGAAACTCATGCTCGAGAAGAACATAAAATAAGGAATTTAGTAGTATTACTTTTATTTTATTAAGATAAAATTAAAACATAAAATAAGGAATATATTATTTGTTTTTTAATTAAAATGTTTCCTTTTGAAGAGCTCGTAATATAAAACGTTACCTAATTTTTAACAGTTCAACCGTCGTTTGACATTCAAACATGTCTGTATCGTGACATCCCAAATTAGTGATGACATTTATTGCTTCTCCCAATGTTCAGTCCGAACCCTAAAAAGTAGATTCGCTTCTTTTTTTGCCCTATTTTCTTTTCTCTCGTTCTTCCCTTGCAATAATTTACATAATGTTTTTTTGATTTCATAAGAATTTCTTCTGCTTCCAATTTTATCCAATACCAAAAAAACCTCATCGATCTTGCACGCTGTGGATTGCAGGATGTCACCAAAGGTATGGCACGTTCGTCAGCCAGTTTGTCTCCTTTGTCTTTACTAAGAATGTCGCAGTGACTGGAGAGCATATCTGTATTGTCAGCATGATGGAAGTTCTGATTGGCTGACTTGAGTTGATTTTCAAAATGTGTAATTAATGAACTCCAGACGAGCTCTAGCTCGTTCAACAATTTAACCAATTCTTCTGGAGTTATATTAAAGATAAAAATTAAGAGTGTTGGGCCACGTTTTATTGGTGAAAGATGATAGTCTATCAAAAACTGCCCTTTGTCGATGCTGCAGGAGCCAAACAAAAAGCCGGATGAACAGGGGTGGATTCAGGGGTAACTCTGGGCCCCTAAGATTTTTCTGGCACCCTCATTCCGTTTTTTCTTTTTTAAATAAAATTTTCTGTTTGGTCAATTATTGGCACTCTTGTCACATTAACCCCCCCCCCCCCCAATTTTGCTCTAGATCCGCCTTGGCTGATTATAAAATGGAATGGGAAGAGGTCAAGATTTTAAAAGAAGCAGGAACTCCTTGGGAAAAAGTGGAAAGTGGGGCCAATGCCGTATCCAGAATTTTCTTTTTTTTAGGGGGGGGGGGGTTACAAAAGATTTTTTCGGGGGGGGGATACAAAAATAAAATATAAAACGCATCAAAAATTTGTTTATATTAATTTTGTTACGTTTTTTTACGAGTCGGACACACATTTCGAGGGAGGGGGGGGGGGTCAAATCCCCTAACACCTGGATATGGGCTTGGGTGGAGCCCGAAAGAGAGTCACACAGAGAAGGAGTGAAACGCAGCTGTGCGGGGCCTAGGGTGGCTTAACTCTGGGATGAGTTATCAACAGTAGTTTTAATTTTGATGAAAGAGCCTGGCGTAAGCTAATTCTCAGTGTTCGCCAACTCTTAGCTTAATCTTAATGTCATTGGAGCTTTAGCAGATCCTTATGAACGTACGCAGATGTTTATACCTCATAATATGCGAAGGAAGGGGACTGGGACAGCTTAATCTAGGACATCAACCTGAGATACTACTAATTGCAATTTCATAAGTATCTTAGCGACGTATAGCGTTGACAAGTTTACTGCAATATGAAAAGAGTCATTATAATTCGTTAGTGACATGCAGAGGTTAGTAAACTTCCAAATAGGTATCGTAATTAAGCTCTATTATTTAGCATTATGCGTTTGCATAACTTCCGTATTCGTATGATTGCTCTTCTTTATATAGCAAATAGCCAAGAGGTAGATGTAGAGACAGTATTGCAGTCTGGTCATTCTTAGACAAAAATCATAATGACCTTTGTAACTAGCTGAAGTCACGACATTTTCGAACCAGAATAATCTTTATTGGCAATTATTGAAGCCATTATGATTCTTACCAGACAAGGTGCAATGTCATTATTTGTTCCTTCAAGGGCAGGGGTGATACACAAAAAACTCACAATATTGTAATAGGTTAAAAAACTGGACATTTTATTCTGTAATTGTTATAACCTTTAGCCCCCCCCCCTACTAGTCAAAAATAGTTACAAGCTTGCTTACTAAAAACAAAATGCCAGATGCTTGCACATCCCCTAGACAAGTTGCTACAGGTGCCCTTGAATTTAAAATGTCCCATACTTTGATTCTGGCAATGACAAAGCGTCTGGTAATGACAAATACTTTCTATGCTTCCTAATTTATTCTAATCTAATACTTTCTAATAAGAAATAAAAGATGAATTTCACATCTGCCCAAAAGCAAACTTTCAATTTCATAATTGGAAAGTTAAGATGTTTCTTCAATTGGGTTTAGTTAGCTGTCCAAAACCAAAACAAATTATGTTGCATAATTTTTTACAGTTTTAGACTAAACTCAATTTAAATATTGTTACTTATGTTTTATTTATGGAGACATTGGTATACAATGTATGTGTGCAATGTAATATACGTTGGTATACATATACGCAAGTACGCGTTACTTTTTTAGGGGTAGGGGATGGTAACTTCGATAAAATTGTCAAAAATAGACGAAATATTCTGGAATCAAAGAAATAATTGGACAAACTGAAAAATATTAAAATTTCAGGAGGGAAGCCCCCCCCCGTAAATGCTTCCTCAAACCGTTTCTTGTTTTTAGTTCAGATTAAAACTCAGTGTAACGCAGCCTGGCAACCTTTGGTAACTTCAAACTGCAAGTTGTTTTAAGTTTGTTAGTTGCATCTGCAAAATCGACAAAAAAACTTTTGTGTGTCTTTGGCAAATTTAGCCGAAAAAGGAGTGCCTTGGAGAGTCCAGCACGTTTTGGAAGACCGTTATATATGAAAAATAGTTCACGTTCAAACAGATTAGTTCATGCTTCTATGCATTTAAGGGTATAGTTCAAAACGTAAGGATGAGCTAAAATAAATAGAAAAGTATGAACCCCCCCTATAATAAATCCCCAGATCATCAGGATTATATATTTTCTAATCAATTCGCTAATTTTTTGCGTACCTTTGAGTTGTGTTTTTGAGATCAAACAAATGATTTCATCGATGTCAGTTAAGTCGATTGAGACAAATCGGTCGATGCCATTATCTACTTATGAACGATCTGGAAGGAGATTCGATGGCTTAAAGGATCACTCTATCTCGTCCATGGTAAACTTGTTTAATTTGTGTGGCCAAACTATTTAGAAATGATTGGGCGGTCTTGCCGTAACGTGTAGAGCTTGGATAAGAGATCCGAATAAACAGCAGAAATCTAAAAGTTGACACATACTTTTATGGAAATCTTAAAACAAAATTAACTTCTTATGTTTTTTCGGGAGAAAGAGATATTCAGTTTCAATGAAACTAAATTCAATAGAAAGTGTGCATTTTGTTTTTTAATCGGGTAGTTTTTTTTCAAGTTCAGGAAAGAGCGATCCCTAAAAATGCTCTAGAATACACGCTATGAAAATGGAAAAAAAAAAACAGCTCAAAGCAAATAGCATTTGGTAGTTTAGGTAGTTTTCTATGGATCTACTCGCTTTGATGAAAATCCTCGTATTTCATAGTCTTTCAATCAAATTTCATAGTCAACCTTCAATAGTCAACCATCGATTCTCCATAGATTTTGATGGCAACTAGCTCCCAGGGAGAATTCACTAATGGGTCCTTCGTCATTGAGATGGTCAGCCGACGTTAAGGCTCACAAAATGATTTTAAGGTATCGAATACTCTTAAACGCCTAAAGTAAACCCATTTTTGTCATAAATGTATTCTGGGGATGGTGTTTTGATGATAAACCTGTTTTAAGTAAGGGGCAACATAGTTTCTAAAGTTTTGTATAAGAAGAAATTCTTGATTTTGCCTCGCACCCGACAAAAATTAAAATGAAATCCATAATCTGGTCTTCAGAAGCAAACATTCACTCTGTTAAGACTTAAATAAATAAAAAATGTTGCTCCTTACTTTCAGTTGAAAAAATGTTTTATTTTATTTGATTTCTGCTCGTTTTTTAAACAATGCTGGGAAATCAAGCTCCTCCTCCACTGAAAATTCCCTCTCCAACGGAAAATATCTCCATAAAAAGATCTTTCTACGTACCCCCCTACCTCCACCAGAAGAATTCCCCTGAGAAGCGTTTGTATGCTTCCCAATAACCAATACTATATGTAAACAATGGGCAAAGTATGTAGCTTGCACCCCTTCCCCCGGGGACGGTGGGGGGTTAAGTCATCCTCAAAGACATAATTATTAGGTTTTTCGACTTTGCTGAAAAAATGGCTATCTCAAAATTTCGATCGGGCGATTTTGGGGAAAAATGAACGTGGGAGGGGGGCTATCTGCCTTCCAATATTTTAAGTCACTTAAAAAGGGCACTAGAACTTTTGATTTTTTCGATCAAATGAGCACTGTCTTGATCTTCTACGATCACTGGTTCGATAGGATCACCCCTGGGAAAAAAAAACAAAAAAATAAACACGCATCCGTGATCTTTCTTCCGGCAAAAAATACAAAATTTCGAATTTTTTATACATAGGAACTTGAAACCTCTACAGTAGGGTTCTCTGGTATGCTGAATCTGATGGTATGATTTTCATTCAGGATAACTTCTTTTTTTTTGGGGGGGAAGGGGGGGTCCGCCCTTTTCAAAAATTGGGCGCATTTTCTCAGGCTTGTAACTTTTGATGGGTAACAGTAAATTTGATGGATTTTACTTATTTTGAATAAGCATAAAAATTCTCTCCTCTCATTTTAAGGTTTTCTGTGAAGTGTGTAAGAGAATGTTCAGAATTTTGAATAAAGAAGGATTCATTGATTCTTTTGATGTATCTATCGTTATCAAGACTCTGTTTCTTAGAGTTTCGGTTACTATTGAGCCGCATCACTCCTTATTTACAGTTCGTTACCTGGAACTGTTTAATTAAATACAAATTAAAATAAATGCAAGTCAAAGTAAAGAACAACATTAAAACTTATAACGAACAGAAATTACTACGTATATGAGGGGGGTTGCCCCCTCCTCAACACCTCGCTCTTCACGCTAACATTTTTTGGTGCTTTTAAAAAGCTTTTTGCTGTTCTAATTAAATGACCCTTGTGTTTTAGGAGTCGTTATTAAAGAATTGGGACAACAATCAAACTTTAACGTAAAGAGCGAGTTGTTGAGGAGGGGTTAACTCTCCTCATATGCATAACAGTTTCAGTTCGTTTTAAGTTTTGATGTTGCTCCCTACTTTGAGTTGAAAACACTTGTTTTTTATTTAATTTCTGTTTTTTTTAAATAATGTCGGGAAATCTGGCTCTACCTCCATGGAAAAATCCCCACTCCTTCCACGGAAAGATCCTCTAGAAAATTCAATCCTGGAAAAAATTTACCCCGGACAATTACCCTTAACATCTCCACACGTAAAATTGAGTCGGCAAAGAAAAATTAAGACAAATAAAAAGGATTCCGTATAGGAATTTTGGCAAATTCTCCAAGTGTAAAATTTCCCTTGAAAAGTTCACCTTCCAAAAAATTCCCTTCCCATGGAAAATTCTCCCCGGGAAAATCTTCCCAGCAAAAAATTCGCCACATCCCATCCCGATTTTACAAATTTGATGAATTTTACATATTTTGAATAAGCATCAAAATTCTCTCCTGTTTCGAAGTTTTCTGTGAAGAGGTTTAGGGGATGGTCAGAATGATGAATAACGAAGGATTCATTGATTCTATTGATCTATCTATTGTTAACAAGACTGTGTTTCTTAGAGCTTTGATTATTATTGAGTCGCATCGCTCCTTACTTACAGTTCGTTACCACGAACTGTTTGATTAAATAAAAGACAAATCAAGTCAAAGTAAGGAGCAACATTACAACTTAAAACGAACAAAAATTACTCCGTATTTGAGGGGGGGATGCCCCCTCCTCAACTCGCTCTTCACGCTAAAGTTTTTTAGTACTTTTAAAAAAGCTTCTTATTGTTCTAATAAAATTTACCCCAGCCCACCCCATTTTAAAAAATATTACAAAATTCACGCCCACACAACCCGAAAACTGCACGGTAAAAAAAAACGTACTTTGACGTTGACGGCATTATTTCACGTTTGATCAGCGTACTTACTAGTTGTTGGATTCGCGTGAAAATACACTTTTTTAGTGTATAGGTACTTCTGCCGTATTTTTACATTCATCGAATATATGTTTAAACTCGATCAGTGTACTGGGAGGATCTAATGACAATTAACTCTCGCGAAAATGGGTCATACCGCGGGGCACGACCGATGCAAAAATATCGTGAAAGGGGGTCGGTCGTCCGGGTTTTTGATCTATTGGGATTAAAAGCTACACAAACGAAGACCTTTCACTTGTTGCTGTGGACTTATTTCTGAAAGGTAAGTTCTTTTGACGTTTTTTTTTTTTACTTTTATATAAGTCTTATGAACTTTGCAGATAGAATGGTAAAATTCTACTTTAGCTACTTTTGGCTATCTTGGAAAGAGGTTAGGTTAGGAAAATGAAAGTTTCAGGGATGCGTCTACAGCCTAAAGTATGTACCGGGAAGGTGTCTTGAAGTATTTACCTCCACTCCTCCCTCTGGAGGGTCCTAACTTTTGATGACCTTTAAAAATCTGTGTGTTATAAAAGTGAAACCTTGTTAAATAGATCTTCTGCTTAAATAAAGTACAACAAAATTCTTTTCAGCTTCACAACTTTGCTCAATCCCAATTTATAAGGTTTTAAAGATATGCAAATATAATTCCTAAATTAAAAACTTAAAATTCTACTCAAATAACAGGAATTGCTACCTGTCATGTAGGCAAATTTCAGGAGTCTCTAGAGGCAAAAAGAGTGGAGGTAGGTACTTCAAAATACTTTCCCGGGACATACTTTAGCCTGTAGACCTATCCATGAAAGTTTCTTTTTTCTAGCTTAAGCCCTTTCCAAAATAGCCAAAAGTAGCTAAAGTAGCATTTTACCTATGCATAAAAATTCTATTAATAAGATTTTTATGTTTCTTTCCATTTTTATACATGTTGTCAAATAGTAATTAGATAATATATATATCCGACTTCAAATAGATTGTAGGATTGTACTAATATAAATTAAGCAAATTAAGTGACATTTGAGTTTTGTGTTAGCTTCAAGAGGAGGTACGGGATAAAAGTCATATACAAAGGAGCGTTGGCCTTTGGGTCCCGGCTCCTTCCAATGTAAAATTTTCTGATAATCGAATCCAATGTTTTACGGGTGGCGCCTCATCTTCGCAGAGAAGTGTAACATAATGGAATTGTCTTATTCTTTAAAAAAGTCATGTGATTCAGAATTCAATCCTCCATTTGAGTGTAACAGCCACTTCCTCTGGAAGCTCCGGTCAGAAAATTAGAAAATTCTGGAATTTCCACATTGCATCCCACACTAAACCACGAAATTGCAAAATTTTTCACATACTTTAGTATATTAGAAGTATTCTAGTAGTTGAGTCAAAATTCAGAAAATCTTGTTCACTAAAAATTTTTTCTGCACCTTCATCTGTATGTCAAATTTGAAACATGTGAAAGGTGTTTTGGCTTCTACAGTACTAATGGGAGCTGTTCTGTCTTTCTGTTTTAGCCTACCTGCCAAGAAAATGGCTGAAATACATTGTTGACTTTTTTTGTTTTTTAGAATGAGCTTTAGCTTATTTTAACAGGTTGGGTCACAAGTCACCATACAGAAATAAACTAACTATGTTTGTTTCAGAAACACTTTATTCATAGAACATGCTCTGTAGGGTTATCAATATTTTGGATGTGCATTGCAATATTTTGTCATACTCTTGATGAACATAAATTATCAAACAATGATCTGCTGCAAAAATATAAGCATTTATTCTATTTGCTTTATTACTTGTTCATTCATGCTTAAGTTTCTACTCAAAAGAGCATGATAGGAATATTAAGCTACAAATTAAGGACGTGATTCACTATGGAAAAGGGGGGGGGGTGCGCACCTAGAATTTTCTAAAGCCATCTTTTCCAGTTTTGTATATTGTCAAACTTCATTGTAGATCCGATCTTGATGGCATCAAATTGCAGAACTTCATGGCAAATCCTAGTTGGTCCATTTTGTTCATTGGAACTTCACAGCCTGCGAGAATATACAGTTCATGTTAAACTGCATGCCAGTCTGTTCGCCTCTCGTCGTGCCATATGCCCCATACCCAACTGCTATCAGGCATTCAGTTGGCACAACAAACTTGCTACTCATCTAGATTCCCACTCAGAAACTGAAAAGGCTGCTATTACACTAGTGCCTAGTGAGACTGCAATCAGATTTCCCTGCAGTATAAGTTGCTGTCAATCAGAGTTTGTGAGGAGAGACCTCCTGTTTAGCCACCTCTACTCCCATATAAAAGATTCAGATGAAGTACCATGTCCTTTTAGAGGTTGTAGTAAGAAGTTCCAAGGACAGAGCTCCCTGCGGTCTCACATTTGCAGAGAACTAAAAAATAATAAGGCTTTAAACTACCTGAGCACTCCCCCTGACCATGATAAAGATTGTGTTGAAGAAAATAATGTGGCTTTAAACAATCTGAACACTCCCCCTGACCATGATAAAGATTGTGTTGGGCTTCTCTTCACTGAGTTTCATGAAATTGTAGCAGAAGAACTTAAAGAACGTGTTGCTAAATGCATCTCTTCTGTTTTTCAGCCAGATTTGTTTAAGAAAATATGCGATGAAATTGACTGTCATTATATGCAGGATCCTTTGCTGCTTGTTACAGACCCTGCCACTGGATCACTGAGATCTCAGTACATGAGAGACCAGTATTTTACAAGTTGCAGTACTGTGGTACGCGGAGCAAGTCTTTATCGGACTTGATAAGTATGGAAACAGAAGATTTGTTCAAGTAGTTTCAGTTGCAGCCACCTTGGAGAATCTTTTCAAACATAGAGGACTTCTTGGATTTCTGATGGATTGGTATCATCAGAAGGTGTATAGAGACTTCTATGATGGTAACCGTTTTGCTTCTTTATATGCTTCTGATCCAGACATGAAGAAAAATGTGATATTTCTTCAGTTCTACCAAGATGAGGTAGAAATAAAAAAAAAAAACACTTAAAAAGTCTAAATCAGGAAAGTACAGCACTCTAGCTTTTTATATATGAGTTCTCAACTTCCCACCTTGGCTTCGAGCAAGGCTAGATCTAGTGCAGTTAGTTATGCTAGTGCTGGCATCGAACTTCAAGATCACTGGTACTGAAAAAGTCTTCAAGAAGTTTGTGAATGAATTAGAGTTTCTTTGTGCTGAAGGCATTGTGATTGATGGGACAAGGTTCAATATTATAGTTTTCTGTATATGTGGAGACAACTTGGGCTCGAATTTTATTGGGGGGGGGGTCGTGAAATGCTTTAACCGAAATGTGAAGAATCCCTGCAGTGTCTGCATGTTCTCTGGAAAAACTGCAGCTAAAGACTATTGGAAAATTCAGTTTCCTCTTAGAACTAAAGCATCCTATGAGGAATCTTTAAACAAGCTGCAAGACCGAAATGTTAGGAAGCAGTCTGTAAATGGCGCGAAGTTCAATTCTGATTTCAATGCCTTGCCCAACTTTCATGTCACAGCATAGCATATATTAAATACCCAACCAAACCTAGGTACCCTTTTCCCCCCGAAACCCCAAAAAACAATAGTTTAAATATTGTAAACCCAATAACAAACCACGCTTTACCATCCATTTCTCTATTGAAAGAAACCCGTTTCGAAAGAAACCCGCATCTTCCCTATAAAATATAGTGCACGTGTTCCAGATAGTACATAAGTACCAAAGTATGTCCCGGGAAGGTATTTTGAAGTACCTACCCCCCACTCCTTCTCCCTCTAGAGGGTCCTTAAATTTGCCTACATGACAGGTCTATATTTGTTGAAATTTCGACAAAACAACATTTTACCTTAATTTTCAGTTATCAGTTTCTTTTTCTCAAGGTTTAGTTCCAAAAATGCAATTCCTGTTATTTTAGTAGAATTTTAAGCCATATCAATGTTTTTTTTCTTCCAAATTTAGGAATTGTATTTGCATATCTTTAAAACCTTATAAATTGGGATTGAGAAAAGTTGTGTAGCTGAAAACAATTTTGTTGTACTTCATCTAAGCAGAAGATGTATTTTGCAAGCTTTCAATTTTATAACACAGATTTGATGAGGCGGCGAACAAGAGATTTGATGAGATCTGATGAGTAAGTCAAAGGTATTCAGAAACGACAGGATTCGTGGCATTATTATTGCAACCGTTCACCTCTGGAGGTAGAAAAAAGGGGGGAAGTCTTTCTTTTATTTGTGCCTCGATTTAATTTCATCTTCATTTCAGGTCCGAGTGTCACTGTTTTCCTGGTTGGAAGATATTTATTGCTCAAATGTCTTCTTTCGGCATGCTACTACGCCATTGATTTACTGATTTCCACCATGAAAAAATGCAGCCGTTAAGAGGTGTAATAATATCTGGGAAAAATTTTTTGTTGTAATTTTCTGTTCTTGTAAAATAAATAAGATTATTTTTTTGTATTTATTTATACTTCAGGAAGAAGAAAGGGAAACTGAATCCTGAGAACTAGATATTAGACTGTAAGCCTAGGAAATTGAGCAACGCTAATGATGAAAATCCAATAAAAGAACGGGAAATCCAGCAAACAAGATGAAAATCCAATAAAGATCTTAAAATTGAACATGTTGTTTTGTCAACAAACTGAAAATTCAGTTCGGGTATGGGAATTCAACATTTTTGTTTCTCAACAAAATGGAAATTCAATAATAACCATGGAATTCCAAAATGGTCTCCAATATTCAATTTCAGCTGTTGAAATTCAAATTTTGTTGTTGATAAACATTACAAACAATTTTTGTTGATTCTCAAACGTTTTTTTTTTTACAGTGTGGGGCTATTGAGCTAGCAGAACTTTAAAAAGTGATGTTTAATGGCACTCATTCTTAAGGTATATCCCGGGAAGGCAGATTTTAAACCTATTGCTCATATCTACGTGCTTTTTGTCAATTTTACCATCCATAAGTGCCATATAGCACTAAAAACGGCACTTTTGGTACCACTTCTTGAGTGGAAGAGTTTGGAAGCATAAAACTGTACCATTGCAATAATTATGGTCCAAAGCCCTTAACTGGAGGCTTATAAGATCCCCTCACATATACTCCCCCTCCAGACCCTCTTAGTAAGTTTCATAAATCAACTAGTCATATTAGAAGTAAAAGATTATTGCGAAAGCAAATTAACTAAACCTAAAAACTTTTCAACTAAACATCTACCAAAAATTAAGCTTGATTGATCAACAGTTTTGAATTGAACCTTCAAACTTCACTCTGTGATGAAGCCTGTGTGCTAGTTCTAACGGCGGTAATTGAGGGGAAGGGACGTCCTTGCCCCCTTAGTTTTTGCTCTTGCCTAGGTTTTGAAATCACTTTTTTTGGTCATTCCATTGGAAAAGGCACTTGTTTCATTTAAAAAAGTTGGGGAAACAGCCGAAAGTGCACTTTGTGGGAATGTGCTATCAAGTCAAATTTATAAGAAGCGATTAAGTATAAATATAAGCTTTTAAATGAGCCCTTAAACAGCTTTCTTTTGTTACAGTAGCCTTCTAGTTTCTGCTAATCAGTAGGTGATTTATAAAGCCGTGTCTTCATTATGGCTTTTTCAGGCGAAGTCGGCCGAGTAAAAACAGCTTTTTGCTCATCGAGAAACAAACGTTCCTGAAAAACATGTATCGTCTTGTGAAGTATGGATAATGAGCTTTATGTTATAGACTAAAATTTTTCTTAGTTCTCAAGGTTGTTTGCTGTATTTTTTAGAGCTGTCTTATCTCCCCTAGATCGGTGATAATTAGAAATTACATTAAAAATAAGTTTTCAACTGAAACTAAGAAGTGACATTAAAACTTAAAACGAGCATACATTATTCCGTATAAATAAAAAAGATCATGGCAGTGTTGTTTCTGCATTAAATTTTAATCAAAAACGAACAAAGTTTTTCCGAGGGAAGTAAAGAGCGAAGTTGAAACTTAAAACGGAAAAAATTATTACTTCACAGCCTATTTAATATATATTAAAATAAATAGTACAAATAAACCAACTAATTATGTTTCCCTATGCTTTTATGATTATACAAAACTAGCGCTTTACTGAAAACACAAAATAATATAGAAGTTTTGGTACAGTAAAAGCAAACCTATTAAGGACACCTTTTATAGAATCAAAATATTATCAATCCCTTTTAAGATCAATCCCTTTTAAGATAAAGCAACAATCCATTTTAGGATTTTCTTTTTTTACGTTTAATTTGGTATCACTTCTGCACAATGGCTCAGTTCAATGACTGGCTGTTGTTTTGGTTCTTAAAAGGACATGTCATGATTACTTTGCACACAAGTTCAAATTAAGGCCATCTCGATAGAATTAGGACTATGGACTAGCTTTAGAATTTGTATCATAGCTTGAAATTCACTCTTGTATAGAGAGAAATAATCGGATTTCCACAATTCATATTATGTCTTATTTAATCTTCATTTCAAATGATACTAAAGCATATTTCTTACAATTTAAGACTGTATATTACCCACTATTGGTATTATAGCTGGTGAGAATACAATGCTGCTTGATAAACCAATCCAATATTTCTGTATGCTGTTCAATTACTTCGCGGTTATTAAAAGTATTTAGTTTTACGCTTATGTTTTTAAGATAATTTTAATTGTATACTGACAGTTACTAATGTCACAACTGGAGTAAGACTATGAAAAGCTTTATAGATTCGTTTGGTGTTGTCAGGCTACATACTCACTTTTGACTCTTAAATCAATAATCCTGTTTTTTATACTTGACTTTTGTGTTTTCAGTAAAGCGCTAGTTTTGTATAATCATAAAAGCATAGGGAAACATAATTAGTTGGTTTATTTGTACTAGTTATATTAATATATATTAAATAGGCTGTTGAGTAATAATTTTTTTCCGTTTTAAGTTTCAACTTCGCTCTTTACTTCCCTCGGAAAAACTTTGCTTTTTTAAAACTAATTGTCAAAGAGCCTAATCATCCTTCACAGCAAGCAGCTGCCAGGGTATATTTGTCCGATTAACTTGCTAATGAGACAGCTAAGGCAGACAAAATACTTTTAGAATCATAATTTTATCCTGAATCCAAATATAGCATTCAGTTGCGTCGGAAATGGAATTTACCACCACCCCCTATGTGCAAATATATATCCTGAGCACGTAATCATTGAATTTTTGTGTAAGTCACTCTTTTCTTCTATTGGCTTGGAAAAAAGAATTCAGGTTATATATTTTAAGCTAAAGGGGGAGGGGGCGAAGTTCATTTTCGACACATATGAATTTTGTATTTGCATTCAGGATGAAATTCTGATTCTTCAAGAATATCTATTTCTTAGGTGTCTCATTAGTAAACTAATCGGAAAATTTATCCAGCTGTCTTCCAGAAAGATGACCAAATATTTGTTTACTTTGAATAAATATAAAAAGTTATCTTTCGAAATTAGTTTCTTATCTAATCAGTAAAAAGTCTATTTGTTTTTTGGGGCGGAGTCGATAGTTTTCTTTTTCTTCTTTGTTTACCAAATGACTCCATTCTTTTTTCCCACAATAAATATACTTCTCTGAAGTGGCAACGTCTAAAAACCTGTCTAATAAGCGAAACTAACTGTAAGTAAGTAACTAAAATTAATTAGCCCCATTGCAAAGAAACACATGCACCATTTATATTATGGGCATGGATTGACTTCTTTAGGTCTTTAGGTAAATTAAGTCTTTTGATGGAAGTAAAAAGCAAAGATGAGACTTGAACAAAAATGATTGCTTCACAGTTTATACAACATATGTCTGAACTATTGGCATAACTAAAATGAATCATGATATTTCCCTTTATTTGTAGAATTTCAAAAAACTAAAATCAAACTGTATATAAAAAAAGAGGATTACAACTGTATATTAAAATTTACTGATTTCATTGCCGGTGGAAGACTATTGAGAGCCTTATAAATTAGTCTTTTCTTTCCTGCAGGTTACTGATTTTCTGCTCCTAATCGTTGTTTTGTTTTGTTGATTTTGCGTTTTCAGTAAAATGCTCATTTTGATTAGATGAAATTTAATGCGTAATCCATTCAAATATTTCAGTCAGAATCAACTACTGTTTGTTAACGCCACATATGTTAGTCAAACCAATTAATCAAGCAAGGGCGCCTGCAGAAAATTTCCCAGGGGGGGAAAACTCCCAAATATCAGTGGTTGTTGGATGTTGGAGTGGTTGTTTTTCGTAGGAATAAGTTTATTTTTAAATACTCTTAGGAAAAAACTCTTAATTAAAAAGAGCAATTAGATTGCATGCAAAATGAAACAAAAAACAGTAAATTTTAAACGACAAGGATTCCTGGCAAAGGATCAATTTATCTAATCAAAAATATATTTAATTATTATGCATTTTATCTTAAAAGAAAATCAAACTTAAATCAAATTATAGAAAGATTTATTGCTTCCGTAGATTATAACACATGTAGACTTGTCTTTATGCAATTTTCTACGCCTTAGAATAGTTTACAGAAGGAGTAACACCCCCAAACAAGCAAGCGAACTTATTGAAAATCCCTTTATTTGATACATCATATCAGAGAACCCTACCATAGAGGTTTCAAGCTCAAGAAACATCGTCGATGCATGTTTATTTGTTTTGTTTTTCACGGTGTGCGTGTAACTGAACCACCATGTAACTGAACCCCTGTAACTGAACCCCCGTGCAACTGAACCACCGTACAACTGAGCCATCGTGCAACTGAACCACCGTGCAACTGAACCACCGTGCAACTGAACAATCGTGCAACTGAACCCTCGTGTAACTGAACCATCGCGAGAAATGCCGAGGGATTATCAAACAATTTTTACCTCCATCTTCCTGTCGTCTATCCTCTAGAGCTAATTCTGTATTTATTTGAAGGTTCAATGAGAGCCGAGGTGTTTTGGCATCAAATAGCACCCTTTGAGGTATCTTCCTCTCTCTCTAGCTACAAAACAATCAGATAACCCCATTGCCAGTTCCTTTTTAAGTTTTTTTTTTATTTGTCTATTGCTTATAGATAGTATTTGTCATTGGGAAACATAGGGACATTTTTTGTGTGGGGGTTTTCTGGAGGATCTTTCATGAGGAAAAAGTATTTGCACGGAAGGGGGGGGGGCAAGATTTACACATAAGTTCCTGTTTTCCTCTTCCCTTAGAACTCTCAATAAACTAAAAATAACACGACTCAAAGAAGATTTTTAAATTTTGAAAACCATAATTTCTGCGAGGGGGGTATTTTCCAGGTGATGAGGTTTCCGTGGTTGGAGGAGGGGGAATTTTCAGTGGGGAGGAAGGTAAATGCTTAGACCCGTAGAAAGTGACAGGGTGAAGGGAACTTCCATTAACAGACGGAAAAAAGAGAAATAAATCTGGATTTAACAGTTTATGACGTCCGATTTTCTTTGTTTTTGTGACAAAAAAACAGAGAATTTTTATAAATCATCTTGACAGCAATTTATATAAAGACTTAAAAAAGCAAACAATTCCAACAAGGTTGAACATGTAAAGATTCCAACTTGTGTTTTACCCAATGTAAGTACGGTGGTTGAGTTGCACGAGGGTTCAGTTAAAGGGGGTTCAGTTGCATGAGGGTTCAGTAGCACGAGGTTTAAGTTGCCCGGGGGTTCAGTTGCACGATGGTTCAATTGCACGGTGGTTCAGTTGTACGGTGGTTCAGCTGCACGGTGGTTCAGTTACAGGGGTTCAGTTGCTTGGGGTTTCAGTTACACGGTGGTTCAGTTACAATGGAGCCGTTTTTCACAGGGGTGATTGCATCAAACCAAAGGTCCAAGATAATTGGGAGGGAACTCATTCAAACATGAATTTAAAGCTCTTTTTTAAGTGGCCATAGTGATTGGGCCAGGGGAAAGTCTTGTTTTCTTGGTGTTTTAGGACACCAGACTACGACTTTACCCCGAAGAGGACTGTAATTGCGTATCAGCTGTAATGAGGGGGGATGAATCATTGTTTAGGTGGGGTAGGGTAGATTCCTAAAAAAGTACATTCTAGTGGACAAACTGCTTCCTCTTCATGAGGCTTCAGATAAACGTTGAAATAGGTAGGGGGAGTAGGAATTAATTGAATTGTTTCTCTATTCAGCTAATATGTTACATTCCCATATCTACCAGCCAAATATAGGCCAAATTTAAAGGAACCTTGAATCAGTTACCAAAAACGTTTTGGAAACAAATAAGGGTTGAAACCCAGTTTGGTCTCTGAAAACTAATATTCAAAAACCATTTAAAATTTCCTAGGAATATCTTAAAGTACCCAGGACATTGAAATTTAAATTTAATTTTTGAATTGGTGCTGTGGGAAGTCTCACGACCTATATATTTTTAAAATTTTAACAAATTGGGAATATAGTTTTCAGTGAAGTAGACCTTATTATGCAGTTAGGATGTAGTTGGTAAAAGTTACTTAACTCTTTCGCACGGCGACCAATAATCTGCGGTGCGCAGGTACCGATCTCGTGATTTTCTGCGTTCGACCGGAAGCGTAAGAGCTTGGTCGACTCTGGCTGAACTTACAGAGTCACACCATTGACACCGTTCCAAACCAAGTAACCAGCGACATCAAGAATCGACCCCCCCCCCTGTACCGGGAATTTCAAATCTAGCGCGCCAACCACTTGGCTAGGACAGCCCAAGTATGTAGAGGGCACCAAACATAAAAAAAGGAACTTGGGTGAATATCCGCAAAAAATGGCTAAAACATATGGTGCAAAATAGTGTAGGAAGGTGTAGTTTTTCTTTGAAGGTGTAGTTGTCTTCTAGAATCTACTGGTTGCTAATGTTTGAATTTTTACTGACGAAAAGCGTTTTCAAATTTAACTGTTAGTTTTGCTTGTTTGTTTTGACGATTGAACGTGGCAACACTGATGAAAATTTGGTACTGCCCTAAGAACTTTATAATTTTGAAACAATCTTACAAAATCACGGTTTTTAGGTATGACTGATGTGTTGAGAGGGAGTTTTTTGTTTTATCCTTAGTACTTGAAGTACTTATAGTCCATACGAATTTAATCTTGATTATTTTTTTTTAACTAACCAATCGACCAAATATCAATTTGAAACGGCTAGTAGTTGCATTTTGTCTTTTTTTAACTCATCTAGGTAACTGGAAACTGTCCTGTGCGTTTGTAGTACCTACTTACCGCAATTAGACATGTTACAGTTCATTGGATAATTTTCTATACGTTTCTGGGTGCTTGTGTATTATATGGTGCACACTCGAGAATTTGGATCTAAAGATCAGACAATAACCGGTTTATACCTGTCAATATTTGAAGAAAATTAGCTTAGGCTCATTTCAAATCTATGTTTTAGGTATATTTTCATTAAATTTTTAATATATAGAGATGTTAATTTGGTTGGATTAGGTATTTAATATAATGCGTTCTTTGCGCCACTTCTTCCATAATTTGTTGTTGTAGTTTCCTTAATTTTCTTACCAAAGTGTTGTATTTTCATCATATTTTTGTAGATTTCATTAGGATTAACATAACTTCCCTTCTGTAGTGTGTACCATAAAATACACAAGTACCCGTTTCTGTTTTCCTCAGTGTCATCACTTATTGCATAACTTTCATTATTAATAGTTGTGAATGTAGACAGTTTTACATCTAGAATATAAATGATCCACGATGCTTTAAAGAAAAACTCATTTTATTCTCATTTTCCAAAAACTGTTGAATTTTTATAAAACTAAGGACATCACAATGGAAATATTATTTTGCCCCCCTGGGCACGTCTTAGGTCTATTCATGCCTCGAAGCCGATATTTCCTAAGTTTTTTTGGAAGAAAGTTATGAAGTGTTTTGAGTAGTATTTTCGTCAGTGTTGCCAAATTAAAATGTGAAAATGCATAAACAAAACTGATGTGTTAGAGTTGCCACGCTCGTCGTCCGTAAACACTTAAATATAAACAACGTATTAAACATTACAAATTTAGAAGTACATATTTTCAACGAAAATCCCAAAAATATCAATCCCTGTAGATCCAGTAAAAATACCCCAAAAAGGTATTTTAGGGGCAAAATATCTAGGGGAAATGCCTCCCTGTTTCCTTCTCTGATTGTTGCCGCTGTCTAGTTGAGGTTTCAGTCGCAATATCCATATCTCAAAAGTATTATGTAAATAAATTGTATTTGTCTTAAATACACTGTAGATGTCCATAGTGTAATACTCTGTAAATACACTGTAGATGTATATTACTCTGTAAATACACTATACATGTCAAAGATAGGGCCCGTGGGCCACACGAATCGATATGACGGCTTGTTGTTGAACCAGCTAAATCTGAATTAGGAATATCTTGTTTTCATGTAAATCCCTTTATATAATTCAATAGTAAAAGCTAAGAAGAGACTAGGGGGTAGAATCAAACAAAAGAATCTCGGGTTTCGCAACCATTGTAATGAAAGGAACACCTGTCTGTGGAAGACTGAAATACTGGAGTTGCAAACCTAGGAAGACGCTTTTATATTTTTGTTCAATAATGATAATCTTATTACCCTCTAATTTGTAAGGTGAAGTGGAGAAAAAGAAAATGAAGCAAAATTGACTGTACCGTTAGGTGTGGCTGTCCTGTGCAGTCACTATTTAGATTAGTCACTGTTATTGCTGAATGTAACACACCTGAGAAAATAAAGAAACTCAGCGATATCGCTTATTGATTCATTGACAAAGCTTGTAATAATAAAGATTTAGGTGGGTCTGGAGATAGGCGAATTTTTTTTTTCTATCTATACTATGTTTACTAGGCATCGGACAGGAAATTGTTTTGGGGGAGGCACTCACATTAATCATAACAGAGAAAACAGACTAGTTGTGCGACAGTTTGAGGGAAGTTGTAAAAACACGATATTTTAAGCAGTAAAAATCAGAAACATTGTAATAACCTAAGGGCCTGGGCCTGTAATCACCATACTCTGCCTCCTCCTCAGTTGAACACCTTTCGAGCATTGTTTCTTCCTGTGAGCCTACTCCACAGCTCTGACTAGAAAATGTCTGATTTTTCTGAAACCTTGTTATTACTTTGATAGGTAGATAAATCCTTGTTCTTTACCGTCTCCCGGCACTAGCCACCCTGTGTATTACCAGGGTATTACCCCCACTAAAGCTGCTTTTTCGAACAAAAAACAAACAAAGTCCCATTCTATTTTTTTAACTTTTGTGATCAAGACCATGAAGCAATGGCGGAGTGAGTGACAAGTTGCCGTTACTGAGCTCAGACATTGCAACGCTGGTAAAACTATTTACCTCATGATGGTCTCCAGGGGGGATATGTTGAAAAGATTGATTTTGATTACTGCCAGGTCGTTATGAGTCAACGATTAAACTGACTTGTTTCACTTTAGATGGGTAACGGCCAACTCCTCCATGATGTCTGGTAATAGATCCCCTGCCCTGATGTTAAAAGGCGCACACGTTAGAAAGTGACACTGGGACGCTGCCTTGAGAAGGATGCTAAACTGACTAGAACGTTTTCCGAACCCAAAGACCTCTTGTCATAAGCTTTTTGAATGACCATCATTGGAAAGCATCGTTGACGCCTTATAAACCAATTGACCGGTGGGGGAGAAACTAAGTATAAGAAAGTAATTAAGTATGCTTGCTGATTTTACCTTCCCAAATGAATTCTTTTTTCCTTCGCAGGAAATGACGACAAATGCCCGTGCAATATATGACAACGTCGCTGACTCTCCTGACGAACTAGCTTTCCGGAAAGGGGATCTTCTTGTTGTTGTAGACCAGAACCCAGCTGGCTTAGAAGGTCAAGAATGGTGGCTCTGCTCCTTGAGAGGCCGAGAGGTAAGGCGATATGTGCTTCATTTATCACCGGCTTTTTGGCTTGAGAATCAAATTACGCAGATTTATTATATAAGTTGCAGGATTAATATATCGTCGTGCAAACTTTCGCTTTTGTTTTATTTTTTTACGGCAGAGATTTCTGAGCAAAAAACGAGAGATGAGAATCGCTTGTGTGAGTTTTTAGCTGCAAAATTTGTGTTAATTTCTGAACAAGTTTGTTACAAACTTAAAGAATAATAAACCCTTTGTGTCAAGCTCAGAAGAAAAGGTTGCACCTAATTTTTGATGTGCCTAAACAATTTGCATTTCTTTTTATGTTTCAGTTTGTTTCTCAGAAACGTGTGTTCAATTTTAACCTCTTTTATCTCAGTTCTGAGACTTAGCTGCTGAGCTGGGATGCTGAAAAAAACCTACATTTTGGAAAATACCTTTTTTTATGGGGATTAAATAAAAAAAACAGCTGAAAGTAAGAAGCAACGTTAAAACTTAAAATGAATAGAAATTATTCCTTACATGAAAGGTGCTTCCCTCTCCTCAATACCCTTCCCTCTCTTTGCACTAAAGTTTGACATTTTGTCCCAATTTTTAAGAACGACTCCTGAAACACAATGGTCGTTTATTTAGAATCAGAATCTTTTGTAAAAGTACTAACGAACTTTGGAGTAAAGAGCGGGGTATTGAGAAGGGGGTAGCCCCTTTCACATATGGAATAATTTCTGTTCGTTTTAAGTTTTAACGTTGCTCCTTACTTTCAGTAGAAAAAACCTGTTTTTTATTTAATTTTCAAACGTTTTTTAAATCATGTCAGGAAATTCCCCCCCCCCCACCTGTGTAACATTTATCCTGGAAAATTTTTCCTGAAACTTTACTCCCTATGGAAAATTCTCACGATGGAAAATGCCCCTTCCCGCAGAAAATTACCGTGAAAAATGGCCGTATGTTTCCCAATTACAATTACTGTATGTGAACAATATCGACAAATTGCGTAACTCACGGCCCTTTCCCCAGAGACTTTGGAGGGCCATATCAGGTCAACCAAGGTGTAGTTAGTTGACCTTTCGACTATGTTAAATTAAATGGCTACCTTAAAATTTTGATAGGATGTATTTAGGGAAAAAAGGGCGTGGGGGGGGCTAGATGCCCTCCAATATTTTTGGTCACTTAAAAAGGGCACAAGAACTTTTGATTTCAGTCTGAATGAGCTATCTTCCGATCTTCTAGGACCATTTGTTCGGCACGATCATCCCTGGAAAAAAAATAAACACGCTTCCGTGATCTTTCTTCCGCCAAAAAATACAAATTCCACCTTTTTGTAGATTAGAGCTTGCAACCTCTACAGTAGAGTTATCGGATACTCTGAATCTGGTGGTATGATTTTCGTTAAGATCACTTGACTTTGGGGTGTTTCCCCTTTTACAAAAATCAGGCAAATTTTCTCAGGGTACTAGCTTTTGATGAAAAACGTTAAACTTAATGAACTTTATAAATTTAGAATCATCATAAAAAGCCATAATTAATATAAGCAACCGCTTTTAAGAGTGGAAGTAAGGGTCGAAAAATAGCATAGTTTAGAATTTAACCACATAAAAATATTCAGTGAAATTAAATGCGAGGAAAGCCACAAACAGCATCTGCGAAAAACTCATTCACCTTGTTTTGGATTCCCTGTTAGATTAAGAATGTCTAGTTTAAGCCTTTGCCTTTGGAAATGATGATAATGTTCGAGGGTTTATATTACTGTGAATTTACTGAGACAAGGTAAAAAAAAGGGAACAGCAGCAACAAAACGAGGCTTTGCAAAAATTTTTAACCGAGGAACTGTCCGCTTTAAACACCAGGCGGTGTGGGCTGCGCGTTATGAAAGGGTGGCGCCACATGGTAGAAGTGTCCATGCATGGCGGAACAAATGACGCTCCAAGATGTAATGAAATGACGAAAATTGGGCAGATTCTCGATTTCAATTCAAAATACAATCTGCTTTTATTAATTGTCGCTGTGATTCCATGATCCACCCCTTCGAGCCACCTCTGATTCGGTGGAAAGGTGTTCATCCAATTCTTTTGAGTGAAGTAGCTTTGTTGCAAGAATTTAATGTGACCATCAATTACTTAGACCGGATTCATGATGTGGTTTTATTGAATAATAAATGTCAACCCAAGTCATGCCTTAAATTTCGGTAATTCACGGGGTGGAAACTGTGTCGGTTGATATCCCACTGTGGTTTTGGTCAATTCTGTTAACGCTCTGTTTGTATAAGTAATTTGTATGTGTGTGAATTTTAAGGAAAACAACGCCTCTTTTCAAAGTTCTTGTCCATGGAATAATTTGAAGTCTTTTAGCTGCCTGTATTTGATAGGCAATGGTTGGGTAACATTTTTCTCTTTGGCGAATAGAGATTATGGACAACTCACAATAGCGGAAACTGGTGCTAGTTTCGATAAAAGAAATAACTAACACCATCTAGCATTTGGTGTTTCTTGACATTTTTTCAGTGTAATAATGTGACAAAATTAGTGTAATTGCCAAAATTAGTATAGCAATAAGTGCCTAATCTCAGTTTCTGAAAAAAAAACAGTCACAAAAATTAAAAAAAAAATGCCAAGAAACGCCAAGGGCTAGATGACGTTTTTATTTTTAGATTTTAGTGCCGTACTAAGACTCTTTCAATGTTTTATATGTAGTGTTTTCTTTTTCGCTGTGGATGGCTATTGGTTATACTGCTCAACTATATGAATATACAAGCTATCGTTTTTTAAGCTATTTTCTTCCAGTGTACGACCAGACAAGAGATTCCCCCCCTAATCTCTGGAAGATTAAAAGTATGATTCAATGAAAAAATCTTGGAAAAACAGAGAACCCGCAGAATAATTTACACTTGTTTGACCCCTGCTGGGGAGTCTTCTGATTTCGTCAGTGACTGTTCAAAGTATTCATTATTTGCTAGTTTTACGAGATAGTTTTTTACTTCTATTTGAAAAAAGGAAGTAAAAAAAAAGTTATGTAGGCACAGTTTTTATTTGATTTGTTATCAAATTACGATAGCCACTATAAGAAAAGCTTATTCATACTATATGGAAATTCCGTTTAAAGTGTGAAATTTTTATTTGCATTTCCACACCTTACACCACAAATATCCGGAAATTTCATCATCATCAGCAATATTAACCTTTGGTATTTAGCATACATCCGCAAGAAATTATATCTTTAAATATAACGCCCATACAATATGAACGTGTGTATGCTATTAACTGCAATACTAACAAAAAAATAAAATAAATAAAAAACTATAGGACTTTCGGTTGAAGAAACAATAAACAGATAAATTCTGTGATTAAATTGATTTAGGATCTATTTACACATGTCGCTTTTGGTTGCGGCTTGAGACGAATAAAAAGTAGTTGGCTTAGTCCTAATGTTTTGTTTTTGGTTTTATTAACCTATAAAAAGGCGATAACTGCATAATTATTAAGTACATAAGATTACGACTTAACTAATCTACCGTATTTTTTGGCTATTAAATAAAAAAACAAGCTTTTAAATGAAAGTAAGGAGCGATATTAAAACTTAAAACGGACAGAAATTATTCCGTATATGAAAGGGACTGTCCCCTCTTCAACACCCGCTCTTTACGCTAAAGTTTCACTTTCTCACAACTCTATTTTTTAAAACAACAAAAACTTTAGCGTAAAGAGCGGGGCGTTGAGGAGGGGGCAGCCCCTTTCATATACGGAATAATTTCTGTTCGTTTTAACTTTTAATGTCGCTCCTTACTTTCAGTTAAAAAAAAAACTTCTTTTTTATTTAATATCTGGATGTTTTTAAATTAATGCAGGCTTTGAAGGCTGTTCACTGTACATGAATAATTAAAAAGAAATTTGCAAATTAATTTTACTTTTTTTAACCAATAATAACCTTATAATAACCTAAGTACGATTTTTGTTCCAGTTATTTAAGAATAACTCCTGAACCACAAAGGCTGTTTAATTAGAATAATAATATCTGTTCAAAGTTAAAAAAGAACTTTAGCGTAAGAGCGAGCTATTGAGGAGAGGCAACTCCCTTCATATACTTAATATTTTCTATTTGTTTAAGTTTTAATGTTGCTCTTTACTTTCAGTTGAAAAAACTTGTTTTTTTATTCTATTTTTGATCGTTTTTTAAATAATGCTGGGAAATCTGGGAATTCTTCATGGAAAATTCCCCACCCCCATGAAAAATTTTTCCATGGAAAGATCCTCCCACGTAACCTTTTCCCCCCGACCCCGTGCCAGAAAAAATCCCCCCTAAAAACGTCTGTATACTTCCCAATAATCAATACTATATGTAAACAACGGGCAAAGTTCATAGCTTGCAGCCCTTCCCCGGAGACTGTGAGGGAATAAGTCATCCTCAAAGGCATAGTTATTAGATTTTTCGATTATGCTGAACAAAATGGCTATCTTAAAATTTTGATCGCATGACTTTTGGTAAAAAAAGAGCGTGGGACGGGGCTTGTTTGCCCTCCAATTTTTTGGTCACTTAAAAAGGGCGCTAGAACTTTTATTTTCGGTTCAAATGAGCCCTCTCACGATATTCTAGGTCCACGGGGTCGATACGATCACCCCTGGGAAAAAAAGCATCCGTGATCTTCTTCTAGCAAAAAACACAAGATTCCACATTTTCGCATGTAGGACCTTGAAAACTCTTCAGTAGGGTTCTCTGTTCCACTGAATCTGACGGTGTGATTTTCATTGAGATTCTATGACTTTTTGAGATTGTTTCCTTCTTTTTCCGAAAATAAGGCAAATATTCTCAGGCTCGTAACTTTTTGTGGGTACGACTAACTTGATTTATATATTTGACTTGATATATAAATTTATATATTTGAAATCAGCATAAAAATTAGATTCTTTTGATGTATTTATTGCTATCAAAATTCCTTTTTTTAGAGTTTCGGCTACTATTAAGCCGGGTCGCTCCTTACTTACAGTTCGTTACCACGAACGACTGTGTTGGATCAAATGCGTATTTGATCTACATTTTTATGAAGTCTCTCATACGATATTAGGGAAATAATGGAAATTAAGGGAAATAAGGGTAAATAAGAGAAAAAGAAGGTTTGTAAGAGGGGCCAGGCACGTACATAGGATTTTTTTTTGGGAGGGGGGTGAATAATAGAAAAACAAATTTATATGATGATTTGAATAAGAAATTCCCAGAAATTTAGTGAAATAAGTTGTTTTTATGGGGGGGGGGTGGCACCAACCCCACGTACGTCCCTGTGGGGATTCTTGTTGATTTTAAATATGAACGGTTTACTGATGTTCATATTTAAATCCTAAGATGATTCAATGAAAGTTTTTGACTATTATTTTAAGTTTTAGACTGCAGTAGTGAAGACTTTTGTGGACTTAGGGAACCTTGTTAAAGTAGGCCTACTCACACTTTATGGGGGAGGGAAAACAATTATTACCGAAAACGTGTTATATTCTATCTAGATATTACAAAATTTTGCATTTTAAAACTGTTAGGCCCTCTGGGGAAAGGGAAAAGTAAGCTTAACAAAATCCGCATCAATAGTCACAGAATCTGTTATACTCAATCTGTTTTTACATTTCAGTGGACGGTAAGATCTTTTAGTTTATAAGTTGTATTTGTAGCCTAACCATTTCTAATCTAAGGTATAATTAGCGGTATTTTAAGTTTTAAAATAAAAAGTCTACCAAAGTCCATTCCTAGAAAAATGATTGATTCTTGCCTAAATTCCGTGTTAGTATATAAAAAGTCTAGTAGCCTGCATTTTTATTGACAGATTGAAGATGTGTATGGAGAAGAGTTTTATTTGAAGCTGAATCTACCGTGGAGAACCCTTAAGTATTGGTTGCAGGCGCGGGCAAATTGCATGCCACTACGTAAAGTATACTGGGAGTCTTATGATGAGGATGGCTCGGGAAGTAGGCGTGTCTGCCCCCTCTGTGGGGAGTTTGGGGATGGGATGGACGATTTTCTGAGTAGATGCCAAAGTTTGGTGAATTTTAGGGATAATTTTTTTTCATTGGGATGTACCGCTGCTCCGGGGTGTTTTGGGGACTACTTTGAAGGACCTAATTATTGCGCTAGGTTGTTTTATAGAGAATAGTCTGATGGCACGGAAAGAAGCTGTAGTTTAAATTTTTGAGTGTTTTTGCTCTTTCTTTATTGTTTTTTTGTTTGTTTATTTTTGTGTATATGACCACTGTTTTTCAAATACGCGCATGTATGTATGTATACCGACAAATAGGCGCTCATGAAGGGAGGTGGATTTTCCCCCTTTCCCTTTTTACAGAGAAAAAGAATACAAAAGAGCCCACGATTGTGCCAGATTCAAGAAAGTTGCAATGGTTTTCTGGCATAAAAATACTATTTTGAAATCCCTCGCCCCTAGAAGTTGATTTGTTGACTTACCCTTCTAAAAAATATTTCTGTGAGTGGCTATGATGAGGTACAGTAATATATCAACATTTTAAAGTGCTTGTATCATTTGACTATGAATCAGTCAATTCAGATAACAAATGACGAGGAGGATTTGGCTGACGTCAAATGTGCTTCCGAACGTTTTATTAGATAAAAACTGGACCTTGTCAAATCCAACTAGACGCCGTATCTCTTGAAAATGTTCTTTGTATTTCTAGCAACTAAAATTAAGTGTGAAACGATGCGTAGAGTTAATATGGCATCTGACGTTAACATGTTTGAAGAGTAAATCTGACGTGACCATCAAATCACTCTTATTTCATAGTCATGACTATTAGAATGGCGCCACATCATGAGCGTAGATACAGAGGGAGGGGCTAATCCTCTTCCCTTAGGATTCTTCATACTACGTTTCTTTAAATATTATCTTACTTATTCCCCCCCCCATGCCTATGTACCGAAGCCCTTGAAAAACAGGATCGTTGGCTTGGTACCTCTTCTTATACGCAGTCCATAAGCTAGGGGAGCTAGAGAGAAGAGAGATAATTACTGCCTATAACATACCGCAGTACAAAGCCGTCCAAGGCCAATAACTGCTGTGCGCGCTCTTCCTCTACCCCAGCCTATTCGAAGTTTAACTCTTTACCTCCTCGACCTAGTATTCGTTTGGTCCTAGCTGAATTGTCAAAAAGAAAAAGCGGTACATAGTCAGTAAAACCGGTACCCAAGACTGTCCGTAGACATTTCCTCTGGAAAACATCTAACAAATCCCCCTCCGTCTTCCTAAGCCCCAAGTTTCAGAAATATACTTAACCAATGTAATCGGTTTAGCTTCCATTATTCTAGTCCTGTATCGGAGACATCTTCCTATTCTTCCAAACTTTTTTCTTTTGTGTCAAAACACCCTGGGCCTTGGTTATTCTGCTTCTTATATCTTCACTGCATCCACCATCTTTACTAGCAATACTACCCAAGCAAGTGAAGGTATCCCCTTGATTGATTTTCTCGTTACCAAAATTATCTCTTCGCCCATTCCTAGTCTAAGCGGCTTGGTCTTCTTAACATTAATTTTCAAATCTATTTTCGCACCCTGAACTGTCAAAACAACCAAAAATTCATTCATTTTACTAAAACGTTTATGTGGGACGCTCAAATCATCTGTATAATCTAGCATAAGTCTAGAAGATTTTTTCTTTCCATTTGATTCCACGCTTTCCCATAGCCTTTGCTGTGTTCCTTAAGACGAAGTCCATCAAAATGATCCATATAAATGGGGATAGAATATAACCCTGTTTAACTCCTGATTCAATGCTAAACCAGCTACCAACCTCTTCTGCCACCTTACCGCAGTAATATTGTTCTCGTACATAGCACTATCCCCCCTCCTCTAACATACTTATCTGGTATCAAACAGTTCGTGGTAACGAACTGTAAGTAAGGAGCGACCCGGCTCAATGGTAACCGAAACTCTAGAA
The DNA here is from genome assembly GCA_027921565.1 of Artemia sinica. Taxonomy (NCBI): domain Eukaryota; kingdom Metazoa; phylum Arthropoda; class Branchiopoda; order Anostraca; family Artemiidae; genus Artemia; species Artemia sinica. The sequence continues at coordinate 54,728,961 of CM051268.1, forward strand.
AACGGGTTTTTGATACCAATAGATACATCAAAAGAATCAGATTTCAATGCTGATTTCAAATATATAACTTTCATCAAGTTTAGTGCTACCCATCAGAAGTTACGCGCCTGAGAAAGTTTGGCTGATTTTCAAAAAAAGGGAAAGACCCCCTAAAATTTATAGAACCTTAATGAAAATCACACCATCATATTCAGCGTATCAGAGAACCCTATTGTAGAGGTTTCAAGCTCCTATCTACAAAAATGTGGAATTTTGTATTTTTTGCCAGAAGAAAGATCACGGATGCGTGTTTATTTGTTTGCTTTTTTTTTCCCCAGGGGTGATCGTATCGACCCAGTGGTCCTAGAATATCGTGGGAGGGCTCATTGGAACGGAAATTAAAAGTTCTAGTGCCCTTTTTAAGTGATCAAAAAAATGGAGGGCAACTAGGCCCCCTCCCACGCTCATTTTTTTTCCCAAAGTCACCCGATCAAAATTTTGAGATAGCCATTTTGTTCAGCATGGTCGAAAATATGATAACTATGTCTTTTAGGATGACTTAATCCCCCGAAGTCCCCGGGGGGAGGGCTAAAAGTTATGAACTTTACCCAATGTTTAACATATAGTATTGGTTATTGGGAAGTATACAGACATTTTTTAGGAGGGTTTTTTTTCTGGTAACGGGGGGGGGGGGGTCGGGGGTTATGTTGGAGGATCTGTCCATGAAGGAAATTTTCATGGGGGAAGGGAAATTGCCATGAAGGGGGCGCCGGACTTGCCAGCATTATTTATTGGTTATTGGGAAGTATACAGATATTTTCAGGAAGGATTTTTTTTCTGGAGGGTGGGGCTGGAAGAGGGGGTTACTCGGGAGAATCTTTCCGTGGTGGATGTTTCTTTGGCGTAGGGGACATTTCTATGAAGGGGGCGCCGGATTTCCAAGCATTATTTAAAAAACGATCAGAAATTAAATTAAAAAAAAACAAGTTTTTTTTTAACTGAAAATAAGAAGCAACATTAGAACTTAAAACGAACAGAAATTATAACGTATATGAGGGGGTTCTCCCCCAAGTCAATACCTCGCTCTTTACGCTAAAGTTTTTTTTAGTGCTTTCAAAAGAGCTATCTATTCTAACTAAACGGCCTTTGTGATTCAGGGGTTTGTGAATTAATTTTTTTTAACTTTTAACGTAAAGAGCGTGGTATTGACTAAGGGGAGAACCCCTCATATACGTAATGACATATACGTAATAAAAAAACAACAAAAAAAACAAGCGATACGGCTCAATAGTGATCGAAACTTTTAAAAACGGAATTTTGATGTCAATAAATGTATCAAAAGAATGGGTTTAAAATGCTGATTCTAAATATATAAATTTTATTAAGTTTAGTATTACTCATCAAAGGCTACGAGCCTGAGAAAATTTACCCGATTTTTGAAAGACGGGGGAAACATCCCCTACAAGTGAAAGAATTTTAATGAAAATCCACACCGTCAGATTCAGCGTATCAGAAAACCCTATTACATAGGTTTCAAGCTCATATCTGCAAAAATCTGCAACTTTGTATTTTTTGCCAGAAGAAAAATATACGAATATAGAAGTTAGTTACGTAAGTTAATTTGTAAATTACTCATAACCAAATTTAGAAACATCCATTTAGCAAAAGAAAAGTAAAATTTTTATGCAAATTTTGTTTACTTATTCAATGACGGTGAGCCAAAATAAAAGCTGCATTAACTAAAAAACGATCAGAAATTAAATAAAAAAAACAAGTTTTTTAAACTGAAAGTAAGGAGCGACATTAAAACTTAAAACGAACAGATATTATTCCGTATATGAAAGGGGCTGTCCCCTCCTCAACGCCTCGCTCTTTACGCTGAAGTTTCACTCTGTTTCATAACTTTATTTTTTAAAACAATAAAAAACTTTAGCGTAAAGAGCGAAGCGTTGAGGAGGGGGCAGCCCCTTTCATATACGGAATAATTTCTGTTCGTTTTAAGTTTTAATGTCGCTCCTTACTTTCAGTTTAAAAAACTTGTTTTTTTATTTAATACCATACAAGGATAGAGCCTTCATCAGAGCTGTTATCTGCTGAACCAATGCCTGTTCATAATCTATAAAACTGAGGACTAGGAACAAAGATACCCCGGATCCTTAACAGCTAATCCTAAACTTGATCCTAAATTTGAAATTTAGGGAAAGCTGAGCTGGGTGGCGTTTAATGCTTAAAATAAATAATATTTTAGACCCTAGTACCTTCTTTTCATGGGTTTTAGTGTTTTTAATAAATTTTACTTGCGTTATAGAAAAAAACTTATAGTAAATTTCGCCTGCTAACTTCTGTGAGATGTGTGTGGGGGGGGGGGGGGTGGATAGAGTATGATAAAAAAACTGGATAGTAATCAGCCACGATTTAAAGAAGGTTTTTACCTTAGAAAAATCGTAGGAGCAGGGAAAGTGTCTGGTCAGGCCCCGCATTTCACGTCCTCTCCTACATAAATGCATATGTGTTGTAAATACACTTTTGAAGCAAAATGGCTCATTTTTGTCCTGTAACAGGACTCGCGTTGGGTATTTTGAGAAGTCAGTTTATATTTCACCCGACACACACGGACCAACTCCAGTTTTGCGTCCTCAGTTTGCTTGGGAAACACCATAGGGCCAAGCCACCTGAGGCCAACACAGCTACGCATGCTCCTCCTTCATTCTAATCTATGCAAAGCCTCCCTCTTTAAACCATCCCAGGAAGTTCTCATTTCCCTTAAACCTTTCTTTACCACATCCTCCCACCCCATCCGTGGATGACCTGCTTTACCCTGCAAAAAGATTTCCCTATTGTTCTTCGTGCTTTTGTTGTTCTTTATGGAAAGGCAGTGTGGTCTTCGTCGCTATTTATTGGTATCTGGTTCTTATTGCTATCTGGTTCTTATGATATGCGTATCCGCGAGTAGAAAGCTATCTATAACTCCGACGGGGAGTCCAAATATGGGCATAGAGTCCCTAGGGAGAACACCTGTGCTGTCAGTCCCGACCCCACACCAAATATGGGCATGGAATCCCTAGGGAGAACACGTTTCCGAGAAATGTCTCCGGGCAAAGTTTATTAATGTCTTTGATGTATTTCCAAGGAGAATTGTGTCCGGGGCGAAGTTTATTAATGTCTTTGGAGTTCTTCCAAGAGAATTGTTTCCGGGCGAATGTTTTGATCTTAGAGATGAAGAGATTAACGCGGGAAAGGGTTTCCAAGTAATTTCAAATGTGACAGCGCAGGGATGCCAAAAACAAAAGGAACACGCTGAAATTACGTTTAGGGGTTATTTGGGCGAAACTGTTTTAGACATTTTAGGGAATTATTTCGGCGAAACAGTTAGAGACATTTTAAAAGATGATTTTAGAAGATGTTTTAGAAGAGGATTTGAGGGTCAAACTCTGTGGTCGTTATAATACACAAGTTGTATTTGAACAGTGTTGTGAGGTCCTCTACCCCAGCCCCCAAGGGCTCCGATCCCCCTACCCCAACCCCAAAGGCCCCCGGTCCCCCAAGGGCTCCCCGGGCCTCCAAAGAACCCCCCTTCCCATTTTTTAATACTTTTTAACGCTTTATTATATCTTTTCAGAACAAGTTATTTTCTTAATGTCCACCCTAAACCCATTTTACAAGTTGAAGTACCCATCCTTCTCACCCACAGCTTTACTTTACGACTTTTTGCACACCCCAAGATCAAGCAATATTTTTCAAAAGGCATTTCGCAACAAGTTCTTTTCTTAATGTCCTTCCTAAACCCATTTTACAAGTTGAAGCATCCATCCTTTTCATCCACAACTTTACTTTACAGCTTTTGAATGCCCCAACACCAAGCAATACTTTTCAAAAGGCATTTCAGAACAAGTTCTTTTCTTAATGTCCTTCCTAAACCCATTTTACAAGTTGAAGTACCCATCCTTTTCACCCACAACTTTACTATACTGCCTTTTTGAATGCTCCAACACCAAGCAATACTTTTCAAAGGGCATTTCACAACAAGTTCTTTTCTTAATGTCCTTCCTAAACCCATTTTACAAGTTGAAGCATCCATCCTTTTCATCCACAACTTTACTTTACAGCTTTTTGAATGCTCCAACACCAAGCAATACTTTTCAAAAGGCATTTCACAACAAGTTCTTTTCATAATGTCCTTCCTAAACCCATTTTACAAGTTGAAGCATCCATCCTTTTCATCCACAACTTTAATTTACAGCTTTTGAATGCCCCAACACCAAGCAATACTTTTCAAAAGACATTTCAGAACAAGTTCTTTCTTAATGTCCTTCCTAAACCCATTTTACAAATTGAAGTACCCATCCTTTTCACCCACAACTTTACTATACTGCCTTTTTGAATGCTCCATCACCAAGCAATACTTTTCAAAGGGCATTTCACAACAAGTTCTTTTCTTAATGTCCTTCCTAAACCCATTTTACAAGTTGAAGTACCCATCCTTTTCCCCCACAACTTTACTTTACAGCTTTTTTGAATGCTCCAACACCAAGCAATACTTTTCAAAAGGCATTTCAGAACAATATCTTTTGTTAATGTCCTTCCTAAACCCATTTTACAAGTTGAAGTACCCATCCTTTTCACCCACAACTTTACTATACTGCCTTTTTGAATGCCCCAACACCAAGCAATACTTTTCAAAGGGCATTTCACAACAAGTTCTTTTCTTAATGTCCTTCCTAAACCCATTTTACAAGTTGAAGCATCCATCCTTTTCATCCACAACTTTACTTTACAGCTTTTTGAATGCTCCAACACCAAGCAATACTTTTCAAAAGGCATTTCACAACAAGTTCTTTTCATAATGTCCTTCCTAAGCCCATTTTACAAGTTGAAGCATCCATCCTTTTCATCCACAACTTTACTTTACAGCTTTTGAATGCCCCAACACCAAGCAATACTTTTCAAAAGGCATTTCAGAACAAGTTCTTTTCTTAATGTCCTTCCTAAACCCTTTTTACAAATTGAAGTACCCATCCTTTTCACCCACAACTTTACTATACTGCCTTTTTGAATGCCCCAACACCAAGCAATACTTTTCAAAGGGCATTTCACAACAAGTTCTTTTCTTAATGTCCTTCCTAAACCCATTTTACAAGTTGAAGTACCCATCCTTTTCACCCACTACTTTACTTTACAGCTTTTTTGAATGCTCCAACACCAAGCAATACTTTTCAAAAGGCATTTCAGAACAATTTATTTTCTTAATTTCCTTCCTAAACCCATTTTACAAGTTGAAGTACCCATCCTTTTCACCCACAACTTTACTATACTGCCTTTTTGAATGCTCCAACACCAAGCAATACTTTTCAAAGGGCATTTCACAACAAGTTCTTTTCTTAATGTCCTTCCTAAACCCATTTTACAGTATTTTTTTAAACTTTTGTACGTATCTTAAAATGACATGAAATATGCTTACGGCTCTACCAATCGTACTCTGTGCTTGTTCATAGACATGAAGTGGCTTTCCCACTGGTACTCTATGGCAGGTTATCGACACTACCTAGTTTATTGCATGCATTAAATCAGTATTTTTTACGCAGTGGAAGGATAAACACACAATTCATATCTGTAAAAAAGTGAAGATGAATTATTCGACGAAAGTATGTGCACATGATAAAATCATCGTCGTGTTGAATGCTGACAAGGAGAAATACCTGAACTATGAAACGTGTGCAAGTGGTAACACTATTGGAAATGTATGCATGCGTTGTCATGACAGCGAGAAGTTAGATTTCTTTAGAGTACCCAAGAATTTCAATCGTGTAAACGGTGGATATGCGAGAGTAACATTACCAGAGAAATTAGTACTCAAAGAGAATGCAAACTTAAAAATAATAGTTGATGAAGAGGGACAACTTCTAGCTAATGGTTCTGGTAGCATGTTAGCCGTTGATAGATCTTATCGCTATCTTTCCGGTGCATTCGAATGAAAGCAAAAGGAAAAAGAAGACATGCATACAGCTGCACCAACATCATAAATCATATCTTGTCAATGTGCCAAAACTGCTATATATGTAAAAATAATGTGACAATAGACAGTGAAATCGCAGGCAGAATAAAAAGGACATTAGCAGACAATATCATCAATGAATAAAAAGATGAATTGACGGAAAGTGAAGCGCAAGTGTACTAATAATGTATAATAATGTATTTAACATATTTTTATATTAATATTCTACATGTCGTTATTTCATTAAAAATATCTTATGCATTATTTTGTTAAGTGTTCATTATTTTTAGGGTATGCTAGAACGTCAAACGTTCGGAATATCTATTAAAAAGGTCAGAGATGTAAGAAAAAGAATTTTAGAGATAATGATACTACTAGCAGGCTCAATTTTTCATAGAAGATAGAAAAGTTCAAGTTCTCTTCTGAATTTTACCAAAGAACACAATTCAATTCTAATATCACCAGAGAAAATAAAAAGCTTCCACTTCAGTTTTTAGTTCACCAAGACATAAAAAATTTAAAGTTCACTTCTAAATTTTTCCGTAGAAGATAGGAAAAGTTATACTATGATTGTGATTATTTTCCATGAAGATAAAAAGTTTCACTTTAATTTAAATTTTCTTAAATTCAATTCCGACCTTTCTCAAAGAGTCAAATTTAAAGTTCGGTTCCAAATATTTTTCCGGAAGAAGAAAAGGCCCAAGACATAACAAATTTAAAGTTCACTTCTAAATTTTTCCGTAGAAGATAGGAAAAGCTATACTATGATTGTGATTATTTTCTATGAAGATAAAGTTTCACTTTAATTCTAAATTTTCTTAAATTCAGTTCCGACCTTTCTCAAAGAGATGAAAAAATTTAAAGTTCTGTTCCAAATATTTCCCCGGAAGAAGAAAAGTTCAACTTCGATTCTGAATTTTCTCAATGAAAATGAAATAAGTTATTGATCAATTCTATTTTCCCAAAATAATATAAAATTTTCCACTTCAATTCAGATTTTTCTCAAAGAGATGAAACATTTAAAATACTGTTCCAAATTTTTCATAGAAGATAGAAAAGTTCAAGTTCTCTTCTGAATTTTACCAACGAACATAATTCAATTCTAATTTCTCAAGAGAAAATAAAAAGCTTCCACTTCACTTTTAAGTTCACCAAGACATAAAAATTTAAAGTTCACTTCTAAATTTTTCCGTAGAAGATAGGAAAAGTTATACTATGATTGTGATTATTTCCATGAAGATAAAAAGTTTCACTTTAATTTTTAATTTTCTTAAATTCAGTTCCGACTTTTCTCAGAGATGAAAAAATTTAAAGTTCTGTTCCAAATATTTTCCCGGAAGAAGAAAAGTTCAACTTCGATTCTGAATTTTCTCAATGAAAATGAAATAAGTTATTGATCAATTCTATTTCCCCAAAATAATATAAAAGTTTCCACTTCAATTCAGATTTTTCTCAAAGAGATGAAAAATTTAAAATACTGTTCCAAATTTTTCTTAGAAGATAGAAAAGTTTAAGTTCTCTTCTGAATTTTAGCAAAGAACATAATTCAATTCTAATTTCTCCAGAGAAAATAAAAAGCTTCCACTTCAGTTTTAAGTTCACCAAGACATAAAAATTTAAAGTTCACTTCTAAATTTTTCCATAGAAGATAGGAAAAGTTATACTATGATTGTGATTATTTTCTATGAAAATAAAAAGTTTCGCTTTAATTCTAAATTTTCTTAAATTCAGTTCCGACTTTTCTCAAAGAGATGAAAAAAATTTAAAGTTATGTTCCAAATATTTTCCCGAAAGAAGAAAAGTTCAACTTCGATTCTGAATTTTCTCAATGAAAATGAAATAAGTTATTGATCAATTCTATTTCTCCTAAATAATATAAAAAGTTTCCACTTCAGTTCAGATTTTTCTCAAAGAGATGAAAAAATTTAAAATACTGTTCCAACTTTTTCATAGAAGATAGAAAAGTTCAAGTTCTCTTCTGAATTTTACCAAAGAACACAATTCAATTCTAATTTCTCCAGAGAAAATAAAAAGCTTCCACTTCAGTTTTAAGTTCACCAAGACATAAAAAATTTAAAGTTCAGTTCTAAATTTTTCCATAGAAGATAAGAAAAGTTATACTATGATTGTGATTATTTTCTATGAAGATAAAAAGTTTCACTTTAATTCTAAATTTTCTTTAATTCAGTTCCGACCTTTCTCAAGGAGATGAAAAATTTAAAGTTCTGTTCCAAATATTTTCCCGGAAGAAGAAAAGTCTAACTTCGATTCTGAATTTTCTCAATGAAAATGAAATAAGTTATTGATCAATTCTATTTTCCCAAAATAATACAAAATTTTCCACTTCAATTCAGATTTTTCTCAAAGAGATGAAAAATTTAAAATACTGTTCCAAATTTTTCTTAGAAGATAGAAAAGTTTAAGTTCTCTTCTGAATTTTAGCAAAGAACATAATTCAATTCTAATTTCTCCAGAGAAAATAAAAAGCTTCCACTTCAGTTTTAAGTTCACCAAGACATAAAAAATTTAAAGTTCATTTCTAAATTTTTCCATAGAAGATAGGAAAAATTATACTATGATTGTGATTATTTTCTATGAAGATAAAAAGTTTCGCTTTAATTCTAAATTTTCTTAGATTCAGTTCCGACTTTTCTCAAAGAGATGAAAAAATTTAAAGTTATGTTCCAAATATTTTCCCGAAAGAAGAAAAGTTCAACTTCGATTCTGAATTTTCTCAATGAAAATGAAATAAGTTATTGATCAATTCTATTTCCCCAAAATAATATAAAAAGTTTCCACTTCAGTTCAGATTTTTCTCAAAGAGATGAAAAAATTTTAAATACTGTCCCAAATTTTTCATAGAAGATAGAAAAGTTCAAGTTCTCTTCTGAATTTTACCAAAGAACACGATTCAATTCTAATTTCTCCAGAGAAAATAAAAAGCTTCCACTTCAGTTTTAAGTTCACCAAGACATAAAAATTTAAAGTTCAGTTCTAAATTTGTCCATAGAAGATAAGAAAAGTTATACTATGATTGTGATTATTTTCTATGAAGATAAAAAGTTTCGCTTTAATTCTAAATTTTCTTAAATTCAGTTCCGACCTTTCTCAAAGAGATGAAAAAATTTAAAGTCCTGTTCCAAATATTTTCCCGGAAGAAGAAAAGTCCAACTTCGATTCTGAATTTTCTCAATGAAAATGAAATAAGTTATTGATCAATTCTATTTTCCCAAAATAATATAAAATTTTCCACTTCAATTCAGATTTTTCTCAAAGAGATGAAAAATTTAAAATACTGTTCCAAATTTTTCATAGAAGATAGAAAAGTTCAAGTTCTCTTCTGAATTTTACCAACGAACATAATTCAGTTCTAATTTCTCAAGAGAAAATAAAAAGCTTCCACTTCAGTGTTAAGTTCACCAAGACATGAAAAATTTAATATTCACTTCTAAATTTTTCCGTAGAAGATAGGAAAAGTTATACTATAATTGTGATTATTTTCCATGAAGATAAAAAGTCAGTTTAATTCTAAATTTTCTTAAATTCAGTTTACATTTTTCTCAAAGAGATGAAAAAATTTAAAATATTGTTCCAAATTTTTCATAGAAGATAGAAAAGTTCAAGTTCTCTTCTGAATTTTACCAAAGAACACAATTCAATTCTAATTTCTCCAGAGAAAATAAAAAGCTTCCACAGATTATTTCCCATGAAGATAAAAAGTTTCACTTTAATTCTAAATTTTCTTAAATTCAGTTCCGACTTTTCTCGAAGAGATGAAAAAATTTAAAGTTCTGTTCCAAATATTTTCCCGGAAGAAGAAAAGTTCAACTTCGATTCTGAATTTTCTCAATGAAAATGAAATAAGTTATTGATCAATTCTATTTCCCCAAAATAATATAAAAAGTTTCCACTTCAGTTCAGATTTTTCTCAAAGAGATGAACAAATTTAAAATGCTGTTCCAAATTTTTCTTAGAAGATAGAAAAGTTCAAGTTCTCTTCTGAATTTTAGCAAAGAACATAATTCAATTCTAATTTCTCCAGAGAAAATAAAAAGCTTCCACTTCAGTTTTAAGTTCACCATGACATAAAACATTTAAAGTTCAGTTCTAAATTTTTCCATAGAAGATAGGAAAAGTTATACTATGATTGTGATTATTTTCTATGAAGATAAAAAGTTTCACTTTAATTCTAAATTTTCTTAAATTCAGTTCCGACTTTTCTCAAAGAGATGAAAAAATTTCAAGTTCTGTTCCAAATATTTTCCCGGAAGAAGAAAAGTCCCAAGACATAAAAAATTTAAAGTTCACTTCTAAATTTTTCCGTAGAAGATAGGAAAAGTTATACTATGATTGTGATTAGTTTCCCTGAAGATCAAAAGTTTCACTTTAATTCTAAATTTTCTTAAATTCAGTTCTGACTTTTCTCAAAGAGATGAAAAAATTTAAAGTTATGTTCCAAATTTTTCATAGAAGATAGGAAAAGTTATACTTTGATTGTGAATATTCTTCACGAAGATATGGAGCTCCACTTTAATTCTGAGTTTTCTCGAAGAAGTGCAAAATGTACAAGTTCTCTTCTGAATTTTCATAGAGAAGAGAAAAAAAAGTTAGCTCAATTCTGAAATTTACCAATGAAAATGAAAAAGCTTCCATTTCCGTTCCTAGTTTGTCAAAGACATAAAAAGTTTAAAGTTCAATTCTAAATTTTTCCATAGAAGATAGGAACTGCTATACTATGATTGTGATTATTTTCCATGAAGATAAAAAGTTTCACTTTATTTCTAATTTTTCTTAAATTCAGTTCATTCATCTAACCATCAAAAACAATAGGTTAGGTTAGGTATAAATAAATATTAATAAATAATTAGAAACATTTCTCCATGTTTAAGTTAGGTTAGGTTAGGTTAACTTATCATGAGCGCTCATGATAAGCTAACCTAACCTAACTTAAACATGATAAAAAGAATAAATTAGGTTAGGTTAGACTAGATTAAGTTAGGTTAGGTTAAGTTAGGTTAGGTTAGCCTACGTACGCGCACGTACTTATAACTTATATCATTTTCATTGAGAAAATTCAGAATCGAAGTTGAACTTTTCTTCTTCCGGGAAAATATTTGGAACAGAACTTAAAATTTTTTCATCTCTTTGAGATAAGTCGGAACTGAATTTAAGAAAATTTAGAATTAAAGTGAAACTTTTTATCTTCATAGAAAATAATCACAATCATAGTATAACTTTTCCTATCTTCTATGGAAAAATTTAGAACTGAACTTTAAATTTTTTATGTCTTGGTGAACTTAAAACTGAAGTGGAAGCTTTTTTATTTTCTCTGTAAAATTAGAATTGAATTGTGTTCTTTGGTAAAATTCAGAAGAGAGCTTGAACTTTTCTATCTTCTATGAAAAATTTGGAACAGTATTTTAAATTTTTTCATCTCTTTGAGAAAAATCTGAATTGAAGTGGAAATTTTTATATTATTTTGGGGAAATAGAATTGATCAATAACTTATTTCATTGAGAAAATTCAGAATCGAAGTTGAACTTTTCTTCTTCCGGGAAAATATTTGGAACAGAACTTTAAATTTTTCATCTCTTTGAGAAAAGTCGGAACTGAATTTAAGAAAATTTAGAATTAAAGCGAAACTTTTTATCTTCATAGAAAATAATCACAATCATAGTATAACTTTTCCTATCTTCTATGGACAAATTTAGAAGTGATCTTTAAATTTTTATGTCTTGGTGAACTTAAAAGTGAAGTGGAAGCTTTTTATTTTCTCTTGAGAAATTAGAATTGAATTATGTTCGTTGGTAAAATTCAGAAGAGAACTTGAACTTTTCTATCTTCTATGAAAAATTTGGAACAGTATTTTAAATTTTTCATCTCTTTGAGAAAAATCTGAATTGAAGTGGAAAATTTTATATTATTTTGGGAAAATAGAATTGATAACACATCTGAAACAGTACCTGAAGGTTAGCTAACAAAGTAGGACAAACTACTTTCAGATAATAAGAAGAAATTCCGTCTTGATCAACAGAGCTGGACTGCATGTTCTTAATAAATTGACCAATACCAACAGTTGAAACCTCTGAGAAATATGACTAGGCAAACACGACTCAAGAAGATTACTAAAAAGCATTTCAACTTTCCGGTTCACCTTGCAGAAAATATCATTATAATACGATCCCCAAGTATGAACTGCAATAGGACTTTCAAAAAACTCACTACTAAGCTTATCCGAGTTCAGAACATGAGACCACTCCTTTCTCGACGCACGAAAATCAAAACCAGAGACCCTAGACTGCCGTTAACGTTTTTTATATGCATGCTTGGTGCTTTGCTTCAGATCGAAGACAACTCGATCTGGCCGACCGCAAAACACCCATATTCGTAACCAAAACTTAGCTTTATTCTTTACAACTTTTAAATCTGGGTCAAAAACCCATTCTGGGTTTCTAGTTTTAACTTTAATCTTTTCTAGAGGAACAGCAGTCGCCTCCTGCTTGTTTTAAGCACCAAATTATTTTATCATAATATTCATTAAGAGACTGCTTATCGTTTGAAAAGCGGTCAGTAACTTAAAGCAAATGGCAAGGAACTTTTATAGAATCCAATAACGCGGACAACGTAGTAATATAATGTGCAAAATTAGCTCCTCTCCAGTTATTCCTGTAAAACCACTTAGAACTTTGTGTAAATGATCTAGTAGAACGGAGAGCGACTAGATAACGAAATTGGGAGGTGGACAATATCACGATCGTCTTCATAAACAAGAACAGTCAAAACATTAATATTTGGCGAGGAAACTGCATGGTCAATGTTAGACAAACTTCCAGATTAGTGAACATATGAATAAACAACACTTTTCTCGACTATTTTATAAGCAGAAAAGGCATCAAGGACTATATCGGATCGAACTGACTGACTAGTAATGTCTGTGTTGAAGTCACCAACTACTATGAAATCATAACCAATCGATGCAACAAACGCAAGAATAGCCTTAAGATTTGCCGAGACTTTCATATACGCATTTAAAGCGGAAATAGTTTTTTTTTTGTTACACGGGTGATACACATTTATCAGCACAGTATTACCAAACCGAACCACAAGAATAGAATTATCACTAAGAAAACACAACAGAGAAAAAAAACTCGGGTTATTCCAAACAATGCACGCGAGGCCTCCAGAGGGTCTACCAAAAGTGACCCTAGCATTAGTTGTAAAAAAGGAATGATTACGACTAATTTTTAACACGTTAATAGTGGTAGAAGTCAGGTGTTTTTGAAGGCATATTATGTCAAACCGGTCACACAATTCATCAATCACATGCTCATTTAAACGAGTACCATTTATATTAAACGAAACTATCGAAACGGGCACAATCGTTTCTTCTTGGCAATTAATCAATTAATTTATTTATGACCCGTCATACACAAAAATTGCAAAAGACGAAGTAAAAGGAGAGAACAAAAAAAAAACGAAAAAAAAACACATTTGTACAGTCACACTGATGTTGCTACTACTTTGAATCACCCTGTTTTTACATGAAACTTCTCAGAATTTTACACTGCACGTGACCAGGTTTCCCACAGTTTGAGAATTTCATTTGCCTTGTGACTCTTCACACTTAAACACTTCTCGTCATTTCCGCAGATCTTCGCTATATGCCAAATCTGCTGACATCGGTAGCACCTTTTAGGCATAAATACATATTTCTCGAGCAATGATATCTCTCAGCACTTTGCAAGACTAAAGGAGGCATGATTTTCACCACAATTGGCACATTTTGTATTAAGATGGCAGGGAGAATCCTTGGTGGAAATATGAGGGCCCCACAGCGTGCACTCTTCGCAACTAAACTTGTACAATCAGCAACTCTATGGTCTGGCGAAGGGCATTTGAGTCAGCACCGAGGTGCCGATAGATATTCTTTCACAGATAAGAATTCATAACCAAGTTTAACACAATTTTGCATAGCCTTGGCTTTAGACATGGAGTCACAAAACTCAAGCTTAACCGTGCGAGTGTCACCGAGACGCATAGCTTCCACCACACCTGGATATCCTTGAAAGAATGAGAGGTCTAAGTCCTTCGATATTCCTCTGACTATCCCGAAAAACCGCTTAGTGATCACCTTAAATGAAGATTCTGCTAAAATCACCGAAATTGAGTCTTTGAATTCTTCAGCAGCAGATTTTTCAACATTAGTCAGCCATTTGTCACCTCGCGAACTCAACTTGGCAACTGCATTATGACGGCTTACTTTATCGAGCACTTCTTTGCGTTTTATTAGATCATTTAGCGTCTGCGGCACTTTGAAGACAACAACAGTAGCGTGAGAGTCAGTTGTCGGCGTCGCACGGGCAGGGAGTCGTGGAAAGTGTTTATCATACGAATCGAACTCACTAGAAACAGTGTTTAGGAAGTGCTCCATTCTAATCAACTTTGCGTTCAAACTTGAATAAACAAAAGCAGGGATGACAGGTACGTCATTTGGAGAGCGAATTACAAACATCGGTAGGTCTATATCTTCATCGTCACATTTAACGAATATGCTTAACATATCCTTCAGATGGATTTCCAAAGCCTTCAGCCCCTGTCTTCTCAGGAGCTCAGCCCCAGTTATGGCCGCATCATAGAGGATTCTTTTTTAGCTTCGATTATACTCGGCAAGTCCAGAAAAAAATTCCTTTCGAAACATCAGTATTTCGTTTTCATTCACTCCATTAGCACGGTTAAATTGAAAAAAATTTAAACCAGCGAAAATACAAGTCCATTATTCATTATTCACTGTACAGTGCGCGGAAGTAGAAAGCTATCTATAACTCCGACGGGGAGTCCAAATATGGGCATAGAGTCCCTAGGGAGAACACCTGTGCTGTCAGTCCCGACCCCACACCAAATATGGGCATGGAATCCCTAGGGAGAACACGTTTCCGAGAAATGTCTCCGGGCAAAGTTTATTAATGTCTTTGATGTATTTCCAAGGAGAATTGTCTCCGGGGCGAAGTTTATTAATGTCTTTGGAGTTCTTCCAGGAGAATTGTTTCCGGGCGAATGTTTTGATCTTAGAGATGAAGAGATTAACGCGGGAAAGGGTTTCCAGTAATTTCAAATGTGACAGCGCAGGGATGCCAAAAACAAATGGAACACGCTGAAATTACGTTTAGGGGTTATTTGGGCGAAACCGTTTTAGACATTTTAGGGAATTATTTCGGCGAAACAGTTAGAGACATTTTAAAAGATGATTTTAGAAGATGTTTTAGAAGAGGATTTGAGGGTGAAACTCTGTGGTCGTTATAATACACAAGTTATATTTGAACAGTGTTGTGAGGTCCTCTACCCCAGCCCCCAAAGGCTCTGATCCGCCTACCCCAACCCCAAAGGCCCCTGGTCCCCCAAGGGCTCCCCGGACCCCCCAAGGGCTCCCGGACCCCCAAAGGGCTCCCCGGGCCTCCAAAGAACCCCCCTTCCCATTTTTTAATACTTTTTTAAGGCTTTATTATATCTTTTCAGAACACGTTATTTCTTAATGTCCACCCTAAACCCATTTTACACGTTGAAGTACCCATCCTTCTCACCCACAACTTTACTTTACGACTTTTTGCACACCCCAAGATCAAGCAATACTTTTCAAAAGGCATTTCACAACAAGTTCTTTTCTTAATGTCCTTCCTAAACCCATTTTACAAGTTGAAGCATCCATCCTTTTCATCCACACAACTTTACTTTACAGCTTTTGAATGCCCCAACACCAAGCAATACTTTTCAAAAGGCATTTCAGAACAAGTTCTTTTCATAATGTCCTTCCTAAACCCATTTTACAAGTTGAAGCATCCATCCTTTTCATCCACAACTTTACTTTACAGCTTTTGAATGCCCCAACACCAAGCAATACTTTTCAAAAGGTATTTCAGAACAAGTTCTTTTCTTAATGTCCTTCCTAAACCCATTTTACAAATTGAAGTACCTATCCTTTTCACCCACAACTTTACTATACTGCCTTTTCAATGCTCCATCACCAAGCAATACTTTTCAAAGGGCATTTCACAACAAGTTCTTTTCTTAATGTCCTTCCTAAACCCATTTTACAAGTTGAATTACCCATCCTTTTCACCCATAACTTTACTTTACAGCTTTTTTGAATGCTCCAACACCAAGCAATACTTTTCAAAAGGCATTTCAGAACAATTTCTTTTCTTAATGTCCTTCCTAAACCCATTTTACAAGTTGAAGTACCCATCCTTTTCACCAACAACTTTACTATACTGCCTTTTTGAATGCTCCAACACCAAGCAATACTTTTCAAAGGGCATTTCACAACAAGTTCTTTTCTTAATGTCCTTCCTAAACCCATTTTACAAGTTGAAGCATCCATCCTTTTCATCCACAACTTTACTTTACAGCTTTTTGAATGCTCCAACAACAAGCCAATACTTTTCAAAAGGCATTTCACAACAAGTTCTTTTCATAATGTCCTTCCTAAACCCATTTTACAAGTTGAAGCATCCATCCTTTTCATCCACAACTTTACTTTACAGCTTTTGAATGCCCCAACACCAAGCAATACTTTTCAAAAGGTATTTCAGAACAAGTTCTTTTCTTAATCTCCCTTCCTAAACCCATTTTACAAATTGAAGTACCCATCCTTTTCACCCAAAACTTTACTATACTGCCTTTTTGAATGCCCCAACACCAAGCAATAGGAAAGTGAAGCGCAAGGAAAGTGAAAGCCAAGGAAAGTGAAGCGCAAGTGTACTAATAATGTATAATAATGTATTTAACATATTTTTATATTAATATTCTACATGTCGTTATTTCATTAAAAATATCTTATGCATTATTTTGTTAAGTGTTCATTATTTTTAGGGTATGCTAGAACGTCAAACGTTCGGAATATCTATTAAAAAGGTCAGAGATGTAAGAAAAAGAATTTTAGAGATAATGATGCTACTAGCAGGCTCAATTTTTCATAGAAGATAGAAAAGTTCAAGTTCTCTTCTGAATTTTACCAAAGAACACAATTCAATTCTAATTTCACCAGAGAAAATAAAAAGCTTCCACTTCAGTTTTAAGTTCACCAAGACATAAAAAATATAAAGTTCACTTGTAAATTTTTCCGTACAAGATAGGAAAAGTTATAAATATGATTGTGATTATTTTCCATGAAGATAAAAAGTTTCACTTTAATTCTAAATTTTCTTAAATTCAATTCCGACCTTTCTCAAAGAGTCAAATTTAAAGTTCTGTTCCAAATATTTTCCCGGAAGAAGAAAAGGCCCAAGACATAAAAAAATTTAAAGTTCACTTCTAAATTTTTCCGTAGAAGATAGGAAAAGTTATACTATGATTGCGATTATTTTCTATGAAGATAAAAAGTTTCACTTAATTCTAAATTTTCTAAAATTCAGTTTCCGACCTTTCTCAAAGAGATGAAAAAATTTAAAGTTCTGTTCCAAATATTTCATAAATAATGCATAAAAAATAATGCATAAGATATTTTTAATGAAATAACGACATGTAGAATATTAATATAAAAATATGTTAAATACATTATTATACATTATTAGTACACTTGCGCTTCACTTTCCTTGGCTTTCACTTTCCTTGCGCTTCACTTTCCTATTGCTTAGTGTTGGGGCATTCAAAAAGGCAGTATAGTAAAGTTGTGGGTGAAAAGGATGGGTACTTCAATTTGTAAAAATGGGTTTTTAGGAAGGAGATTAAGAAAAGAACTTGTTCTGAAATACCTTTTGAAAAGTATTGCTTGGTGTTTGGGCATTCAAAAGCTGTAAAGTAAAGTTGTGGATGAAAAGGATGGATGCTTCAACTTGTAAAATGGTTTAGGAAGGACATTATGAAAAGAACTTGTTGTGAAATGCCTTTGAAAAGTATTGCTTGGTGTTGGAGCATTCAAAAAGCTGTAAAGTAAAGTTGTGGATGAAAAGGATGGATGCTTCAACTTGTAAAATGGGTTTAGGAAGGACATTAAGAAAAGAACTTGTTGTGAAATGCCCTTTGAAAAGTATTGCTTGGTGTTGGAGCATTCAAAAAGGCAGTATAGTAAAGTTGTGGGTGAAAAGGATGGGTATTTCAACTTGTAAAATGGGTTTAGGAAGGACATTAAGAAAAAGAAATTGTTCTGAAATGCCTTTTGAAAAGTATTGCTTGGTGTTGGAGCATTCAAAAAAAGCTGTAAAGTAAAGTTATGGGTGAAAAGGATGGGTAATTCAACTTGTAAAATGGGTTTAGGAAGGACATTAAGAAAAGAACTTGTTGTGAAATGCCCTTTGAAAAGTATTGCTTGGTGATGGAGCATTGAAAAAGGCAGTATAGTAAAGTTGTGGGTGAAAAGGATAGGTACTTCAATTTGTAAAATGGGTTTAGGAAGGACATTAAGAAAAGAACTTGTTCAAATGCCTTTTGAAAAGTATTGCTTGGTTGGGGCATTCAAAAGCTGTAAGTAAAGTTGTGGATGAAAAGGATGGATGCTTCAACTTGTGAAATGGGTTTAGGAAGGACATTATGAAAAGAACTTGTTCTGAAATGCCTTTTGAAAAGTATTGCTTGGTGTTGGGGCATTCAAAAGCTGTAAAGTAAAGTTGTGGATGAAAAGGATGGATGCTTCAACTTGTGAAATGGGTTTAGGAAGGACATTATGAAAAGAACTTGTTCTGAAATGCCTTTTGAAAAGTATTGCTTGGTGTTGGGGCATTCAAAAAGCAGTAAAGTAAAGTTGTGGATGAAAAGGATGGATGCTTCAACTTGTAAAATGGGTTTAGGAAGGACATTAAGAAAAGAACTTGTTGTGAAATGCCTTTTAAAAAGTATTGCTTGATCTTGGGGTGTGCAAAAAGTCGTAAAGTAAAGTTGTGGGTGAGAAGGATGGGTACTTCAACTTGTAAAATGGGTTTAGGGTGGACATTAAGAAAATAACGTGTTCTGAAAAGATATAATAAAGCCTTAAAAAAAGTATTAAAAAATGGGAAGGGGGTTCTTTGGAGGCCCGGGAGCCCTTGGGGGTCCGGGGAGCCTTTGGGGGGTCCGGGGAGCCCTTGGGGGGTCCGGGGAGCCCTTGGGGGACCAGGGGCCTTTGGGGTTGGGGTAGGCGGATCAGAGCCCTTGGGGGCTGGGGTAGAGGACCTCACAACAGTGTTCAAATATAACTTGTGTATTATAACGACCACAGAGTTTCACCCTCAAATCCTCTCTAAAACATCTTCTAAAATCATCTTTTAAAATGTCTCTAACTGTTTCGCCGAAATAATTCCCTAAAATGTCTAAAACGGTTTCGCCCAAATAACCCCTAAACGTAATTTCAGCGTGTTTCCATTTGTTTTTGGCATCCCTGCGCTGTCACATTTGAAATTACTTGGAAACCCTTTCCTGCGTTAATCTCTTCATCTCTAAGATCAAAACATTCGCCCGGAAACAATTCTCCTGGAAGAACTCCAAAGACATTAATAAACTTCGCCCCGGAGACAATTCTCCTTGGAAATACATCAAAGACATTAATAAACTTTGCCCGGAGACATTTCTCAGAAACGTGTTCTCCCTAGGGATTCCATGCCCATATTTGGTGTGGGGTCGGGACTGACAGCACAGGTGTTCTCCCTAGGGACTCTATGCCCATATTTGGACTCCCCGTCGGAGTTATAGATAGCTTTCTACTTCCGCGCACTGTACAGTGAATAATGAATAATGGACCAGTATTTTCGCTGGTTTAAATTTTTTTTTCAATTTAACCGTGCTAATGGAGTGAATGAAAACGAAATACTGATGTTTCGAAAGGAATTTTTTTCTGGACTTGCCGAGTATAATCGAAGCTAAAAAAGAATCCTCTATGATGCGGCCGTAACTGGGGCTGAGCTCCTGAGAAGACAGGGGCTGAAGGCTTTGGAAATCCATGTGAAGGATATGTTAAGCATATTCGTTAAATGTGACGATGAAGATATAGACCTACCGATGTTTGTAATTCGCTCTCCAAATGACGTACCTGTCATCCCTGCTTTTGTTTATTCAAGTTTGAACGCAAAGTTGATTAGAATGGAGCACTTCCTAAACACTGTTTCTACTGAGTTCAATTCGTATGATAAACACTTTCCACGACTCCCTGCCCGTGCGACGCCGCCAACTGACTCTCACGCTACTGTTGTTGTCTTCAAAGTGCCGCAGACGCTAAATGATCTAATAAAACGCAAAGAAGTGCTCGATAAAGTAAGCCGTCATAATGCAGTTGCCAAGTTGAGTTCGCGAGGTGACAAATGGCTGACTAATGTTGAAAAATCTGCTGCTGAAGAATTCAAAGACTCAATTTCGGTGATTTTAGCAGAATCTTCATTTAAGGTGATCACTAAGCGGTTTTTCGGGATAGTCAGAGGAATATCGAAGGACTTAGACCTCTCATTCTTTCAAGGATATCCAGGTGTGGTGGAAGCTATGCGTCTCGGTGACACTCGCACGGTTTAAGCTTGAGTTTTGTGACTCCATGTCTAAAGCCAAGGCTATGCAAAATTGTGTTAAACTTGGTTATGAATTCTTATCTGTGAAAGAATATCTATCGGCACCTCGGTGCTGACTCAAATGCCCTTCGCCAGACCATAGAGTTGCTGATTGTACAAGTTTAGTTGCGAAGAGTGCACGCTGTGCGGGCCCTCGTATTTCCACCAAGGATTCTCCCTGCCATCTTAATACAAAATGTGCCAATTGTGGTGAAAATCATGCCTCCTTTAGTCTTGCAAAGTGCTGAGAGATATCATTGCTCGAGAAATATGTATTTATGCCTAAAAGGTGCTACCGATGTCAGCAGATTTGGCATATAGCGAAGATCTGCGGAAATGACGAGAAGTGTTTAAGTGTGAAGAGTCACAAGGCAAATGAAATTCTCAAACTGTGGGAAACCTGGTCACGTGCAGTGTAAAATTCTGAGAAGTTTCATGTAAAAACAGGGTGATGCAAAGTAGTAGCAACATCAGTGTGACTGTACAAATGTGTTTTTTTTTTCGTTTTTTTTTGTTCTCTCCTTTTACTTCGTCTTTTGCAATTTTTGTGTATGACGGGTCATAAATAAATTAATTGATTAATTGCCAAGAAGAAACGATTGTGCCCGTTTCGATTGTTTCGTTTAATATAAATGGTACTCGTTTAAATGAGCATGTGATTGATGGATTGTGTGACCGGTTTGACATAATATGCCTTCAAAAACACCTGACTTCTACCACTATTAACGTGTTAAAAAGAAGTCGTAATCATTCCTTTTTTACAACTAATGCTAGGGTCACTTTTGGTAGACCCTCTGGAGGCCTCGCGTGCATTGTTTCGAATAACCGAGTTTTTTTTTATCTGTTGTGTTTTCTTAGTGATAATTCTATTCTTGTGGTTCGGTTTGGTAATACTGTGCTGATAAATGTGTATCACCCGTGTAACAAAAAAAAAACTATTTCCGCTTTAAATGCGTATATGAAAGTCTCGGCAAATCTTAAGGCTATTCTTGCGTTTGTTGCATCGATTGGTTATGATTTCATAGAAGTTGGTGACTTCAACACAGACATTACTAGTCAGTCAGTTCGATCCAATATAGTCCTTGATGCCTTTTCTGCTTATAAAATAGTCGAGAAAAGTGTTGATTATTCATATGTTCACTAATCTGGAAGTTTGTCTAACATTGACCATGCAGTTTCCTCGCCAAATATTAATGTTTTGACTGTTCTTGTTTATGAAGACGATCGTGATATTGTCCACCTCCCAATTTCGTTATCTAGTCGCTCTCCGTTCTACTAGATCATTTACACAAAGTTCTAAGTGGTTTTACAGGAATAAACTGGAGAGGAGCTAATTTTGCACATTATATTACTACGTTGTCCGCGTTATTGGATTCTATAAAAGTTCCTTTCCATTTGCTTTAAGTTACTGACCGCTTTTCAAACGATAAGCAGTCTCTTAATGAATATTATGATAAAATAATTTGGTGCTTAAAACAAGCAGAGGCGACTGCTGTTCCTCTAGAAAAGATTAAAGTTAAAACTAGAAACCCAGAATGGGTTTTTGACCCAGATTTAAAAGTTGTAAAGAATAAAGCTAAGTTTTGGTTACGAATATGGGTGTTTTGCGGTCGGCCAGATCGAGTTGTCTTCGATCTGAAGCAAAGCACCAAGCATGCATATAAAAAACGTTAACGGCAGTCTAGGGTCTCTGGTTTTGATTTTCGTGCGTCGAGAAAGGAGTGGTCTCATGTTCTGAACTCGGATAAGCTTAGTAGTGAGTTTTTTGAAAGTCCTATTGCAGTTCATACTTGGGGATCGTATTATAATGATATTTTCTGCAAGGTGAACCGGAAAGTTGAAATGCTTTTTAGTAATCTTCTTGAGTCGTGTTTGCCTAGTCATATTTCTCAGAGGTTTCAACTGTTGGTATTGGTCAATTTATTAAGAACATGCAGTCCAGCTCTGTTGATCAAGACGGAATTTCTTCTTATTATCTGAAAGTAGTTTGTCCTACTTTGTTAGCTAACCTTCAGGTACTGTTTCAGATGTGTTTATCTACTTCTATGGTTCCCGACAGTTTTCTTTGTGGCACAGTCACCTCGGTTTTGAAGCATGGAAAAACTTCGTCAGAGTGTAGTTCATATCGACCAATTACTGTTTCGTGTAATCTTAGCAAAATTTTTGAATATATTCTTCTCCCTTTCATTTCAGAAAATTTAATTTTGGTGAATCCCAATTTGGCTTTCAAAAAGGCTGCGATGTCAGCACGCCCATCGTATTCTAGCTTCCCTCCTGTTGCAATCTGCTGATAATAAAATCCTCTTCATATCTGTGCTCATAATCTTTCGAAAGCTTTCGATAGTATAGTCCACTCACACGCACTCTATTCACTTTTTCTAATAATATTAACCTTTCTATTGTTGTTTTGTTACGGTACTGCTTTTCTAACTCGTTTATTCGGGTAAAATGTAATGGAGTAGTCTCTGATTCAAAGGTATTTCTTTGGCGTGGGGGTCTTTCAAGGTGGTGTGCTTTCTCCAACCATTTTTAAGCTATGTATTGCTCCTATCTTTTCATCTTTGCCTTTGACTTTCATTTCTGATGGAATTGATGTCTCGTATCCCGCTTATGTGGACAATGTGCTCCTTGTCAGTCGTTCTAGGGCTGGGCTCTCTCATTCTATCAGTTGGATCTCAGACCAGTTCAGACGGATTGGGCTTATGCTGAACATTGATAAGTGCGAATATATTTTCGTTTAATTCGAGTGCGAGTCTCCCTCTTAACTGTTATTTTTCTCTATTCCCTGTGTCTCTTCTTTTCGGTGGAAGGTCTTCACATTACTAATAATCTCAAAACACTTCGGGTTCTGACAGTTTCTAATGCTAAAAAAAAAATTCAAATTGGATATTCAAAAATTGTTGCAAACAGAGGGAGGTACACTAGAAAAGCGCTTGGTAAATTATATTCTCATTTTGTGATCATTCTATTCTTTTTTTATGCGTGTTTCTTCTGATTCTGAAGCCTAAAGATCTCAAATCTCTGCGGACTTATTATTTTAAATTTCCTCTGTGCCTTCTGTGCCTCCCTGGGTGGTTCCGGAACCGGCGTCTAATATCGCGATTCAGCCTCTCTGATTTACAGGAAAAAGTGACTGTGCTTGCGGGAAAGCTGTCGGAATCTGCAGGTCTTACTACGCACCATAATTTACGTCGTATTATGTAAATAATTGTTAAGTATGCAAGTTTGCTTTTTTGTTTTTTGTTTTTGATGTACTCCACTTCTTTTTGTTCATAGTGGGTAATAAATAAATTATTATTATTATTATTTATAGTTATTTTGGTAATTTTTACACCAAACTTTTGGCGTCGCCATTACCTCATACATTGGTACATCTATTAACAAAAGCTTTCTCCGGTTTTGCAATACAAAGACGGGGTCAAAGACACCACAATTCCTCCGAAAAACAAACGTTTCCACAACTATTCAGTCTCTCTCCATGGCCGACTCACTGACTCGGACCAGTTTCTATTTTGTGTACAGGGGGTCATAAGGATAGACACTATCAAAGGTAGGTCTTGGTTTTAATTCAACATATAAAACATTTTTATTAGTAAGAAAGAAAATGACTTTATACTCAAATATTTGTTTAATAGGAGAGGAATTTCCAACCCTCCCAGCATGCATATTGAACAATTATTCACAACATCTTTTTGGGAATTTGTGTAATGTTCGCTAATGATTATACCTTCTTCAATAGAGATATCCAGGACACTATTGCGATATTGAATTTAATTTTTCATTTGATTTTTATTACCTTAAAAGACTGTTCCACGAGCCTTTCTTTTGTTCATTTTTGTGCCACTAATTGGTTAATTCAAATGTTGATAGATTGAAAAACCGTATTATGTAAC
The DNA here is from genome assembly GCA_027921565.1 of Artemia sinica. Classification (NCBI taxonomy): domain Eukaryota; kingdom Metazoa; phylum Arthropoda; class Branchiopoda; order Anostraca; family Artemiidae; genus Artemia; species Artemia sinica. Next base: position 54,753,323 of record CM051268.1, read on the forward strand.
TTTTGAAACCCTTTTCGTTTAAAACGTTATTGTTAGTCCAAACTTTGATAACATAGACTCTTATGCGTTTGTAAAATGCATTGATGCACTTCAGAAATGCTTCTCCTATGTTTCCTACATAGGAAACATATACACATTTTTAACATATTTATCTATATTTATATAATAGCTACTTTTATTCTAGGCCTGGTGTTTAGTAGGCCAGATAATTATTTGTATTTTAATGGTTTAGCTGCGGTAAATCCAGTATTTGGGTATGGATAATACCTTTCATAGGTTTATATTTTATAAGTTACATAAGGTTATAACAGCTTGGCCGTATAGACCGTCATTACATAAGGTCATAACGCCTAGGGCGTACAGGCCCTCATTGCATAAGGTCATAACGCCTAGGGCGTATAGGCCGTCATTACATAAGGTCTTAACGCCTAGGGCGTACAGGCCGTCATTACATATGGTCATAACGCCTAGGGCGTATAAGCCGTCATAACATAAGGTCATAACGCCTAGGGCGTATAGGCCGTCATTACATAAGGTCATAACGCCTAGGGCGTACAGACCAACATTACACAAGGTTATAACGCCTACGGTGTTATAGGTCTTCTGGCAAGGGATAAGTTGGTCCGAAAATTGCAGCTCAGATTAGACCCAGTATCTAATTATAAAGATTTTATAGTTGGTTAAAATTAGACACCGATCCCGGAACAGATGACATTGTCTCTTTGGCAGAGTCGCTGGACCTTGTATACGAAGTACTGGGTGACACCATTTGCCCCAGGCCTACCATTACCGTCCAACAGCCTCGCTCGGCGCAGAGCTGGTTTTGGCAATTGGGCCATTCAAGAGAAAACAGCTTATCACGTTACCTTTCTCCCCAATGCTGTAAAACTTCATCAAGCAGCGCTCAGAAGAACTGTAGTCAACAACAAAGAATAAGCCACTCTCAGAACGTGATAATTTCTTTGATCCTCTCGACATACCGGGCCGAGCGAGAGCACGGAATTTAACTCTTTGAGTAAAGTTTCCTCCTTTTCCTCAGTTTTTACCCCTTTTTAGATATTACTTACTTTTACTTTACTTACTTTCGGCGGGAACCATACGATGAACTGTCCTGCCCGGCACCAAAGGATCTTGGGATGACTTCCGACGACCACTTGGACCTGTCGGCTGCAGCTTCTCCGGCGATCTTCAGCCAGTATTTGTCCCATCTCCGACCGTGTCTCCTGAATCCTCCCCACGGTTCCAGGTCCTCCTTGAATTTTTGCCACAGGTTCTTCTTTTGTCCTCCTGGTTTACGTTTCCAGGAGGGGGCTGGTTCGCAGACAAGGACGTCTCGACATATCGTGCCTTCGGGACGGCGCAATGTGTGGCCGAGGAGCTTCAGGCGACGTCTTTTAATGATAAGCGATAGCTCTTCTGATTGGCCACAGCGACTCCTTACTTCACTATTGGAAATCCTGTCCCATCTCTTAATGCGGAGGATGTAACGAAGGCAGCGGTGGTCGAACACATCCAAAGTTCTCGCATCTTCAGTCTTGATCGGCCATGTCTCGCAAGCATACAGTAGTACTGCTCGAACAGTTGCACCATAGATTCTGACTTTTGTTTTGGTTGAGATCTCCCGTCTGGTCCATAATGCTTTTTTCAGACTAGTAAACACTCCCCAGGCTTTTGCTATGCGGGAAGAGATATCCCTTTCAGCTCCGCCATCTGGTGTTATAATAGAGCCAAGATACTTGAATTTCCTCAACGCTTTCTATTGGCTCACTGTCGAGGGTAACTTGGCAAGGAGCAGGTTGGTTGAGAGCCAATACTTTAGTCTTTGCGCCACTGATGGCCAGTCCGATGCGTTTTGAGACCTCATAGGTATCATCGATCATGCCTTGTAAGCTGTCGGCGGTAGTTTCCAGCTCAGCAACGTCGTCTGCGAAGTCCAGATCTGTCAGGGGCTGGAGGAAACCAGCTATTTGTCCGAAGACTATTCCGCTGTGGTTTCTCATTGCATTATACATGATCCAGTCTATCGCGTAGTTGAATAATATAGGCGAAAGGGGGCATCCCTGCTTTACCCCAAACTCCACTGGAAACTTAGGGGTGTCATTGCCGGAAACACGGACGCAATTCTCAGTGTCCTTATACGCACTTCGGAGTATCTCAATGATCTCCTGTGGCGCACCGTCTTCAGCCATAATTCTCCATAGCTCCTCTCTGATGAGAGAGTCGAAGGCAGCTGTAAAGTCAATAAAGGCGATGAGAAGGGGTAGATGAAACCTGCTGTACTGCTGAAGGATGAGGCGAATCGTCAATATCTGTTCTGGACAGCCTCTGCCTGGTCTGAAGCCTGCTTGTTCAGGACGGGTTAACTTGTCACGTGCGTCTGTGAATCGATTTAAAAGAATGACGCAGAAGATCTTCAGGCCAATATCTTTTTAGGTATTGGCAGCTGGCAACCCTGATGGTACGCAGAAATCATGAAACAGAATATTACAGAAGGGAATTTTTGTGTCTTATTTGTAATTATTTGCATTTTAATCATTTGGGTGTATTAAACCCAATATTTATGGTATGGTATGTTACTCATTACATAAAGGGTATACAGGTCGTCATTATATAAGGTCATAACGCCTTGGGCCTACAGACCGGACTTACACAAGGTCATAACACCATTGGGTGTACAGACTACTATTACATAAGTTCATAACACCTTGGGTGTACATGACGTCATTGCATAAGGTCAAATCACTTTGGGTGTACAGACCGTCATTAAATAAGGTCATAACGCCTTGGGCGTACAGACCGGCATTACATAAGATAATAACACCGTGGGAGTACAAACCCTCATTACATAAGGTCATAATGCTTTAGAATTACAGACCACCACTATATAAGGTCACGACGCCTTGGAAGTACGTACCGTCATTGCATAGTATTGTAACGACTACAGCGCTAACCTATAGGTCTGGTCTGGCATGTGGTAAGTTTTTTTCTGGTGATTAGAGATGAATTTACTTCCAGCGTCCAATTACAAATATGCTATGCTAGGTGGATAACAGTATATACTTATAATATTGAAGAAAATATCGTCTCAAAACGTAGTACTTCTTTGACCATTTCGGCATCCCGGACCGAGCGAGAGCTTACAAATGTCAAGACCCATTTTCAGCTTCACAGGCACCACGCATAAACCCAAAGTTCATTTCGTTACCATCAACTGGATAAGTAGAGGACATAAAGTTCATATCAGTTGACAGAAAGTCATTCTTGGTCTTAGATTCTTCCACACGAGTGACTCTGAGCATGCTATCATGCAGTGACCTCACGTTAGATACTGTCATAAAGATGTTAAAGGCAGAGAACGTCTCTCCTGACACTCTCCCAAAAATTGATAAAGTTCTTTGAATTTGTTAATAGATGTCAGCAGCATCTTTCAAATATTCTTTCTAGAGCATACTCAAAGTTATTATCTCTGGAAAGTATTTCATGTTTTCCGCCGCCTTTAAGGACCTAACTCACAGAATGAGGTTAGGGTTCACTTTCAAAAACAAAATCTATCAGTTCAAAGTGCCATCGTGAGCTATGGCCATCTTCAAACCATCTAATGGCGTGCTTACATGAACAAATAGATTCTGCACAATTACCAAAAGTCATTAGTACAGAACAATGTAAAGACTATTATGATTCTCCAGCTCAGACTTTGGGTTCATGCTGAGCGAGAAATCAGATGATTCTCCTGCACAGACTTGGGTTCATGCTGAGCGAGAAATCAGAATTGCAACCTATGCGACGGATCATATTTCTCGGGTTTTCTGGTAGACCAGGAGGTAAAGAGGGTGTACCTAACCCCGGAAAAGATTCAGAACTTGATACATGCAATCAAGGATGCTCTGGAAAAATCGCATACCTCAATAAGGTAACTGATTGGATTCATCAATGCGGGCTCAAGAGCAATTCCTTTCAACAGTTTACATCTCAGGAAATTTCAGTTACTAATGCTCAGATTGTGGGACAAGTCTTGGAGCAACATAGATTTAAACATCCTAATTACGACTGAGATGAAAGAGGCATTTTCACAGTGGATGAACAAAGATTGGCTGAGTCAAGGCCTTCCTCTCAAGCACCGTATTGTTTCCAAAACAATATTCACCGACAGCTCAACCTACGGGCGGGGTGGCTATCTAGAACACCCACATCAAGACACTTCGGGGACTTGATCTCCAGAAGAGAAATCTCTTCATGTAAATTGCCTCGAGATGAGAGCCGTAGCCAACACAATCAAAGCCTTTGTGGAAGAGCTAAGAAACGAGGTAGTCATGGTAGCGACAGACAACTCGACTGTAGTCAATTACATAAACGAAAGAGGGTGGAACCCGTTCTTTCCCCCTAGAGGAGGAACCCATAAACCTCTTCGAGATTACAATGGCCCTGAACGTTCACTTGAGGGCAAGACACATCGCCGGGTCACTTAATCTAGCAGCTGGCACACACTAGAAGGAAAAGGTCTGCCCACGGAATAGAGTCTCAACGAGAGTGTCTTCAGAGCCCTGTCAAAAGAGTATGGACTGCCAGAAGTCTATTTATTCGTGACTCGATTGAACCGGAAGATCGACGTATATTTCTCACCAGTTTCAGATTTTCTTGCGATCGGCGCAGATGCCCTTGTCCTCGATTGGTCGAACAAACACTGCTATACCTTCCCTCCATTTGCCCTGATTCCAAAGGTTCTGGAGAAAATTCGAAAGTCTGTGAACTGCCGAATAATGCTAATTGCTCCGCGAGGGCCTCGCCAAGCTTGGTACATGAATCTTCTCAACCTGCTAGTAGACTTGCCTATACCCCTCGGAGATTAGTCAGGTCTCCTCCAGCAGGGTCGACTTCGCCACCCAGCCTAAGGAAACTAAATTTACACGGCTGGAAGATATCGAGCGTGGACTCGAAAAGAGAGGTTTTTCTAAAGAATCAGCCCGTGCAATTGCCCGGTGCACCGACGATCTACCATTGAATTGTTCAATGGAAAATGGCAAGTGTTCGTAGGTTAGTGTAGTGAAAGGAAGATTAATCCTCTCGCAACCAGTACTCAGACAGTTGCAGAATTCATGATATATCTAAAGACTGGTCGAAACCTCGCACCATCAACGATAGAAGGTTATAAAGCAGCAATATACGGAACGCTAGCTCTAGCTACAGGAACAGATATCAGCAAAGATACTTGTTTGACGAAAATGATACAGAATTTTGGCACGAGTCACCGCGGACACAACATTATATTCCTGCCTGGGTCGTGGCCTTGTTCTAAGGTATTTTAGAACTTCACGATTTCTTGACTTGTGGAATATTGATATGAAGGATGTTACTCTTAAGTCGGTATTCATTACTGCCATCGCATCTGGTCGTCGAAGGAGTGAAATGCATGCCTTGTCTTTCAGTACAGCACAATTGTCGGATAATTCAGTAACTCTCAGGTTTTCTCTCCTTCGTTTAGACCTGAAACCGTGAAGCCTCATGAGATACCTTCTCCTATCCTTCTTCCCGCGCTAGATGTAGATCTAGCTTTGTGTCCAGTGAGAATACTATCGGCCTACGCACAGCGAACAGCTAACGTGGCGGTCAGAAAAGGGATAAAAAGGTTCTTCATTCCTTTTTCTAAAACAGCACCACGAGAGGTGGCAGCTGGAACCATTTCTTCTTGTATAAAGCAGGCCATAACTATGGCATATGAGGCAGCAAAAGAAGAGTGTAGAAAAAGGAAAGCACATGACACAGGATCCATGACGGCGTCATGGGCGCTATCAAAACCAGTACCACTTGCTGATATAATGAGTACTGCTGGCTGGTCTTCGGAGTCTACTCCCAGACAACACTATCTTCATGAAATAAAAGATCGAACCGATGCTCTACATTTTGTTGCGGTTCAGACAGTTTTATAGTTTATACATTTGAATATTTGAGTTTGAAACTAATACTTTATATTAGTTGATTTATGAACCCACCACCAAATCGGTTGGAATCTAAGCTTTTGTTAATAGATGTACCAACGTATGAGGTAATGGCGACGCCAAAACCAAACTTTCGAATGAAAGTTCAGTTTGGCTAGCCGATACTTACCTCATACGTTGGTACATAGAGTCCCTCCCTCCTCCCCACTCATAGAGAGTTAAGGAATTATAAGGGATTTAGTTCAAAATAGAAACTGGTCTGAGTCGGCCATGGAGAGAGACTGGATAGTTATGGAAACGTTTGTTTTTCGGAGGAATTGTGGTGTCTTAACCCCGTCTTTGTATTGCAAAACCCGGAGAAAGTTTTTGTTAATTGATGTACCAACGTATGAGGTAAGTATCGGCTAGCCAAACTGAACTTTCATTCGAAAGTTCGGTATTTGTATAAGCATAAATAATTGGGACCAGAGAACTAGCACATTGGTACCTTTTTTCTCTCTTTATATTTTCTAATGCTAAATTTCTTTGCTTTAGGCATGAGAAGCATTAACGGAAAGTGTTGTAGCTAAATTCGTGTTGTATGTAATTAGCCAGAAACGTAAATGGTTTTAAAGGGCCTTAAAAAGCAAGAAGAAAGTCCGAAAAGGACACAATTTCTGCATTAAAATGCATTAGTTGTGTACTAATTATGCGCAATTTAAAAACTGAAAAAATAAGGCGAATAAAAAATTATACATCTCAAAAATCGTAAATAAAATGTCATTATTTCTTAAGGAGGGGGTCCCCATGTATGTTCTACTGATTTAGGCACGACTTAAAAGGATTGGCAAGCTAAATGAAAATAATATAAATCCAAAATAGTTCCAGCACAATCTACTTTTTTAAAGTAAGAACTGCGTTTGATTTTTCTCCTATTAGACCCGAACAAGAATATGGGCCTTAAGTTCTCCAAGATGGGGCTTGGTCCCCTCAGACAGGATTGTTCATAGGAGTTTCTATTCAGGGTGCCAATTAATAAAAAAAAAAATTGGAAGGGACACCAATAATAATTTGATTTTGATAATTTGAACAAGAATCACCCAGAAATTAAAAAAGAAATTATGTTTGCAGGGGATCTAAGCCCTCTCTATATACGTCTTCGCCCTCATACCACTTTGTTTGCGGTCATTTGCATTTTTCTCTGTCATAGATATAACCATTTTACCTTGTTGATGACTGTACAGAATGACTCATGGTTCATCTTCAAAAGTGAAAGTACGACATAAACTTTTATTCTCCCAAATAGATTCAGATTAATTGTTGCGACAATACCTTTAAATCAATCAGAGTTTTGAAGGAAATCATATATCTTCAGAATTTAATTACTAATCAAGCATATGAAAACAGCGATCGGGGGAGGGTAGCTAGGATCAACAACGATCGCTTGACGACAATCCTCCGTGATTATATAAAAAAAAACATGAAACATCTCGATAATCCTCATAAAATACAGAGTGCTCTCATCACCCCTAATCTCCGTGCCCTTTTCATTAATTGTCTGGTAAAATCACTTTCATAAGAACGAAACTTACACATGCCCTCCTCATTCTTTGCTTTAGGTAACATAATTTTCATATATGTCCTTTTTTACAGGGACTTTGTCCAGCAAATAGACTGAAGCTTCTACCATGTAACGTTTACTCAGCAAAAAATTCCACGCCCATAGGACCATCAACCCCTACAACCAGTTGCACACATCTGATAAACGAAGTAGATATTCTGAAATGAAACAGTTCCATGTCGCATCCAGAACGACTCGACCTTATTCAGATCTAAAAAGGTAAGGGGCAGGAACTAGAAATTGGCTGTACTACCCTCTTAAGCCCATAATTTATGTTTTATTTATTTTTCTGTTAATTTGGTAGACTAAATGATTTTTCATATAAAAACAATCGTTATTAATCAAAATGGACAATTGGTAAACAGACTTTCAAAGGAGCAATAAAAATAAATCTTAAGTGAATGTTGAATTATAAATAACATAAATAAAATTCGTTTTCCCGACAAAAAAAAGCCGAATTGCTGTGCTCTATGAATTTCTTTGTTCCGATAGATTTTGAAAAATATCTCTTCGGAAGGAGGGGGGGGCATTTTCATTGAAATGCCTCTTTTCGGTATTTCAATAAAAAATTGAAAAGCGACAAATTTTCTCCCCTCCTAAATACTGAAAAATATTTTTTACCATCCCCCAAAATTTTCGTGAATTAATACCACTAGAGTTGACTGTCACACCTAAGAGTGATTACAGGTACATCTTGCGCAATCAGGCCGGCTCATTAATTTTAACGATTAATTAATTAATTGCTCTAACCTTAACTTTAAAGAAATATTAAACATTTTCTCAGTATCCTTTGAGTACGAATGGTTTGTGTGTAAAAACGATTTTCATTTAATCTCTTTCATAGTATTTTTTGATCATTTTTTCAGTGATTTTTTTCTTGGTACTGACGGCAACCATGTGTGTAAGTATGTGACAATTATTTGCCATGTCTGCTGACTATGAGTAGCAAATACTCCTTTTGTTTGACGCCAGTCTGTCGGTATTTTTCTATAATCATCTCCAAATATGGATGCTTGAGTGTCCATACTTCGATATTAATAATTTATGAAGATCGTTAGATCACTAATTTTGCTAGTTGTTTTCTGGTTTTCCATAGTAGCCAAAACACTAATGCTTTCACAAGTTTTTCTTAAAAAGAGCGTACTTTCACTTCTGCGTAGTACAATATTAATGGAACAACCCAATTCAGCCCAGAGGTTTGCGAAAGAGAGAAAAAGAGAGCTAATTGGCGTAAACTTTTGTGTTTCAAAGTATTCTTCAATTCAATTCGTTTTATTTGTGATTTTGTTTTCGCAAGTAAGTCCCGTTATTCTTTATTTCTGGAGAGAAAAAAAGGCCCTCCTTTTAAAAACTGGATTAAATTATTTGATCAGTAACAAATCTAAACTGACAAGGAAATATAATTTTTGGCGAGACAAATTTCCCGGCCTTTTTGAAACTTTTTCCATTCTTTTGTGAGGTCAGTACAAAAGAAAGAAAAGTTTTTGAGTCACAACATTCATTCTGTTACACAACATTCAATAACAAAGTATTAAACAGCTAGTTAACCTTCGCTTCAAGGAATCAACTGCCTGGCTTTGATGGGATAACACTCACAAAGAATCAGTTTCAGATGTATTTACCACGTTTGATAAAGATGTTTTCAAATGTACTTGTTTTGACTTCTACTTTTGAGGTAATCATAGCAAGCTCTGTGTTTACATATTTATTCTGTCATTTCAAATGAACGATGGCACAGGGAGAGAAAACTCCTCAGAAGAAAAAAACAATGAGAAGTAAAAACCAGTGGTATCCTTTGGTGGAGGAAGGGGGCATTTGCCCTGCCCCCCAATAATAACCCCTCTTGCCCCCCCCCCCCTCATAAAAATGGTGGAGCTACGGCCCTGGTAAAAACGGAAGACCTAAGATTATTACCCAACTAAAACAAAATCAAAGCTAATTATGTGAAAAAAAGGAGAAAAACAATTTATAGTGTTCTAAAAAGTAAAGCAAAAACTGGGAAACGTAATAAAAACTCCAGACTAATAGTGTTGTATCAAGGGATAATTCCACAGGAATGTGTAAAGTAAGAGGATTGAATAATTCGTTCCCCCCAAGAGCTTGGGTAAAAAAAAAGGTTTCACTACGGAAAAGCTTGTGTTTCTAGCTAAAATTTGAAATATTCACTTGTGTTTGAATGGTGAAGTTCTGCTGTGTTACAGGCAGGGGCGTAAGCCGCTAGGAGGCAGGGGGGAAACTGCCCCACCAGACCCCAGTCCCCTCCCAGCTTAAGTGTAGTGTTTTCGGAAATACCGTCAAAACTAAGATAGACTAACATAATTCAAGCATTCACAAAAAAGGATCAGTTTCCTTCAGTATAACTTTGCCTTTATGGTACTATATGGCTCATTTTTCACTTTGTCATTTTCACTTAACTCGGGAAAATTGGCTCCAATTTTACCCCCTTCCCCTCCCACAAAATCTTGACGAAATTACGCCTCTGGTTACAGGACATGAAAATTCTGATGGAAATCTTGACCTCTCATCTCACAGGTCGATACAAATAATAATAATAATAAAAAAAAATATCTTTGAGGTGTCAAGTCCCAAATGTATCAAGTCACACCTAACGAAACTCATATATATTTTTTTACTCTAAGGGTCTAGAACAAAATTAGACCGGTACATTTGGTTCATTTCAATGTATTGCCTCGTTTCGATGTATTTCATTATCCATCATTGTATGTTAACTAAGTTTATATATTATTAACAAACGTCGTTACTTCAAATCCATTTAAGCTGTACTCAAGTTGTATTAAATTTTTTGGCAAAAGTGAATGATAAACAGTAGATCAAAAATACAATGGCGAATACTCTTATCCGTTGATTTTTGAATTAAAATCAACTTATTGGAAGTGAATAAAAACTTTAGATCCATGGCTAAATTGAGTAGAACTAAGACAGATATTCCCAGTGAGATGCCAAGCTGGCATGGTCTTTTTTTCAGAAAAGCCAGCTACAGCGGTTATCTCCAGTCCAAAATTTTCAATGGTAAAAGACTGGCGCTGGCTCTCTATTGTATTCTCTATCTCTATGGCAAGGCCGTATACACGAAGGGTTATGGGGTTTGAACAACCCTCCCCTCCCCCCACCAGAAATGTTCGTCCGACTCATAAAAACGTAAAAAATGCATAAAAACTTATTTTTAATGTGCTGTTTAAAGCTTTTACCTTCCCCCCTCCCTCACCAACAAAAAATAACCACCCACGAACAAAAATCTTGGATATGGCCCTGCTCTTATTTTACCTTTTGTTCTGGGAAAGGATGCCCTTAGCAAAACTGTTACCCGGAAATAACAGCGCCATCAAATGATTAAAAACCTTCGATTTTTCTGTAGGATAAGGTTGCAACCCTTTTAAACGGGGTTGACCGATGGCTCTCTGGAGATTAGCTCTGTTTCTATTGAAATCCGAAACCGATATGGCAGCTAACCGGCAGACTAGCCTTTTTCTTTTATGGAAAAGCCGTCCTCGCTGAAATAACATGAAAAATTTTATTGTCTTTTCCTGGCTATTCTTCCTCATTATAAATAAATCAACAAGACTAAAAGCAAGTTTAATTTTCTTTGATGAAGAAATGTTATGGTTCTTATAACCTCTCCAAAAAATTTCAACAAGCAAATAAATCACAAGTGTTGATGTAATCTATATTTGTAATCGAAATTGCATGCAAGTCGTATTCCGCAAGTTCTTCGAGAAACTTTCGAATTGTTTGCGTCTTGAACGCACGGTATTTGCGTAATAAGTTTTCTTATATCTATTTCTTTTTAATGAAGAAATAGTTCCACAACCCACTATTTTACGTATTTAATTTATAAATAAAATAAATGGCATTCTATGTGGCAATATTAGAAATCTATGGCGTTAAGCCAAGTAATCCATGTTCCACTTTCATATAATTTTTAATCAGTTATCAAAAAATAAAATTAGAAATAAACACTTTGAAAAAAAGGTGTTGGCTTCTATGTTCTGTATATGTTAGTTTGGAAACACCAGTTTCAATGACGCCAAATAACGTTTGATTTGTAAGCAAGACTCATCCACTTATGACTATCCTGCGAAGAAATCAAAAATAAAACGGGACACATTTTCACGAGGAACTTAGTTTTTTTTTTACCTAGCTGTCCCCATCTCTCTGGTGCTCTGGAATCATCTTATCCATTACCCCCGAGAGAAAGAGAGAGAGAGAGAGAGAGAGAGAGAGAGAGAGAGGTGGGGGGAGGGATAGGATAGGACAACAAACGAAAGATAAAAACTAATAAACTAATTTTCAAATCGAATTTTTTTTTCGAAGCTTAAAGGCACAGAAAAGACTAGAATAATAAAAAAAGAAATACTTGTTTAAATCAATCACACAAGATAATAAATAAGGTATCGAAGAAGAAGAGTTTGTTCATGCTGTAAAAAAAAACAACTTTTTCGCATGTTGGCCAGTGTGCATAGCCCAGGATCCGATTTCCTGATTCTCTGCCTTCGGCCAGGAGTGTAATGCGTCATTAGGGACAAATTATCCATAGTTTCTCGTGTTTTCGCCCAGATTTCTCCAGGTACCCATTTAGAGCTGGGTTAACTCTGACTGAGCTTACAGAATCACACCGCTGACCCCCCCTTTCCAAACCAAATAGCCAGCGACATCAGGATTCAAACCCCCGTCTCACAGACAAAGGATTGATTAAAAATTTTTATTCGAAAAACTGGTATAATTTATTTCAAAGCGTTGGCAACGGTGCTACGAACAGCATCCGCCCAACAGCTGACGCACCCAATCAGTATTTTTTTTCTTACTATCAATCATACTTTACCTGTTCATCGATCTATTGTTTTGACTACTTCATATATTGGCCTTTTTTCTAAGCCCTTCATCACAGTGAGTATGTTGTAAGACGGATGATAGGCAAAGCATGATAGGATGATTAATAAATCAATGAAATTGAAGGTCTTAGAGCCTTCAAGTCTCACCCTATTGAATGTTATCAGTCAATATAACTCACAGGCGGTCCTTGAAAATGACGCGAACATTGTCAAATTGGCTCCCAATTTTTGCTATATATTTGGGAGTGTTGGATTAAAGATTACCCCGAAATCGCATACACTTTATTGATCAGCCTGCACTCTTTAAAAAATTACTTCAATAACCAGAGACCGATCTAGAGTGAAATATTGGGGGGGGGGACAAGGGTGCCAATAAGCAAAAACCTTTGGGGGGGGGGGCAATGTGACAAAGGTGCCAATAATTGACCAAATAACTATTTAAAAAAGAGTGAGAAACAGAAAAAAAAAACAAGGAACGAGGGTGCCAAAATAAATCTTGTGGGGGGGGGGGGGGGGTAGGGCATCCCCTGGATCCGCCAATGTCAATAACTGTAGACAGTAAGACTTCAACATGTAGCTCAATTCAATAGTAGTTGATGAATGGATAAGACAACTAGATTTTGACATCATTTTTTTTTTTAAATCATGTGAATTCCAGTATCTTATTAAACAGTGCGTGGTAACGAACTGTAAGTAAGGTGCGATTTGGCTCAATAGTAACCGAAACTCTATGAAACAATGTCTAGATAACAATAGATGCATCAAAAGAATCAAATTTTGATGCTTATTCAAAATATGTAAAAATTCACCAAATTTAATGGCACCCATCAAAAGTTACGAGTCTGAGAAAATTTGCCAAATTGTTGAAATAGGTGGAAACACACCCCAAAAAATAGAGCAATCTTATGAAATTCATACCATCAGATTAAGCATCCCAGATAACCGTACTATAGAGTTTTTAAGCTCCTATTTACAAGAATTTGAAATTTTGTATTTTTTTTTTTGCCAGAAGAAAGATCACGGATGCGTTTTTATTTTGTTTGTTTTGTGTTGTTTTTTTTCCAGGGGTGATCGTATTGAACCAGTGATCGTAGAAGATCGGGAGAGGGCTCTATTGATCTAAAATCAAAAGTTCTAGTGCCCGTTTTAAGTGACCAAAAATATTGGAGGGCAGCTAACCCCCCTCCCACGCTCTTTTTCCGCAAAGTCACCCGATAAAAATTTTGAGATAGCCATTTTTTCAGCATAGTCAAAAAGTCAAATAACTATGTCTTTGACGATCACTTACTCCCCGCACCACCCAGTCCCTGGGAGGAAGGGCTGCAAGTTATGAACTTTGCCCATTGCATTGTATAGTATTGGTTATTGGGAAGTATGTAGACGTTTTTTCAGGGGGATTTTTCTGGTGGTGGGGGAAGTTTACGTGGGAGGATCTTTCCGTGGAGAAATTTTTCATGGGGGAAGGGAATTTGTATAGAGGGTGACCCAGATTTCCGAGCATTGTTTAAAAAAAAAAAATCAGAAATTAAATTAAAAAAAAACTTTCAGTTTTTCAGTTTACTTTCAGTTTTTTTTTCAGCTGAAAGTAAGGAGCAACATTAAAAATTAAAACGAACAGAACTTATTACGTATATGAGGGGATTCTCCCCCTCCTTAATACCTCGCTCTTTACGCTAGAGTTTTAGAGCTTTTAAAAGAGCTTATTATTCTAATTAAACGGTCTCTAGAACTCCAGTAGGTTTTGCTGGTCTGTTATTTACTATTTGGTGCAACGATGTTAACCATGTTGCCTACAAATAGTAGGCCTATATTCATCAGTGATGTTGCAATTGCATTCAAGCTCATTCTGCCTTATCTCCCAATGAAATCAAACACTAGATCTGGAATTTTCCGTAGAGGGGGAGTGCCGAATAACTGGAAACAAAAATCAAACTGAGGTTATTATAAGGTTATTATTAGTTTAAAAAAAAGTAAAAGTAATATGCAAATTTCGCTTTAATTATTCATGTACGGTGATCAATCTTCAAAACCTGCATTAATTCGAAAAAGTTCAAAAATTAAATAACTTTTTTTTACTGAAAGTAAGGAGCGACATTAAACTTAAAACGAACAGAAATTATTCCATATATGAAAGGGTCTGACCCCTCCTCAACGCCCCGCTCCTTACGGTTAGGTTTTTTTATTGTTTTAAAAAGTAGATTTGTGAGACAGAGTCAAACTTTTAGCGTAAAGAGCGAGGCGTTGAGGAGGGGACAGTCCCTTTCATAGACAACACTTTCTCTATTTTTTTTTCTTCTATACGCCTATTTTCCGGAAAACTCCTTGGTTAGTTTTTTTTTTTTTTAGAATTTAAAAATTCAAAACTAATAATTCCTTCTTAAATCGGATAATGATTTCTCTTTGTCTCTAATATCTCTTTAGTTTATGCAGCTGAGGTTTCGTTTGGTGACTTCTGATGTAAAGAGCGAACCACCGCTAATAGGAACCAAAAATTAAAAAACAAGTTTTGAAAAAAAAAAACTGCCTAGTGAAAAGAATTGTCATCTAACACTGACTCAGGAATGGTAACTATTATGTCGGTTTGTCTTAAAAGTTATAGCGAAAGACATTTATGGTGGTTTCAATAAAAGTCTCAAACCCTATGGCGTCAGGTCAAAATGAAAATTGTACCATTGAATCAGCAAAGTCGAAAACCTAGGGGAAATTACAGTCCCCCTCTTTGAACAACAAGGAAAATCACTTTTTCGCATCGGTAGAAAAAGTTAAAATCTATTAAAATCTATAATTAAAATCTCAATTAAAATCTATTGCTTATATTTACTAGGTTTTTAAAAATTCTACCATCTATTAGATTTCACATATTTCAACGTTAACTAGTTTCTGGGGAGAATTTGCAATGAACTCTTTGTCAGGGTTGAAGCATTAGCTGCAATCTGGTAAAGAGCGAACCACGGCCCATAGTAACTAAAAGCGAAAAAAAAAAACGTAAAACCTTCTTTTTTTTCAGGCCTAGCGGGTTACTAGAACATCATAGAGAGATGCTTAAGAGCTCATTCAAAAGCTATTTCTCATGTTTACGTGGTTTATATAAATTCTGCCGTCTGCAAGTACCATATGGCAGAAAAAAGGCACTTTTTATGCCGTTTCTCGAGAGGTGGGGCTAGCGGGCTACTAGAACATCTTAGATAGATTTTTGATAGCTCATATAAAAAATATTGCTTATATCTACGTGCTTTCTATAAATTCCACCCTCTGTAAGTTTCAAATGGCACTTAAAACGGCAATTTTGGTGTCATGTTTCAAGTGCGAAAGCTGGGGCTAGAGGGCTACCAGAACTTTTTAGAGTGAGGTTTAATGGCTCAGTTGAAAAATTTTGCTCATATACATGTGATTTTTATCAGTTCTACCATTCTTAACTGAGATATAGCACGGAAAACAACACTTTTGGTGCCACTTCTTAAGTGGAAAATCTTGGAAGCATAAAAAACGGTATCATTGTAATAATTATGGTCCAAAACCCTTAACTGGAGGTTTGCAAGAACACCTCCTGCAAATTTCTCCTACAGGCAACCCTTAATAAGCCATGCAATTAAAGTCCTATGAACACCAAGATATTAAATTGCATTATTAGAGGCGTGGTTCTGTTAGTACAGCGCTGGACTTCAAATTAGATTATCATGCGTTCAGTTCCAGCTTGGATTTTTTTTTTTTCAATCATGGTTTTATCCCTTCTTATGATTACTTTTGAGATAGTCCACTATTTTTGCAAATGTGATGCACTCATTTTTTAAGCATATCCTGGCAAGGCTCATTTTAAATCTATTACTCATATCTACGTGCTTCTTATTAATTTTACCATCCAAGAGTGCCATATAGCACTAAAAACGGCACTGTTGGTCCTACTTCTTAAGTCGAAGAGTTTAGAAGCATAAAGTGGTACCATTGCAATAATTATGGTCCAAAGCCCTTAACTGGATGCTTATAAAACCCCTCACATATACTCCCCCTCCAGACCCTCTTAGTAAGTTTCATAAATCGCCTAGTCATCTTAAAAGTTAAAGATTATTGCAAAAAAATGACTAAAACTAAGAACTTTTCAACTGAAAATCTACCAAAAATTAAGCTGGAATGATCAACAGTTTGAAATGAACCTTCAAACTTCACTCTGCAATGAAGCCATGGTGCTACTTCTAATGGCAGTAATTGAGGGGAAGGGACGTGCTTGCCCCCTTAGTTTATTGCTCCTGCCTAGGTTCTTAAAAACACCTCTTTTTGTTCGTTTCATTGGAAAAGGCACTTTTTGCATTAAAAAAAAAAAAAAAAAAAAAAAAAAAAAAAAAAAAAAAAAAAAAAAAAAAAAAAAAAAAAAAAAAAGGAGAAACAACCGAAAGTGCATTTTATGGGAATTTGGCATCGAGTCAAATTTATAAAAAGCAATTAAGTATAAATATAATCTTTTAAATGAGCCCTTAAACGGCTCTTTTTTTGTTACAGTAGCCTTCGAGTTTCTGTTAGTCAGTAGGTGATTTATAAGGCCCTGTGGTCATTATGGCTTTTCCAGGCGATGTTGGCCGAGTAAAAACAGTTTTTCGCTCATCGAAAAACAAACGTTTCTGAAAAACATGTATTGTTTTGTGAAGTATGGATAATGAACCTTATGTTATAGACGGACAGTTTTTCGTAACTGTCAAGGATATTTGCAGTATTTTTTAGAGGTGTTTTATCTCCCCTAGATCGGTGATAATTAGAAATCAATATAAAAATAAGTTTTCAGCTGAAACTAAGGAGTGACATTAAAACTTAAAACGAACATACATTATTCCGTATAAATCATGGCAGCGTTGTTTTCTACATTAAATTTTAATCAAAAACGAACAAAGAATTAATTTAAAAAAAAAACAAAGTTTTTTCCGAGGGAAGTAAAGAGTGAAGTTGAAACCTAAAACAGACAAAATGATTACTTCACAGCCTATCATAGGCAGCGCAATAGCATTGCCTAAGTAAAGAACATGTTGGCACAATGTATTATTTATTTACTTTTTTTTGTCTCCATACCCGGGCACTTCGTATCGAGGAGTTGTCGTAGAAACTTCGGAAAGGGCTCATTAGATTGGAAATTGGAGTGGCTAGTGCCCTTTTTGATAGTCGAAAGTGATTGGAAGGCAACTAGCCCCCCACCCCCATCATTCCCCCAAACACATCCAATTAAAATTTTGAGATAGCCATTTTGTGTAGCGTAGTTGATTTCCAGATAGAAAATATGTTTTTGGGGAGGACAGTCCCCCACAACCCTCGGAGCAAGGGCTTTAAATTATGCCCTGAGGGCATATAAGAACGATGTTGGCACAATGTATTATTTATTATTATTTTTTTCCTTTAGAGCAGGGCACTTCGTATCGAAGAAGTTGTCGTAGAAACTTCGAAAAGGGCTCATTCAATTGGAAATTGGAGTAGCGTGTGCCCTTTTTAAAGAGTCGAAAGTGATTGGAAGGCAACTACACTCCTTCCACGCCCACCATTTCCCGAAACACATCCAATCAAAATTTTGAGATAGCCATTTTTGTTCAGCATAGTTGATTACCAGATAGAAATATAAATTATGTTTTTAAGGAGGACACTCCCCCACAGCCTTCAGGGCAAGGATTGTAAATTATGCCGGGGGGGGCATATAAGGTTTTTATAGAAGGCGTTGTCGTAGAAACTTCGAAAAGGCTCATTCGATTGGATATTCAAAGGTTTAGTGCCCTTTTTAGTAGCCGAAAGTATTGGAAGGAAACTAACACCCCTTCCACTTGCCCCACGCATTTCCCCAAACATATCCAATCATAATTTTGAGATAGCCATTTTGTCCATGCAGTTTAAAGTTCAGGAAATTATACATTTGAGCAGGACACTCCCCCCACAGTCTTCAGGCAAGGGTTATAAGTTATGCCCTGGGGGTATATGAGTTTTTATTGAAATCTTTGTCGTAGAAACTTGAAAAAGGGCTCATTCGATTGGAAATTCAAAGGTCTAGTGCCCTTTTAATAGTCCAAAGTGATTTGAGGGTGACTAAACCCCCTCTCTCGCCCCCACCTTTTCCTGAAACACATCCAATTAAAATTTTTAGATAGCCATTATGTTCAGGTTGTTGATTTCCAGATAGAAATTGTGCTTTTGAGGAGGGCACTCCCCCACAGCCCTCGGGGCAAAGATTTTAAGTTATGCCCTGAGGGCATATAAGAACGATGTTGGCACAATGTATTATTTGTTATTTTTTTCTTTAGAGAAGGGCACTTCGTATAGAAGAAGTTATCGCAGAAACTTCGAAAAGGGCTCATTCAATTGTAAATTGGAGTGGTTTGCGCCCTTTTTAATAGTCGAAAGTGATTGGAAGGCAACTAACACCCCTTTCACGCCCACCATTTCCCGAAACACATCCAATCAAAATTTTGAGATAGCCATTTTGTTCAGTGTAGTTGATTTCCAAATAGAAATTATATTTTTGAGAAGGACACTCCCCCAGAGCCTTCAAGGCAAGGGTTGTAAGTAATGCCCTGGGGGTATATAAGGTTCTTATAGAAGGCGTTGTCGCAGAAACTTCAAAAAAGGCTCATTCGATTGGAAATTCAAAGTTTTAGTGCCCTTTTTAATAGTCAAAAGTGATGGGAGGGCAACTCCCCCCCCCCCACGCCCATCATTCCCCCAAACACATCCAATCAAAATTTTGAGATAGCCATTTTGTTCAGCGTAGTTGATTTCCAGATAGAAAATCTGTTTTTGATGAGGACACTCCCCCCACAACCCTCGGAGCAAGGGTTTTAAGTTATGCCCTGAGGGCATATAAGAACGATGTTGGCACAATGTATTATTTATTATTTTTTTTTCTTTCGAGCAGGGCACTTCGTATCGAAGAAGTTGTCGTAGAAACTTCGAAAAGGGCTCATTCAATTGGAAAATTGGAGTGGCTTGTGCCCTTTTTTAATAGTCGAAAGTGATTGGAAGGCAACTAAAACCCCTTCCACGTCCACCATTTCCCGAAACACATCCAACCAAAATTTTGAGATAGCCATTTTGTTCAGCGTAGTGGATTTCCAGATATAAATTATGTGTTTGAGGAGTAAACTCCTCCCGAGCCTTCAGGGCAAGGGTTGTAAGTTATGCCCTGGGGGCATATAAGGTTTTTATAGAAAATGTTGTCGTAGAAAGTTCAAAAAAGGCTCATTCGATTGGAAATTCAAAGGGCTAGTGCCCTTTTTAATAGTCGAAAGTGATTGGAGGGCAAATTTTCCCCCTCTCAAGCCCACCTTTTCCCCAAACACAACCAATCAAAAATTTTGAGATATCCATTTTATTCAACGTAGTTTTAAGTTCTGTAAATCAGGTCTTTGGGGATGACAACCCCCTCACAGCCCTCAGGGCAAGGGTTGTAAGTTATTCCCTGGAGACATATCAGGTTTTTATAGAACGTATTGTTGTAGAAACTTCAAAAAGGGCTCATTCAATTAGAAATTGAAATGGCTAGTGGACTTTTTAATAGTCGAAAGTAATTGGAAGGCAACTAACACCCCTTCCACGCCCACCATTTCCCCAAACATATCCAATCAAAATTTTGAGATAGCCATTTTGTTCCACGCAGTTTAAAGTTCAGGAAATTATACCTTTGAGCAAGACACTCCTCCCACAGTCTTCAGGGCAAGGGTTATAAGTTATGCCCTGGGGGCATATAAGTTTTATTGAAATCTTACTTACTGTTTTTACTTTTATAACTTTATTAAATCAAATAATATTAACATTCTGATTGATCAATATCAGTATATGTATATTAAACTGACAATGTACATTCATTTGGGTATTTGTATTTTTTCAGTAAAGTGCAAATTATGTTCTGGCCTTGGGAAGGCATAGGGGTTTTGAGCACAGCTTATGTTAGTTTTCTGCTCGTTTTGAGTTTGACTCGGTTATTTATTGTAATTTCTGTTCGTTTTGGGTTTCACTTATTTATCGATGCTGATTTGCGGTAGTTTCACGCTTCGTAGATTATTTGATTTTATTTTTGCTCATTTTTTGTTTAGTGGAGTTCTTTACTTTTCTTTGAAAAGCTTATTTTGTGGAAAAATTTTTTTTAATTAATCTAATATATATCAATAAAACTAGTACAAATAAACCAACTAATTATGTTTCCCTATGCTTTTATGATTATACAAAACTAGCGCTTTACTGAAAACACAAAATAATAATATAGGAGTTTTGGTACAGTAAAAACAAACCAATTAAGGACACTTTTTACAGAATAAAAATATTATCAATCCCTTTTAGGATCAATTCCTTTTAAGATAAATAAAAATTCAATTTAGGATTATTGCTTTATTTTGTTTTACATTTAATTTGGTATCACTTCTGCACAACAGCTCAGTTCAATGACTGGCTCTCGTTTTGATTCTGAAAAGGTCATGTCCTTATTAGTTTGTACACAAGTTTGAAGTAAAGCCATTTTGATAGTATTAGGACTATAGACTAGCTTTAGAATTTGTATCATAGCTTGAAATTCACTGTTGTATAGAGAGAAATAATCGTATTTCCAGAATTCATGTTATGTCTTATTTATAACAAGAAAATATGTCTAAAGCATATTTCTTACAATTTAAGACTGTATATTTGTCACTATTGATATTATAGCTGGCGAGACCAAAGTGCTACCTGATAAATCAATCCAATATTTCTGCATGCTGTTCAATTACTTCGCATTGATTAAAAAAAAAATTAATTATACGCTTGTTTCTAAGATAATTTTAATTGTATACTGAAAGTTACTGATTTCACAACTGGTATAAGCCTAGGAATAGCTTTATAGATTCGTTTATTATTGTCAGGCTACATACTCACTTTTTACTTCCAAATCAATATTCCTATTTTTTATACTTGACTTTTGTGTTTTCTGTAAAGCGCTAGTTTTTTATAATCCTAAAAGCATAGGAAAACATAATTAGTTGGTTTATTTGTACTAGTTTTATTTGTATATATTAGATTTGCTGTGAAGTAAACACCAATATGCGTCCAAAAACACCTTTTACTGATATCACAGCTCCTGTAGGACTATGAAAAGCGTTATAGATTAGTTTACTGTTGTGAGGCTACGTATTTACTTTTGACCACTAAATTAATAGTCTTGTTTTTTATACTTGGCTTTGTGTTTTCAGTAAAGCGCTAGTTTTCTGTAATGTTACATCATAGGGAAATATCACCAGTTGATTGATTTGCATTAGTTTTATTGATATATGTTAGATAGGCAGTGAAGTAATAATTTTGTTCGTTTTAAGCTCCAACTTTGCTCTTTACTTCCCTTGGAAAAACCTTGTTTTTTTGAATTAATAATTAGTAGTAGCCTGTAGACATGAGTTGAATAGATCTAAAGGGACAGGTTTTTGATTGCGTTGATATGCTTGAAATTTGCATTTAACGCCTGATCCAAAACACCAAGATTGTGTCCATAAACCCTTTCCTAGTAACAAGGCTGTATCAAGAGGGGGCATGGGGTATGAACCCCCTCCCAGAAATATTTGTCCGACTCATAAAAACATGAAAAAATGTATATAAATAAATTTTTGATGCGTTTTCTAAAGTCCCCCCCCCCCCCGAAAAAATCGTGGATAGGCCCTTGTCTAGTAGTCAAAGTTGGGTTAGTTTAGTATTTGTCCTACTTAATTGTTGTTCAAGTTTTGATTTTACTTTTAGATCTTGAAGCCTGTTCGAGTTGGTGATACATTTCTATACATACATCCAGATCGAGATAAACAAAGCTCAAGTAAGTTCTTTTTTTATCTATGAAGGTAGAATTGTATGCGCCCAATGTGTGCTTAGGAGTTGGCCAAAAATTGTCCTTTTTTGGCAGTGGCGTCATTTCATCAGTATTCTGTGGGGGGGGGGGGCTAAGTTGGAGCCAATTATCCAAATCAAATGGGAATTATAGTGAAAATGAAGGATTAGCCATATAGTGCCATAAAGGCAAAGATATACTATAGAAACCTGACCTGTTTCTCCGGATGCTTGAATTATGAAGGCCTATCTTAGTTGTGGCAAGATTTTTGAAGACGCAAAATTTCTACTGGGGGGGGGGGGCAAATTGGGGTTGGCGGGCAAACTGGGTTATGGGATGGGCAGTTGCCCCCCCCCCCCCGCCCCATAGCGAATTACGCCCCTGCTGTTTCACCATTCATCTTGGCAAAACAGCCAACAACAGCCCTGCTTTTTCACCATTCATCTTGGGCAAAACAGCCAACAACTGGGTTGATTGGTTTGGGAGGAGGTACAGGGATGGATTTATAGAAAACGAGAACTTTGTTTAAAGGAATAGAGAGTCTCTTTGAACATATATGACTGGATGAGAAGCGTGCCTAGCTTTGCCTCAGGCGGTTTTGCGGTGCAATGAGTGGTTAAAACTGGTAGCAATTTGAGATCTAAACGAGGTTAAAATTACGAATATGAGAAATTTCCGGAAGAATAAAAAACTGATTCTCATGCTTATTTTACCTATGTCCTATTAAGCCACGCAATTTCAAACAGTTCCTAATTTACTGTAGGCACGTTTTAAGGTTTTTGCCAATTCAAAAGAACACCAAAAAAGCGGAACTAACGTCATCAATTAGTCATGCGTGTGATTTGGACTGTTCCGTGCGTGTCTCATTTATCGTTTATTAATCTGTTTTCGGTGTCGGAAGCTGTTCATTCTGGTAGCATATGACGGCCCAGATTAATTATTTCAGAAGCAGGTCTCCCAGTGGCAATCAACGATAGATTAGCATGTAATCAGTATCTTTGCTATATCGTAATTTGGGCGTTGATTCTTGTTATCGATGAAGTTTCTTGAGAAAACGCTGAAGAATATCAAAAATTTCCAACATAAATTGTTGCAGCTATAAAACAATAATAAACCCTCGTGTCAGTTAATACGAAGATTAATGAATCACTTGCATAAAACTATTTTTATCAATAGGAATCACATGTACACAGGGATTTATATGAGGGCAAGGGGGGGGGGGGGTGGCAGCAATAAATTTAAAAAAAAATTGAAAATTGGTGAATTACACAGATAATTTTGTTTTTTCATTGATTAGAAGTTCGAAATTTTAAATTAATTTTTGATTTGTACTAGATGACCATACTAGAGGGGACGGGTTTAATGTAGGCAGGTGTGCTAAAATCTATTTTGGAGGGAAACATTATGGGGGAGGGGGTAGGTAAAACTTTGAAAAATCACAGTAAAAAGGTGAATAATGTGGAAAAATAACAATAACCAGAGGTAACATGGTATGATCCATAGATTTTGTTTTAGAGTGAATATGCCCAAAGCCCCTCACTTCGTATATATGCTATCAATGCTTTAAAGTCGTTTGTTTTTATTATTAGAATATTTTCTTTTCGGACATGCTGACTTGTTTGTTGCAAAATATTTACGGAGAGGGGTTGGTATCCAGTGGGTTCTAGGCGTCCCCCGCGCGAAAAATCCCCCCCCCCCCTATTCCTCTTGGATAATTTCTGATGTTCATTAGAAGGGAAATTGAAAGTTATGCTCACTTTCAGAGACAAACCAAGCCATAGGGTTCAATGCATTATTATTTATTGATTTTTCTAAGAGGCGCTTCAAATGGAAGGGATGGTCGTATAGGCTTAGAAGGGGGCGCATTCGATTGCAAATTATAAGTTTTAATGTCCTTTTAAGAGTCCAAAGTAATTAGAGGTCAACAACCCATAACCTATATATTTTTTTTTTCCTAAACGCATCCGATCAAACTTTTGAGATAGGCTAGTCAGTTTGTTCAAAATAGTTTAAAGGCCAAGTAACCATAGAAAACCCCCCTTCCAGCCCCCAGTTTAAGGGATGTAATTTGTGCACGTTGCCCATTGTTGAGATAAAAGGATTTTATAAAAGGGTGGTCGCATAAATTTTGGAGGGTGCTTGTTCAATTGGCAATCGAAAGTTCCAGTGCCCTTTTTAAGATTCAAAAGTGATCGGAAGGCAACTAGCCGCCTCCTATGCCCTTTTAAACTGTTGTTAGGGAGAGGGAAGATGCCTCAAAGGGTGCATTTTAATGCCAGAACACCCTAACTCTCATAGAGCCTTCAGGTAAATACAGAATTAGTTCTAAGGAAGGGCCGGGGGGATGGAGGCAGGTATTGATGTTTAATCCCTCTTGATTTCTGGGAATATTTTTGGTCTACAAACCCAAAAATTAGCAGAATTTATTTCGTATAGGAGAGACTGCCCATCCGCATGCCCTCAACCTCACCCTCGCGGTCGTAGAAACTTCGGAGGATGCTCATTCGATCACAAATGGTGAATTCTAATCCTTTTTATAAGTCGAAAGTGATTGGAGACCAACCACCACCTTTCCTAATACTGTTTTTAATATCTGGTCCTTTTGTTACCCCTTAGGACATTTTATCGACATTTTTGAGGTACCAATTTGGTACTTTCTCTGTGGCTGCTCAGTTTTGCGCGTGGGGGAATTTTTCACGGGGTTTTTTATCCGGGGGATTTTCAAGGGGATAAAACGCTAGCTCCAATCCAGTGAATCTAGTTGGAAAGCCCTCCTTTTGTTCTGTGTCACTTTTTCAAATTATGCAATAAATGAAGTAAATAAAAATGGTTACCATATAATTCAAGATATGGCCAAAATTTTCTTTGAGGGGAGGGGCCAAATTGCAAGTTAAACAATAAATCATCCAGGAGTAAAAAGTCATTTTTTTTTTTTTTGCAATTTTTGAGGTGGTTAGGTATATAAGAATGGAGAGGACTTTTGGTCCACCTTCTCTCATGGAATAATAAGGATTCCTTAATATTGTCCCATTATTTGCTAGAGTACTTACGTGTTATTGCGACCACACCGAAGAAGTGAAGTTGGGTTAATCCTAATGAAATATACAAAAATATGACGTTAAATACAATATATGACGTTATACCAAATACAATGGTATAACGTTATACCAAATACAATGGTATATATGACGTTATACCAATACAATATATGACGTTATACCAAAATATGTTGCTAAAATACAATATTTTAGCAACAAAACTATGGAAACTGCAACAGAGAACTTTGGAAAGCAGGCCACCCAGAATGCATTATATTACATACCTAATTTAACCAACTCTATATATTAAATATTTAATTAAAATGTACCTGCATAGTAGTTTATCACGTTGAGGCTAAGCTAATTATCTCCAAATGCAGACAGAGAAACCAGTTTTTACTCAGATAAAGAACAACAGTGTGGTCGCTATAACGCGTAAGTACCTTTGCTAGATTTTCCATATAGGCTATTAGCTCTTTTTTCTATTAGCTCTTTTTCCGGTCCCCCAAAAAATTCTTATGCGCCTGGGTGAAGGTACTAGGCTCATTTTATTATGATACCTCCCTTAGTGCCATTTAATGAAAAAATTGTGAATTATCTTCATTAATTTCGTCTCTGTTTTTTTTTTTAATAATAAATTATTATTACTACTTCTAAAAAACAATGCTCCTAGGATTAAACTAAAGTGAAAAATTCTGTAAAACAAATGCTAACACACTGCTATTTCAAGACTATCCAAAGTTAAAACAAATTCCGGTCGAAAAAGGGGGGAGTTGATGTATACATACCATATATTGCTATTGATTCTGCTATATAAATTGATAAAGTCTGTAAAATCGCTAGATGTCTCTTTTTGACTTATTGATGCGTAACATTTCCTATATTTTTTCTATAGATCTCCAAACTGCAAACTGCAAAACAAGACTCTAAATTCATACCGCAATGGTTAAAAAACGATTTTGTTTTACTTAGAATAAGTTTTGTTTTTTAAACAAGAAGAGAGCTCGCGCTGAAAACTATCAAACAGTTCGTGGTAACGAACTGTAAGTAAGGAGCGACCCGGCTCAATAGTAACCAAAACTCTAAAAAACGAAATTTTGATACCAATAGATACATCCAAACAATCAGATTTTTATTCTGATTTCAAATATGTAAGTTTCATCAAGTTTAGTCTTACCCACCAAAAGTTACGTGCCTGAGAAAATTTGTCTTATTTTTGAAAAAAGGGGAAAACAGCCCCTAAGAGTCATAGCACTTTAATGAAACTCACACCATCGTATTCAGCGTGTCAGAGAACCCTACTGTAGAAGTTTAAGCTCCTATCTGCAAAAATGTGGAATTTTGTATTTTTTGCCAGAAGAAAGATCACGGATGCGTGTTCATTTGTTTGTTTGTTTTTTCCCCAGGGGTGATCGTATCGATCTATTAGTCCTAAATATCGTGAGAGGGCTCATTCGAACGCAAATGAAAAGTTCTAGTTCCCTTTTTAAGTGACAAAAAAAAATTGAGGGTAGCTTGGCCTCCTCCTACGCTCATGTTTTTCCCGAAGTCACCCAATCAAAATTTTGAGATAGCCAATAAGTTCAGCATAGTCGAAAATCTAATAAATATGTCTTTGAGGATGACTTAATCCACCACAGTTCATGGGGGAAGGGCTGCAAGTCATGAATTTTTCCCATTGTTTACACATACTATTGGTTATTAGGAAACATACAGACGTTTTCAGGAGGGATTTTTTCTGGTGGGGGGGGTGGATTTTGGGGGGGGGGAGGATTTTTCCATCGAGGATGTTTCCTTGGGGGAAATCGAGATTTGTTTAGAAGGGGGCGAAGAAGCTTGGGGAAAGAATTTTTCTATGAAGGGGGCGCCGGATTTCCCATGCATTATTTAAAAAACAATCAGAATTTAAATAAAAAACAAGTTTTTTTTCAACTGAAAGTAAGGAGCAACATTAAAACTTAAAACGAACAGAACTTATTACGTATATGAGGGGGCTTGCCCCCATGTCAATACCTTGATCTTTACGATAAGTTTTTTTTAGTAATTTCAAAAGAGCTATCTATTCTAATTAACCGGCCTTTTTGATTCAGGGGTTTGTGGTTCGAACGAAATTCAAACTTTAGCGTAAAGGGCGAGATATAGACTAGGGGGGAACTCCCTAAAATACGTAATGAAAACATACGAATATTGAAGTTCGATACGTAGGTTAATTCGTAAGTTACGTCAGAACAAAATTTTGAGAAAGCTATTTAGCCAAAAAAAAAGTAAAATTAATATATGCAAATTTTGTTTTAAGTATTCATGTACGGTGAGCCAAAATCAAAGCTGCATTAATTCATAAACGTTCAGAAATTAAATAAAAAAACAGGTTTTTAACTGAAAGTAAGGAGCGACATTAAAACTAAAAACGAACAGAAATTATTCCGTATATGAAAGGGCTGTCCCCTCCTCAACGCCTCGCTCTTTACGCTAAAGTTTGACTCTGTCTCAAAACTTTTGTTTTTATAAATCAATAAAAAACTTTAGCGTAAAGAGCGAGGCGTTGAGGAGGGGACAGCCCCTTTCATATACGGAATAATTTTTGTTCGTTTTTAGTTTTAATGCCGCTCCTTACTCCTTACTTTCAGTTAAAAAAACTTGTTTTTTTTTATTTAATAGTTGTACAAGACTATCATTTCCAATTGCCTATACAATTTAAAACTTCAAACCATAGCTACAAAGTGTTATTATTAAAACTTTGTTTTTAAAGGAGAATTTGGTTTGGTTTTAAAAAAACTTCAGGCCTTAAAGGAGAATTTGGTTTGGTTTAGGTTTGGCCTACAATACTGCAGTTTTAAAAGAACCTTTGTCCATAAAATGCCAAACTATAATTATAGCTACAGACTTCAAACTATAACTACCAACTGCAATTATTGAAAACATATTTTTGCTGGGGAGTGTGTTTAGGTTCAAGTCTCAAACAAACCAGTGGCGGATCCAGGGGAGGGGCGAGGGGGACGCCCTCCCTAACATAAGCTAAAGTAGTGTAATTTACTTGCTCCTAACACAAGTTTATCGGATTGACTTATTTTGCGCCCCCTTTGAAAAATCCTGGATCCGCCACTGAAACAAACTCGAACTGAATACATCAGTTTTGCAAAATTATCATTTGCTTTCATTGTCTATTCGGCTTCAAACTGCAATTGTAACTACAAACTATAACTACAAACTGCAATTTTTGAAAACTTGTTCTTTCAGGAGAATGTATTTTGATCGTAAACCTAAAAAAGAACTGACAGTGAATGCTTTAGTTGTATAAGATTGTCAATTCCTGTCCTTTGTGTATTAACTTCAAACAGCAATTACCATTACGAACTTCCAACTGTAAGTACAAACTGCAATTGTTAAAAAAAAATTTTCGCTGCAGAATATGTTGAAGTTTTAAACCTAAAAAAGAACTGGAACTGAAAACTTCAGTTTTTCAAAATTATTTCTATCATTTGTCTGTTCAACTTCAAACTGCAATTATAACTACAAACTATAACTATCAACTACAATACTTATTAACTTGTTCTTGCTGAGAGAGTGTGTTTGGATTTTAAGCCTAAAAAAGAACTCGCACTGTTTTACAAATGTACCTGTTCTATCATTCGTCTATGCAACTTTTAACTACAATTATAACTGCAAACTTCATACAATAACTATCAACTACAATACTTATTAACTTGTTCTTGCTGGAGAATGTGTTTTGATGTTAAAACTAAAAAAGAACTGGCACTGTTTTACAAATTTAGCAATTTTATCATTCGTCTATACAACTTCAAACTGCAATTATAATTGCAAACTTCAAACTGTAACTATCAACTACAATAGTTAAAACTTGTTCTCGCCAGAGAATCTGCTTTGATTTTAACCTAAAAATGAATGAGGACTGTTTTACAAATTTATCCTATTATTTGTCTGTTCAACTTCAAACTGCAATTATAAATACAAACTTCAAACTACAACTATCAACTACAATAGTTAAAGATTTGTTCTTGCCTTAGAATGTGTTTTGATTTTAAACCTAAAAAAGAACTGGCACTGTTTTACAAATTTACCAATTCTTTCATTCTTCTGTACAACTTCAAACTGCAATTACAACAACAAACTTCAAACTTCAACTACAAACTGCAATTGTTAAAACTTTAAAGGAGGGTTTCTTTGGTTTTAAACTCCAAAGAGAACTCGCACTGGATATTGCAGTTTTTTTAAGATTATAATTTCCTACTCTCCGTCGATACAACTTCAAACTGCAAATATAGCTACAAACTTCAAATTTATAGCTATAAACAACAATTATAGAAAACTGTAAGTGAGAGTTTGTTTGGTTTATAAGCCACTAAGAGAACTCTACAACTTAAAACATCCATTTCTAAAACTTGTTTTTGGAGGAGAAAGTATTTTGTTTTTAAAACATAAAGAGAACTCATACTGAATACTGCAGTTGTAGGATATTAATATTGCCAATCATATGGACGGAGCCATTTCAATCTGCAATTACTAAGATCATTAATTTTTTTGCTGAAAATGTAGTGTCGTTTTGAGCCGCAAGAAGACCGCACTGAATATTACAACTGTATAAGACTCTGTGAATCATAAAACTTAATGGTTTTACCCATACTTTGAAATTTTACCATAGCTTGGCTAATAACATTTTATGGCTGCTATTTTAAGCTTCGTTAACGCAAAGCTTAGAATACTGAGACGATAAAGTTTGAATTTCCAAGAATCTCAAAATAAAAAAATTTTTGTCCCCTGGATCCAGATTAGTTTTATCCCCACCTAGATTAGTTTTATACAAGTGCGATCTTCTAAGGCCTTTCTCTTGGTTGTTACAGGACTATAAAGTTTTTAGGGAACCATCACATTTTTGTTAGTACTGCCAAGTTGAATTGTGAAATAAATATGTAACATTAATCCGTTAAATTTGACAATGCTTTTGCTTCGTAAAAATTCTAACACTGACGCTCTGTTGATTCCCAATAAAAACTATACTTTAATGGGGATATATCTTCTTAAGCTTATTTTTATAAAGATTTTTCACTCGATTTTTTTTTTAATTTAGTATTCGCTACTATCAAAACTTTATTTTTTGGAAGATTTTTCACTCGATTTTTTTTTTTAATTTAGAATTCGCTACTATCAAAAACTTTATTTTTTGGAAGATTTTTCACTCGAGTTTTTTTTAATTTAGAATTCGTTACTATCAAAACTTTATTTTTTGGAAGATTTTTCACTCGATTTTTTTTTTAATTTAGAATTCGCTACTATCAAAACTTTATTTTTTGGACGATTTTTCACTCGATTTTTTTTTTAATTTAGAATTCGCTACTATCAAAACTTTATTTTTTGGAAGATTTTTCACTCGATTTTTTAGAATTCGCTACTATCAAAACTTTATTTTTTGGAAGATTTTTCACTCGAGTTTTTTTTTTAATTTAGAATTCGCTACTATCAAAAACTTTATTTTTTGGAAGATTTTTCACTCGATTTTTTTTTAATTTAGAATTCGCTACTATCAAAACTTTTTTTTTGGAAGATTTTTCACTCGAGTTTTTTTTTTAATTTAGAATTCGCTACTATCAAAACTTTATTTTTGGAAGATTTTTTTTTAATTAGAAGTCACTCGATTTTTTTTTTAATTTAGAATTCGCTACTATCAAAACTTTATTTTTTGGAAGATTTTTCACTCGATTTTTTTTTTTTTTTAATTTAGAATTCGCTACTATCAAAACTTTATTTTTTGGAGATTTTTCACTCGATTTTTTTTTAATTTAGAATTCGCTACTATCAAAACTTTATTTTTTGGAAGATTTTTCACTCGAGTTTTTTTTTAATTTAGAATCGCTACTATCAAAACTTTATTTTTTGGAAGATTTTTCACTCGATTTTTTTTTAATTTAGAATTCGCTACTATCAAAACTTTATTTTTTGGAAGATTAATTTTTTTTTAATTTAGAATCGCTACTATCAAAACTTTATTTTTTGGAAGATTTTTCACTCGATTTTTTTTTTAATTTAGAATTCGCTACTATCAAAACTTTATTTTTTGGAAGATTTTTCACTCGATTTTTTTTTAATTTAGAATTCGCTACTATCAAAACTTTATTTTTTGGAAGATTTTTCACTCGATTTTTTTTTTAATTTAGAATTCGCTACTATTTTTTTTTTGGAATTTTTCACTCGAATTTAGAATCGCTACTATCAAAACTTTATTTTTGGACGATTTTTCACTCGATTTTTTTTTTTAATTTAGAATTCGCTACTATCAAAACTTATTTTTTTTTTTCACTCGATTTTTTTTTAATTTAGAATTCGTTACTATCAAAACTTTATTTTTGGAAGATTTTTCACTCGATTTTTTTTTAATTTAGAATTCGCTACTATCAAAACTTTATTTTTTGGAAGATTTTTTCACTCGATTTTTTTTTAATTTAGAATTCGCTACTAAAAAAACTTTTTCACTTTTTTTTTTAATTTAGAAGATTTTTCACTCGATTTTTTTTTTAATTTAGAATTCGCTACTATCAAAACTTTATTTTTTTTTTCACTCGAGTTTTTTTTTAATTTAGAATTCGCTACTATCAAAAACTTTTTTTTTTGGAAGATTTTTCACTCGATTTTTTTTTTAGAGAATTCGCTACTATCAAAACTTTATTTTTTGGAAGATTTTTCACTCGATTTTTTTTTTAATTTAGAATTCGCTACTATCAAAAACTTTATTTTTTGGAAGATTTTTCACTCGATTTTTTTTTTTTTCATTTAGAATTCAAAACTGCATAAGATTTTTCACTCGATTTTTTTTTTTAATTTAGAATTCGCTTATCAAAACTTTATTTTTTGGGAAGATTTTTCACTCGAGTTTTTTTTAATTTAGAATTCGCTACTATCAAAACTTTATTTTTTGGAAGATTTTTCACTCGATTTTTTTAATTTAGAATTTACTATCAAAACTTTATTTTTTGGAAGATTTTTCACTCGATTTTTTTTAATTTAATTTAGAATTCGCTACTATCAAAACTTTATTTTTTGGAAGATTTTTCACTCGAGTTTTTTTTTATTTGGCTCTCGCTACTATCAAAAGCTGCATTGCAGCATATCTTATTCAGTGAAAATTTAAATTCCTGATTTCATAGTTTTTAAGATATGCATAGTTAAGTAAATCCTCCTTGACCAATCTAAACGAGCAGGCTTTGTTCACTGTTCCACTGTCCTTGGTACTTTAAGGTATAACGAAATATGAAAGGTATAACAGATAGAGAAATACCTGAAAAGGTACTATTCTGTTATCCCGACCACACTCAAGTTCTTGATCTGACGGTTTCTCTCTCTGCATTCGGAGATAATTAGCTTGGTCTCAGCGAGATAAAGTACTATACAGGTACATTTTTAATTAAACATTTATTATGTAGAGTTGGTTAGGTTAGATATTTAATATAATGTGAGTAGTGGGGGGGGGTCCAGTTTTAAAGACTTGCCCTCCCCGGATTTTAAAGACATGCCCTGTTTTAACATGCCCAGTCTTAAAGACATGCCCAGTTTTAAAGACATGCCCTCCCCGGATTTTAAAGACATGCCCTGTTTTATAGACATCCCTAGCAGATTCTCATAGGAACGCATCCATGTTTTAAAAGCACACGCAGCAAGATTTTAAATACATGTCCTATTTACACCGGCCAGTACCCCTGGAATACAACATGTCCCTGTTTCTACCTGTCCCTGGATTCCTGTGACGTCATACGACAGACCCCCTGTTTCCATGACAGCTCTGTTTCCATGGAAGCCAGCAGGTGTTACTTCAATGTTTACATTTTGGGAAGACACACCTCCGAAATAAGTCTGCATGCCCTGCTTCAAGCGCAGCCCCCTGTTTCCGTGACAGCCATGTTTAAATTTGGTTGCTATGTAATATGAATAACGCAATCTTGTTTCAGTATTAGAAGGAAAACAGCTGGCAAGATTCCCATGACACCCGGGATTCCCGTGACCAGGTGTAAAAGAGGATGAAGCCATCTTTTGTGACTTAATAGATTTATTTAGGGTGATGTAATCATACATGGATTTATTGAGAATAACTTAATGACGGCATTGACCTTACACAATGACAGCGCACATGTTGCGTAATGAAGGCATACACATGGGTCTTGTGTAATGACGGTGCACACGTAGGTCATATGTAATAACGGTGCGCACGTGGGTGTTGTGTAATGACAGCGCACATATTACGTAATGGTAGCGCACACATCTCTGTCACATAGTAATTTTCGAGATTTTATTTTTCCTTGAAATGTTTAAGACATTTTGTTTTTTTTTTTGTCTTTCAAAGTGCTTCTTTTTCTTTCTTTCAAGGCTTTTTTTTCTTTCAAGACGTTTTTTTCTTTAGTTCTATGTCCTCGTTAGGACTCGAAAAATAAATTTCCATCCATTAGAACAGCGCTCCAGACGTCTGATCCAACTGACTATATCCAATATTTTGTTCTGACTAATGAATCTTAGAAATAGCCTATTGCACGCAAGGAAAGCTCCGATTTTTCAAGCATGCTAGAATGACGTGTTTCCTTAACCTGCGATAATTAGCGTGGAGAGGGGAAATTCTATTTTGAAAATTATTGTTTCCAAGGCAAATATGTAATTAGGAAATTCTGAAAACACAGTGTTTTTGAGACAAGACTATGCAACGGGAAAATCAAAACGTGAAAAAAACATTACAAATGGAAAAAAACATGCATGCGTGAATAGAAGAAAGGTGTGGGTCCTAGCAAGCAATTCCAGGGAGGGAGGGTTGATATTAGAGCTAATTTTTTAGGCTCTATTTTATTGTTTTGAGGGCTTTTAATGAAAATATCTCGTTTCTTTGGGCCCAGACTACACCCCCCCCCCCCACTGTACGGCATTGCTGCCTCTGAAACAGGTGGCTCAATATGCGTATAGATTTTAGGTAATTCTAAATGAATTGACTATCTCAGGATTTTCACACCATAGCTTTTCGACCTCCTTTTGGCTAGACTTGTTGTTTTGTACCATAAATCGGCTGAAAACGCTGCTTCGCAGTGGCACAGTCTTTTTGGTTAAAATGCATGTCTATGTTAGGCCTTTATTTTGTAGGATTAGCAGCGCATTTTAGAAACAAACACATCGGCATTGGTGCCTCTGAAACAGGAGGTTCAATATGCATATAGATTTTCGGTAATTCTAAACCAATTGACTATCGCAGACTTTTCACACAATAGCTTTTCGGCCTTCTTTTGACTAGAATTGTTGTTTTGTACCTAAATCGGCTGAAAACGCTGCTTTGCTGTGGTACACTCTTTTTGACTAAAATAAATTTCAATGCTAACAGTTGTTTTGTAGGATTAGCAGCACCTTTTAGAACCGAATGCACCAATTTACGGCATTGCTGCCTGTGAAACAGGAGGTTCAATATGCGTAATGATTTCGGTGGTTCTAAATCATTTGACTTTAGCTTTTCGACCTTCCTTTGGCTAGAATTGTTGCTTTGCATCACAAATCGGCTGAAAACCCTACTTCGCAGTGGCACAGTCTTTTTTTTATTAAAATATATGTCTATGTTAACCGTTTATTTACTGGTTATTGTTAACCTAACCTGTAAACCAGTTTATTTACTGGTTTACAGGCTAGGTTAGTTATTGTTGTTATTGTTAACAGGTTAGGTTAGCGTGAGCGGTCATGTTAACCTAACTTAAATTAACCTAACTTAAACGTCGGTAACTTAAGGTAACCTAACCTGTCCACTTATGTTGGCATCTATAACTATAGTGGAATGGATAGCATCAGTTGAGTTGTAATTCATAGTCATTTGTCTCTGGATTTGAAAAAGAAAAGAATCCAAGGAGGAATTGAATGTTGGTTGTAGGTACCTAAGGGTAGGTTAGATAGTCCAACATTTACATGCCATGACGGCTTAATCTTGCATTATATGTTTTTGTTCCATGGGAGCTTTATAATTCAGCGAAAAAAAAAAAAAAAAAAAACAGGTTTTGAAGGTCAATGACACTTGGTTGGATGTTAAACTTCGATTCTGATTTTTTTTTTCCGAAGAAGAGAAAAAAATTACACTTCAGCCCTGAGTTTTCCTAAAGAAGAAAAAGTTCCACTTAAATTCGGAGTTTTCTCAAAGAAGAGAAAAAAGTTCAAGTTCTCTTTTAAATTTTCTCAAGGAAGAGTAAAAAAGTTACACTTTGATTCCAAATTTTTCTAAAGAATAAAAAAAGTTCCAGTTCTATTCTGTGTTTTCCCAAAGAAGATAAGTAAGTCCCACTTCAATTCTGAATTTTCTCGAAGAAGAGAAAAAATTTCAAGTTCTGGCTCTGAATTTTTCCGTAGAAGATAGAAAAAGTTATGCCTCGATTCTGATTTTTTTCCAATGAACAGAGAAAGCTCCCCTTTAATTCTGAGTTTTCTCAAAGAAGTGAAGAAAAGTTCAAGTTCTCTTCTGAATGTTTACATAAAAGAGAAAAAAAGTTACACTTCGATTCTGTATTTTTCAAAGAAGAAAAAGTTCAAGTACTCTTCTGACTTTTTCCATAGAAGATAAAAATTTTAATGTTCTATTCTGAATTTTTCCCAAAGAAGAGGAAAATTCAAACTTCGACTCTGAATTTTTCCCGAAGAATAGAAAGAAAGTTACACTTCAGTTCTAAGTTTCCTCAATGAAGAAAAAAGTTTTACTTAAATTCTGAATTTTCTCAAAGAAGAGGAAAAAAATTTACACTTCGATCCCGAATTTTTCCAAAGAAATAGAAAAAAGTTCCAGATCAATGATGATTTTTTCAACGAAGAGAAAGAAGTCCCACTTCAGTTCAAAATTTTTCCAGTGAAAAGAAAAAAGTTAAACTTTGTTTCTGATTTTTTCCGTAGAAGACAAGGAAAGTTACATTTCAGTTCTGAGTTTCCCCAAAGAAGAAAAAAGTTCCGCTTAAGTTCTGAATTTTCTCAAAGATGAGAAAGAGTTACACTTCGATTCTGTATTTTCTCAAAGCAGAGAAAAAAAGTTCAAGTTCTGTTCTGGATATTCCCATAGAAGAGAAAAAAGTTCAGATTCTTATACTTCAGTTCTGAATTTTTCCTTAGAAGAGAAAAAATTCCACTTTAATTCTGAATTTTCTCAAGGAAGAGAAAAAACTTACACTTCGATTCCAAATTTTTCCAAAGAATAGAAAAAAGTTCCACATCAATTATGAATTTTCTCAACAAAGTAAAAGAAGTCACACTTCAGTTCTGGATTTTTCCAAAGAAGAGAAAAAAGTTAAACTTTGTTTCTGATTTTTTTTTTGTAGAAGATAAGGAAAGTTACATTTCAGTTCTCAGTTTCCCCAAAGAATAAAAAAGTTCCGATTAAGTTCCGAATGTCCTCAAAGATGAGAATTAAACTTCGATTCTGAATTTTCTCAATGAAGAGAAAACAAAAGTTCAAGTTCTGTTCTGGATTTCCATAGAAGAAAAAAGTTATACTTTGATTCTGGATTATTTTTTTTCAGAGAAAAGATAAATTTATACTTCGACTCTGAATTTTTCCATGAAAGAGAAAAAGTTCCAATTTAATTCTGAATTTTCTCAAGGAAGAGAAATAGTTCCACTTCAATTCTGAATTTCCTCAAGGAAGAGGAGACAAGTTACGTTTCGATTCTGATTTTTTTTCCAAAGAATAGAAAAAAGTTCCATCGTGACGAGAAAAAAATCAATGTAGGAGTTTCATGAGGAGAAAAATCATCATGCAACAAGTTTCACGAACAAAAATCAGCATGTAATGAGTTTCTCGAGCAAGACGAGTTTCACAATGAGAAAAAAGACTGTACGTTTTTATGAAGAGAGAAATCAACGTGTAGCATGTTTCACGAGAAGAAAAAATCAATGTCTAAGTTTCACGAAGAGGAAAACTACATGTAAAAAGTTCTACGAACTAAAATCGGCACGCAATAAGTTCCTTGAACAAAATCGGATTCACGATAAGTAAAATCATTTTACAAGTTTTGCGAAGAGAGAGAAAAAACAAGTTTTTCACGAAGTAAAATCATCATGCAACAAGTTTCATAAACAAAATCAGTTTCGTGAGGAGAAAAAAAAATCAATGTACAAGGTTCACAATTAGAAAAATCATCATGCAACAACGTTCACAAACAATAATAAGCATGCAATGAGTTCCAGGAACATAATCAGTTTCGCTAGGAGAAAAGTGTACAAGTTTGCTAAGAGAAAAATAACAACATGTACGAGTAGTTTAACTCGTAAGTAGTTTCACGAACAACAACAGCTTTCAAAACGTTCCATGAGCCAAAAGAAGACCGGAAAGCTATTGTGTGTAAATTTTGAGATAGTCAATTGATTTAGAATTATCAAAAATTTAGATGCATATTGAACTTCCAGTTTCAGAGGCAGCAATGCCACACGGGGCTTGTTGGTTTCTAAAAGGTGCTGCTAATCCTAAAAAATAACGGTTTACATAGGCATTTATTTTAGCTAAAAAAGACTGTGCCATGGCAAAGAAATGTTCTCAACCGATTTATGATGCAAAACAACAATTCTAGCCGAAAGAAGGGTGAAAAGCTACCACACTCCAAGTAATCATATAAAATAAAACTAGAATCCTGGGAATCTTGCCAGGGGTGGGAATTTGCACAGAATTGCGACACCTGGTCGCCAAAAGAGGGATGCGCTGTTAACCTTCTTCTTGCGCCGTCGAAACTATGGAAGAAAGGAGTAGTCCCTAGGGATGCGCTTGAAGTGCCTGGGGGGGTCACTACTGATTATCTCTATCTACAGCACAAAACAGAAGGAGGTAAATGATTTTCCGGGAAAGTATGTGTGTTTTTTTGTTATTTTTTTCATTTATTCAGATCTTATTGAATCGCTACGTTATGGAAAGACCACTCAATCAATTTTAAACTTGTTTGACCACACACAAAAAATTATAATGACCAGATTGGGCAATTTTTGAGCCACCGCATCACCTTAAAAGAGAATCACTCAGCATGAGAAAATTCCCTGTTAATTAAAAGAACGAAAAAGGCTAAAACCAAGCCTTTCCAAGTTTCCTATATACGGTAGAGCTGCAGTTTTTATTGATAATTTTGCTGACGATATTACACAACAAAAGATTGTCGTCAAGCCAAAATCAGCTGGACTACGCACATTCTTCTATTCCAAAAAGGGATAGAAATTGAAGCGAATACATCTTGCATTGGTATCTCGGATAAACACCTGATCCAAGCTACTAAAAAATATCCCATTTTTCAAAGTTTTCAAAGTGTTTTTTTTTTTTTAAACTGCTAAAATAATCAATTTACTACTACCACTAACTACTAACAAGTCACCTCAACACCAAACCGCCTGGAACACAGCCACGCACGCTCCTCCTTCATCCCATCTATTTAAAGCCTCCCTCTTTGCACCCTCCCAGGAAGTTCCCATTCCCTTAAATCTTTCTTTATGACATCCCCCCCCGACCGCAGATGACCTGCTTTCCGTTTAGCCATAGTCGTTCGTCCAAAATGGTCATCTCAGGGGCGGATCTAGAGCAATATCTTGGGGGAGGCCGAATGTGATAAGGGCGCCAATGAGCAAAATCTTGGGGGGGGGGCGCTAATATGGCAAAGATGCCAATGATTGACCAAATGACAAATTTATTCGAAAAAAAATGAGTAAAAATAGAATAAAACAGGATAAGAGGGCATCAGAAAAAATGTTTGGGGGCCAGGGTCCCCCTTTCTGGATCCGCCAGAGGGCTATCTCAACCTTTCTCTCATTACATCCCCAGAAATTGGGATTGAACCACACTTTTAGTAGAGCCTACTGTTTGAAATATGGTCAGTCAGCCGGGTATCCAGAACAGTCCCTAGGCAATTTCTCTGGAAAACATGTAGCAAATATTCATCCGTTTTTCCGAGCACCCAACCTTCAGAACCCTATTTAATCACTGTCATCACTGTAGCTTCCAATAGTCTAATCTTGGTTTGCAGATTTACCTTCCTATTCTTCCAAACTTTTTCAACTTGAAAAAAGCACCCGAGCCTTGGCTATTCTACTTTTAACATATTCACTGCTCTCACCGTCTTGAATTCGCTTACAAAAATGAAGGCGAAAATTTCGCATTATTTGTATGCGAATTTTCATTGAATTCAATGAGAGTTATGAATGACTAGTTATGAATGACAAACCAATAATGTGAAAGCGGAAATGACCACTAAAGATTTTAATCAACTACGTGTCGGCGAAGCTTTGGCTTTCTAATGGTTTTAATTTCCAGGTTCCCATGAAGCAACAGAGGGCGTAAATCTACCAGACTATGATGTTCCGAGAAGTCGTCAGGCTGTTGACCAAGGGTAAGAAATAATCCTTTTTGTAAGACAGCCCTTGTTTCGTATAAGCGCTAATGGATGTTTCCTAATTCACATTCTGTAAAACTGCTGCTACTAGAGCATTAAGAGGAAGCGTTTGAGCCCTAATTGAAAATATTATTATATATATATGCTTATATATATATATATATATATATATATATATATATATATATATATATATATATATATATATATATATATATATATATATATATATATATATATATATATATATATATATATATATATATATATATATATATATATATATATATATTATATATATATATATATATATATATATATATGTATTCAGTTGTCATTTGCCTACGATCCATGTAACTTGGTCGTCTAAAGTTGAAACACATTACATGAGTTTTTTTATGATTTTGAATTGTATTCACCATACAGCGTTATCGACCTTACTGTTTCTGTTATAGCTCCTAAAGATTCAAAAAATACCTACACATTTCTGTTTAGATTTTGCAGAAAATTGAACCTGGTTGAACCATGAATACAGCCAGGAGATGATCTGTAGGGTCCAAGCCCCCCTCCTGCTCTTCGATAAGGGAGGTCAGAATTATGGTCAAGGCTTGTACAAAGAATAAGGAAAGAAAAACTGGAAATAAACATGTACAGAGCATTGAGCGGGACATTCACTACAAGACTGTTCTTAAGGACTCGTTTCCCTGTTTCTATTTTTTAGTTTTATTTCTTTTTTTGATGCGGGTTTAACCCCCATAATTATAACCTCAAAGCACGTTTTTCTTTGGCTTTAGGGCCCTTGGAACAAATTTATGACCCCTCCCTTCTTTGGGTCTTGATTAAGCCTATTGCTTAAGCCTATGGTGCCATATGTGACCTACCTTAAAAGAACGAAAACGCATATGGAAAATAGAAAAAAAAACTATATGGAAGAAGAAAAAATATTCCCGTATATGTAACAACTCATCGCAGCACCAAGCCGCCTACTATACACAGCTATAAGCACGCTCCTATCGGCTAAAAATCTATAGGCAAAGCAAGGTAAATTTTAAATAGCCATAATTTTTCCTGTTAGAGAACTAGTTGGACAAGTCCTCCCAACCGTCGGGGACGACATGCTTTTTTACCCACGAGGTTGGCCGAAATCGGTAACAACGCCCTGTCATCCTCATCCGAAAAACATGAACCACCTCAACCTTGGGTTGTATCCGGGAGATGAAAATCTGTGAAACCACATTTTTCGTAAGCCTATTTTTTGAAATACGGTCAGTCAGCCGGGTACCCAGGGAACAATCCTTAAGCAATTTCTCTGGAAAACATCTAGCAAATCTTCATCCGCTTTTCGGAGCGTCCATGCTTCAGAGCCATTTTTGACCACTGTCATCACTGTAGCTTCTAAGATTACTAACTTGGTTTGCAGAAAATCCTCCTCCTCTCCAGACAAAAAAAAACACCCTGTCCGCGTTGGCGATTCCATTTTTAACATCTATGCGAACCATCTTTACTAAATCACAAGTTCCGTAGTGTGATTGATCAATCTTTTCCGTACCCAAGCTATTTTTCATTTAACTTATTGGCTAGGAGTGACTAAGTAGTACAACATTTTTCCTACTAGCAGGCGCTGAGGCAAAACGCGGGGTCACTTTTGCTCACACTTTCATCTAGGATGCTTAAATCATCAGCATAATCCAAGTCCAGGAGACTTTTTCTTTGCCCCAATTTGATTCCGTGGTTTCCCATTGCCTTTCCTGTTGTGCTCCTTAAAACAAAGTCCATCAAAAAATTCCAGATAAAGGGGGATAGAAAACACAGGAAGCTTAAAATCCCTTTTAATACAAATAGGTTCAGCTGCTACCTCATTTCCTACCTTAAACCGCAGCAGTGTTATTCTCGTAAGGCATAGCACTAAGACTTTAATGTATTTGTCTGTATACCAAAAAACCTTTACTAAGAGCTATCAACTTTTATCGAACGCTTGCTCATATTTAAAACTAAGGACCAAAGGTGTTTGAAAACTTAGCACTTCTCACATTATTAACCTAAGAGTGAAAAAATGGTCAACACATCCTCTACCTTTTCTAAAAAATGTGCAATGCTCTTCTCTTAAAACTTTGTCTACGGCATCTCTCAGTCTAAAAAATATCATATTACTAAGCAATTTGCTACCTACAGAGACCAGACTAATGCCTCGATAATTACCACAAAACTTTTATCACCTTTCTTATAAAATCTGGCTTAATTAAGGTTTTCCTGGGCACTAAACAAAGAAATAAAATCATTAGGTACTTCCCCTTTTTCAAAAATGCATATTCAGTTTAATCGGTCCAATAACTTTCGGTTTAGGAATAAACTAACCTCAGAGCCATTTCATATTTTTTCTGTGAGTAGACTCATTTACTAACCTAGGTCAGGGGGACACCGTATTATTCTTTGGCAAAGTACGAATAATTTCTAATTCCTCCTCACAAAACAAATCTTCCTTCACATCAAGGTATCACAAACTTTTTTTTTCTGTTTATATGCTGTTTTCCTGCAATATCTATCTCGTTAAGGCAATACTCAAAATGTTCAGAAAATCTCGCTTTAGCTTTTGTCTAGTCCCCTAATTGCCAAAATTTAACTGGTTGACAAGTAGACTACTAGATACTTTTTTTGCCAGTACAATATGTTGACTAGCCGTAATTGCCGTCATAGCTGCATTTCTAAATCCTCGGCAATTTTATCCATGGCCTCGAGACTCTTCACACCAGTAAAAAAAAACTTAGTTCAAATTTTAATGCTTTCTCCAACTTTCTTTACATTCATGCTTTTGATTTTTCATATGATCTATCATCAGATAATTGCTTTACAAGTATTTTTCCTTTTCTTAAAAAAATTAAAGCTTTTTTTCAAATATTCTTAGCTGCAAATTTTAGCTTTCCTTTTTTAATACAAATATTAAGTTTAAGGTTCGTTAAGTTTAATGTTACCTATCAAAAGCTTAGAGTCCGAGAAAATCTGCCCGATTTTTTAAAACGGGGGAAATAACCATAAAAAGTTAAGCGATCGGGATGAAAGTCGCACCATTAGATTCAGCATATCAGAGGTTTTAGAGGTTTCAAGGTTTTTTTTTTGCAATTGCAAAATGTAGTCTTGCAACTATGTCCTTGGGAATGACATGACCCCCATAGTCCCTGGGAAAAGGGTTGTAAGTTAAGCAATTTGCGCATTGGTCGCACATTGTATTTGTTATTAGGAAAAATAGGAACATTTTTTGGGGTATTTTCTGCGGGGGGGATTTTTCACGGGAAGAATTTTCCGTGGTGAGGGAAGTTTCTGTGGGAATTTTTAAGGGGGAAATTTTTATACGGGAAGAAGGGGAGGGGTTTTCCTGGCATGATTTTGAAAAACGGTCAGAAATTAAATAAAAAATATGTTTTTTCAAGCGAAAGCAAAGAGCAACATTAAAACTTAAAACGAACTGAAATTGTTCTGTATACGAAGGGAGCTGCCCTTTCCTCAACCCTCGCTCTTTATTTACTAAAATTTGATATTTTTGTCACAATTCTTTGAGAAAGACTGCTTAAACACCAGAGCCGTTGAATTTTAATGAAATATATTTTTTAAAGAACTTCAAGACTTTAGCGTAAAGAGCGAGGGTTGAGGAATGGTCAGCACCTGTCATATACGAAATAATTTCTGTTTGGCTTAAGTTTTAATGTTGCTCCTTACTTTCAGTTGAAAAAAAATGTACCTTTCCTATAATAAAATAATAATAATAGTTACCGTATAATGGACTCAAATAATAGTTACCATTACTGAGTTTTTTTAACACGTTTGTAAATTTTTTGTTACTATGGGCTGTGGTTTGTTCTTTACAAAACGAAAATATCGTAAAGAAGAGAGAAACGAGAACAATGACATCCAATGAAAAACAGAAGAGAACTATGCAAATATTTCGGTCGAGACCTCCCCTCAACCGTCCTCAGTGGAGAATAATACTAAAAAATACAGATATAAAAGTCCAAAGGACAATATAAAAACCAAACCTCAGAACAAACACGGAAACTAGGCTTGTTCTTTACTATGCTGTAGCTGTCGCTGCAACCATGATCGTTCTCCACTAAAAGACTTCTGAGATTCGAACCTCTAAGCCCCACAGTCCAAAGTCTGTAAAAATTAGTCCAAGAGAGGGAGTTAAAATATCAAAAACCGTATTTTAAGGCTGACAAGGGTTGGAATTCTTCATGTAAATTTTTAAGGAGGTAACGGCCTATCATCCCCGTCTTTATGTATGATTCAAAATTGGCCAGGACCAAACAGTTCGTGGTAACGAACTGTAAGTAAGGAGCGATCCGGCTCAATAGTAACCGAAACTCTAAAAAACAGAATTTGGATATCAATAGGTACATCAAAGAATCAGATTTTTATGCTAATTTCAAATATATAAAATTTATCAAGTTTAGTGTTACCCATAAAAAGTTATGCGCCTGAGAAAATTTTCCTTATTTTCGAAAAAAGGGGGAAACAACCCTTAAAAGTTATAGAACTTTAATGAAAATCACACCATCAAATTTAGAGTATCAGATAACACTACTGTAGAGGTTTCAAGCTCCTATCTGCAAAAATGTGTAATTTTGTATTTTTGTCAGAAGAAAGATCACGGATGCGTGTTAATTTGTTTGTTTGTTTTTTTTCCCCAGGGTTGATCGTATCGATCCAGTAGCCCTAGAATATCGTGAGAGGGCTCATTCAACCGGAAATTAAAAGTTCTAGTGCTCTTTTTAAGTGAACAAAACATTGGAGGGCAACTTGGCCCCCTCCACGCTCATTTTTTTCCTGAAGTTACCCAATCAAAATTTTAAGATAGCCATTTTGTTCAACATAGTCGAAACATTAATAGATATGTCTTTGAGGATGACTTAATCCTCCACAGTTCCTGGGGGAAGGGCTGCAAGTTATAAACTTTGCCCATTGTTTACATATAGTATTGGTTAATGGGAAGTATACAGAAGTTTTCAGGAGATTTTTCTTTCTGGTAAGCGGGGGGGGGGGTGTCAGAGGAGGGGGTTACGGAGGAGGATCCTTCCATGCAGGATGTTTCTTTGGGGGAAGGGACATTTCTATGAACGGGGCGACGAATTTCCCAGGATTATTTAAAAATGATCAGAAATTAAATTTAAAAAAAAAAGTTTTTTTCAACTGAAAGTAAGAAGCAACATTAAAAATTAAAACAAACAGAAATTATTATGTATGTGAGGGGGTTCTGCCCCTAGTCCATATCTCGCTCTTTACGCTAATTTTTTTTTACTACTACTTCAAAAGAGCTATCTATTCTAAGTAACCGGCCTTTGTGATTCAGGGGTTTG
Organism: Artemia sinica; assembly: GCA_027921565.1. NCBI lineage: Eukaryota > Metazoa > Arthropoda > Branchiopoda > Anostraca > Artemiidae > Artemia > Artemia sinica. The sequence continues at coordinate 54,798,251 of CM051268.1, forward strand.
TAGTTCGAACAAAATTCGAACTTTAACGTAAAGAGTGAGGTATTGACTAGGGGGAGAACTCCCTAATATACGTAATAAAAAAACATATGAATATAGAATTTCGTTACCTAAGTTAATTCGTAAGTTACGCCAGAAAAAAATTTCGAGAAAGCCATTTAGCCAACAAAGGTAAAATTAATATGCAATTTCGCTTTAATTATTCATGTACGGGGACCCAAAATCAATGCTGCATTAATTCAAAAAATTTCAGAAATTGAATAAAAAAAAACAAGTTTTTAAAACTGAAAGTAAGGAGCGATATTAAAACTAAAAACGAACAGAAATTATTCCGTGTATGAAAGAGGCTGTCCCCTCCTCAACGCCTCGCTCTTTACGCTAAAGTTTGACTCTGTCTCACAACTTTATTTTTTTAAAACTTTAGCGCAAAGAGCGAGGTGTTGAGGAGGGAACAGCCCCTTTCATATACGGAATAATTTCTGTTCGTTTTAAGTTTTAATGTCGCTCCTTACTTTCAGTTTGAAAAACTTGTTTTTATTTATTTAATTAAATTAAAAGATATGTATTTCCGTGTTAAAGTTTGCTTTACCTAGTTTTGAATAGTTTTACAATATTGTTTTTGTTAGTTGGGTGGCTGATTTTCCTCTGTTGAGTATATTAATTTTTATTGGTTTAAACTTAGTTTGAATTAAGTTCTGTTGGTTTAAATTATTTTCTTTCGGTTGATTTTTGTCAGATGGAAACTTTTCTTCGGTTGAGTTTTTGGTCATCCATCTAGGGTCAAATGCAAAAGCAGGCCGTTCCCGAATGGGGTGGGAACAAGTCATAAGGAAGCATTTCTGGAAATCGGAACTTCATAGGAGGTTGTGAAGAGCGAGGTTCTCATTTGGTTGTGAGCCACATACGCAAGAGTATGTGCAGCTCTGTGTTAGCCTGAGGCGACAAGGTGCTGCAGTGAGTTGAAGTAGTAATAGTAGTAAAATTTTGCGCGGATTTGATTCACAAGCTGATATTTGTGGGAACCTAATATTACTTGTTTTACGCATTTTTCTTACATCGGCTCCAATTTTTTTTTTTTTCTTTTTTGTTTATATAGCATGATTTTTGGCACCATTAAAAAGGATGATATGACACTAGTCTGCAATTTTAAGTTTTTAAATGATTAATCATCTCCTTAAAAGACTTCAAAGATGATTTTCTGGCGATTATCTCTTATGAGAGATTATTCCAGATGTCAACTGCTCATTAAATAAACCTGCTTGAAAAATATTTCTATCTACAAGTTTCCTGGTGGAGGCAATCTGATTGCCCCCATTTTCTTCGGAACAATGTCCTCAAAAGCAATGCATGTATTTTCGTAGAATATATTGCCATTTACGTAAGTAGAGTAGTAGGTTCCATTTCTATGGGGCCCCCGTACCAAACAGGTTGAAGGCATAGATATGTGTTTAGGTTTTCAAGTAATTGTACGGGTGTCAGTCGATTAGAGAAAGTTCCGTGGTCATTCATCTGTAAGTTGATTAGTAGGTTTTTTTTTTTTTTAAACTTGGCTAATAGGTTTTTAAACCTATTACTACGAACGCTACATGCATTCCATTTTTGGAACTAGGAGCGAGATTGTGTGATGCTATAAGACTGGTTTCGCTTCATGGGTTCATTAATAGAAGGACTAATGCTTATGAAAAGGGTAATTACTTCTTTAGTTTACGAGATTTGCGAATTTTTTGCGAAAAGATATTTGCGTAGACGCTTACAAGGGACATTGCTAGAAAGTATTCAATAGCTTAATTGAAAAGTAACGATAGAATGACATTGTGACTTGACCTAGCTTTACCTCGCCGATGTGGTCTGTATAATACGTAAGTAACGTTTGAAAAATATTGTCAATTTAAAAAGAAATGGCTGAAAAGTGTTATGAGGGGGGTGGGTTGCATAGAGGGGTGAGTTGCACGGGGGTTCAGTTACATGGGGGTTCTTTGTGTTAAATAAGTAGTTTTTGTATCTTTAAAAGAAACTTTACGGGGATTGAGAGACTCAGTTGCCTAATTCCGTGTGATTTTTCTTTACTTGATGGTCATTAAAAACGAAATTTTCGTGTTAAATAAGTAGTTTTTGTATCTTTTAAAAGAGCTTTACGGGGATTGAGAGACTCAGTTGCCTAATTCCGTGTGATTTTTTTTTACTTGACGGTCATTAAAAACGAAATTTTTGTGTTAAATAAGTAGTTTCTGTATCTTTTAAAAGAGCTTTACGGGGATTGAGAGACTCAGTTGCCTAATTCCGTGTGATTGTTCTTTACTTGATGGTCATTAAAAACGAAATTTTTGTGTTAAATAAGTAGTTTTTGTATCTTTTAAAAGAGCTTTACGGGGATTGAGAGACTCAGTTGCCTAATTCCGTGTGATTTTTCTCTTACTTGATGGTCATTAAAAAACGAAATTTTCGTGTTAAATAAGTAGTTTTTGTATCTTTTAAAAGAACTTTACAGGGATTGAGAGACTCAGTTGCCTAATTCCGTGTGATTTTTCTTTACTTGGTGGTCATTAAAAACGAAATTTTTGTGTTAAATAAGTAGTTTTTGTATCTTTTAAAAGAGCTTTACGGGGATTGAGAGACTCAGTTGCCTAATTCCGTGTGATTTTTCTTTACTTGATGGTCATTAAAAACGAAATTTTTGTGTTAAATAAGTAGTTATTGTAACTTTTAAAGGAGCTTTACGGGGATTGAGAGACTCAATCGCCTAATTCCGTGTGATTTTTCTTTACGTGATGGTCATTAAAAAACGAAATTTTTGTGTTAAATAAGTAGTTTTGTATCTTTTAAAAGAGCTTTACGGGGATTGAGAGAGTCAGTTGCATAATTCCGTGTGATTTTTCTTTACTTGATGGTCATTAAAAACGAAATTTTTGTGTTAAATAAGTAGTTTTTGTATCTTTTAAAAGAGCTTTAAGGGGTTTGAGAGACTCAGTTGCCTGATTCCGTGTGATTTTTTTTACTTGGTAGTCATTAAAAACGAAATTTTGTGTTAAATAAGTAGTTTTTGTATCTTTAAAAGAGCTTTACGAGGATTGAGAGACTCAGTTGCCCAATTCCGTGTGATTTTTCTTTACTTGGTGGTCGTTAAAAACGAAATTTTTGTGTTAAATAAGTAGTTTTTGTATCTTTTAAAAGAGCTTTACGGGGTTTGAGAGACTCAGTTGCCTAATTCCGTGTGGTTTTTCTTTACTTGGTAGTCATTAAAAACGAAATTTTTGTGTTAAATAAGTAGTTTTTCTATCTTTTAAAAGAGCTTTAAGGGGTTTGAGAGACTCAGTTGCCTGTTTCCGTGAGGTTTTTGTTTACTTGGTGGTTGTTAAAAACGAAATTTTTGTGTTAAATAAGTAGTTTTTGCATCTTTTAAAAGAGCTTTACGGGGTTTGAGAGACTCAGTTGCCTAATTCCGTGTGGTTTTTCTTTACTTGGTAGTCATTAAAAACAAAATTTTCGTGTTAAATAAGTAGTTTTTGTATCTTTTAAAAGAGCTTTAAGGGGTTTGAGAGACTCAGATGCCTGTTTCCGTGTGGTTTTCTTTACTTGGTGGTCATTAAAACGAAATTTTTGTGTTAAATAAGTAGTTTTTGTATCTTTTAAAAGAGCTTTAAGGGGTTTGAGAGACTCTGTAATGCAGTAGTTTTTCAGTAAAGACACTCGATATCCTAAAAGTGTTTAATTCAAACTTTTTTAAAACTTCGAAATTTTTTCAACTTTATTTATTTTTTTCTTTCTGTACATAACTTAAAATGTCAAAATATGCTTACAGTTCTAACAATTGCGCTCTGTGATTGGTCAGAGACACGATGTGACTTTCCCACTGGTATTCTATGACTGGTTATTGACACAACCTAATCTATTGCATGTATTAAATCAGTATTTTTTACGCAGTGGAACGATAAACACATAAGTCATATCTTTAAAAAAAAAAAGTGAAGATGGAGCATTTTAATAAAGTGTGTTTACAACAAGGTTATTGTAGCATTGAATGCCGACAAAGAGAAATATTTAAACTTTGAAACAAGTACAGGTGGTAGCACTATTGGAAATGTATGCATGCATTGTCACGACAGTAAGGAATTAAATTTCTTTGGAATACCGAAAAAATTCAACTCTTATGTTGGTGGTTATGCGAGATTGAGATCTCCAGAGATGATTGCACTCAAAGAGAATGCCAACATAAAAATAATCATTGATGATAGAGGACAACTCCTTGCTACTGTTGCAGGTAACACATTACCTACTGATACATCCAATCGTCACCTTTCAGGTATTAGCATTCAACGGAAGATCAATAAAAGAAAGGCCTACTCTTCTACTAATATCGTAAACCATATCTTGTCTACGTGCCGAAACTGTTACCTGTGTAAAAATAATGTGATAATAGACAGTGAAATTGCCAGAAAAATAAAAAGGGCATTGTCAGAAAATATCACGATGGAATATAAAGATGAATCGATGAAAAACAATGCACCAGCAAACGTTACTGCCATTGGTCAAACAGTCATTGAACCAAATAATACCAAAGACGAAAAGCATATTGAGCCTTTTGATGAGACACCAGTAAAAATTGTGTATGACTCAAAATGGGATAATGATTATTCTACTGATTACGAACTAAGAGAAGACAATAGCTATAATATCAAGAGAGAACATGGTGAACTATTTTATGGAACAGATTCAAAATGTCCAAAGTTAATTGTTGATATTAATAATGTATCATAATATATTTTTTGTATTAATATTCTACATAGCATTATTTCATTAAAAATATATTTTGCATTACATTGTTATGTGTTCATTATTTTTAGAGTAAGCTAGCATATCAAACGTTTAGAATGTCTAATAAAACGTCGGAGATGTAAGAAAAGGAATTTGCATACATCTATTGTCAGACACATGGGGACAAATTTTTCTTGAATTCACCTCCTGGATAAATAAAAAAAGACATTTCATTCAAGAAATTATGACGAAACTCTAAGTAAGCTACAAACTCTGTCTTGAAGTTACCTCATGGATACACAATGCAGAAATTTCATTTAAGAAATTATCAAAAATTGTAAGTAAGTAGCAAATTCTTTCAAAAATATGTTAATACGTTTAAGCAATAAATATCTTTAAGCTTAACCCGTCTTTATTCTTTAGAATAGTTTTATTCATTTCATTAAATTATGAAGAAATTGTAAGTAAGTAACAATAGCTTTCTTGAATTCGCTTCCTGGACACAATACAGATATTTAATTCAAGAAATAATAATAAAATCGCAAGTAAGTAATAAAGTCTTTATTGTTTTCCCCTATTGGATACACAATACTGAAATTTCATTCAAGAAATTATGAAGGAATTCTAAAAAAGGTAACACACTCATGTTACCTCATGGATACACAATGCAGAAATTTCATTTAAGAAATTATCAAAAATTTTAAGTAAGTAGCAAATTCTTTCTTGAATTCGCCTCCTGGGTAAATAAAAAAGACAGTTCATTAAAGAAATTATGAAAAAAAATTGTAAGTAAGTAGCAAATTCTTTCTTGAATTCACCTGCTGAATAAACAAAAAAGACATTTCGTTCGAGAAATTATGACAAAATTCCAAGTAAGTAACAAACTCTTTATTGTTTTTCATGACTTAGATACACGATGTAGAAATTTAATTCAAGAAATTATGAAAAAATTCTCAGTAAGTAGCAATTTCTTTCTTGAAGTCAACTCTTGGATACACAATACGGAAATTTCATTTAGAAATTATGAAAAAAAAACAATTTCTTTCTTGAAGTCAACTCTTGGATACACAATACAGAAATTTCATTCAAGAAATTATGAAAATATTTGTAAGTAAGTAACAAACTCTTTTTGTTTTCACCTCTTGGATATACAGTACAGATACTTCATTCAAGAAATTATGAAAAAATCGCAAGTAAGTAACTTTTTTTTCTCTTTATCAAAAACAATTTTCACTTAGCTACACGATGTAGAAATTTAATTCAAGAAATTAGGAAAAAAAATTCTCAGTAAGTAACAATTTCTTTCTTGAAGTCAACTCATGGATACACAATACGGAAATTTCATTCAAGAATTTCATGACTTAGATACACGATGTAGAAATTTGATTCAAGAAATTATGAAAAAATTCTCAGTAAGTAACAATTTCTTTCTTGAAGTCATCTCTTGGATACACAATGCGGAAATTTCATTCAAGAAATTATGAAAATATTTGTAAGTAAGTAACAAACTCTTTATTGATTTCACCTCTTGGATATACAGTACAGATACTTCATTCAAGAAATTGTGAAAAAATCGCAAGTAAGTAACTTTTTTTTCTCTTTATCACAAACAATTTTCACTTAGCTAAATGATGTAGAAATTTAATTCAAGAAATTATTGAAAAATTCTCAGTAAGTAACAATTTCTTTCTTGAAGTCAACTCTTGGATACGCAATACGGAAATTTGATTCAATAAATTATGAAAAAATTGTAACTAAGTAGCAAATTCTTTCTTGAATTTACCTGCTGGACAAACAAAAAAGAAATTTCGTTCAAGAAATTATGACAAAATTCTAAGTAAGTAACAAACTCTTTATTGTTTTCACGAGTTAGATATACGACGTAGAAATTTAATTCAAGAAATTATGAAAAATTCTCAGTCTAAGTAGCAAATTCTTTCTTGAATTCACCTGTTGGATAAACAAAAAAAAAAACAAAAAAGACATTTCGTTCAAGAAATTATGACAAAATTCTAAGTAAGTAACAAACTTTATTGTTTTCACGAGTTAGATATACGATGTAGAAATTAAATTCATGAAATTATGAAAAAAATTCTCAGTAAGTAACCATTTCTTTCTTGAAGTTAACTCTTGGATACACAATACGGAAATTTCATTCAAGAAATTATGAAAATATTTGTAAGTAAGTAACAAACTCTTTATTAATTTCACCTCTTGGATATACAGTACAGATACTTCATTCAAGAAATTATGAAAAAATCGCAAGTAAGTAGCTTTTTTTTTTCTTTATCACAAACAATTTTCACTTAGCTACACGATGTGGGAAATTTAATTCAAGAAATTATGAAAAAATTTTCAGTAAGTAACAATTTCTTTCTTGAAGTCAACTCTTGGATACACACAATACGGAAATTTCATTCAAGAAATTATAAAAAATATTTGTAAGTAAGTAACAAGCTCTTTATTGATTTCACCTCTTGGATATACAGTACAGATACTTCATTCAAGAAATTATGAAAAAATCGCAAGTAAGTAGCTTTTTTTTCTTTATCACAAACAATTTTCACTTAGCTACACGATGTGGGAAATTTAATTCAAGAAATTATGAAAAAATTTTCAGTAAGTAACAATTCTTTCTTGAAGTCAACTCTTGGATACACACAATACGGAAATTTCATTCAAGAAATTATAAAAAATATTTGTAAGTAAGTAACAAGCTCTTTATTGATTTCACCTCTTGAATATACAGTACAGATACTACATTCAAGAAACGTGATTAAACACGTTTTGAAACTACATGCTATTTGTATGCCTTTCCTTGGCACCTTTCCAAACGAGCGGGGATTCCCCACTGGTTCCTACACATTGCAAAAAAAGTGAGCAGTACGAAAACTCCACGTTTTCAACCAGACTGGTTTTTTAGGGACCAATAAGGAGAGATATGCAAATTCGACATAGCTTTATTTCATTTTTTTAAGGTTCATTTAGACGAAGTTACGTGCGCGCACGTAACTTCGTCTAAATGAACCTTAAAAAAATGAAATAAAGCTATGTCGAATTTGCATATCTCTCCTTATTGGTCCCTAAAAAACCAGTCTGGTTGAAAACGTGGAGTTTTCGTACTGCTCACTTTTTTGCAATGTGTAGGAACCAGTGGGGAATCCCCGCTCGTTTGGAAAGGTGCCAAGGAAAGGCATACAAATAGCATGTAGTTTCAAAACGTGTTTAATCACGTTTCTTGAATGTAGTATCTGTACTGTATATTCAAGAGGTGAAATCAATAAAGAGCTTGTTACTTACTTACAAATATTTTTTATAATTTCTTGAATGAAATTTCCGTATTGTGTGTATCCAAGAGTTGACTTCAAGAAAGAAATTGTTACTTACTGAAAATTTTTTCATAATTTCTTGAATTAAATTTCCCACATCGTGTAGCTAAGTGAAAATTGTTTGTGATAAAGAAAAAAAAGCTACTTACTTGCGATTTTTTCATAATTTCTTGAATGAAGTATCTGTACTGTATATCCAAGAGGTGAAATCAATAAAGAGCTTGTTACTTACTTACAAATATTTTTTATAATTTCTTGAATGAAATTTCCGTATTGTGTGTATCCAAGAGTTGACTTCAAGAAAGAAATTGTTACTTACTGAAAATTTTTCATAATTTCTTGAATTAAATTTCCCACATCGTGTAGCTTAAGTGAAAATTGTTTGTGATAAAGAAAAAAAAAAGCTACTTACTTGCGATTTTTTCATAATTTCTTGAATGAAGTATCTGTACTGTATATCCAAGAGGTGAAATTAATAAAGAGTTTGTTACTTACTTACAAATATTTTCATAATTTCTTGAATGAAATTTCCGTATGTGTATCCAAGAGTTGACTTCAAGAAAGAAATGGTTACTTACTGAGAATTTTTTTCATAATTTCATGAATTTAATTTCTACATCGTATATCTAACTCGTGAAAACAATAAAGTTTGTTACTTACTTAGAATTTTGTCATAATTTCTTGAACGAAATGTCTTTTTTGTTTTTTTTTTTGTTTATCCAACAGGTGAATTCAAGAAAGAATTTGCTACTTAGACTGAGAATTTTTTCATAATTTCTTGAATTAAATTTCTACGTCGTATATCTAACTCGTGAAAACAATAAAGAGTTTGTTACTTACTTAGAATTTTGTCATAATTTCTTGAACGAAATTTCTTTTTTGTTTGTCCAGCAGGTAAATTCAAGAAAGAATTTGCTACTTAGTTACAATTTTTTCATAATTTATTGAATCAAATTTCCGTATTGCGTATCCAAGAGTTGACTTCAAGAAAGAAATTGTTACTTACTGAGAATTTTTCAATAATTTCTTGAATTAAATTTCTACATCATTTAGCTAAGTGAAAATTGTTTGTGATAAAGAGAAAAAAAAGTTACTTACTTGCGATTTTTTCACAATTTCTTGAATGAAGTATCTGTACTGTATATCCAAGAGGTGAAATCAATAAAGAGTTTGTTACTTACTTACAAATATTTTCATAATTTCTTGAATGAAATTTCCGCATTGTGTATCCAAGAGATGACTTCAAGAAAGAAATTGTTACTTACTGAGAATTTTTTCATAATTTCTTGAATCAAATTTCTACATCGTGTATCTAAGTCATGAAATTCTTGAATGAAATTTCCGTATTGTGTATCCATGAGTGACTTCAAGAAAGAAATTGTTACTTACTGAGAATTTTTTTCTAATTTCTTGAATTAAATTTCTACATCGTGTAGCTAAGTGAAAATTGTTTTTGATAAAGAGAAAAAAAAAGTTACTTACTTGCGATTTTTTCATAATTTCTTGAATGAAGTATCTGTACTGTATATCCAAGAGGTGAAAACAAAAAGAGTTTGTTACTTACTTACAAATATTTTCATAATTTCTTGAATGAAATTTCTGTATTGTGTATCCAAGAGTTGACTTCAAGAAAGAAATTGTTTTTTTTTCATAATTTCTTAAATGAAATTTCCGTATTGTGTATCCAAGAGTTGACTTCAAGAAAGAAATTGCTACTTACTGAGAATTTTTTCATAATTTCTTGAATTAAATTTCTACATCGTGTATCTAAGTCATGAAAACAATAAAGAGTTTGTTACTTACTTGGAATTTTGTCATAATTTCTCGAACGAAATGTCTTTTTTGTTTATTCAGCAGGTGAATTCATGAAAGAATTTGCTACTTACTTACAATTTTTTCATAATTTCTTAATGAACTGTCTTTTTTATTTACCCAGGAGGCGAATTCAAGAAAGAATTTGCTACTTACTTAAATTTTTTGATAATTTCTTAAATGAAATTTCTGCATTGTGTATCCATGAGGTAACATGAGTGTGTTACCTTTTTAGAATTCCTTCATAATTTCTTGAATGAAATTTCAGTATTGTGTATCCAATAGGGGAAAACAATAAAGACTTTATTACTTACTTGCGATTTTATTATTATTTCTGAATTAAATATCTGTATTGTGTCCAGGAAGCGAATTCAAGAAAGCTATTGTTACTTACTTACAATTTCTTCATAATTTAATGAAATGAATAAAACTATTCTAAAGAATAAAGACGGGTTAAGCTTAAAGATATTTATTGCTTAAACGTATTAACATATTTTTGAAAGAATTTGCTACTTACTTACAATTTTTGATAATTTCTTAAATGAAATTTCTGCATTGTGTATCCATGAGGTAACTTCAAGACAGAGTTTGTAGCTTACTTAGAGTTTCGTCATAATTTCTTGAATGAAATGTCTTTTTTTATTTATCCAGGAGGTGAAATTCAAGAAAAAATTTGTCCCCATGTGTCTGACAATAGATGTATGCAAATTCCTTTTCTTACATCTCCGACGTTTTATTAGACATTCTAAACGTTTGATATGCTAGCTTACTCTAAAAATAATGAACACATAACAATGTAATGCAAAATATATTTTTAATGAAATAATGCTATGTAGAATATTAATACAAAAAAATATATTATGATACATTATTAATATCAACAATTAACTTTGGACATTTTGAATCTGTTCCATAAAATAGTTCACCATGTTCTCTCTTGATATTATAGCTATTGTCTTCTCTTAGTTCGTAATCAGTAGAATAATCATTATCCCATTTTGAGTCATACACAATTTTTTACTGGTGTCTCATCAAAAGGCTCAATATGCTTTTCGTCTTTGGTATTATTTGGTTCAATGACTGTTTGACCAATGGCAGTAAGGTAAACGTTTGCTGGTGCATTGTTTTTCATCGATTCATCTTTATATTCCATCGTGATATTTTCTGACAATGCCCTTTTTATTTTTCTGGCAATTTCACTGTCTATTATCACATTATTTTTACACAGGTAACAGTTTCGGCACGTAGACAAGATATGGTTTACGATATTAGTAGAAGAGTAGGCCTTTCTTTTATTGATCTTCCGTTGAATGCTAATACCTGAAAGGTGACGATTGGATGTATCAGTAGGTAATGTGTTACCTGCAACAGTAGCAAGGAGTTGTCCTCTATCATCAATGATTATTTTTATGTTGGCATTCTCTTGAGTGCAATCATCTCTGGAGATCTCAATCTCGCATAACCACCAACATAAGAGTTGAATTTTTTCGGTATTCCAAAGAAATTTAATTCCTTACTGTCGTGACAATGCATGCATACATTTCCAATAGTGCTACCACCTGTACTTGTTTCAAAGTTTAAATATTTCTCTTTGTCGGCATTCATGCTACAATAACCTTGTTATGTAAACACACTTTATTAAAATGCTCCATCTTCACTTTTTTTTTTTAAAGATATGACTTATGTGTTTATCGTTCCACTGCGTAAAAAATACTGATTTAATACATGCAATAGATTAGGTTGTGTCAATAACCAGTCATAGAATACCAGTGGGAAAGTCACATCGTGTCTCTGACCAATCACAGAGCGCTGTCAATAACCGGTCATAGAATGCCAGTGGGAAAGTCACATCGTGTCTCTGACCAATCACAGAGCGCAATTGTTAGAACTGTAAGCATATTTTGACATTTTAAGTTATGTACAGAAAGAAAAAAATAAATAAAGTTGAAAAATTTCGAAGTTTTAAAAAAGTTTGAATTAAACACTTTTAGGATATCGAGTGTCTTTACTGAAAAACTACTGCATTACAGAGTCTCTCAAACCCCTTAAAGCTCTTTAAAAGATACAAAAACTACTTATTTAACACAAAAAATTTCGTTTTTAATGACCACCAAGTAAAGAAAAACCACACGGAAACAGGCATCTGAGTCTCTCAAAACCCTTAAAGCTCTTTTAAAAGATACAAAAAAACTACTTATTTAACACGAAAATTTTGTTTTTAATGACTACCAAGTAAAGAAAAACCACACGGAATTAGGCAACTGAGTCTCTCAAACCCCGTAAAGCTCTTTTAAAAGATGCAAAAACTACTTATTTAACACAAAAATTTCGTTTTTAACAACCACCAAGTAAACAAAAACCTCACGGAAACAGGCAACTGAGTCTCTCAAACCCCTTAAAGCTCTTTTAAAAGATAGAAAAACTACTTATTTAACACAAAAATTTCGTTTTAATGACTACCAAAGTAAAGAAAAACCACACGGAATTAGGCAACTGAGTCTCTCAAACCCCGTAAAGCTCTTTTAAAAGATACAAAACTACTTATTTAACACAAAAATTTCGTTTTTAACGACCACCAAGTAAAGAAAAATCACACGGAATTGGGCAACTGAGTCTCTCAATCCTCGTAAAGCTCTTTTAAAAGATACAAAAACTACTTATTTAACACAAAAATTTCGTTTTTAATGACTACCAAGTAAAAAAAATCACACGGAATCAGGCAACTGAGTCTCTCAAACCCCTTAAAGCTCTTTTAAAAGATACAAAAACTACTTATTTAACACAAAAATTTCGTTTTTAATGACCATCAAGTAAAGAAAAATCACACGGAATTATGCAACTGACTCTCTCAATCCCCGTAAAGCTCTTTTAAAAGATACAAAACTACTTATTTAACACAAAAATTTCGTTTTTTAATGACCATCACGTAAAGAAAAATCACACGGAATTAGGCGATTGAGTCTCTCAATCCCCGTAAAGCTCCTTTAAAAGTTACAATAACTACTTATTTAACACAAAAATTTCGTTTTTAATGACCATCAAGTAAAGAAAAATCACACGGAATTAGGCAACTGAGTCTCTCAATCCCCGTAAAGCTCTTTTAAAAGATACAAAAACTACTATTTAACACAAAAATTTCGTTTTTAATGACCACCAAGTAAAGAAAAATCACACGGAATTAGGCAACTGAGTCTCTCAATCCCTGTAAAGTTCTTTTAAAAGATACAAAAACTACTTATTTAACACGAAAATTTCGTTTTTAATGACCATCAAGTAAAGAAAAATCACACGGAATTAGGCAACTGAGTCTCTCAATCCCCGTAAAGCTCTTTTAAAAGATACAAAAACTACTTATTTAAACAAAAGTTTCGTTTTTAATGACCATCAAGTAAAGAACAATCACACGGAATTAGGCAACTGAGTCTCTCAATCCCCGTAAAGCTCTTTTAAAAGATACAGAAACTACTTATTTAACACAAAAATTTCGTTTTTAATGACCGTCAAGTAAAAAAAAATCACACGGAATTAGGCAACTGAGTCTCTCAATCCCCGTAAAGCTCTTTTAAAAGATACAAAAACTACTTATTTAACACGAAAATTTCGTTTTTAATGACCATCAAGTAAAGAAAAATCACACGGAATTAGGCAACTGAGTCTCTCAATCCCCGTAAAGTTCTTTTAAAAGATACAAAAACTACTTATTTAACACAAAGAACCCCCATGTAACTGAACCCCCGTGCAACTCACCCCTCTATGCAACCCACCCCCCTCATAACACTTTTCAGCCATTTCTTTTTAAATTGACAATATTTTTCAAACGTTACTTACGTATTATACAGACCACATCGGCGAGGTAAAGCTAGGTCAAGTCACAATGTCATTCTATCGTTACTTTTCAATTAAGCTATTGAATACTTTCTAGCAATGTCCCTTGTAAGCGTCTACGCAAATATCTTTTCGCAAAAAATTCGCAAATCTCGTAAACTAAAGAAGTAATTACCCTTTTCATAAGCATTAGTCCTTCTATTAATGAACCCATGAAGCGAAACCAGTCTTATAGCATCACACAATCTCGCTCCTAGTTCCAAAAATGGAATGCATGTAGCGTTCGTAGTAATAGGTTTAAAAACCTATTAGCCAAGTTTAAAAAAAAAAAAACCTACTAATCAACTTACAGATGAATGACCACGGAACTTTCTCTAATCGACTGACACCCGTACAATTACTTGAAAACCTAAACACATATCTATGCCTTCAACCTGTTTGTACGGGGGCCCCATAGAAATGGAACCTACTACTCTACTTACGTAGTTGCCAGCTGAAACACTTCTGAAGTGACTGAGGAGGATTTTCAGAACTGTCGCCTACTTTCTAGGGCTATGATAAGAGAACGGTTGAGAGGAATAAGACGCGTTTTGCGGATAAAGGATGAAAAAATACCAAAGATCGTCCTTTTCGGCCATCCATCTAGGGCAACCGAAAAGCAGGTCATCTCCGAACGGTGTGAGAATATGTCGTAAGAAAGGAAATAAAAGAAAATTGGAACCTCTTGGGAAGGCGTAAAGAGGGAGGCTTTGAATAGATTAGGATGAAAGAGAAGCGTGTCCAGCTATGTTGGCCTCAAGGTGCAGGGTGCTGCAGTAATTTGTTTGTAACAATAGGGGTAGTGTTGCCTGAAGCTGATATCCTTGCGGCTCGATTTTAAAAGCGTAAGTGTGGCACTATATGAGCCTGGTACCTCAGAAAAAAGAGGATAAACACACTGAATAATGAATCCTGAAGGACATAAATTTAGAGTGGGGCAACCTCAGAGAAGGTTTTTGTAATGAAGGATACAGCAAATATATATAGGACCTGATTTTTTTATTCGTATTTTTTTTTTAATTTGTCTCTTACCTTAACTCTGAATTTTGCAAATTAGCACGTTTTAAGCAAAAAAAAAAAAGAAAATAGAAAGAAGTTGATTTAGTGGAGCATATAGAAACAAATCTTAATTGTTGCTTTGACACGATTTTCTTATAGCGGAGGGTAGTTTTCCTCGTGGGGCATAATTGAAAACATAGAGGTGTGGAGCCATATCAGGTAAGAAAAACATGTCTCAACTCAAGATGTGATAATCATTTACTTTGTAGAAAAGAAATTCGTATGTGGAACGTTAGGTGTAGAAGTGACCACCAACCATCTGATCATCTTCAACCAAATATAACATTCACTACAAACTTAGAGGTTCAGACAGGGATACAATTTAACTAAACCTTGGCGGAGAAGTTGGGTAGTTGGGTAGTACACAGCATCCTGTTTTTCGCGAGTGCTCACCTCTATGGGTGCCCATCCCCGCGTTCAATAAGTTGATTGTAACTAATTTTTGAGATCTTTGGGTATTTAGATTTTGAGATGGGCACGGGCATTGACATGGGCAGTTGGGTAGTACACAGCATCCTATTTTCCGCGAGTGCTCACCTCTATGGGTGCCCATCCCGCGTTCAATAAGTTCATTGTAACTAATTTTTGAGATCTTTGCTGATGGGCATTTAGATTTTGAGATGGGCATGGGCATTGACATGGGCAGTTGGGTAGTACACAGCATCCTATTTTCCGCGAGTGCTCACCTCTATGGGTGCCCATCCCCGCGTTCAAATAAGTTCATTGTAACTAATTTTTGAGATCTTTGCTGATGGGCATTTAGATTTTGAGATGGGCATGGGCATTGACAGCGCATAAGCACACTGCTCAAAAATAGTGATGCTTGTGTTCCATTTTTAAAATGACCGCGATACTCGTGGACGATGTTCACCAAAGTTTTGTTTATTTCCACCAAGTATCGAATTCAATATTTTGATTAGCTTTTCAATAGGGATGTAAACAAAAGTTTGTTATAGGTTTAGAGACTCCAAAAAAAATATTACCATAATATCATAGTTTAGCTTGAATCGACGTTATAGACAAGTGAATATTTCAGCGCAGTATTTGAGTGATATTAAAAGACACTTCAATATTGGGAGCATGATCAGACACGGTCCAAAAAAAGGGCTTCTCTAAAATAAGTTGCATCGGCCCCAAGGGTTTCAGGAAGGACCGTAGAGCAGTTAGCTAATTTTGAATACACAATAGGTGATATTGCGCAACGAGGGAGGGAGCAATCTTTTGAAAGGCAGGCAGGCACAGTCTAGTTGAGTGGATGTCACAAAGAGGACACGACTAGTAACCGGAGTGGGAGGGACAAGATGAGTGTGGGCCGCCACGAGGAATGGCAGGTTGTTGATGGGTTGACAAGGAGTAAATGAACATGGGGTGTGATGTTAGACACCCTGCGTGAACCTGCTCATACTAATCTTAGTCCACAATTTGGATGGTGAAAGGTATCATGCAAATGCTTGGCTCAAAACCCGTCATAGGTCCAACCTATGTGGAAGCACCACCTCTGATGCTGAGGATGGTTAAAATGGGGTTTGGCTCCGTTCTCCATCCAAGGAATGCATTGCGCTTGCCTTTGCCTACCACCCGACAAGGTTTCTTTTAACTAGTTATAATTCAGCAAAATAAGCCTTGGACCAAACTGACCTCTAGCTGACGACCTATGGCATGCCCACGGACAACCCGTTTGGAATTATTTACGGTAGTCTAGTGCAATGTATGGGGTCTTAGAACTAAATTTGACTAGTTCCTATATGTGGCGAACTCTGTCAAACGATCTATTATTTACATTACTGAGACCAATCTCAACCATAATATACCGATCAGTGATATTGCCATATAGGGGTATACGCTCCTCAAGCAGGACCGAGCCCACACTGACGGTGCAAAACGGGGAGAAGGATGTTTTTCCGTTTATATACAGAGCCATATACCATGCTTAAGTCTAAATCTCCCAAACTTAGCAGGCGAAGAGCCTCTGTGGGTTAGGGTGACACTCCCAAATAAGTCAGCGATCATTGGGACTAAATATAACCCCCAACCTGCCATATCAGTAGCTACCTTGAAACTTGCCTTGATTACATTCGGGATAAATACGCCAAGTTTGCCATCAGCCTGGACAGAGATTTTACACGTCCATCATTGACAGAACTCGATACCTACCATGGCCCAAACAGATCATCTTGTCTTGATCTATTTCTTACGGATCATTCAAATACCTTTCAGGTTGACGCTCATACTTTCACAAAGGAACACGTTGCCGTCATTGCACGTGGAAATTTTCGTATTCCTCACCCTATAAAACACTAGTGACAAATCTGGCAAAAAAAAAAGAGAGGAGATTATGTTGGCATAAGAAACGCACTTGCTTCTGAGCAACGGTAGCCTTCTTCCTTGAAGGGTTGAGAAAGCTACAAAAAGCTACCAGCTGGCTGTAGTCGACTGTATCACAGGTTACATCCCATCGAAGCGGAGCCAAGTATCCAGCAATAACACACCTGGGTCAATGTCCACTGCGAAAAAGTTATCAAAGCGAAACAGAAAGCACAAAAGCGATGGCCACTCTCAAAGAGCGAAAAGGACAGATTTGATTTCATAAAAGCCCGTAAAGACACAGTTCGCATAATTTGACAATCACGTATCCAATAGAAAGAGAAATTCGCTTCTAAGCTTCAAAATGCCTGTGTAAACCTTTCTTTTTTCTGATAAAAGGTTTACTTTGATAAGCCTTTTGGTAACGTAGCCGAATCATTCAGTTATGGGTTATCGAGGAGGATGTAAAAGAGACTGTTTCTCTATAAACTATGTGTTTATTATACAAAGCCAATACTATACAAGAGCTTGACTGCGTCAAGACAAGACAGGAACTAACTCTAAACGCTTCAGAAATTCAATATATAATCACTTCCAAGGTCCGTTGAATTGCACATCAACAAATCAAAAACCCCATATCTGTAAACTTTGGAAGTGGGCCTTTCCGGGTCGAAACCCATAATTAAAATTCCGAATATTACTTTATCAAAAGTCCATTTCCTAGTCAAATCCCATTTCCTTGATAACTATATTAATTCTGAATATTCTGTCAAAAGTTCATTTCCTAGTCAAATCCCATTTCCTTGATAACTATATTAATCCTGAATATTTGCTGCAATTCCTAAAAGTTTACACCTGTGCCAAGAGCTCGTGGAGGTTGTCAAAGAGCCCTTACTGTCATCTAAAGGAACTTCAATGCGACGGGACTATGTACAAGATCCACCTTCAAAGACCAAAGCTCTCGCCGAGGCCTCTGCCAAATTCTCAAATCTGGAAGACGACGGTAAAGAAGTTCCCCGCTGCCCTTAATCGCTTAAAGTATTCCACTCCTTAGATTCCTGATGTGACCAATGGGTTCCGACATTATGCCTAATGTTTTCTTGAAGACTCTGTTATTCCTATACCTAAATCAGAAGGCGATCCATTGAGCGTGGTCCACAATAGGCCTATCCACCTCCTCTGCTGCATTGGGAAAATTTACGAAAAGGTCTGCAACTGCAGTTAAATAAACTTTTAGGCGACCACCAATATGGATTCCACCGGAAGCATGTCTTCACCTAGTTTCCGGTTCCTCCAGTTACTGCAGTATAGTGTCAAAGAAGCTATCCTTCAAAACTGAAGGATATAATATCAATATTCTTGTGGAGGGCTCCTATGGCGTCCATTAAAGATAATAAAGTTTTTTCGTGAAATTCCGCACCGTAAAGTTTTGTCCCGCTCACACAAGAACTTCCCCCTTTTGACTCTACAGGAATTTTTCATAGTAAATGACTGAATTCATCTGACATAGAGCTGAAAAAACTATGTTCTTAAACATTTTTTTCTTTTAATAAGTAAGGCTTATATGATTTTTTTTTTTTTGTCTAACCCTTATTCTTTGACCAAGCAAAAAATTAAAACAAGTATACACTATTATATATTTATGTGTGGTTTATTTGAAATTCTTCACTAGTCTTCTGCTATTGGCTGACCTCGGTGGACTTTCTTGAAAAAGTTAAAGAAAGTTCAACTTTTTTCCGAAAGCAATAAAGTCAACTAAGTTATGTGAGGTAAACGGTTTATTAACTTTATGGGCAGCTTTATTAACTTTATTGACGCCGTGGGAATCCCGCATTGGTGATCAAGGTTCCTTTGCCCCTTCTCCGCCATATGAGATAGGAACTATAACCTTCAATTAAATCCAGAGAAAATACAAAATGACAAAATATTCTGCCTAAGGAAGATCAGTTGATAAGATCGTTTTATTAGGTAGGGTTAAAACCTTAGCAGAATAGAGTCTGATGACAATACAAAGATAAATGTGAGCAATATTTCCACATAAGAGAGACCACCCTCTTAAGGACACATACAGATAGGCTAAATAAACATCCCATAAATAAAACCATCCTTTTCTAAAGGGTTAGAATGACAGGGTGATATCCAAGCAGCAGTAGATCTACAGCCGCCATCTGATTTCAGTTCTTCAGGTAAAGAAAGAAGAATGCTGATTTCTTCAAAGAAAACATTCGTTATATATAAATAGGCTATGTCATGGACGTTTCATTTCATTTGGAAAATACATTTTTTCTCTTTTCGAGTGACTGATTGTAAAGAGATATTGCAATTGTCACATAGGAGATATTTATTTGTTTGTCACATATGAGATATTTATTTGTCACATAGGAGACTAATAAAGTCCGGTGATCAAACAGTCTATATAATATAAACGTCACGTTCAACAGAACTTGTTGCAAATAATTGCAATAACTTTTTGAATAAGCATAACTATCATGCTTTATTGAATGCGGTTTGAACATCAAAATGAATTTCTTGGAAAAGAAAAAATGATCTTAAAAATCCACAGAACCTTTGAAACTCAGGAAAAATATGGTTTGCTTATACTGATAGACAGTGGCGTCGTTTCGGGGAGGTAAGGGGGCAGTTGCCTCCAATAATTTGGAAAAAATTATCTATAGTCCATATCCCTTGACTCTCCGGATGGAAACCCCTCTCCCTCCCCCCAATAAAAATGCTGCAGCTACACCCCTGCTGATAGATAAAAATCACAGTTCATATAATTATCTATTTTATAGATAATTTATAGATAATTTGTATAATTAGTTTATAGATAATTCTATAAACTGTGATAAAAATACACCAAGAATATTAAATCTGTAAAACAGCTGATTGCAGTTTATTAAGGCTTGAACCACAATAAGCAAAATTAATTGCGATATGTTTCAACAAGTACTTTTGGATTCAAATCAATAATTGAAATTGCCTATTGTGCGCCAAAAATCTAAAAAATTACTTGCAATAAGCTTATTGAACGCGGGGATGGGCACCCATAGAGGTGAACACCCACGGAAAATAGGATGCTGTGTTGAACTAGTATTTGGAAAGAATATCATATTCTTGAGGAGTAAAATTTTTCTGAGACAAGAAAACTATTTACCTTACTCTAATTTGTCCAGACTTGCCCACTCCCCTGGAAGTTCTCCTTGAGGCTCGTGAATAAACGTTTAGTTTTACACTCGTTTTAACCTCCTTCCCAATATTTTTTTTGCATAGGGGTTTCAAAACAGCAGAATATCACACCTTTTTTTTGGCATACAGTTTATAGAAAGTATTCACGCTACTCCACTACTCCACCAAGGTTTGGTTACTTGTATCCCTGTCTGAGCCTCCAAATTTGAAGTAATTAAGATATTTTGGTTGAAGATAGATTCCCACAAATCTCTGTTTGCCTCAGGCTAACATACCTTCACACACTCTTGCACCATCCTAACCTATTGAGAGCTTCACTCTTCACAACCTCCCATGAAGTTCCGATTTCCTTAAATACTCCCCTATGACCTGTTCCCAAACCATTCAGGAAAGGCCTGCTTTTCGTTTGGTACCATATTAAAAAGTCAACCGGAGAATAGTTTCATCTGACAAAAATGAGCCAAAACCAAATAGTTGAAACCAACAAAACTTAATTCAAAATAAATTTAAACCAGTAAAAATTAATGTACTCAAGACAGAAAAATCCGCCACCTAAATGACAAAAACAAACTTATAAAATTCAATCCAAAACTCAATTGAGGAAACTTTAAAACAGGAAACATATCTTTACATTTGATACAGGCTAATTTTGAATCATAGGCAGCGCGCTAGCGCTGTCTAAGTAAAGAACGATGTGGGCACAATGTTTTTTTTTTTTCTCCATACCCGTGCACTTCGTATCGAAGGAGTTGTCGTAGAAGCTTCGAAAAGGGCTCATTTGATTGGAAATTGGAGTGGCTAGTGCCCTTTTTAATAGTCAAAAGTTATTGGAGGGTATCTAGCCCCCCCCCCCACGCCCATCATTCCCCCAAACACATCCAATCAAAATTTTGAGATAGCCATTTTGTTCAGCGTAGTTGATTTCCAGATAGAAAATATGTTTTGAGGAGGACACTCTCCCACAACCCTCAGGGCAAGGGTTTTAAGTTATGCCCTGAGGGCAGATAAGAACGATGTTGGCACAAGGTACTATTGATTTTTTTTTTTCTTTAGAGCAGGATACTTCATATGGAAGGGATCGTCGTAGAAACTTCAAAAGGGGCTCATTCGATTGGAAAATGAGAGTTCTAGTGCCCTTTTTAAGAGTCAAAAGTGGTTGGAGGGCAACTAGCCCCCCCCCCACGCCCATCATTCCCCCAAACACATAAAATCAAAATTTTGAGATAGCCACTTGGTTCAGCCTAGTTGATTTTCAGATACAAAATATGTTTTTGAGGAGGTCATTGAGGTCATTGAGGAGGGCAAGGGTTTTAAGTTATGCCCTGGGGGCTTATAAGGTTTAAATAGAAGGCGTTGTCGTAGGAACTTCAAAACAGGCTCATTCGATTGGAAATTTGAAGGGCTAGTACCCTTTTTAATAGTCGAAAATGATTGGAGGGCAACTAGCCCCCCCCCACGCCCATCATTCCCCCAAACACATCCAATCAAAATTTTTGAGATAGCCATTTTGTTCAGCGTAGTTGGTTTCCAGATAGCAAATATGTTTTTGAGGAGGACACTCCCCCACAACCCCCAGGGCAAGGGTTTTAAGTTACGCCCTGGGGGCATATAAGGTTTTTATAGAAGGTGTTGTCGTAGAAACTTCAAAAAAGGCTCATTCGACTGGAAATTCAAAGGGCTAGTGCCCTTTTAAATAGTCGAAAGTGATTGGAGGGCAACTAGCCCCCCACCCCCACGCCCAATATTTCCTCAAACACATCCAATCAAAATTTTGAGATAGCCATTTTGTTCAGCGTAGTTGATTTTTGGATAGAAAATATGTTTCTGAGGAGGACACTCCCCCAGAGCCCTCAGGGCAAGGGTTTTAAGTTATGCCTGGGGGCCTATAAGGTTTTTAGTGAAGGTGTTGTCTTAGAAACTTCAAAACAGGCTGATTCGATTGGAAACTCAAAGGGCTAGTGCCCTTTTTAATAGTCTAAAGTGATTGGAGGGCAATTAGCCCCCCCCCCCCCCCCCACGCCCATCCTTCCCTCAAATACATCCAATAAAAATTTTGAGATAGCCATTTTGTTCAGCGTAGTTGATTTCCACATAGAAAATATATTTTTGAGGAGGACACTCCCCAACAACCCTCAGGGCAAGGGTTTTAAGTTATGCCCTGGGGGCATATAAGGTTTTTATAGAAGGCGTTGTCGTAGATACTTCAAAAGGGGCTCATTCGATTGGAAATTCGAAGGGCTAGTACCCTTTTTCATATTCGAATGTGATTGGAGGGCAACTAGCGCCCCACGCCCGTCATTCCTCCAAACACAACCAATCCAAATTTTTAGATAGCCATTTTATTCAACGTAGTTGAAAGTTTTAGAAATTAGGTCTTTAAGGATGACAACCCCTCCCCCCACAGCCCTCAGGGCAATAGATTGGACCAATAGAGAGATTTCATATAAGCAGTCTTTATTTATCTCAAAGTCATAGCTGGAACTACATACTTATAACGTACAATGCATAAGATCGACTCTCCCTATGTAAGGGTTAAACACACAAATATATACTTGTCTTTCTACAGGTTTATGAATATTTTCTAGGAATCCTTTCACTTTTCACATTACTGGTTAAACCTATATTCAAAGAAATCCCTTGGATTCCGTGACAAACGAAAACTGCTGTGTTGCAACAAAAATATTGACAGCTAGGTTAATCTATTAACACAATTTAAATCAGGAAGAGACTTTACAATCCACCCCCCCCCCCACTTAAGGAGAACCAAAGTTCTTATTATTTCCCTTCAGATTTTCAATTTTAAAAAAGTTTCCTAGTATTACAAAGCAGAATATCCATAAAACAAACATAAAAATAGAACAAAAAAAATTAAAAGAACAAACAGCAAATACTAAATTAGGGTGTGCAATCATAAACATACACTGAAATCAAAATTGTTCTGTTTTGGCGGGGAATCACTTCTGCAGGATAAGTCCTTAAACTGTGTTTCCCTTCTCGGCCACAAAACTGGTAATCTTGACACTTGTTTTTAAGTGAAAGCCTTTTTGTTTACTAGGTGCGCAGTCCCTTACAATTGTCCCTACACGTAAACATATAAAATAGACTTAACAATAAATGTTATCACGTTTTAGTGTAGCGAGAGCCTATCTTTGCAGAGAATATATAAAAATGAGGATTGGTAATGATTCCAATTTTCTTAATAAAATCTGCTATAAAATTCAACTCAATTTTTATTACAATTAATCCATTTATTGAGGGCAAAATCTTGGTAACAGCAGCAATGTTATCCATATATATATATATGATTTCCTTTAACTAAATTGATGCACTATTTTATAAGAGATGTTAAAGAAAGGACATTGAATAACTAGTAAAAATATTTATACACACATGTTTTAAGATCTGAGTATCCTACCCAGAATGATCCGAATCTACATCCTCATAAAACCCTTGTGGGTGCCTTGATCGTTTTCCCGGGCCTAAATCTTGACCGAATTTCAGTTACTTCCTAAGGATGTATTTATACTAGTCACTTGAATCCCTGTTGAAAGAGTTCAAAATCGAGGGGTTGGTCCTCTTTTAATCATTTTAAAATAATTAGAATAGAACTCATAATTTCTCCTTCCTTTCTCACCGATCTATATTTCTCTTTCCTTTTTCGCCGATCTCTCCAATTCTCATGTATTGAAAAATGCAAATTTCTTTTAACCTTTCGAGTGTGTTTTTTTCCCCGAGCCATGTGCTCCTAACATTTCGTTTGAATATACCAATTCTGTATAAGAATTTCTGTATAAGAATTCACAAGAGAGTAAAGTAAGTAATACGGCACTAGACCCTTAAGGTCCAAACCGGCGGTGCTGATCTCCGTTTCGTGGCCCTTCAGCCAGGAAGTGCAATGGCGGGCTGGGGACCAGCCATCCTGTGCTTTCGCACACCCTTCCTGCTTACCTTCCCCAGATTTCTCCAGGTACCCATTTAGAACTGGGTCGACTGTGGCTATGGCCCAGGTAAAACAATTTTTTTTTTGGGTGTTATATGGATCCGAAGTTTTTCGGGTTTTTCTTGTAAATAATAATAGAGAATTGTACTTAGTCACACGTAATTCGTCCATGATTCTGCAGTAACCATGGCTTTAGACACCCTGAACTAATTCCCGACGTTTCCCTGTCGTCTAGTTCAGTCCCAATTTTTGTTTGAAACCCTGAACCATTTCCCGACGCTTCGCTGGCGTCTAGTTTAGTCCCATTTTTTTTGACACACTGAACCATTTCCCGACGCTTCCCTGGCGTCTAGTTCAGTCCCATTTTTGTTTAGACACCCTGAACCATCTCCCGACGCTTCCCTAGCGTCTAGTTTAGTCCTAATTTTTTTGACACCCTGAACCATTTCCCGACGCTTCCCTGGCGTCTAGTTCAGTCCCATTTTTTTTTTTTGACACCCTGAACCATTTCCCGACGCTTCCCTAGCGTCTAGTTCAGTCCCAATTTTTTTGACACCCTGGACCATTTCCCGACGCTTCCCTAGCGTCTAGTTCAGTCCCAATTTTTTTTTGACACCCTGAACCATTTCCCGACACTTCCCTGGCATCTAGTTCAGTCCCGTTTTTTTTTTTGACACCCTGAACCATTTCCCGACGCTTCCCTAGCGTCTAGTTCAGTCCAAATTTTTTTTTTCATATGTTATATTTCTCTCTATATTGATCATGTTATCCTCTACATTTTGATCATTTGTTATGCTCTACATTTTGATCATATGTTATCCTCTACATTTTGATCATATGTTATGCTCTACATTTTGATCATATGTTATCCTCTACATTTTGATCATATGTTATCCTCTACATTTTGATCATTTGTTATCCTCTACATTTTGTTCCATCTCTATATCTAAGAAAAAAAACTAAAAATTCTTTACTAGTACCATAATAAATTTCAATTACCGGCGACAGTTAAGACTTATAGTTTTTCTACCTCTATACTAATTCTATCCATCTATCTAGACTGGTTATTTAGGTAAGGAAAATCGATTCCCTCTTTCTGGCCCCTTCGAAATGGCCGACCCCTCTCCAAATGTTCATCTCCCATGCCCTTGCCCTGGGGGAGGCGGAGTCCATTTTTAATCATCATAGCAGCCGAAAAAATGCCGTTTTCGTCGCTTCTTTTTTTCAAAATTGAATCTACAGGGTTTAGCTCTGGAAGGTTATTCATCATTTTTAGAAATTAAATGTTTTCGTTTTTACTTTATCGAAGTTAGCATGTTCAGCGTTTAATTCTGAAATATTCATGATAAAATAAAATACAAGAAAATAGCTAGCCTAAGCACTCCTAATTTTTTCCTATGCGCACAAAATTTTAAGGCTCACACTTACTCTTTATGTTTTTCTACTGGATGCAGATCCCTCCAAGGTTTCTTCCTTGATGGCTGGAGATGACAGGAGATGGGCGTAAGTTGGTTGGTTTCGGTTGATGAAACTGCGGTGACTGTGAAACATTGAGAAGTTCAGACGACCCTGTATAAAAATATGTCTGGCCAGTATTTTGTTTACTTCTGGGGTCTGTTTGGATGAAATGGCATCAGTCTGGCTCTGCTATGGATGAACTGGGCTCGAAAAAGTACAGCACTTCTGACACCATTGTTGTAAGCTTTACTTTTGTTGTCTAATAGTTGGGCGAGTCCATCCAATAGTGCTTACAACTAGTATACCATTCTGCAGAGCAATATATTCAAGTCCAATAGAGATTTCATATAAGCAGTCTTTATTTATCTCAAAGCCATAGCTTGAACTACATACTTATAACGTACAATGCATAAGTTCGACTCTCCCTATCTAAGGGTTAAACACACAAATATATACTTGTCTTTCTACAGGTTTATGAATATTTTCTAGGAATCCTTTCACTTTTCACATTACTGGTTAAACCTATATTCAAAGAAATCCCTTGGATTCTGTGACAAACGAAAGCTGTGTTGCAACAAAAATATTGACAGCTAGGTTAATCTATTAACACAATTTAAATCAGGAAGAGACTTTACATAGTTGAAAGTTCCGGAAATTTTGTCGTTTATGATGATAACCCCCTCAGAGCCCTCACTGCAAGGGTTGTAAGTTATGCCCTGGGGCATATAAATTTTCATTGAAAATGTTGCCGTAGAAACTTCAAAAGGGAAACTTCAAATTGAAAGGGCTAGTGTCTTTTTTAATAGTTGAAAGTTATTGGATAGTGACTAACGCCCCTCTCACGCCCACCATTTTCCAAAACACATCCAATCAAAATTTTGAGATATAAATGTTTTGACTTTTATAACTTTAATAAATCAAATAATATTAACATTTTGATTACTAAATATCAGTATATGAATATTAAACTGACAATGCACATTCGTTTGTATTTTTTTCAGTAAAGTGCAAATTATGTTCTGGCCTTGGGAAGACATAGGGCTTTTGAGCCCAACTTATGTTAATCTCTGCTCGTTTTGAGTTTGACTCGGTTATTTATTGTAATTTCTGTTCGTTTTGGGTTTCATTTATTTATCGATGCTGATTTGTGGTAGTTTCACCTTTGGTAGATTATTTGATTTTATTTTTGCTCATTTTTTGTTTAATGGAGTTCTTTACTTTTCTTTGAAAAACTTTTTTTGTGGAAAAGGCTTTTTTAATTAATTATACCTAAAGACAGGAGATGATAGGGCCGTTACTTCCCTAAAAATTTACATGCATAATTCCATTTCTTGTCAGCCTTAAAATACGGTTTTGATGTTTTAACTCGCTCTCTCGGAACAATCTTTAGAGACTTTGGGCTGTGGGGCTTAGAGGCTCGAATCTCAGAAGTTTTAAGTGGGGAATGATCATGGCTGCTGCGATAGCTGCAGCCCAGTTAAGAACAAGCCTAGTTTCAGTGTTTGTTTTGAGGTTTTATTTATATATCGTCCTTTGGACTTTTATCAGTATTTTTTTTTTATTATTCTGCACTGAGGATTGTTGAGCGGAGGTCTCGACCGAAATATTCGCATAGTTTCCTTCTGTTTTTCACTGGCTGTTGTTACCCTCATTTCTCTCTTCTTTGCATTTTTTTCGTTTTGTAAAGAACAAACCACAGCCCATAATAACCAAATTTACAAACGTGTTAGAAAAAAAAGTCTCTAGTGAGAAAAATTGCCACGTGTAGCTGATTCAGGAACGGTAAAAAACAGTTTTAAATAAATAAAAAAAGTTTTTTCAACTGAAAGTAAGGAGCAAAATTTAAAAAACCTGAACAGAAATTTCTCGTATGTGAGGGCGACTGATCGTTTCTAAGCCCTCGCTTTTTACGTTGAAGTCTTGAAGTTCTTTAAAAATACATTTCATTAAAATTCAACTGCTGTTGAGTTTGAGCAGTCTTTCTTAAAGAATTATGGGAAAATGTCCAATGTCGCTCTTTACTTTCACGTGAAAAAACTTGTTTCTATTTAATTTCTGATCGTTTTTCAAGTCATGCAAGGAAATCCCCTTCCCTTCCCCTCGTATAAAATTTCTCCTGGAAAATTTGGCCAGAAACTTCCTCCCCCTGGAGAATTTTCTTCGTCAAAAATCCCACCCGCAGAAAATCCCCCCAAAAAATTTCCTTACGTTTCCCAATAACAAATACTATGTGTGTGAACAATGGGCAAATTGTGTAACTTACAATTAAAATATGAACTAAGGAGGTGTGAAGTGGAGGCCACGGATAAAATTGCCGAGGATCTGGAAGATGCAGCTAGACGGAATAATAGTAAAATATTGTATTGGCACGTTAACAAATTGAGAGGGAGTAGTCAATCCGGACTTGGCCCAGTTAAAGATAGGAATGGGGTCACAATTAGCGATAAGGAAAAAACTAAAGAAAGATGGGCCGAACATTTTGAGAATTTGCTTAACCAAGATAGAGTTGCAGGAAAAAATATAGAGGAAAATGAAAAAGTTTGTGATACCTTGGATATGAAGGAAGATTTGTTTTGTGAGGAGGAATTAAAATTACTTAGTAATATGATACTTTTTAGACTGAGAGATGCTGTAGACAAAGTTTTAAGAGAAGAGCAGTGCGGTTTTAGAAAAGGTAGAGGATGTTTCGACCAAATTTTCACTCTTTGGCTAATAATTGAGAAGTGCCTGAGTTTTCAAACACCTTTGGTCCTCAGTTTTATAGATTATTAGCAAGCGTTCGATTCTGTTGATAGAAGAGCTTTAGTAAAGGTTTTATCCTTATATGGTATACCAGACAAATGCATTAAAGTGATTAGTGCTATGTACGAGAATAACACTGCTGCGGTTAAGGTAGGAAATGAGGTTAGCAGCTGGTTTTGTATTAAATCAGGAGTTAAGCAGGGTTGTTTTCTATCTCCCTTTGTATGGATTATTTTGATGGACTTTGTTTAAAGGAGCACAGGAAAGGCAATGGGAGACCACGGAATCAAATGGGGAGGAAAAAGTCTCCTGGATTTGATTATGCTGATGATTTAAGCATCCTAGATGAAAGTGTGAGCAAAATGAATGAAGTCTTAGAGGTTTTGCAAGTTCAGGGTGCTAGAATTGGTTTGAAAATTAATGTTAGGAGGACTAAGTCACTAAGACTAGGAATAAGTGAAGATGAAAAGGTGACGTTGGGTAATGAAAAGATTGATCAGGTGGGCAACTTCACTTACCTTGGTAGTATTATTAGTAAAGATGGTGGGAGCAGTGAAGATGTTAAATATAGAATAGCCAAGGCTCAGGATGTTTTTTCACAGTTAAAAAAAGTCTGGAAGAATAGGAAGATAAGTCTGCAAACCAAGATTAGAATATTAGAAGCTACAGTGATGACAGTGGTCAAATATGGCTCTGAAGTATGGACGCTCCGAAAAGCGGATGAAGATTTGTTAGATGTTTTCCAGAGAAATTGCTTAAGGATTGTTCTGGGTACCCGGCTGACTGACCGTATTTCAAACAATAGGCTATACGAAAAATGTGGTTTAATACCGCTCTCTGGGGCTATAATGAAAGAAAGGTTGAGTGGCTAGGGCACGTTGTGCGGATGAAGGATGACAGATTGCCGAAGATTGTCCTTTTCGGGCCAACCATCTAGGGCTAAACGGAAAGCAGGTCGTCCCCGTCTGGGGTGGGAGGACGTCATAAAGAAAGATTTAAAGGAAATGGGAACTTCGTGGGCAGGTGTAACAAGGGGGGCTTTGAATAGATTGGGGTGGAGGAGGAGCATGCGTAGCTGTGTTGGCCTCAGGCGGCTTGGTGCTGCGGTGAGTTGTTAGTAGTAGTAGTAGTAGTACAATCCATTTCTCAGGGACTATAGGGAGTCTTGTCATTCCTAAAGGCATAATTTTTGAATCTTTCATTTATGCTGAATCAAATAGCCATCTCAAAATTTCGATCGAATGACTTAGTTGACAGTGGCGGCTAAAAAGAAGACAACAGCTACAGGCATAACTAAGCCAACAGCTGCAGGTACAACTAACCCAACAGCTGCAGGCACAACTAAGCCAACAGCTGCAGGTACAACTAAGCCAACAGTTCCGACAACCTCTAGTAAACGAAATCATCAGAGTCGGAAGGTAGAGATATTTGGGACACATCCTATGTATGGACGATCATAGACTCCCAAAAGTCGCTTTATACTCGCAATCACGAGGACATCGTAGCCAGGGAAGACCTAGAAACACACTGAGCCGGACCTACCAGAGAAATCTACGTAACCTGCACACCTCCGTTCTACCAGAATGGGAGAACATTACGGCAGCGGCAAACCTGAGGTAAGATTGGCAGCTCCTCCTTGATACCCTGGGGGCCTCAGGAGGAACAGGTAGAACTAATGCAAAAGGTAAGTTGCTCCTGGAAACAAGGCTAATGTGGAATACGAGAACATCATCACCAACTAGCTCTAGAAATCACAGCTCTAGCAAGGTCAATAATATTTTTCATTCCTACTACTGCCTTTTTTTTTAATTCACCTGGAGTCCAAGAATTTTTTTATTTGCTTTCTTCCGAACGGCATTTTATTTTTATTATGACACTGTTCTTTGTTAACATCTAGCTGCACCTCAAACTCTACCTTACCAGAGTTTCCATTAATGACAAATCTTTCCTGCTCCATTTTTTTACATTTCTCTTTTAGTATTTACGATATTCGGCAGATTTAAATGTGAATATTCAAAAATTTCTTTGGTATTTGGCCGTATGTTTGGATCTTGGTTCTTTCCCTGGTCTTTCCCGTCTACACCAAGATAAGCACTTTGTAGTACAATCTTCCAGCTCCAACTCTGCTTTCTTGGTACTACCTCAAACGCGTTGTCCCTTGCGCAAGGCTTACGATTGGATCCTTCCGGGGCACCCATAATCGGAGTTTGCCCCTTAGCCTCTTAGGAAATTTATTGTCATACGACTAAGACGCTCGGATTTCTGAAACATTGCGATCACCTATTTTGCTCAAGTCAGTAACATTGCACTCCCTTTCCCCGTGGAGAACTGCTCTGAACCAGTTCTTTTGGTTCTAATCTGCAACTCTACCATTCCTATTCCAACCCTAGGGGTGCACGATCTTGGGAAGGGGGGCACGGATCAAAAGACCTGCAATATCACTAATCTTCTACTGTTAATTAATGCGAGCCAATCCATCTGGTTCTGGTCCCAAGATAGTCCTCACCATGAAAATCCTTTACCTGATCTTTTATATTGCTCTCTGGAGTATATATTCATTTACTTGTTGTCAGCCCATCAGCACACCTGTCATTCCGTGTGGCGGCCAAATTTATCTTGTGTCTCTGACCCTGGTCACCAGTTGCGCCCTCATTGGGGCACCCCCTCTGTCCCAAATTGAGAAGTAGACCTCTGCACTAAGCTCATTCCTGGAGCCCTGGTGGCCGGATGGAACTTTCCTAGGAAATCTCTTTTTTCGGACCTTGTCTCATCATCCTCCCAAAGTTGAAATGTCTTCTGATATTATTTACATACTTTGTTGGAACATTCATTTATATACTGTACATGTTATATATACTGTACATATTTATATACTGTACATAGTTTAAATGAAACTATGATATTATGTAGCAAGTCTTAGTTTGTATCTCAAAACCCGTAATTAACTTTCGTTTATATCTGTATTGAATAACCAATTCGATACTTGATGGAAATCAACAAAATAATGGTGGCGAACGTGGCCCACGAGCACGGTCATTTCATAAATAGAACACACAACACAAGTATCACTAACTTGGAGCAGCATGCTTTCCCATGTATGGTGGGTATAAGAAACTTTACCTAAAGTGTCAAATTTGAACCAGAAGGATCGTAAAGTTGCCTCTGATTGGATGAAGCTGATCGCATGACATCACTTTCAACAAATCAGAAGTCTTTTCCACTAACATAACGTTGTTGAAAGACAAAGTGGTATTTTACTCCATAGTCAAAGCGATCCTGAGGTCCATGAGAACGACTCTGTCGAGTAAAATCAGAATTTTGTGATCATTCCGATTCCAATTTGGCACTTCAGGTACAGTTTCTAATATCCGCCATACATCCACATGCGCACTTACATTGCGCAAATGCACTGGTCTAAAATAAGGATACTTAGGCGTTACGTAAATGACACTTATTAACAACATCGCCACTCTGAGAATGTTCATCAAAGTGCCAATAACAAATTTTAAACCAGAAAATTACAAGCTTATTACCCACTCTTATATATGGTGAAGAATCTGGCAAGTAAATAAGGAGGAGGGGCTCAGATCCACGGTCTTATGATTTTTTTTATACGATTTGCCGACTTGTCCTCTCATATAACATTTGATCCTCACTTTCCGAAAAGAATTCCTGCGTTGCGTATTTGTCTGCTAGGATATATCAATTTAGTTTCTATTTGACTTCATAAACCTCCCATCTCGTGTTACTGGCATTATCAGATTTCAAATTTGCCACCGATTAGAAAACCAAAACCATGTAATCACTTATGGTTGCTTAATGGCGGAATGAATTTGAATAATTTGCATGCCGCTAATCGGAATTAATTACTGCTAAGCGTATGGTAATTAACAGAAGCAGTCATAAATATTTGCAAGGTATTTCCGGAAAGAATGCTGTTTTGCTTGCAATCTTGCTTGATGTTATGGGAACAATGTGGTATGTTCATGATAATGAGTGGCAAGTAAAGGGTGATCCTTTTCAACACTAACTTAAACTATAAAAAAAAACGTTTTTTTTTTCGTGCTTTCACCTTTTTTCTTTCTTTTTTTATGCTCCTCTAAGTACATTCATTGCTTTATACAGAAGGTTCAAATGCAATATAATTGTTATTATTATCACATGGTGCTGATTCCAAATGTGTTAAAGTTTGCACATACAAGTGAAAACATTTTTTACCCCTCCTCCCGTACCCATCTTGGGTCTATTCATACCTGAAAACTGGAATTTCTTAAGTTGTCATTCGGTTGTTTCAAGAATATAAAGTTTTTTAGGGCAGTGCCACATTTTTGTCAATGTTGGCACATTGCAAGGCCGTACCCAAGATTTTTTTTTTCGGAGGAAGTTTTACTCATTTTTTTTTGGGGGGGGGGGGGGTGGGGGTATACACAAAAAAACTCAAAAAACGCATACAAAATTTGTTTATGTTCATTTTTGTTACGTTTTTACGAGTCGGAAAAACACTTTTCTTTTTTTTTTTTTGGGGGGGGGTTCAAACCCCCTAACCCCCTCTCTGGATACGTTTTTGGTACATTGAATCGCGAGAATAAATAAACAAACTAATGATTTACATTGCCAACGCTTTTCGTTCGTAAAAGTTCAAACATTAACACTGTTGATTCCCAAAGACAACTACACCTTGAAAGGAAAGCCTGCACTTGAGGGTCTTTTTCATTAAAAACTTGGTTTCATTTTTTTCGAGTTTTTAAAGATATATATGGCTATTTAAGTTTCCAGTTAAACAATTCAGGCAGTCATATTCCATTCTCAGTGTTGTTCAGGTACCTAGTCCGAACCATATTTATTGGACCTTTCAAAATTCTTAGTAAAATGACGGCTATCTTAAAATTTTGATCCGAAATTATGGAGGATTATGGGAGGGTTGGGCAGTAGAAAATGGCACGATAGGGGGGGCTGATTGCCCTCTTGTCACATTCGACGCTTAAAAGAGCACTAGAAATATTGTTCTTCAATAGAATATGTCCCCTTTAAAGTTTCTAAGACCATCCCTTCCATGCAAAGTTGTAGGGACAAAAATAATGCAGCGGAAGCGTATGACTCTTTACTCTCTAGCGCTGCATGTAATTAAATAAAAAAAAATTCAACTGAAAGTAAGGAGCAACACAAAAACTTAAAACGAACTGAAATTATTACGTATAGGAGGTGGGTTGCCCCCTCCTCGACATCTAGCTCTTTACGCTTAAGTTTTTCAGTACTTTAAAAAAAGCTTCTTATTGTTCTAATTAAACGAGTCTTATGTTTCAGGAGTCGTTCTTAAAGAATTGGGACAAAATTCAAACTTTAGCGTAAAGAGTGATGTGTTGAGGAGGGGGCAACCCCCCTCATATCCGTAATAATTTCTGTTCATTTTGAGTTTGAATATTGCTCCTTACTTTCAGTTGAAAAAGCTTGTTTTTTAATTTCTGATCGTTTTTAGATAATGCCAGGAAATCTGGCTCCACCACCACGCAAATACCCCTTCTCCTCATGGATATATTCTCTGAACCAGTGGTTCTCAAACGGTGGTACACGTACCCCTTGGGGGTACGCAAAGATTTTTAGGGGTTACGCGGCAGGCCAACAAAAAATAAAACAACCCTTTAACTCTAGGACTGGCAAAGTTGTTAGAATTGTCCCTCTCTGACCCTCAAGCAGGGGGACGTGGGGGAGACGTTGGCGTTTCAATGGAGAGACGTTGACGTGCGTGCACCGCTAAGGCTTTGTCATCAGAGTGGCTGCGTAGTCCAGCCTGTCTCTCGCGTCACTGCACTGCAACAGTATGGCCTGTTATTACAAGCTCGCTCTCAGTATTGTGTTATTTTTGTGGTATGTTGTGTTATTCTGCTGACACTCAATTCTGTCCAAACAAAAAAAAATTACGATAAAAATTAACAATGGATAAATGGCTCCAAAAGAAATGCCCTTATGAAGATCTGAATCAAAGATCTGAGTCATTAACTTCAGAAAATGAAAGTGGTCCTGAACGTCTTGTTACTAATGAGCAGCCCAAGGAACAAAAAAAAAAAAAAAAAAAAAAAAAAAAAAAAACTGGCAATAAATTAAACAAAGAAAATGTGCCAAGTTGTACTTTAAAATTAGGTTTACTTGGAATGGAAGCTCAGACGAGCCTAATCCACAGTGCGTTCTTTGTTCTGAAATTTTACCAAACAAAACTATGAAACCTTCTCTTTTAAAATGCCATTTTGAAAGCAAACATGAGAATTTAGTAAACAAAAGGAGTTACAGTACTTTGAACGTCTTTTGGAAGATCTTAAAAATAGGAAAAACACAATAAAACAGTTTTCTGGTGCAGAACAAAAGGTGCAGAAACAAATTTATTAATTTATTATTGTTAATAATTTATTATTGTTAATAATTTTATTGAGAAGCCCGGTAAAAACCATACTGTTGGTGAAAATCTAATCCTCCCTGCCAAAGCAGAAATTGTTTCTTTCATGTTTGGAGAGAAAGAGGAAAAATGAATTAAAACAATTCCATTGTCAAATGATACGGTTTCAAGGAGAATTAGTGATATGGCGTTTCAAACAGTTCGTGGTAACGAACTGTAAGTAAGGAGCGACCCGGCTCAATGGTAACCGAAACTCTGAAAAACAGAATTTTGATACCAATAGATACATCAAAAGAATCAGATTTTAATTCTGATTTCAAAAATATAAGTTTCAAGTTTAATCTTACCCATCAAAAGTTACGCGCCTGAGAAAATTTGGCTGATTTTCGAAAAAAGGGGGAAGACCCCTTAAAAGCTATAGAACCTTAATGAAAATCACACCATCATATTCAGCGTATCAGAGAACCCTACTGTAGAGGTTCAAGCTCCTATCTTGTGGAATTTTCCATTTTTTGCCAGAAGAAAGATCACGGATGCGTGTTTATTTTTTTTTTTTTTTTTCTTTCTTTTCCCCAGGGGTAATCGTATTGACCCAGTGGTCCTAGAATATCGTAGGAGGGCTCATTGGAACAGAAATTAAAAGTTCTAGTGCCCTTTTTAAGTGACCAAAAAATGGAGGGCAACTAGGCCCCCTCCCACGCTTGTTTTTTTCTCAAAGTCACCCAATTAAAATTTTGAGATATCCATTTTGTTCAGCATAGTCGGAAATCTAATAAATATGTCTTTTAGGATGACTTAATCCCCACAGTTCCCAGGGGAGGGCTGCAAGTTATGAACTTTGCCCATTGCTTACATATTGTATTGGTTATTGGGAAGTATACAGACATTTACAGGAAGGATTTTTTTTTCTGGGGGGGGGGGGGAGGAGGGGGTTACTCGGGAGAATCTTTCCGTGGAGGATGTTCCTTTGGGGTAAGAGACGTTTCTATGAAGGGGGCGCCGGATTTCCAAGCATTATTTAAAAAACGATCAGAAATTAAATTAAAAAAACAAGTTTTTTTCAACTGAAAGTAAGAAGCAACATTAGAACTTAAAACGAACAGAAATTATTACGTATATGAGGGGTTCTCCCCCAAGTCAATACCTCTCCCCCAAAGTCAATACCTCGCTCTTTACGCTACAGTTTTTTTAATGCTTTCAAAAGAGCTATCTATTCTATTTATCTATTCTATTTAAACGGCCTTTGTGATTCAGGGGCTTGTGAATTAAAATTTTTTTTTTTCACTTTTAACGTAAAGAGCGTGGTATTGACTAAGGGGAGAACCCCCTCATATACGTAATAACATATACGTAGTAAAAAACGATAATAAAAAAACAAGCTATACGGCTCAATAGTAATCGAAACTTTTAAAAACGGAATTTTTTATGTCAATAAATGTATCAAAAGAATGGGCTTATAATGCTGATTCTAAATATATAAATTTTATTAAGTTTAGTATTACTCATCAAAGGCTACGAGCCTGAGAAAATTTACCTGATTTTTTAAAGAGGCAGGAAACATCCCCTACAAGTGAAAGAATTTTAATGAGAATCACACCGTCAGATTCAGCGTATCAAAAAACCCTATTACATAGGTTTCAAGCTCATATCTGCAAAAATCTGCAACCAATGACGGTGAGCCAAAATCAAAGCTGCATTAACTAAAAAACGATCAAAAATTAAATAATAAAAACAAGTTGTTTAAACTGAAAGTAAGGAGCGACATTAAAACTTAAAACGAACAGAAATTATTCCGTATATGAAAGGGGCTGTCCTCTCCTCAACGCCTTGCTCTTTACGCTAAAGTTTGACTCTGTCTCACAACTTTATTTTTTAAAACAATAAAAAACTTTAGCGTAAAGAGCGAGGCGTTGAGGAGGGGACAGTCCCTTTTATATACGGAATAATTTCTGTTCGTTTAAAGTTTTAATGTCGCTCGTTACTTTCAGTTTAAAGAACTTGTTTTTTTTTTATTTAATGACACAAAAGAACAACTCGTCGGAGCAATTCGAGGTAGTCCTTGCTTTGGTATACAACTTGATGAAACCACGGATGTCGCTGGCATAGCCCAACTGATTTTGTACGTGGCATTTTTCGAGATGAAATATTTGAAGATATTTTATTTTGTAAGACACTTAAAACATCGACTAAAGGTGATGATATTCTCAAGTTCTTAGATTTTTTTTTTCGAAAATCAGCTCGAGTGGAAAAACGGTGCGTCAGTGTGTATGGATGGTGCTAAGGCTATGAGCGGTCACATCACGGGGCTTGCAGGCCATGTTAACAAGGTTTCAATTGAGTGTAAGTTCACTCATTGTGCGCTTTAGAGTGTTTATTGTGAACTTCATAAAAACTAGGCCTCAACAATCTCGTCACTTTAAAATTCTATGCCAGGAAATGGGGAGCATCCATGATAACTGGTTGCTACGTACTGAGGTACGATGTATTTCTCGGGGGAATGTTGTGTCCCGTGTATTTGAACTCCACAAAGATTACATTTTTTTTTTACCGAGCACAATCTGTCTTCTGCACTTACTGTCTTCTCCCATCTGTCTTCTGCACTTACTGATGTTGATAGACTTATTGAAGTGATATTTTTGAAAAACTCAGCATCTGGGATTTATCCATGAAGGGCAGTGTTTCTGATATTTTTTTTATGTAGAAAAGAAAACTGATACATAGGTAAAAAGATCACTCTCTGGGAAAGACACAAATAGAAAATAACAACTGGGAGACGTTTGAAAGATTACATGCATTTGTACATGATATTGACAAAAACATCTGATTTCACTGAACTCAAGACTCGAATGAGCCAGCATTTGAATGCATTGAAGATCCGCATAAGGAAGTTTTTTCCACCTTTGGAGAAACAGTTAGACTGGATAAGTGACCCCTTTAATGCTGATGCTATGGACACTAACCTGGCCACCCTTCAAAAGGAGCAACTCATTGATGTCTCATATGATCCCACGCTGAAAAATAAATATTTGACTGCTGGTACTACATTGTTAGATTTCTGGATCTGTATTGGGAAGGGATACAAAGAACTGCCAAGAACTGTTGTTAAATTTCTAGTAGGGTTTTCCACCACTTATTTATGTGGAAAGGGTTTCTCAAGTTTAACCTATCTTATAAGTAAATCTAGAAACAAATTAAATGTTGAAAATGATTTAAAATCGTATTTAACTAAGTTAGAACCCAATTTCGATAAACTGTGTAAAGATAGACAAGTTCATCCTTCTCACTAATCTCATTGAAAGTAAGTGCTTTTTGTTCTTTAAATTTTGTGTGTGTTTTTTTTTTAAATAAAAAATGTTTGTAAAAAAAATATTTTTTTTTACTACTAATCATGATGCGGAATTTAATTTAGAAGGTTAAGACTTGGTTAAGGTTAAGTAAAGGTTAAGGTTAAGATTTGTTTAATATTTTAGATATAGTTTACTTAGTGCCGGTAACTGAGAAGGGGTACCTAAAATGTTTTGTGGGTAAAAAGAGGTACAGTGTCTAAATAAGTTTGAGAACCACTGCTCTAGGCAATTTAATCCCGGTGAAAACTAATCCAGGACAATTATCCTACACATCTCCATGCGTGAAACTGAGTCGGTAAGGAGAAAGAAAAACATAAGAAGAATTTCGTATAGGAATTCTGGCTAATTCCCCCAGCGTAAATTTTCCATGACAAATTCACTCCCTGGAAATTCCCTTTCCATGGAAAATTCTCCCAATGGACAATCCCCCAGCAGAAAATCCTCTCCCCCACCCGGTAAATGTATGCGTACTTCCCAATAACAAATACTATACATAAACAATGTGCAAGTTGGTAAATTTTCGGCAGTTCATATTATTGATTTACGAATAAATTGAACATACCACTCGATGCCATTTTTTATGCTCTTTCCAAATATAACAATCATTTTTGTCGGAAATGAATGTCATCCCCACCCCTATATATACCAATTCAGTGTATATTTTTGCACATTAGGGGGGTGGGGGTAAAGTTTATTTCTGATGCAAATAAGAGGTAAGTTTGAACTTTACCCCCCCCCCCCCCGCGCTCTAATGTGCATATATATACCCTGAATTGGTATATATAGGGGAGGGGGTAAAATTTGTTTCCGACAAAAATGATTATTACATTCGTAAAGAGCATAAAAAAGGCATCGAGTAGTATGTTCGCTTTATTCGTAAGTGAATAATATGAACTGCCGAGAATTTACCGGCACATTTTATATCTTAAAGACCTTTCCCAAGAGCTTTGGGGGGTCATTTTATCTCCAAAGACATAGTTATTTGACTTTTCAACTATTCAGAGCAAAATGGCTATCTCAAAATTTTGATCCGACGATTTTGAGCTAAAAGGGGCGTGGGAGGGAGCCTAATTGCCCTCCAGTCCTTTGGTCATTTAAGAAGGGCGCTAGAACTTGTAATTTCCGTTTGAATGAGCCCTCTCCCGATTTTCTAGGACCACTGAGTCGATGCGGTCACCCCTGGAAAAAAAAAAACAAATAAACACGCATCCGTGATCTTTCTTCTGGCAAAAAATACAAAATTTCTCTGACACGCAAATAGGTGCTTGAAACCTCTACAGTAGGGTTCTCTGACATGCAAATTCTGATGGTGTGATTTTCATGAAGATTCTATAACTTTTGGGGTGTTTCCCCCTTTTTTGAAAATCAGAGAAATTTTCTGAGGCTCGTAGACTAAACTTAATGAAACTTATAAATAACGAATCAGCATAATAAGTCGATTCTTTTGATATATCTATTAATATCAAAATTCCTTTTTTTAAAGTTTCTGTTACTATTGAGCCGGGTTGCTCCTTACTTACTGTTCGTTACTACGAACTGTTTGATTCAACTTGCCGTGCGAGGCCTTTTTGATTTCAATTTCCTTGTTCAGCAGTTACGACATTTTTAAAGAATACCCTTTTCATTGCTTCAACAAAATTTGCAGTTTTGTGACACGGGGAACCATAAGTCAAAAAATTAAAACCCCAATGTCTCACCGAAATAACTTAACCTTTTTGAGACTACACTATTGATATAGTTCCAAGATAACTAACTATAAGCTATCTGACATGAATAGTCAAATCAATATGTCAATATGAGCAGTCACTCATGCCTAGTCATCGTTCTGTATTAAACTTGAGAAATGCCTTGTCTTGTCATTGCTGCTAATAAGGGAGAAAAGACAAGTCATTCTCCCTGAAGAAAAAACTATATAATGAGATGGTGTTAGCATACTAACTTACTTAGGGGTTGAATGCTCCCAGGCTTGCCAG
The DNA here is from genome assembly GCA_027921565.1 of Artemia sinica. NCBI lineage: Eukaryota > Metazoa > Arthropoda > Branchiopoda > Anostraca > Artemiidae > Artemia > Artemia sinica. The sequence goes on from CM051268.1 coordinate 54,838,402, forward strand.
AACTGCCATAAGTCCACTGTTTAAAATGTCAAAAATCTTTAGTCAGAAATAAGAAATAAAAGTTTTCTTTGAACTTTTAAGAAAAGTTAAGTATTTTAATTAAACAGCTCTTGTATTTCAGGAGTCATTCTTAAAAAATTGGGACAAAAGGTCAAACTTTAGCGTAAAAAGCGAGGTATTGAGGCGGGGAAACCTAATATACGCAATAATTTCTGTTGTCTTTAAGTTCTGATGTTGCTTCTTACTTTCAGTTGAAAAAACTTGTTTTTAAATTTAATTTCTAATTGTTTTAAATAGTGCCGGGAAATCCCCCCCTCCATGGAGAATTATATCTCCCCACGGAAAATCCCTCCATGGAAAGCTCTTTCCACTTAAAATACCCCCCTCCCCGCCTGAAGAATTTACCCAGACAATTCCATTCTAGCTGAATATTTCCCTCGGAAAATTTCTTGCGGACGATCTCGGGTGAAAATTTTTTCTTTGTGTGCTTTCATTTGAAAAAAAATTTAATTGTTTCTAAAATCATGCCAGAAATCCCGCCCCTAGTAGGAAGTTGCTCCAGAAGAAAATTCCCTCTAGAGAGTTTATTCGGTGGAAATTTATCCCGTGTAGTTCTGCCGTGGTAAATACCCCCCCCCCCCCTATGGAAAAATACTTTAGACAATCCCAACCCCGTAAAAAAAAAAAAAAATTCTTGGACAATCCCCCTTAAGATCTCCACATGTAAAATTGAGTCGGCAAAGAGAAAGTAAGAGAGAATCAAAGTAATTTCGGATAGGAATTCTGGAAAATTCCCCCTGTGTAAAATTTCCCCTGGAGAGATTACCTCTCCCCCCCCCTAAAAATTCCCTCCCGACGGAAAATTCTCCCTGTGGAAAATCCCCCCCAGAAAAAAATGCTTTCCCCCCCTCCGAAAAATGTCTAAATACTTCCCAATAACAAATACTATACGTAAACAATGAGCAAATTTCATGACTTACAGACATATCCCCAGGGGCTGTGAGGGGTCATGTTTTCCCCAAAGGTATTTTCTTCCCCAAAGAACAAAATGACTATCTCAAATTTATGATCGGACATCTTTGAGGAAAAAAGGGGTGGGAGGGGGGCTATTTGCCCTCTACTTTTTTGTTCACTTAAAAAGGGCACTGGAACTTTTAGTTTTTGTTTGAATAGACTCTTTCCCGATATTCTAGGACTATCGTTTCGATGCGATCACCCCAGGGGAAAAAACAATTAAACACGCACCCGTGATATTTCTTCTGGTAAAAAAAAAAAAAAAAAAAAAAAAAAAAAAAAAAAAAAAAAAAAAAAAAAACAAAAAAAAACCACATTTTGCAGATGGAGCTTGAAGCTTCTACAGTAGAGTTTTCGGATGCGCTGAATCTGATGGTGTGATTTCCATTTAGATTCCTTGACTTTTAGGGGGGTGTTATTCCCCTTTTTACAAAAATCAGGCAAATTTTCTCAGGTTCGTTGCTTCGATAGGTAGCAGTAAACCTAATTAATTTTATATATTTGGGATCAGCATAGCAACCTAATTCTTTTTATTTGTCTGTTGATATCAAAATTTTGTTTTTTTGTAGTCTCCGTTACTATTGAACCGCGTCGTTCCTTACATACAGATCGTTACCACGAACTGTTTGATATATTCAGTGAAACTCAATACTTTAGTTTAGGAAATTGTTACTGCCAATGATCATGGGCGCCCAATCATAAAAATATGGAGGGGGGAGGCAAAAATGTTTTTAGATTTTTAATGAAGATACGACAAAGGTATGTTTGAAAACATTTGTGGAGGGGGGATTTTTTTTTCGCATTCGTTGATGGAAATAACTCAAAAAAGATATTTTTCATAATCTAGGGGGAAAGGTAATTGCTTTAATGACGCCTCCTTAACTCCCCTTTTCGCATTTAAAGATTAATTCATGCTTTAAGTTTTGCTGTCAATGTACTTGACTCTTAATTGCGCATATATGCAGCAAAACCCAGGGGCGTCGTTTGGGGGGGGGGCAGTTGCCCCCCCCAATAATGTGGAGAAAAAATTATTATATATCCCCCCTTGCCATTGGATATGCCTACCTCCTCCCCCCCCTATTATTAAATGCCTACCTCCCCCCCCCATTAAAAATGCTGGAAATTCACCCCTGGTAAAAAGCATTAATGCTTTTTAGACTAATATATTATTAGTCTAAAGTATATTAGACTATTAGACTAATATAGACTAATAAATTCAGACTAATATTTTCGACACTAGGATAACATTTTTATTGTAATATTATTAGACAGTAATATATTATTTTAATATTTTAGGATGTTATTCTTATTCCTTATTCCCTATATATTTTAGACTAGAGCACCAAGTTTTGCTTATCCAAAAGTAACGACTTTACAAGGAAATACAAGCAAAGAGACTTCCTCCAGTAGCCTACGCTCTTTTTGTATATTCAATAAACCCTTTTATTTAAATAGAATGGTTGTAATTTGTGTATTTTTTTTGTTTTTTAAGTTTGTCCCCTCAAAATCTTTGGCCTTCTTCCAACTAAATTCAGGCACGTAAATGTCTGTTTTCACACTTCTCCACGTTATTCCTACTGATGCTAATTTTTGAACCTTCAATCAAGGTGATTCGTCTTAACTAAAAAGAAGATTGGTTGACTGATTTTGACTTTTTTCTTATAGAAATGAAGTTTCTTGCTACGACACTCCAAAGCCACTGAATGAACTACTTTATGACTCCCCACGCTCTACATTGCAGCAAGATCCCACAGAAAAAGAATCCAATAGGTCAAGTGGAGCATCCTTGTTGTCGTCAAGTTCAGGCTACTCATCATTGCTAAATGTCGCAAATGAATCCCCAAACACAACTTATTCTAATAGCCCTGGTGAAGCAGACACCTACGACACCCCAAGGCCGTTAAAAGCAAACATGGTAAAAGCTGGAGAAAATATATGGAGAAACAGATCCTTCGAAACTCAAGGCTGCTCAAAGAGTGATGCTGATAACTTGAGCAAATCCTTTGACACTATTAGTTTAAAGGCTTCAGATGGAAATGAAACTTATGATATACCACCGAGAAGAGGGCACCCCGAAAAACTTGATTCTATAATATCAGCGTTGTCAGAAATAGACAAACTGCCAAATCTAAATCTTCCTCCTAAAACTAAAAAGGTTTTACCTCCAACTTCAAATAATGAAGATTATGATACGCCAATACCCTCAACTTGCTCCATAAGGAATAAATTAGGAAGCTCATTTCGAAGCCATCGGTCAGCCATCCCTGAAATCAACTGTCTTCCCCTTCCACCAAAAGTTGGTCGGCGACCACTCTCTAATGAATCAGACGTAATGCAGGATTACAGTATTCCTCACCCAATAAATAAAGACATCAGTAAACCAAAGTCAGAAGAAAAGGAAGAACCTGTTTATGGGAGTATTGTGCGTAACATGGCTTTAACTGAAGTTGATCGAGGACTTGTGCAGTTTGATGAATTGAAATCAAAAGTGGTTAAAGCCATAGAAGTACTTTTAGAACTGAAATATGATGCTCCATACTCAGAAGAAGTTCTTCGTGCTCTAAGAAAGAAACTGTATCTGCAACGTTGTCTTTCGAGAAAATACTTGAACTTGCTCTCATATACCTGAAAACTGCCAAAAAGGTTGATCTTTCATTTGCCAATCGTCTTGAAACTGTCGTAAGGCCTTTGATAAATGGCAGAAAAATATTGAAAGAAATAGTGAAAACCCTGGAAATCTTTTCCAAAGATTTGCTTTCCTCCCTGACTTTCCAAAAGAGGATGAAAGTCACTATTGATCAGCTACAAGTTTGTACCAAAAACTTAATACAAGACATCAAAGCTTTCTCAATATGTATTCACGATAATGGGAAAAAACTTTTCCAGCCATCTGTTGATGACTGGATTGATGATTATGACTATGTGAAATTGGATTCAAGGTCATCAGTTCACGCTGACGAGGTTGATAATGCCAGTGGTGTTCATTGCAGCTTACAAACTGTTTTCAACAGGTAAGCTTTTTAGATAATTAGGTGTGCTATTGTGTAGTGGCTATCCTAAATTCAGGGTATCTTATCGAAGGAACAAGAGCAAAATTGTACTCTATTAGGGAAAGGGACTACAAAAAAAAAAAAAAATATGTCTAACAGCATCAGTGTCACAAGACAAAATCTGAGGAGGGGGAGGGGAATCTATTTTACCAACCATGATTGATATTTTGTGAAACATCGGTAAAACTCCAATAAAATCACCAAAATGATCGTCTCAATGCCACAATTTTACTATCTAAACTGCTTACCGGCACGCTAAGCATACTGGGGAAGAGACCCCTTCACGCAGGACTACTTTTCTAAAACAAAGACAAGAATGGCAGCGTTTTGACTAGGCTGAAGAAAAATTTTCAAAATAGTCCATATCGGTTTTTGCTGTTGAAAATACAGGAACGTACATAGCATTTTATTTTGAGTACTGGTATAGTGAGAAAACGCTGAAAAGCTGGGGAGCTATTTAAATATTTAGAGGATTGTATGGGAAAACATAAAAATCTTTACATTTTTGGAACCTCGCTTCCCCATCTCCACTCTCCTCTCCAAGTGCATACACAAAGCAAATTATCGTTTTAGGTTTTGTATATAGTTTAGACTTTAGCTGTAAGTCATCTGCTATTTGCCCAATCTGTTCTTGTACATACATTTTTTAATTCTTTTTTTTAGAATGGTTGTTGAGTCCACGTCGATTATACCTTCTGAATTGCCTACTCTTGGCAACGCTGAACTCCTTCAGTTTTATAAACCCTATGTTGAGCAGCATCGAAAACAGCTGGCGAATTCAATAGACACTTTTTTAAATGTTATTGAGTCGAAAGAACAGCCTAGTGTTTTTATTAGTTTTGCTAGATTCATTGTCATCAATGCATTTAAACTTGTATTTATTGGTGACAGCATTGCCAGACATTCAAGTGAATCTGTTGCCAAGGTGGTGAGTGACTCCAGTGACAAACTTTGCAAATCAGTAAAAATCAGTGTAGAAACAATAAACAGAGGGCAAAAGAGTTCCCTTCGCACGCAGCTGTTCAGAGGATGTTTGATGCAGTTGTACATGTAGCAGAAAAGGGAACAGAATTCTATGACCTAATCTTGCAGCTAACTGTCTAAATGGATTGATTGTGCTGATTCCTAAGATAATCGCAACGTTACTTGAATCACCAGACATTTGAGTGATCCCAGAATTTTTTGTTCATTTGTAAAATGGACAGGACGTTACTGTAACGTATGACAGGAAAATAACCAGCCATGTAGTTAGCAGGCTTGAGCTAGAATATAATTTTGAAGTGCTTCCATTATCAAATAAGAAATAAACGTTATGCCGCGGATAATTTTTGAAACGTTATGCTCTTTAATGATAGCAAAATAATTCGTCCTATAGTTAGTATGCATAAGCTTAACTTTAATTTTGAGAAGATCTCATTACCACATTAGAAGGAAACCTTATATTACATATAACATTATGGTACGTTATTGCTATATTATGATGGCAGAATGTTAGCAGGCTTGAGCTAGATTATAATTTTGAAGTGCTTCCATTATCAAATAAGAAAGAAACGTTATGCCGCGGATAATTTTTTGAAACGTTATGCTGTTTAATGATAACAAAATAATTCGTCCTATAGTTAGTATGCATAAGCTTAACTTTAATTTTGAGAAGATTTCATTACCATATTAGAAGGAAACATTATATTACATATAACGTTATGGTACGTTATTGCTATATTATGATGGCAGAATGTTATCAGGCTTGAGCTAGATTATAATTTGAAGTGCTTCCATTATCAAATAAGAAAGAAACGTTATGCCGCGGATAATTTTTTGAAACGTTATGCTGTTTAATGATAGCAAAATAATTCGTCTTATAGTTAGTATGCATAAGCTTAACTTTAATTTTGAGAAGATTTCATTACCATATTAGAAGGAAACCTTATATTACGTATAACGTTATGGTACGTTATTGCTATATTATGATGGCTAAATGTTAGCAGGCTTGAGCTAGATTATAATTTTGAAGTGCTTCCATTATCAAATAAGAAAGAAATGTTATGCCGCGGATAATTTTTGAAAACGTTATGCTGTTTAATGATAGCAAAATAATTCGTCCTATAGTTAGTATGCATAAGCTTAATTTTAATTTTGAGAAGATTTCATTACCATATTAGAAGGAAACATTATATTACGTATAACGTTATGGTACGTTATTGCTATATTATGATGGTAGAATAACCATCCATGTAGCTAGCATACTTAAGCTGGACCATCGTTTTGGGGTGCTTCTATTATCGAATTAAAACGCAACGGTATATTACGCATAACGCTGCGACATGTCATGCTATATTTTATATAGATGTTTTATTTTTATGCTATGTTCTATATTATGCTATGTTATATATATATATATATTATATAATATATATATATATATATATATATATATATATATATATATATATATATATATATATATATATATATATATATATATATATATATATATATATATCCCTTTGGAACAAAATTAGTGTACTTGCTTATTTTGGTTAACAATGAGTAGAGCATTCTATCTTTTAATTTTTTCCCCTTTATCTGACTTCATTATGGGTGTTTTTGTTCCTTTGAGCCAGAGTTGTGTTTTTCAACCTCTTGACGATTTAACAACTTTTAAAGTAGATTTTCTCATGATTTGGAATAAATTAAATGTCTCAAGAAACCTGACACTCAGATGGAGTGTATTTTCACCACTTGAGGTCATTTCTTTTTCAAATTGTAGCTTTGACGCATTTTGGCTCGAGAAATTGTGTGTTTTTTTATATTTTTTGCCTTTATGGATACGCTGTCGTATACCAGACATCTTGTAACACTGTTCATGGGCATCGTGCGTAAACAAGCTAAGTTTTTATTACTATTTAACTAGTTTAAATTATTATTCTTTTTTATATCCAAGTATGATGAATAGCCAATCTTATTTATCATCTTTTGCTTTATTTATCAGTAAGAATTTACTTGATGATATCATTAAAATTATGAAAATATGCGATATTGCCTAAGCGATAAGGCCCTTTTCATAATCCTATGCGATTCATGGGCTATTTAATTGTTACTAAACTTAGTATTACCACCTAAGGCGTAGTCATCTTAGCAGATTCAGTGAGCTCCACCCCCTCCCCCACCTTATTTTCGATCTAAAGTCCACCAGTTTAATCGGTATAATGGCCTAGTTGCTAAACTGGATGTTTACAATAATCGACACTCCATAGGAGACCTTCTCGTATATTCCACTTATAACATTTATTTTTTTCGTTGGGGGATGGGAAAGATTTCGAGATTTTCAAGTCTGTAAAAATCTATATTCACTTTAGTTTTAATGAAAATCCTTTTCGTTTCGGCTCTTGCTGTAGTAATTAGTTTTATCTTGGGGTGAAGGAGGGAGGTGCCTGCCTTTGCCCCACCACGGATGGGTAGGGGTTTAAGAAACCTTCAGAGCTTTCGCTTTGACATTTCATAATTATATATATATTTTTTCCATTTTTCTAGGGGGCTTGAATGCTCCAAAATTACCTTCATTCTCTTTACGTTTTAATAGAATATGATTTTTTTATATATTTGGTTTAATGTTTCGTAATGATATTTTCTTGTAAATATTGTTTCAAAAGCACAGAAGTGATAAAATAGTGACGTTTTTACTGTGGCGAGCTGAGTGCTAATTTTCTCTATATTAAATTTTATTATAATATAATAGTTTATAATACAATAAATTTGGTAATATAAAATAAATAGTGGTCGTATAAAATTCCTGTGTTTTTAATGATGTAGCCAGCTTCTGGACCTGGTTCATATTATTTTCTCACGTGAATCACATGATAGCCGATCAAGGCTTATCAGTTATTTAGTAAGTCATTAGTAATGCGTGGATTTGTTTATAAGTCTCCGACAAAGACCTCATATTAGCGTGGAGATCAAAGTTTTTGCTAGCCACAAAGCAGCAATGCTTTATGGGGAGTGCTTAAATTAGCGCTATTTGGTGTCTGAGTGTTTTAACGTCTTCTACTACTGCTGCTACTGTTACTAACAACTCAGTGCAGCACCAAGCCGCATGAAGCCAACACAGCTACGCACGCTCCTCCTCCATCTTAATCTATTTAAAGCCTCCCTCTTTACACCCTCCCTGGAAGTTCACATTTCCTTTAAATCTTTCTTTATGACATCCTCCCACTAGACTAGTAAAGTCTAGAAGACCTTCCCTAATAACATTTTCTATTTCATGATAATCTAGATTTGACTTGCAAACCTAACCTAGACACATTATCATGTGATTTATTACTTTTAATAGTATTACTCTTCAGCTGTTAAACTCTAATTACTTCATTGCATAGGTATTAGTTCATACAAGGATATCACTGTTTTATAGGCTTATTAGGCAGATAGTTTCGTAAATACACGATATTAAGTCCCTTCAAAGACCAATTAGTACCATAGCTATTTCCATTTGTGTTTTTTGTTGCACTTTCTAGAAACAATTATGAATTTTGATTTTTTTTTTTTCTCTCAGTAGCTCTATATATTTTATAAATGTTTTGGTTTTGTTGTGAAATGGGAACCCGAGCGCACTGATGTGAATTAATGCCTTTTTTTGGAGTGGCAATACAAGCCCAGGTTACTGGGCTTTATGCTATCTTTTGTTGATTTTTTTTGTATATAAATTATGTCTCCATTAGAAAAAAAAATTGTTGACAACTCTGGTCCAGATTTCTGGACTCTTCCCCTGGCTGTGTGGTTCCATTTAGCCATATTTACGGAGTATTACTCTTGCTAAAATTGCGTTTTCATAAAGTATGATTTTTGTTGTTACTTTATTTATTTTCTCTTATACTTATTCGTAATTTTATTAATGTCATAGCATTGATCCCGTTGAATGATTTTGTTGTAAATCTATTCCAATTTTTGTATGTTTGAACACCGTGGCAATTTCTCGACTTTCGGAAGATGTTTCACTCCATTTTTGTAATGAGAGATGAATATCTCATTTTCAAGAATGTCTAAAACTGTAGGGACACAATGAGGGTTACAAACTGGGACGAACATTATCGAGGAGGGGTCAAGTTTTGTTGAAGATTTACAGAAAAGTATAAATACACCTTTCCCCCTTTTGCTTAATTACTGTAGAGATGTTATAACTTCAGCCAAGGGAGGGGGGAGAAGTTGGGCTGCTGAGCGGATAATTCCTTAGAAATTGCTTATTGTGGCTTTGAACATTGTTCATTCATCATTTAAGAAAGATACTATTACCGTCCATAGCCATGATTTCATTCATAGTCATCAATAGTCATCAAAGTCATCAATTCATAGTCATCAATTAGTAATGGGCTAGACTATGAAAATTTTTCGTCTAATCGAAAAGAACTCTTGAATTTTGTTGCCTATCTGTGGGGTGGGGGACTGGGATCCCCGAAAAAGGTATAAGCATTGGATAACGTTTCGAGAGAGGGTTGATGGCTGATAACAGTATAAGAAATGGACAAATCGTAATGAAATATAAGAATAACTTTAAGACCTGGTTAGATTTTAGGAGGGGGAAGGGCTTGAAAAATCCTTAAAATATCAATATTTCCAATAACTCCATCATACCCTACATTTTTCACAAAACTCATCTAGTTGTTTGGCTTTGTTTTGGCCACCCCTCCCCAAAAGAATAATCCTTGTGTGCGTGTTTATCCCTCCTTCGAGAGTTTTTTTTAGTGTCTTGCAACTCCTTTAATATTAATTTCATTTTGCCCTCATTCTTGTCCGAAGCCTTTTAGCTTCCCTATTTGAAAAATTGATTTGATATTTATAGCCTCAGAATAAGATGTATGAACGCCCTCCATGGTTGTTTAAGTTACAGTGCTACTACTTTTTTTCATATCATATATTTTTTCGTAGCCTTACCCTATTTAATCAGCATCATATATATTCCAATTTGATTTGTGATTTATGGGATATAGTTTTATCTTTGCTGTGTTTTTTAGTCGCGTATAAGATTGTTATTTTTTTGCTTCAAATACACACTTTCATTCGTATTCTTGTCAGTATTAAAGGATAAATTTTGTCAAAATCGTTTTGAACTAAAAAAAATTACGTTTGTTCTCGAAAACAGCTCCATATTTTTTCGGGAAAATCGGTATCTTGCGATATTCTCGCATAAAAAAACGATCTAGATAGGTTAGAAGTCTGAATAAATTCATTAAGAGCCTTAATTTTCGTTTTGCAAATGACGTCATGTACTTTGTTAGTACATCATATAAGCATTTCTTATGACAACATATATGGCATCATACAAGCATTTTCGTATACGATGTCATGCATAGCATAAATAAGACTGTTGATTTTCCAACGCAAAAGTTATTTATATAATATAATATCTGTTGGAAGGCCCAAAAAAACGAAAATTTGCAGTTACAGTTACTATAACTGATGATTCTTTGGAACGAACACCTGAACTATCAAACGTGATAAGATGTGAAATTCGACAACCTGGACAATCAATTGAGACAATACCAATACGGACAGCTAAAGTAAAGACCATTGCTAAATCGTCTGAAGTAATCAAAATCCAGAAACGTGTCAAAAATGAAAATGAAGAGCAAAGGCACAAGCGGTTAGAAGAGATGTGAAAACGACAGTTAGATTGTGTTAAAAATGAAAATGAAGATCAAAGACATACGCAGTTAGAAGACATATGACACCGAGCAAGTGAGCGATTCAAAAATGAAAATGAAGAGGAAAGACACGCAAGGTTAGAAGAAAAGTGGCGGCATGTCAAAAATGAAAATAAAGAGCGAAGACACGCGCGGTTAGAAGACATGTGACACCCAGCATGTGAGCAAACAAAAATCAAAATGAAGAGCAAATACACACGCTGTTAGAAGAACAGTGGCGGGGGTGTCAAAAATGAAAATGAAGAGCAAAACCACGCGGTTAGAAGACATGCAACACCGTGCATGTGAGCAAGTCAAAAATGAAAATGAAGAGCAAAGACACACGCGGCTAGAGGACTTGCGACGCCAAACATGTGAGAGAGGCAATGAAAATCAACCTGGACAGCGAGAATCAAAACTTGTCAAAATTGAAAATTATAGCGATGATGATTGGGTTTGGGATTTTGACATGGATAAGGTCATCAATACCTACCATATCTTTGTTAAAAAAAACACAGGGTCGGCGATACGTATTTCACAATGACGAAATATAAGCCGAGGTAAAAGGAACCAAACAAATTGAAAATGATAGTGATGATGATTGGGGTTTTGGATTTTGAGAGGGATAAAGTCATCAATGCCTACCATACCTTTAAAAATCTAAAATAAGGACTAGATAAATCGCTGGAAGAAAACGAAGTTTTGTCCCACCACCTGAACAATTAAAAGAAACAAAGGTTCAGTGATATGTCTTTCATAATGACAAAAGACAAGCCAAGACAAAAGAAAAAAGTTTTTGTCTCACCACCTGAACGACTAAGAGAAACAAATGTGGTCGTCAATGCCTTCAATGCCTTTGAAAATCAAGAACCTGGACTAGATAAATCGTTGGAAGAAAAGAAGTTTTTGTCTGACCACCTGAACAATTAAACGAAAGAAAGGTTCGGCGACGTGTCTTTCATAATGAAAAAAGACAAGCCGAGGCAAAAGTTAAAGGTAAAATAAAAAAAAGCGAAGAAAAGGCTCAAAGAAACCTGACGCGTGCCGAGTTCCGGGGCCCGACAGCGAAGCCGACGGCAAGCCGAGGCAAAAGTGAAAGGCCAAATAAAGAAAAAAAATTTTTTTTACAAAGGCACCACTTCTAATTTAAGGTCCATTTGGCCGTCACGACATCAAAAAAAGGCTAAAATTGTCTACGTTTAGAAGACAAGCAACAGTGAGAATCTATATATAGAAGCATGCCGAGTGCCGGGGCCCTGTGGCGAAGCCACTGGGCTCCCGATACTATATATATATATATATATATATATATATATATATATATATATATATATATATATATATATATATATATATATATATATATATATATATATATATATATATATATATATATATATATATATATATATATATATATATATATATATATATATATATATATATATATATTATATATATAACCTATATATTATATATATATATATATATATATATATATAATATATATATATAAAACACATGGCCTATGTTTCTTTTTCTCATTAGAAAGTGTTTGGACGTGATTTCACCTTTTCCGACACCAAAGGATTTTCGGCAATCAACAAAAGGGTTCCTCTTGATAAAGTGACTTCAATCCCCAAAATCTTCTGATGCCAGAATAGACGAAATGTAAACCCAGAAGTTCTCTCCTATTTAGCCATTCTATGTAAGATTTAGCAAAATATTACTACTACTACTAACAACTCATTACAGCACCAATCCTCTGAGGCCAATACAGCTATGCACGCTCCTCTTCCATTCTAATCTATTCAAAGCATCTCACTTTACACCCTCCAAAAAGCTTCTGTTTCCCTTAAATTTTTTCTTTGCAGCATCCGTTCACCTCATTCGGGGACGACATGCTTTTTGTTTGGCCCTAGACGGTTGGCCAACAAAGCTTAAATCCTGATTTAATACGAAACCAGCTACTAACCTTATTTTCTATCTTAACCACAGTAATGTTATTCTCGCAAATAACACTAGTCACTTTAATGTATTTATCTGGTATGCCACACAGTGATAGGTTTTCAACTCCTCTATCAGCTGAATCAAACGCTTGCTCATAATCTATATAACTGAGAACCAAAAAGGTTTGATGACTCAAGCGCTTTTCGATTATTAATCTAAGCGTGAAAATTTAGTCGATGCATCCTCTCCCCTTCTTAAAACCTCACTGTTCATTTTCTGTAAACATTTCTTAAAGATTTATCTACAGTAAAGTTTTTCTAAAATCACTAGGTTCCATGGTGTGCCAATATGGGGGGGGAGGAGAGGCAGGGGGGTGCCCCCTCCTCCTGACTGAATGATGCTGCTTTAGTTTTTATATTTTTGTTCTTAGATTTCTATTATATAGCGTTAAAAGTGCCAATTAGACCTGGTTTGCACTGGAATTCCGCTTATGGGTGTCAATGCTAGGTACTTCCCCCTTTTCAATAATCCTATTCATAATCTTCAATAATTTATCTCTAACTTTATAACATATTAAAAAAAAAACCCATATAACACTTTAAAAGCACCCGGGGCCTATTTTTTAATCCTTTTAGGACTGTCACTAATTTTTCCTCACAAAATTAGTTTTTTACACATCCAAACTGTAAGTATCACTAACTTTTTTAATTTGTTTCTGTAACTTATGCTGTAACTCTATCGCGGTTTAGCACATTCTCAAAATATTCTGTCCATCTCTCTTTAACTCTTTCCTTATCACTAATTGGGGCCCCATTCTTATCTTTAAGTTGGAAAAGTCAAGATTGACTATTTCCTCCCAATTTTTTAACATGCCAGTACAATATTTTACTATTATACTGTCTGGTTGCAACTTCCCGACCTACAGCAATTTTATCCATGGCCTCCACTTCTCACCTCCTTATTTCATATTTTAATGCTTTCTCCACTTTCTTTACTCTAGATTTCTCCACTTTTCGCTTAATACTTTTTCCCCTTTACACTTAACTTCATTTGACCTATCACTTAACATAAAGCATTTTCATTCATTTGCCTAACTGTGCTTCTAACTTTCTTCCCTAAGACACCGTCAGCGACTTGACAAACTATTTTACTAAAATTAATGTATCCATCTTCTATATTGTCAAATTTTAGACTTTTCTATCTGGTATTCAACTGTTCCTGAAAAGTTTCTCTCAAAATCTCATCCTGAAGCCTATAAACGCCGTAGCTTCGCGGAAAGGTAGTTATCCTTCCTAAATTTAAGCTTTAGATTAACCCTAGATGCTACTAGATGGTGATCTTTACTCTTAACATCAATAGAAGCACTCCTATATACCTTAGTATCTTGTATCGATCTCGCTAATCTACGATTTACAGTAATATAATCAACAAGGTTAGCTGTCTTATCATCACGTGAATACCATGGTAACTTTTTGGCCATTTTATGGCCAAATACTATGTTGGTTAGAACGAGATTGTTATACTTACAAAATTACACCAGTCTGTAACCATAATTCTTTTCCTTTCCTACACCAAATTTACCTAGGCTATGATATAATCTCTTCACATTTTTACCGACCTTATCATTAAAATCCCTTAATAAAAATGTTATATTTCTACCTGGGACACTGTCTATATGTTTCTGTTGCTGTAAGTAAAACTTATTTGAGACACTAGAATCTCCATCAGTTGGTTCTACAGGGGCATATACTAAAATGACTGATACCATGCCCTTTTAGTTATAAAATGAGTAAATAGCATTCTATTATTAATACCTTTCCAGAGGGAAGGTATTAAGGATTTTCCCGTATCCAGGATTTTTTTTTTTTTTGGGGGGGGGGGGGGTGGAGGTTTACACAAGAATTTTTTTTCGGGGGGGGGGGATGTATACAAAAGTATAGCAGTTTCTAGTCTTAAGATTTTTTTCTTGATCCACCCGAACTTTCTGTGAAAATGTATAAAATCGGCCAATAATTCTACAATTATATCACCCCCCTTTACATTTTCTGTTGCTAGTGAACAAAACGATCTAGTGTTTAATGTTTTTAATTTCAAAAATATTTTTATTGCTCCGTCAATAAGTTGCAATACTGTAACAGTTTGGTTGATATTGTAATGTAATTTATCTACTTAAATAATATTTTCAATACAGCATGGGGCTGAAATTATGACCTTTAATCAGACTTTTGCTTACACTAGGAGAGCGGGCAAACAATAAACACTTGTTTTGGAGGTAAAACGGCAGAATTATTTTTAACGTTATTTTCGTAATAAATTCATCCGTGTTGATATTCTTCTTCTAATTCACAGCAGGTGGGCTTTTCAATATTTTGAAACATCTACCAGGGTAATGCTCCTTCCTCCTAAAATCCCCGTCGACGCCCAGGACTACAATAAAACCAATGAAAATGCTATTTTCTCTATTTTGATCTAACAACCTTGTATAATCATGTTTTTTAATCTTATATCAGTACATGTTTTGCAATTCCTGAACAGGGATTGTTGCTTATCATTATTTGTATATCCTCCTCCGGATGAAAGAACTTTATCAACCAGTTTAATTTCAGCATAAAGTAGGGTCGTGAAAATATAGCTTAGTTGGCAGACATTTAGCGGCGTTACAAGAAGTTGTTTTTGTCGCAGTATCTTTGAAAGGCAAGGAAATTTGATTTACATAGACGTGAATTATTGGAGGATACTCAGATAAAGGACTATTGGTAAAATTTTGTGGTTGCCAATGCCAAATTAATGAATAATCAAGGTTTAGAAAATGAATATTATGTATCAGATGCATTGTTTGGAAATCAGTCAAAAAATATTGAAGATGCTGGAGGTGAGCTTAAATGTTGTTAATTAAAACTAGGCTAGTGTTGATCTAATCAGGTTTTTTTTGTGGTAAAATCATATCGAAAGGCTCCTATATTGGGAAAGGACAGGCAAGAGATAGTACCTTCCAAGGGTGTATTTTAGGCCCTGGATTCAATCCTGAATAGACATTATGGATAGCCTAATTACTTCTTGTTTGACTTTTATTCCATCAGTGAGTTCACCATCCGTTGACAGTTTCAAAGCCAATCTCGATAAGGAATGGGAAAACCAAACTATGGCTAACGCAATGGGATGAAGCTGATGTCCCACGGCCCTATCATCACTAACTGGTGTACACTGGACTCATCCATATTGCTAGCAAGTGTGATTTAAGGTAATTTAAGGTAATCATTCCAGCTGTTTATTTCCAGCTTTTTCTACCACCTACCTTTTATCAACTATCTGCTTTTTCAGCCATCTGTCCTTCAGAAGAGATTAACTGTTAAATAGTTAGGCCTACTGAAATGAAAACTAACCCTGTACAAGAAACTAGAATACACTGAAGAGATATGTCAAAATTATTCAGAAAGAAAAAAAGCTCATTTGATCATTATCTTCATGATAACTATATTACATCAGGTTTTATCTAGCTTGCCATAGTTGTATTTTCTCTGGAAAGGGTCAGAATCAATTTATGGAGTTATTTAGTAGGTAAATTTTTACCAAATCATATTATTGACTTATGAATAAAGTAAACATACCACTCAATGCCTTTTTTTATGCTCTTTCCAAATATGATAATCATTTTTGTTGGAAATGAATTTGGTAAAAATTTAGAATTGTGGCACCTGATAAGGAGACATGTTAAGAAAACAATTCTTACTTTAAAATATGTATAATGATCCTAGTCCTTATATTATCCAAGGGGAGAATCTTTATCATCAAGTCTTTCCTCTAAAAATCTTTCTTTTTCCAGCTTAAGAGAAAAAGTTTCCTAAAATCACCACATTGAGATTCAATGCTTTAGTCTTTTGAAATTGCCACCAAATAAGTTGTTTTATAGATAGTGTTCATGCCAGTCTTATTAATACTTTTTTTTTAATGAGCAGTGGCACAAATACAAAATATTAATAGCCTAGCAGTGGCCAAAATCAAAATATTGCTATAAAATATACATATACATACAGATTATATACCCCCCCACCCCCCTAATGTGCAAATATATAACAAAAATTGCATTCTGAACCTAAATATAACCAAATGAACTGTACTCCAACCCCTAAATATATCCAAATCAGGGCATATATTTCTGCATCAGAGGGGGGGGTATATACTCTGTATGTATATGTATATTTACAGCAATATTATTATTTTTTAATGAGTTTTTTTGTGTTAATGGCATGATTTCAAACAGAATTCACAATTTCTATAATTTCAATATACCACTGCCTTTTCTTCAAACATGTGCTATGTCACACCTGCTAAATGCTATCTATAAAACAACTTATTTGGCAGCAATTTATAGCAGCAATTTCAAAAGACTTAAGCATTGAATCTCAACATGGTGATTTTAGGAAACTTTTTCTCTTAAGCTGGAAAACAAAGGATTTTTAGAGGAAAGACTTGATGATAAAGGTTTTCCCCTTGGATAATATAAGAACTAGGATCATTATACATATTTTAAAGTAAGAATTGTTTTCATAACATGTCTCCTTATGAGGTGCCACAATTCTAAATTTATACCATGAATTTTACTCCCACCCCTATTTATACCAATTCAGGGTATATATTTGCACATTAGGGGGGTGGGGGTAAATTTTTATTTTCTGATGTGAATGAGAGGTAAGATTAAACTCCCCCCCCCCAACCCCACTTAATGTGCAAATATATACCCTGAATTGGTATGTATAGGGGTGGGGGCTAAAATTCATTTCTGACCAAAATGATTATTTTATTTGTAAAGAGCATAAAACAAGGCATCAACTGGTATATTCACTGTATTCCTAAGTCAATAATATGATTTGGTAAAAATTTACCATTTAGTACACTTGAAATATGATTAGACCTTGAACAAATTGTAACAAAAATAATTTTAATACCATTTGATAGGCAAAAATGAGTTTAATAACATATCCAAAATTGGCATCACAACCCCAAGGGGAAATGGGTTGAATTTGCCCTTAAAGTATAGAGGAGGGGGCTAAAAGCTATAAAGCTTATTTTGTAATAATACATGGTAAGGATGTCTTCTATGGGGTATTAAGATTGTAGAAAATGAAAATGAAGGTAAAAGGGGTCCATCAGCAGTATCACAGGGATATTTTTGCAAATTCCCTCTTAGAGTTTGAAGTGAGAGGGCTTAAGTCCAAAACCAACAAAATATCCTATTTTAATGAGCAAGGAGTCCTTTCTAGGGTTTTTTTTTTATTGTAGATGGCAAAAAATAAAGAGATTTATAACCTGCAAAATACCTACAATTACAATATTATAGAAAATAAATTACATGTGTCTTCTGTAGAATTGGCTACCTTTTGCTGAAACCCTAAGTGAGGAAAGTCTTTTTAAAGATTGAATAGACAGAACTAAGGCATAGAAAACAACTTAATCAAATTCCCTGCTCATGAGAAAAAAAACAATCCAAGGCTTCAAGACATACAAACTATGGTTCATTTAATAATATAACTAAGTCTATTAATATAAAGATTATGAAATGAACTAGATAGGTTTGGTTTCAATTATCTTCACTTTGTCAAGCATTAAAAGAGAAAACTTTCAAAAATTGTTGGTATTAAAGCAGTTTTATCATCTTCAGGTTCCATGGCATTCAGGCAGGATATTGTTCTGCATCATTTGTAACCTATAGAGCAATTCAGACCTGACTGCTTGCATGGGCATCTTTCTTAGTGTGTGCAATATCTCAGGGATTGGTAAGGGTATTAAGATGAAACTACTCAGGTACAGCCAAGGACATTGATATTGAAACTCTTAGGGAATGTCACATTGGCTTACAGGAGCACTTCATAGCTTTCAGAAGGTAGAATGGAGCAAGAGATGATTCAGTCAGAACTGATGTCAGATCCAAGTCAGAACCAAGACTGTTTCTTTGCACCTAAATCACCACTGAAGAGGGTCAAGACTGCTATTTTCACTCCAATTTTGGGCCTGATGATTGACATGCAGCAAGTGAAACTTTGCAGATGCTTGTGGTGGTGGCAAGTCTCAAGGATGCACAACATTTGAGGATGCTGAGACCTTCCTTTGGAAGATACAATCGCAAGCTGGGAGAGAGATTTGCAAGTTTTTTTTTTGGCTGTGATTTGCATCCAAAAATTTCTCAACTGTCTAGAGGGCTTTTTTCCAGTAGTAATTGTTTCCAACATTTTGGAACTGCTTTCATTTTGCTAATCCTTCCTTTTCACAGGATTGTAATGCATAATACTTTCCTTTTTTCATCTCTTTTTTCTTAATAAATTAAGTATGATTGCTTTCAAGAACTTTATTGCCCTTATTTTTAACTGTGTACTGAAGTGTTCTCCTGCATTTGCAGCTTTGCAGGTTTTAATAGTGTTGGCCAAATTCAAAGAAAAAGAAACATGGATGAAAAATCAGCAAATCTTCATCACTCTTGTGTCCATAGATGGACAGTAAAGTATGCTCTTCAGCATTAAGTATCTCCTGCTTTGTTCTAGCCTTCAGGTAAACTTGAGAACTTCTTCAGAACATCTTGTTTTCCTTAAATATGCTATAGCCTTTCTTTTTCTAACATCATGTATATGAGAAATGGTGTTGCAGCCAAGTAGCCTAGTGCATGGCAGAAAAGTATGGAATTGCAGAGTTCTATTCCCAAGCTAGTTTTCATCATGTCTATGCACCATGCAACACTTATACTGCCTTGTTTTGGTTCTGGAGAGTAATATATCCTGTTGGAGTTGCAATTGGCATGAAACAATAAAAAAATAAATAACAAATAAGTCAGTATCATCACCAACTAGCACAGTAGGAAGAATACTAGATGTCTTGACAGCAGTTTTAATGATCTTCACATCCATATTGCCTTCTCTGTGGATAACTTTGATCCCCCTTTCACGTAACCTTTCACCAACCATGCAAATGGACTTTGCCTTGTGTACCATGAGCAAAATGCGATATATTTAAAATACAAAGATTCCTTCCTTCTAAAGATGATTCTGACAGAAATTAAACGTCCCCTAATTGAGTTCAAATACCGCTTCCAAGAGTCTAAATTCTTAATCAGCAAAAAAGAGAATTTGCATTCTAGCTTCAGTCAAAGAACAGCGCTATCCAAGCTTTGGATTTTGCTAAGACAGCAAGCAATAAAAAAGGTGCTGCGCACAATATTTCTAAGGAAGTTTAAATGATAAGAACTGTGTGAACGCCTAAATCATCAAAAATAGTCAAGAAAGATTATTGGACAAAGGGCTCGCATCCTTGGGCCACGTGAGCCAATTTGCGATCCAGTCCTTACAACGCAGGACGAAAGAACTGCGTTTGGTAGTGGGGTAAAAGTGCTTTTTGAAATTTTTCGTAAATCAGATTTGGAAGGATTCGTATTTGAGAATCAGGACCATTGAGACATAATTTTTGGCATACAATCTTTGCAATTCTTTCATGTTGTATCTTGGTCACCATTATTGTCATTTGGAGTAACCCACTGCTGTTCACCTAAATGTGTAAGTCTCAATAAATCCATTGCTTTTTACCTGTGTTTATTTCATTTTATATGTCCGTGTCTAGCCTAATGATAGCTAATTAGTTCGCATGTCTCCAAGGTAGCGCTCCCAGAGGAATCTGATCTCCAGTTTGCTCGAAGAGAAGAGGTCACATTTATATGGCTACACATTTTATTTTCTCTCATTAATTAAGGGTGGCGTAAGCCTGGTTGGCACGATCTTTAGCGCTATAAGCGGCGCTGTCGCAGAACTTATAAGGTGTAAGTTCACAGCTTCATCGTACAATATTAGATTTGATGCGGTCAATATTTATGACCACAATTAAGCCCAGTCCTTTTTTTCTTTCATCGCTAAATTTTCTTTTATAGCCCAAATCTTTTTCATTCACCCCTACACTTGTTTTTTTTTTGGTTGGATAGAAATTCGTCCTTGGGCATTTAAAGATATGTCTTCTTTCAAAAAACAGCACCTGGAATCTATAATATACTCCTTTTGGCTTCTAGGAGGTTTCATCTAAATACACAATTAATACAACGAAAATCAACACAACCAACAGATAAACAAACAAGGTTTTTTTTTTTTTTTTTTTTTATCAACAATCATTTTTTTCCTCCAATTCTTAAGGAATGTAATACTCTTGGTTTTCATATAAAAACAATTCATATAACAGAAAAAAAAGTCAAATAAGAAACAATGGAATTGGATGGTTTTTGGGAAGTATGAGTACTCAAGCTGCCATAATCCCAGTAATTTAAGGCCTGGAGGCCAGCTAGTATCTATTCGGCTCTTGCTACTCGCTCTTGCTCTCTTCTGCACTCGCTCCCCTTTCTTCAAACAATATTTGTATCCACAAGAAAATCAATTATGCTTTTTTACAAGTATCTTTCATCTGATGTATTATAATTGGCTTTAAATAGCTTGTCAAGATCTTTATTCGTCTTCAGTCTTTCAAATGTACGTTTGATATTTGCTGCCAGGTAAGCTGTGCTGTAGCATTCAAAAATTATATGTTGTAAAGTCGTGGGCACTTTTAAACAAAATCTGCAGTGTGGGTCATCCCTTTTATTCCATTCATGTTCATGTATTTGCAGTAAACATCACCTCTCTTCTGTTAAATTTCACATGACTGCTTTGTGTCTGGTCTTTTGTTGCAGGTCTTCCATCATATACATTAAAAACCACTTTAGAGTATTGGTACCACGTTTCAATAGAAAATATATCATTGAAAAGCTGCTTCCAATCTTCTGCTGAAGTCTATGACCACTATCCAAAACGTAAAGGTGGCGTCCTAGTAGTTCCTTCCTATTTTAGCACAGGTTATCTTTGTCTGTACAGGTTTCAAAATAAAGCTCTTGCAAGATCAGGCTTGTTTGGTCTCCTCATGAGCCCATTTTTGTCAGGGAGTGATGAAGGAACAGTATGTAATTTGTGTGTTGAAGCAGTTTCTTTGTGGTACGATCGAATATTTTGCAGAAACCAAGAACCAATGGAAGATTAGGCTAGGATCTATGTGCTTGATGTCTGGTGAACTAGCTCTCCTGGTTGTCATGAGATTACTTGTGATTTCTTCATCAAGAAATGCTGTTCCCACTTTTCAAGATTTTTCCATGTTTCATTCTAAGTGAGCCATTCTTCCATTCATGATATTTCTTAGTCTTTTATAATATTCAAATAAATTTGGCTTTTCAAGCATTTCTATGACAGGCAATTTGTCTCTGTGGTCCCTTTTTTTTTCCTTGAGACCCCCATGTCCTTGTGTTGTTTGCTAGTCCAGTATTTTTTTTTTCCTGTAAGCTCCTGCATGAGATAGTCTACTTCAATACAAGAAGACGCAAGATAACCCAAAGATTTCACTGAAATTTGTCATTCTGCCTCCACCAGTAAGGGCTCCGGATGCCTTTAAACTCCTCATAAATTCTTGTCCTATAGTCAAGTCAGCTGACAACCCAGCCCACTGTCTTTCTCAGTGTTTTATCACATGAAGGCCATCATCACAAACAGATCTGTAAATTTGGGTGACAAAGAGATAGCTTGTCCATTTTTTGAAGGTAGATTCTTGTAGTCTTTACTTCATACTGGTTATGGCCTGTTGCAGCAAGATAGGGAAGTATGCTTTTTGCTTTTACTGGCTGGTATAATTTTGAAGGTGGAAACGATTTACTGAGTTCAATTGATACTGACTGAACATCAAGCTGGTGACATGTTAAATTTATTCAAGGGTATTTTTTATTCCTTTCCGTTTTTTTATGATGCCAATAGCTCCATAAAAGTTATTTCTTCCAAAAAATTTTCATGATTTATATTTTTCACCCCCCCCCCTTGCGCTTCGGGGCAGACTCAACAAGTATGGCAACAAAATCTGTTACCGTTATCAATCGCGGTACTGTACTCACAGAAAACCCTTTTTTTTTATCATTATTATTTCTATTTTTTTGCTTTTGCCACTTAATAGCATAGGTGTAATTTTTGTAGGTTCGAAGTCCTTTCTTTCCCTTTTTCGTTATCTACGACCAAGAACCCCTAGACAGGACACCTTACTCTCTAAAATAGGATATGTCATTGTTTTTTTTTTTTTTTTTTTTTTTTTTTTTTTTTTTTTTTTTTTTTTTTTTTTTTTTTTTTTTTTTTAATAACCCCTCCCACTTCAAACACTAAAGAGGAATTTCTAAAACTATCACTATCATAATGGTGATGAACTGTTTTTTACATTCATTTCCTTAATCTACGACCCCAATAACCCCATAGAAGACATTTTTTATGTGTTATTGCATAATGAAATTTTAGCCTTTTGCCTCCTCCTCCGCACTTTAAGGGCAAATTTGATCCATTTTGCTTAGGGGTAGCGATGCTGATTTTTGATATGTTAATGAACATGTTTTTCTCTATCGAATGGTATAAAAATCATTTTTGTTGCAATTTGTTCAAGATATTCCCCTTTTTTGTTGTATCTTTACTGTACTAATAGTCAAAACAGTAGCATTGAATTGGTGAACAGCAAAGTGTCTCCCATGGGAAAGTATTTATCTCTTTCCCAAGCCTCATTGTATAGAATAAACAGTTGTGGGCTTGTTTCAATGCCTTAAGTTCTAGTGCATTTTTTAACAACTGAACCTGATTAGAGGACATGTTCCCCTGCAGGGTTTTAGGTCAAAATTATAAGATAAACATTTTTACCAAAATAGTTGCAATGTTCAAAAATTGTACTTTGAGGGGGGATATCTGTGGTCAAGAGTGGGACAGGGTCCCAAAATATGCAAATAGCCAGTTGAAATCAGAGTTGTGCCATGATTTTCAATCTGTGAGTTTTTAGGACACAAATTGGGGCTCTTTGGCCCACTTCACTTCAGACACCATCCCACCAAGTTTTTTCCATATGGTCGAATTTAGCTCTTTCCAGTCATAATCATTCAGGGCAATATCAAAAGAGCAAAACACTAAGAATCTGAACAGGAGACAGCAGTCCATCTTATTTTGTGGTAATATATGTGTTCATTTTGAGCTTGAATCCTTTTTATTTATTTGAAAATCCATCATACAAAAGCAAGAAGAACGAGCAGTAAGAGCCAAGGCGTACCCAGGATTTTTTTTTCGGAGGGGTTTTTAATCCAAAAAAAATTCTGGGGGGGGGGGTTTACGCAAAAAAACCTCAAAAAACGCATAAAAAATTGTTACATCCATTTTTGTTATGTTTTTACAAATCAGACAAACATTTCGTGGGGGGTCCAGACCCCCCTAACCCCACCTCTTGGTACGGCCTTTGTAAGAGCAAACAAAATAATAAAGCAATGAAGACAACAATTAGACACTTAGCAAAATACAAGACAGGCAAATATAGAAAAGAAACCAGAATAAAAAAAAAAGACTTCTAAGCAAACGAGTATAAACAAAAACATTTACTATCTAATGTGCCCATTATCTTACCACTGCAAGATATGGCTCCAGTCGTGTGACAAATTAATCGTTAAAATTCACAATACTTGTTAAAATGCCAGTACATGAATCAGTTATACTATAACAAATAAACAGAAACGATTTTGGGTTCAAGGCGGGAGCCAAAGGCGATAATTTAAGAAACGATAATAACACCATCTAATTCACATAATCAATGTATGCAAAAAAAAAAAAAAATCTTCAAAATGGCGCGACTTACTATATATGCTGCAGAACAGTAACGTTAAATGTTAAACAATCATACAAGAATTCAGTTATTATTATTATTATAAAGAATTATTGAAAAACCTGTCACAATTAAAAACGGCAACAAGACAGAGCATAAGAAAAAAAAGACAATACATCACTGTTGAAGAATTTGGGACCAATCGTTTAAATTGTCATCAATTTTTCGATTATGTTTTTGCTATCCGTCTAGTGATGGAAACCTCTGGGTCAGCAACCTTGAATTTCGCAATAGTGAGCGAATTTCTATACCACTGAGGCAGGCTAAGCAGATACTTGGCAAAATAAAAGAACATGGATCAGATTTTACACTTGTCTGTTTTAGTTAGGAGTTTCCAGAAGGGTGTGGTGTAGAGGATATAGGGAAGGGCAACATCATTATATAGCCTTGCTAGAAGATGTTGGTTGGATCGAAGTTTACAAGATGCAATGGAAGCGTAAGCTGCTGATATTTTACATCTGATTTATTCAAGAAGAAGTTTTCGGGTGTGTTGGATAGAAGAAGCAATGGGCAGACCTAATGCACAAGGTGATCTATAGGTTGAACAGAGCTAGATTCAAGCCTGATGGACGGGGCAGAGGAATCTGTTTTCCAGCTAGACAGGACAATATCAGATGTGGAGGAGTTGAATTCAAGCCCAACTTTCTGATATTCTGCCTCAAGAATTTCAAAAATTGTGGTGATACATTGAAAAGTTTGACTAAGGTTTAGGATATCGCTAGCATAGCATATCAAGGAAAGGCTTACAGAAGACAAAATCAATGAAGGAGGGCACACATCTTATGCTTTCAGAACATAGTTATTAAAGAGGTCCGGAGAGGTGACAGCTCCTTGACGGGCTCCTTTCTTGACTGGGATAAGTTTTCTGCGCGGAATAAGTTTTCAGGTGGATATGAAGTCTTGAATATAAATCCTAAAGAGAACGAATAGTAGCCAGATTCAATCCACGTTTACCAGCTTTCAGAAGCATCGCTGCGTGGATAAGAGAGTCGAATGCACGGCTGACATCATGCCCTCCTAAGCAAGGCTTTCTCTAGACAATTCCGGATCAATCTCGGCATTTGCAACAGCGGTTAAAGCGTCAGCACACCCGGTACCTCGCTTGAATCCAAACTGGTGTGGAGGGGTATAGCAGACTTTCAAGTTCCCTAATAAATAGTAACTCAAAGAGCTTGCAAAGGATGTAGCTACAGTAATAGGACGGAATGATGTACAGTAAACTTCAGATTTCCCTTTTTTAGAGATTAGAGTCAAATCTCTGATACAAAACAAAGAAGGAACGATACCCCGAGAGTGAAAATCATCTGCATAAACAGAGACAAATGAGCCGTAAGAAGTTTTCCCCAGTATTTCAAATGGGTAGCACTATCTTGCTCAATACCAGACCAACGTTTCCATTTTAATTTTTGGATGGCATCTTCAACACAACGGGTACTGACCGCAAAATCTTCATCGGTTTGAGCATCCAGAAACTGATCCAGAGCTACTTCATAAGATTGCTCTATGATGGGATCAGGGACAGAAAACTCAGATTCATAATATACACACCATTCAGCTTCTGGAATGTCAGTTGAGGACAGTTATGAAGAAGGTAATACCTAAACTTATATGAGTTTAGTTATATTTGTTATGTGTTTTAGTATAAATTTTTGAGCCCACCCCCCTGCCCCCTCTTAATTCTATAGAATATTCTTCTCCCTTAGGAAATGTACAAAAATTGATAGGGTAGGGTCATAATACAATTCAATCTAATTTTCCACAAGTCAAACATTAAAGTGCTGTCAAAAGCACTAAAATTAAGGGTTTAATTACTTTTTAGATTAAGCTAAAGAAGAATTTTATTCAAAAGATATATTAAATTACCTTAAATTTCAATTACCAGCAAGATAAAGGGGTGATGACCTTCTGTAGATTTCTAGCTTCCAGTAAAACATTAACCTCATCTCCGTTGGCCCCAGCTTTGAATGAGTCTATACTGACTGCCTTGACTGTCTCTTCTGTCAAC
Organism: Artemia sinica; assembly: GCA_027921565.1. Classification (NCBI taxonomy): domain Eukaryota; kingdom Metazoa; phylum Arthropoda; class Branchiopoda; order Anostraca; family Artemiidae; genus Artemia; species Artemia sinica. The sequence goes on from CM051268.1 coordinate 54,864,807, forward strand.
CTATTCCATAGTGGCACAGCTCTAACACACAAACAAAAATTGTTGCTCTCTTCTTTGAGACCAGGGGAGATGGAGTATTTTCGCCGTGGCCTATAGTACAGCTCAGGAGAGACGGGATAACCACTTGTTTCACTACCCTAGAGTTCAGCAGCTTCTGAGTTGTTATTACATCACCCTTCTTTTGTCAATATGTATGGGTAAGCAACTTCAAAGCTTGTAGACATTGTTCATACAGATTATAATGTAGGTTTATTTTACAGTTGCTATAAAACTCAAAATTTAGCACAAAACACTTAAAATACGCAGCTAAGTAAAAAAAAACTAAAGAGTCGCTAATGAGAAATGAAATAATAAATAGTAAATTTTTAGTACAATAAATATGTCTATAAGAAAATCAACAAAAAGTATAAAGGAAGTTATGAAAATTAATACTGTGAATGGATAAAAACGAAAAGGCTCAGATAGCACAGGTATTGGCCACAAAGGTTTCTCCTAAGAAGATAAAGAGGTAAAAAATAATGGCTAATGATAATCCTTTTCCATTCCTTTAGCTCTTTTTATTTCATATCACTTAAAACAAAATGGTTAAAGACTACAGGCCTGTATGTCATTTTGCAAAAGGGCCTCTCTTTCTTGAAATAAAATTTTCGAATGAGATAATAAATTGGTTTCAGAATTATCTTCAAAGTTATCTAGAAAAAATGTATCTACTGTCTTTGATTAATGTCTTCTGTTCAAGCATAGTCCAGGCTTGCATTCTCCAAGACTGTCATCTAGCAAGGTGTTGCATGGCGCATCCATGTAAGGTGTCACCCGCTGCTCGAGGTGGTTTCTTCGCCAAACTGTATTTTTTTCTGTTAAAATTGAGACAGTTGAAGGTGATAATTTTATTGGTAAAAAAAAAAAAATAAAGCTAAAGAATATAGCATTGGACTTTACAATCTCTACCGGCGGTGCTGATCTCTGTTTCATGGCCCTTCAGCCAGGAAGTACAGTAGGCGGTTGGGGGCCAGCCATCCTGTGCTTTTGCCCACCCCTCCTGTTTACCTTACCCAGATTTCTCCAGGTATTCATTTAGGGTTGAGAGATGGCTCGAATTTGACTGAGCTTATGGAGCCACGCCACTGATAGCTGTTCCAAACCAAATAACCAGCAACACCAGGACTCAAACCCCTAAACCAGCAACACCAAACCAAATAAACCCAAAACCAAATAACCAGCAACACCAGGACTCAAACCCCTAAACCAGCAACACCAAACCAAATAACCAGCAACACCAGGACTCAAACCCCTAAAGCAGCAACACCAAACCAAATAAACCCAAACCAAATAACCAGCAAACACCAGGACTCAAACCCCTAAACTAGCAACACCAAACCAAATAACCAGCAACACCAGGACTCAAACCCCTAAACCAGCAACACCAAACCAAATAAACCCAAACCAAATAACCAGCAACACCAGGACTCAAACCCCTGTCCTCGTGGACAAAAGATTTCAAGCGTAGCGTGCTAACCACTTGGCTAGGACGGTTTTATTTTATTGCTTGCTTGCAAATTATGATAAAAATGCACATTAAAAAAAAAGTTAAGACAGTGACTTTCAATATTAGCCAGTAAGAAAATATATGTAAGGATTTTAATTTTGACAAAATAGGAGAGATTAAGATACTTATAGGCCTGAATATCATTGTTTGTATATAAATTCTGATAAAAGGTGTGTATAAAAGGTTTATATCAAATAGTAATAGTAATAGTAATAGGAATAGTAATAGTAATAGTAGTATATCAAAATAGTAATAATTTGTTCTTGCCTTCTAAAATATGAGTACAAAAAGAGAAAAATTCAAAGAACAAGATTTCTGCAGTAAAAACTTGCTGTAAATATACATGAAAATAGTACAAGAATGCATGTAACATAGATAAAAATATATAAAATGTAAACATTTTGAGAAATTGTAATTTATTTTTGCCTGCTAAAAATTAGAGTAAAGCAGAGGAGAATTTCAAACAAAAAGATATTTATAGTATAAACACGCTGTAAATGTACTGTAAAAGTAATAAAATTAAAAATACAAGCATGTATGCGACATACATCTAACCTTAAAAAGTAAACATACTGTAAAAATAATAATAATTTACTTTTTTCTACTGCAAATATGCAATAAAAAAAAGAGAAATTCAAAGAACAAGATATCTGCAGTTAAAGCATGCTAGAAATATACTGTAAAAACACTGTAAAAACTATCAGTGAAAAAACAACTATGAATTTAACATACAAGACTAAAAAGATTAAAAATGAATTGTAAAAACAATGGATTGAAAATAATTTTTTTTCGCCTCTTAAAAAAATGATGTTAAAAAAGACAAAAATTCAAAGAACAAGAAATCTGCAGTAAATACATTGGATTATGTACACCCTAATTTGCTGAAAGTTTAATAATTGTTTTTTTTTACTTAACAGTAAGTTTGGTCAACTTTAACATGTTACCATGCAGCTATTAAAAGAGTTAATTTTGATTTTTAGAAATGTGGTTGCAAGTTTTTGTGTGGAATCTTGGTTCATCATTATTTGTGTATGGTCTAGCCAGTTTACTGTGTCTTATTCAGCTTCAAAATCATAAATATGGAAGGTAGGTTTTACTACTCATATTTGACCAGGGTTGTCAATTCAAAGGCAGGGAGACAATTACTCTGTGGATTTTGGAAAATATCATATTTTGGTATTTTCATTAAAGATTATAAAAAGACAAAAATTCTACCTTGATTTTGAGAAAACCGCTTTTTTGTTATCTTCATTCTTTAAAAAGTGAAAAAAATGCTTCTGCCCAGGGCGCATTTTAATGAATTGACAACTCTGTATTTGACTTGCTTCTTCCATTATCTTATCTGTTATATTACGACTGTAGGAGTTATTTTGCTCTATTTTTATGTAGTTATTTATTTTATCTAGTGTCTAGATGCATTATTTACTGGCATCCGTAAAAGGTTGTGGCATATTTTTTCTCTTTTTGGTACCTGCTTTGCTTCTTTATGTTATTAATTAAAACAATCATAACAAACAAACATACATTAGGTACTAATATAAATGAATAAATAAATCTTAAAACGAGTGAAACTTAAATTGAATATGCAAATCAAGCTTGAAACAAAAAAAAAATCACTACAAACAAGAGTTGGGGTATTGCCTCCTTCTCTCACTGTAAAAGTCTAAAACCTACTGCGTCATTGGCGCTTTACTGAAAACTATATGTGTCTTGAACAGTCTTGGAAAGAGCAAATAAAATCAATTTGAATATTTGATATGTAAAGCTATTAATTGTTGAAAGATCGTCAGTTCAAGATTTTATTTCACTGTGATTTTATTTTCATTTTCAATGCTGTAATAACTGGAAAAGAATATATTTGTAATATAATTCGTTTTCAGTGAAGCGCCAATGGCGCAGTAGGATTTAGACTTTTACAGTGAGGGAAAGGGGCAGTATCCAAACTCTTGCTTGTAGTGAAACTATACTTTTCTTGAACAGCCTTGGAAAGAACTGATAAAACTAAACTGAATGTTTGATATATAATGATATTAATTGCTGAAAGCTCGTCAGTTCAAAATTTAATTTTGCTGCAATTTTTATTTATTTCAATGCTGTAATAAGTAAAAAAGGAAATATTTGTAATATAATTCGACAAAAGAAAATATTTGTAATATAATTCGTTTTCAGTAAAGTGGGGGTGGGAGTCAGGCTTTTCTGATCTTTGAACTATTTTAATAACCCTCGAATAAAGCCTTATATACCCCAGGGCATAGCTTACAACTCTTGGGGGGTTTTTGTCGACACGGGAGTTTTTGCTATCTGATTTTGAACTTATTTCTCCAAAACGGCTATCTCACAAATTTGATCGGATAGATTTGGGGAAAGAGGGCAGAGAGAAAGGGGGGGGGGGCTTTTAGTTGCCTTCCAGCCCCTTTTAACCTAAAAAGGGAAGTAGAACTTTCAATTTCCAGTTGAATGAGCCCCTCCGAAGTTTAAACCACCACCCCTTCCATAAAGACCTAATTTGCCCTGGGGCATAATTTACAAAACTTGCCCCTGGGTTGTGGGGGGTTGTGTAAACCCTGGAGTTTTTGTTTTATGATCTTTGGTGCCTTTTGAGCAAAATGACTATCTCAAATTTTTTACCAGATGCATTTGAGGAAAAAGTGGTATGAGGGGGGGGGGGGGGGGCTAGCTACCATCCGATCACTTTTGACGGTCAACAATGGAATTAGAATTTTCAATTTCTTATCATTTGAGTTTCCTCCGAAGCTCATACAACGACCTCTTCCATAAAAAACTTATATGCCCCTGGGGCATAAGTTACAACCCTTCCAGGGGCTCTGGGGGGTATGTTGACCCCGAAGTTTTGTTATCTGATTGTTGGACTATTTCGAACAAATGGCTATCTCAAAAAAAAATTTTGATCGGATGTATTTGGAGAAAAGAGAAGGTTATGTGACCACCCCTTCCATAAAAACCTTATATGCCCCCGTGGCATAACTTACAACACCTGCCCCCGGGCTATGGGGGGCTTTGTCAAATCCGGAATTTTATTATCTAGTGTTTAAAATATTTTTAACAAGATGGCTATCTCAAGTTTTTTATCGGATGTGTTTGGGGAAAAAGGCATGGGGGGGGCTAGTTGCCCTCTAGTTGCCCTCCGATCTCTTTTGACTCTTGAAAAGTCAACTAGAACTTTCAATTTTCAATCAAATGAGCCCCTCTGAAGTTTATACGACCACTCCTCCTTAAGAACCGTATATGCCCCCAGGGCAAAACTTACAACGGCTGCCCCCGGGCTCTGGGGGACTGTGTCGACTTCGAAGTTTTTGGTATCTGATACTTGAACTATTTGTAACAAATTGACTGTCTCAAAATTTTAATCAAATGCATAGGGGGAAAAAAAGGGAGTTGGGGGGGGGGGGCTAGTTGCCCTACGATCACTTTTGACTATTAAAAAGGGCACTAGAACTTCCAATCGAATGAGCCCCCTCCGAAGCTTATACGACCACCTCTTCCATATGAAGGGCCTCTGGAAGTAAAATAGTAATCAAACGTAGTAGCCTTGTGGCCTTTACTATAGGCAACTCTATAGCGTTGCCTCTGACTTCTTTGAGTATGATGATATTTATGCATGTTTTATATCCATTTGAAACAAGATAGCAGATTTAAAAAGTATTGCTGATTTTAGAAACAAATTTGAAAGAATCATATCAGAATTTATATTATGATTCAGACTCTTTTGGTTTCCTATCGTTGTTATAAAGCACTTGCTAGGTCAATTGTGTGCAAGCTAGACTATAAGGGAGGGTTCAATGCAGAACACAGTGTAGATAGCAAAATAAATGAACACAGAATAGAGGAGGAGACAGGTGCTTAGCCTAGGTGATAAAAATGAGTCTGATGAATATATGACAACGTAAAGTGGTCTGCGTTGCGCAGGTACCGATCTCCTAATTTGATGCCTTTGGCCGGGAGTGCAATGCATGGTTGGGGGCAAATCATACGACTCTTCCCGTGTTTTCCCCCCAGATTTCTCCAGGAACCCATTTACTGCTGGATTGACTCTGGCAGAGCTTGCAGAGTCTCGCCATTGACCCCCGTTCCAAACCAGATAACCAGCGACACCAGGACTCGAACCCTTGACCTCAGGATTTCAAGTTCATAGGGTTTACCACTCAGATAGGGCCTGGAGTATTGCTATATTAAAAAAAGTGTAATTTTCAACTCTAAAATGCAAATAACTTATGCATATTGTACGAAAGTGGAGCTTTCCCTCTCGGGCTGGTCAACAGCTTCTGATTCTAACAACTCTTTGCAGAACCAAGTCACCCTAGGCCAATAGAGCTACGCCTGGTCCTGGTCCATTCTGATCTGTCCAAAGTTTCACTCTTTGATCCCAAAAAGTTTTCCTTTCAATCCTTTTTTTGTTTGGGGGAAACCCACATTTCAACTTAGCCCCAGACGAACAGCTAAAAAGCACAATTTTCGGCAACCTGTAATCCATAAAAAGTGGCTTAATCATCGTAATCGAATATATGTCTGTCTGTGTCTGTGTCCAGTATGTTTTACTACACTGTTTATCCAATCGCCAAGAATCTTTGAGAAGTCGTTCAGTACACTTTTATGAAGGCTTTGCTATAAAATTTTCCCTCCTCCCAAGGACCTCTTAATACTCTTCGCGTTGTCTGAAATGAGAGACTCCTGATCACCAAAACTAGACAGTTGCTTTCTTTAACATTATTCACGTTTTCTAGATTTTATTTCTCCAACTGAGAGGAGGGGCCTTTTCTGAGAGGAGTTTTTTGTAGGGGGGGATTTACTGCGGGGGAAGTTTCCTAGAATCTCTCCTCTTTTGAGATTGCAGCAACGCATGACAGGCAAGCTAGTTGTTTTATTATACAGTCAGTTAAATGAGTATCTTGTACTGTCCTTAGAAAATTCCCCTGGAAAACCTTTTATCTAGCATACTATCGTCAACGTTCCGAAGCGCCCAAGTTTCAGAGCCAAAATTGACTACTTTCATTACCACAATTTCTGGTATTCTATTCTTAGTTCAGAAACTTATCTTTTATTCTTCTAAACTTTCCTTCAACTGCGAAAAAGTATCCTAGTCTATGAGATGTAGTCTTCTTAACATTAATTTTAAAGCTATTATTGCACCCTGTTGTCTCAAAACTTCCTAAAATTCATCCACTTCGCTAACATTTTTTATCTAGGACACTCAAATCATGTGCAGAATCTAAGTGTAGGAGAGTCTTGCCTTCCTGTTTGATACACTGTTCTTCTAGGGCTTCTCTGTGTTCCTTTAGTCAAAATCCTTCAAAATAATCCGTATAATCGGGAAAGGAGACAACCCTGCTTAACTCCTAATTCCACGTTGAACGAACTAGTAAGCTCCAACTCCTAAATAGCCATTTGACAAAACAGCTTGAAAAACGAATACAGGGTTTCGAAAATAATTGCCTACGGCGCACTCTGGCTATCCACTGGTCTGATAGGATTACGAACACCTTCAGTATATGAAAAAAGCAACCATTGATGGTTAAGAGAATTTGAAGTAGTAGATGGCGGTAATGGGGTCGTATGGTACGTATGAGCGATGACAGGCTCCCCCATGATGTTTGGCGTTGGGTTTCCCCCGGCATAAGAAGGCGTAGACGACAAAAAGCACCGCTTGGCTGATGTCTGGAGAGGGACGCTACAATGGTGGGCACATCTTCGCTTCGCCTGTGGCCGCAAGCTCTTCAGAGATCGTCGTGGAAAGGCACCGTTATCGTCTTATGAGCCAAACGGCATGGGAGGAACTAAGTCTAAGTAAGTCTCCCCTTCTGAAAACCGCATTGTTCTTCTCATAAAATATTGTTCTTCTCGTAGTTTAGGTCTAATAAGTAGCATCATAAGCAGTTCGCTTTCTACAAAATCTAGTCAATGCCTGTGTAATTGCTACATTTTTTATAAAAGGTTTTGACTAAATATTTCATAAAATCGTTGGGTAATTTTCCTTAGTAAAAATCATACCCATAATGTTCAGCATATTGTCTCTAACTTTGTAATCTCCATATTTCAAAAGCTAATTTACGGCGTCAGCTACCGAAGTCACACTAGGCTATTTGTCAATCATTTTAGTAACGTCTGTAATCCTGGCAAAATTTCTTCATTCTTTCTTATTGTTTCCTTCAACTTTGTCACTCTTTACACATTCTCAAGAGCGATCTGCCCATCTCAAAGCGTTTTGTACATTTCCCCTTAACATTTTTCTAGTTTTTGGCCCCGTTCGCATCTTTAATTGGGACAAGTCCGGACCGACTTCTTCCTTTTAATTTCTTAATATGCAGTTACAATTTGTTACTATGATTACCTCTGGTTGGGTCTTAAAGATTCTTGGCAATTTTATCCTTTGTGTCAATTTTACAACTCCTTGATGCAAACTTCAATGCCTTCTCTGCTTTCCGTACTTTGCTTTTATTCTTGTAAGATTAATTAAAAAACCTTTTCACAAAATAAGTTTTTCAAAGAAAACTAAAGAACTCCATTTAACCAAAAAATGAGCAAAAATCAAATCAAATAATCTACCAAGCGTGAGACTACCACAAATCAGCATCGATAAATAAACGAAACCCAAAACGAACAGAAATTACGAGGCATGTTTTTAAGTAAGTACCGTTTTGCGATTCTGCCGCCGCAGCGCTACGGTCGGCGGTCTACGGAAATCATGTAGAAAAGTAGATTAAGGTATAGGCTATCATGTAAAAATAAAATTATTGTGATATCTTTTCACGTCTTTTTCTAATTCCAAAACGGTTTTTACTTAAAAAATATGCCTCGTACCATAAATATCCGTTTCAAACTTAAAACGAGCAGAAATTAACATGAGTAGGGCTCAAAACCCCCATGTCTTCCCAAGGCCAGAACATAATTTGCACTTTGCTGAAAAAATACAAATGTTTTTACTTTTATAACTTTAATAAATCAAATAATATTAACATTTTGATTACTAAATATCAGTATATGTCTATTAAACTGACAATGCACATTCATTTGTATTTTTTTCAGTAAAGTGCAAATTATGTTCTGGCCTTGGGAAGGCATAGGGGGTTACAGCCCTACTCATGTTAATTTCTGCTCGTTTTGAGTTTGACTCCGTTATTTATTGTAATTTCTGTTCGTTTTGGGTTTCATTTTTGCCGATGCTGATTGCTGATTTGTGGTAGTTTCACGCTTGGTAGATTATTTGATTTTGTTTTTGCTCATTTTTGGTATAATGGAGTTCTTTACTTTTTTTTGAAAAACTTATTCTGTGAAAAAGTTCTTGTAATTAATTTCTGTCCGTTTTATATTGACATAGTCTTTCCAGGGAAAAAGAAAATAATTATTTAAATCTTTTTGTTTTTTAAGACTTTATAGTTTGGCCTGCTATTTGTATGCTGGAGAAAATTTTTCAGCAATTTCCCTGGACTAAAGGAAAAAAAATAATAAATAATACATTGTGTCAACATCGTTCTTATGTGCCCCCAGGGCATAACTTAAAACCCTTGCCCTGAGGGTTGTGGGGAGTGACCCCCTCTAAAACATATTTTCTATCTGGAAATCAACTACGCTGAACAAAATGGCTATCTCAAAATTTTGATTGGATGTGTTTTTCGGGAAATGGTGGGTGTGGAAGGGGTTTTAGTTGCCTTCGAATCAGTTTTGACTATTAAAAAGGGCACAAGCCACTCCAATTTCCAATTGAATGAGCCCTTTTCGAAGTTTCTACGACAACTTCGATACGAAGTGCCCTGGTCTAAGGAAAAAAATAAATAAATAATACATTGTGCCAACATCGTTCTTATATGCCCCCAGGGCATATCTTAAAACCCTTGCTCTGAGGGTTGTGGGGGAAGTGACCTCCTCAAAAACATATTTCTGTCTGGAAACTATAGGGTATTACTATACTGGCAATTTCCAAAAAAAAAAAGTTTCGGGGAACCTGGCAAAAAAAAAAAAAAAAAAAAAAAAAAAAAAAAAAAAAAAAAAAAAAAAAAAAAAAAAAAAAAAAAAAAAAAACTGTCTTCTACTTTAGTAACTGAAATAAATGAGCACTTTTACACTCTAGACCCTAGCTTCAAAATGGCTATCTCAAAATTTTGATTGTGTGATGTGTTTGGGGGAATGATGGACGTGGAGGGGAGGGGGGGCTTGTTGCCCTCCAATCACTTTCGACTATTAAAAAGGGCACTAGCCACTCCAATTTAATCGAATGAGCCCTTTTCGAAGTTTCTACGACAACTCCTTCGATACGAAGTGCCCTTGTAATAAACCAAGCAAAAAACTCTGCTCGCTCGGGCGTTTGGCTCTTTTACACTCGTTATCACGACTTCACATTTCCTTCTTTTTGTTTATTTTTTTGTGTGTGTTTTTTTGACTTTTATTATCTATGTCCATTGTCATGGTTTCAAAATCACTCTGAATACATTTTCACGTTTCTAGCTTGATTAATTTAGTTATTTGTTTTATAAAATAATACAGAATGCATATAAAAATAGCATTGCGGTACCTAAAATAGTTAACGATAATTAAGAGCAATGATAAATTATCGTTGCGCTAGCTGACGAGAATCACCTATTTAAATTGTTAAAAAAAAATTGTTCGCGTGTTTATTATATACGGTTTTGCGTGTTCTTATTTTAATTTTCTTTTATTATTATTATTATTATTATTATTTTAACAGCATCTGGGTTGTTTCTGTGCATTGTTACAATTTAATATCGTCGTTTATAGATAATGTCAGTTTGAATAACTAAATGTATCCTAATAATAGTCTCCAAATGGACTTTACGTCTACTCCCCCTCCAGAAACTTTTCATGGACTGGGTAACATGTTGTACTAAATGAATAAAATTTTAGAAGTGGATCTGCGCCCCAAACAAAGGTATTGGAAAATATTTTCAACCTCTCATGACCACTTGTTCTTTACTTATAACGTTTGAAAGAATTTATTGAATTTATTCCCAGTTTTTTTTTTTTTTGTTCCCGACTTTTTTTTTTTGAATTTGTTCGCAACTTTTCATGGACTGGCTGACGTTTTGAACAAAAAGTGAATGAAATTTTAGAAATTGATCTACAGCCCAAATAAGGGCACGGGGAGGTATTTTCAACCTCTCATGACCAATCTCTGCACTTAAAGGTTTGAAAGAATCTTTGGAAATTGTTCTTGGAAATTGGAAATTGAAACTTGGAATACAAAATTCAGGTTTGGCTTAAGAACCCGGGGAAACTATCTGAGCTTCTTTATCATTCGGATCTGATTATTTTTACGGATGTTTTTCATCCCACAAAGAAATAGAAATATCATTTATATAATTTATATGAAATATATAAATGATATCATTTATATCATTTATATGAAATAGAAATATCAGTTAAACTATCTCTATCTTGTTTCTGTAACATTCAAAAATGCTTTCAGGAGTTTTTATTTTGAGTTTTTTTTTTTTATTTTACCGAAATTTTACATACAAAAGATTAATCAATTTTCCGTCAAGTTTTGTAGTGCAGCTAATTATTTTCCAGTTTTTGGCTCATATGGAGGGTGTTTGGGCGTGGAATTTTCGATTTTTTCATTATTCCCTGTATTTTATGGATTATTCATATTGCCGTTTTTGAATTTAATAGCTTACTTTAATAGAGTAATTAGTTAATTTAGGTGACTTTTTATCTTATTAATTAATTAGGGTACTTAATTATTTTCTTTTAATTTAATGGTTAAATCAGAAGAGGCGTATATTTAAGACAATATATTTCGATTTTTCTGGTAGAAAGACCCTTCAAACAAATCTCAGGGGAGTGATGTCCCATTTCAGGGAAGATTCCATCTTCCCTATCCTATCCCCCTTTGAACTTAGCTTTAAGATATGTTTGCTGATAGCTTCTATTTAACATTTATCGTAAAATTTTTCTTTTTTTTTCACTCGTCGTTGCTGAAATGTCGATTCATTGGTCAATATGACATTCGGTTTTGGCTCTCCAAAGACCGCAACACTCTTACCAACAAAGCTTTAAGAATGCTGCTCTAATGCTGGAAATCTGTATTTTTTTTCTTTGTAATCCAAACTAAAGTTGAATCGTTAGGCTAGCTTAATAAAGATTAGCTAAAAAAAACAAGTTTTTTTAATGAAAGTAAGGAGCGACATTAAAACTTAAAACGAACAGATATTATTCCGTATATGAAAGGGGCTGTCCCCTCCTCAACGCCTCGCTCTTTACGCTAAAGTTTTTTATTGTCAAAAAAAAAACAGAGTTGTGAGAAAGTCAAACTTTAGCGTAAAGAGCGAGGCGTTGAGGAGGGGACAGCCCCTTTCATATACGGAATAATTTCTGTTCGTTTTAAGTTTTAATGTCGCTCCTTACTTTCAGTTAAAAAACTTGTTTTTTTTTTAGTTAATTTCTGAACGTTTTTGAATTAATGCGTCTTTGATTTTGGCTCACCGTACATGAATATTTAAAACGAAATTCGCATATTAATTTTCCTTTTTTGGCTAATTGGCTTTCTCGAAATTTTGTTCTGACGTAACTTACGAATTAACTTACGTAACGAATTTCTATATTCGTATGTTTTTATTACGTATATTAGGGAGTTCGCTCCCCAGTCAATACCTCGCTCTTTACGCTAAAGTTCGAATTTTGTTCGAATCACAAGCCCCTGAATCACAAAGGCCGGTTAATTAGAATAGATAACTCTTTTGAAAGTACTAAAAAACTTTAGCGTAAAGAGCGAGGTAGGCCTATTGACTAGGGGGCGAACCCTCTCATATACGTAATAATTTCTGTTTGTTTTAAGTTTTAATGTTGCTCGTTATTTTCAGTTGAAAAAAACTTGTTTTTTTATTTGATTTCTGATCGTTTTTTTTTATATAATGCTGGGAAATCTGGCGCCCCCCTCATGGAAATATCCATTCCATGGAAAGATCCTCCCCCGTAACCCCTACTCCGACCCCGACCCCCCACTAGAAAAAAATTCCTCCTGAAAACACCTGTATACTTCCCAATAACCAATACTATATGTAAACAATGGGCAAAGTTTATAACTTGCAGCCCTTCCCCTGGGAACTGTGGGGGATTAAGTCATCCTCAAAGACATATTAATTAGGTTTTCGACTATGCTGAACAAAATGGCTATCTCAAAATTTTGATTGGGTGACTTCGGGAAAAAAATGAGCGTGGGAGGGGCCAAGTTGCCCTCCAATGTTTGGGTCAAATTTTCTCAGGCGCGTAGCTTTCGATGGGTAAGACTACCCTTGATGAAACTTATATATTTGAAACCAGCATAAAAATCTGATTCTTCTGATGTATCTATTGTATCAAAATTCCGTTTTATAGAGTTTCGGTTACTATTGAGCCGGGTCGCTCCTTACTTACAGTTCGTTACCACGAACTGTTTGAAAATGACAAATTTTACATTGGTTTTAGAAAAATTTCTAAACTTTTTAGCACTTTTAAAAAAGCTTCTTGTTCTAATTAAACAGCCGTTGTGTTTCAGGAGTCATTCTTAAAAAAATTGGGACAAACAGTCAAACTTTAGCTCAAAGAGCAAGGTATTGAAGAGGGGGACAACCCTTTCATATACGGAATAATTTCTGTTCGTTTTGAGTTTCAATGTTGCTCCTTACTTTCAGTTGGAAAAAAAATTACTTTTTTTATTTCTCCTTTTTTTAGAAAAATTTCTCCTATGGCCAATATTTTCTTTTATTTTTATTAATATGCCTCTTTTTTTTCAGATGGTATTTTCTGCCTATACTATTGATGGGTGTAATTAACCCTTTAACTGTTGGAGCTGTTACAAGTGCTATAATTGCTGCAATATATTCAACTGCTGCGTCTCAAATGCCGATGCTTTATGCAATGCTCTGGGGTTTTGGGATCACACTTATTGGTGTTGGTTTTGGATTTTTGCCCTTCTTAGCTGGACTTTGATAAGACCGTTTACTATTCATTCCAGTGCAAGGATATAAATTTTTGACGGAAAATAAGAGTGATTGGTATTAAAGGTGGAGTTAAACACAGTTTTCCAGTGTGGCTTAATATTTGCATATAGAAAACGTGGACTGATAAGCCCTTCATGACACTGAAAAATGAATTCGTTTTACATATTTTCTGGTAATAACATAACAATTTTTTTTTTCATAAACATAGCCGTTTATTATGTTGACCGTTTTGGGCAACCATAAACCGTTAAATGCATTGTTATACAATGCTGGCTAGGTTGGTAAAGTTTTCGAAAAAATATTTAGTGTGTAAGGACTCTAATATGTGATTTGAAAAGGCGAACTCGTACGCTATATGTTTTATGGATTATCGAAGTTGTCTCTTCTAGAATGTAATTTACAGTTTTCCAAATAAAAAGATGTCATATTACATTTTTTTGCCTAAACTTTTGAGAAAATTTGGGGCTCATTTGACTACATAATCTGAATGCAAAAGCTAATCTCAGTTTTCAAGATACGCAATATTTTGTGATGCAGATGTTATAAAGTACAAAGAACAGCAAAGTAAAAACGTTTTGAAATAATAAGGGTCAATATGATTAAAACAATCAAATAATTTCAAAATCAAATACTATTTTTAAAATCTTTTTGACGCTGAAAATTGGTTCCTGTTTTCCTCACATGCATCATATCAGACATGTTTTATACATTTTCTGTCCATAACATAACCACGTGCTTTTTCATTCAATGATTTATAGTGTAAGGCCTCTAAGTTGTGATCTGGAAAGGCGAACTCGCAGGCTATATGTCACGAAAATGCCTGAATATCTCTTTTAGAAAATATAGTATATAATATATATGTAGTAAATTTTACATTAAAAAACCACAGGGCCATGGCCACATAAAACACACAAATTTCAGACTAAATTTTGGAATGTTTTTTGCCTCAAATTTTGAGAAAATCTAAAACTCATTTCACTACATAATCTGAGTCCAAAATTTAATCTCAGTTATCAAGATACATGATATTTTGTGTTGAGAAGTAATGCAGATGTTTATAAAGTACAAAGAACAGCAAAGTAAAAACTTTTCAACTAATAAAGGCCAATATGATTAAAAAATGAAATAATTTCAAAATCAAATATAAATCTTTGTGACCCTGAAAAGTGGTTCCTATTTTCTTAAAATTCATCATATCAAACATGTATTATACATTTTCTATCCATAATATAACCATCTGTTTTTCCACTCAAAGATTTATAGTGTAAGGTCTCTTAAGTTGTGATCTGAAAAAGTGAATATATATAGGCTATATATGTTACCTGACTAATATGTTATATGGCTAATATGTTACCTGACTGCCTTAAAGTGTCTCTTTTAGAATATAGTTTACAGTTTTTTAAATAAAAAGATAGCAAATATCAGACTAGATTTTTTATGTTTTTTTGCCATAAGTTTTGAGAGTATCTGACGTTCATTTGACTTCACAGTCTGAGCCGCAAAATTTAATCTCAGTTTTGGAGGTATAGACACTTTACCCTACCCCAGTTTTCTTTTTTACTACTTTCCTTTCTTATTTTAGAAAATGTTCGAAAAAAGGCAAACCCAAGTCAGGATAAACGATTCATTAGATGATTAGATGTCAAATGAACTAATTTAACATAAAATAAAAATGTGTCAACGGAACTAATTTAACACAAAATGTGTCAAGTAAATGTATTTAAAGTACCAAGGACATGAAAATAAAAACATTTGGGATTCCCTGGACCCATCTTAGGTCTATTCACCCCTGAAAGCCGCCAATTTATAACAGTTTTCTTTGGGTTATTTCTGAATTATGAAGATTTTAGGCCAGTACCACTTTACTGAGAGTGTTGCATTGTTGAATCGTAAAATTTAATTAGAAAAAACCTAATTAGCTGAATTTGACAACACTTCTCATCTATAATAAATAAATCACTGGCTATCTGCTGACTCCCAAAGACAACTAAACACTCAAAGGGGAGTCACCTTCTTCTGGTGTTTGATGCCATATGTTTTCGCTTGTTTTTTGCTTATTTTTTATCCATGGTAAAACTTCATGACTTATCATGACTTCAAGGTCAAAAAAGTAAAATATAAAAAAGTATCTAGAAACTAAATCAATGGTTAGAATAAAAAATAAGCTACTGAAAAAAGGAATTATGACATTTTTTTTCAGCGAGATTTTCTTGAAATAAAATTCTACCTGAAATCTTTTTTTTTACCTAATCTAGTATGGTGTTTAATTTCCAAGTTGTCTGTTAAAGAGGAAGAATATGACAGTAAAAGAACTATTCACATTTCAGCCTCAGCCTCTAGTCAGTGTAGTGCAATCACTTGTATTGGTTTTAAGGACTTGCTGCTGAGCAGCAAGACACCAATGATATAGCAGCCAACCACCCTGAAAAAATTGAGCCAAGCTTGCAGCAACAACTACTATTTAAAACTGCTCAACTGCATATGGAGGTCTGTTTCATTAAAAATTAATTTCCTGATTTTTCCTAATTTTTGAGGATATATCTAGTTTTGTAAGCATCCACAAAATCAGATTTCATTTCCACTGTCTTTGGTACTTCAAAAAGCTAATTCAGTTTCTATTTTTCAGTGTGAAGCACATACAGTGCAGTAGAACCTAATAACTCAAATCGGAACATAGTGTATCAACTTTTAAGCTCATTGTCATAAATATATGAGAGCATCATGCGAATGTTTTGAATTTTATACGTGGATCCCATGAAATACCCACAGTTGTGTGAAGGCTAATAATTCAAGCTTGGACATACTATAATGTGCAGTTAGCGTAACTATCCCAGTAATTGTTAAGCTTCTTGTTGTGTACAAAGTGTTAAAAGACGAAAAACTGATTTTGGGGAAAACGGAATAAAAGTGTCAGATTTAGTTCCTATATGCACTTGTTGATGCAAGGAAATTTTGTTTCGCCAGAATGAATGAAAATATGAATATATGTGATTTGAATGCCTCGCTTTTCAAGGAGATTGCCCTTGATCTTCAGAAAAAGGGTGGGTTCTTAAAACTGAAAGCCGCTGCCGAAGATCTCTGGTGAGTGTGCCTTTTTTTATTTTATTTAATTAGACACACCAAACTCCATTATATTGATTTGATCAATTCTAAACGTCATCTTTCTAAATTAAGTAAAGATGGCAGTAGAAAGAATTCTGAAACAGGCAAGGTTTTTACTATTTTAATAAACAAATTTCTTTCTAATTTCACGCATATTTTTGTTTTGATCTGCTAACTGAAAGTTCTTTTTTATAACAATGGTAATTCAAATGCTCTAGCAATTTGAAACGCTGTTGGAGAGATTGACAGATTTTAGGCACTAAGTACAAAAAACTCCGAAGAATAAAAAAAAGCAAGTAATTTTTTTAATTTAAGCAAGAACTACGCATGCGAAACGTTTTGTGCCTTGCAGTTTTTGTGGTTTTTTTAAGGTTTAATATTATCTTTCAAATCTTTGTTTGAATTTAATGATTCTATTTTTAAATTCCTGCATAATTAACACATTGTCTGCTAATTGTTAGTTGAAAATGTTTTTTGTTAACAGTTTTGTTTTTGCAAGGTCACAAAATGTTGTTAGAAAACAATTGGAACGTTTGAAACAGCCCTTGATTAATATAAACACAATAATATATTGTAGAATTTGTGACACTCAAGCCGATTTAATTCTTTAATAAGACCCAAGCACCTATAAATAAAACAATAAAAGCAAAACAAGCAAAGCAACACTAAAACACGCAAGCAATTATCAAGCAAGCAAGCTCAGCAGGATGCTACATATATAATATAATATAAATATAATTAATATGATTAATATTAATATCAATATAATATAAATAGAGAACAAATCTTCATTTTTAACTGCAACATAAAGAAATTGTAATAAATAATGATGTAATTGATTGTTCAAATAAATAATGAGCTAATCATCAGTTTTTGTACTAAGATAAATATAGTTGTAATAAATTTGGCAATAATATTATTAATTGTTGAAATAAATAGTAAGCCAATTCATTTTTAATAACAATAGAAACAAAATTATAATAAATTATAATAAATAAATTATAATAAAATTATAATAAATGATAATATACTTGATTTTTAAAATGAATAGAGAGCCAGTCCTTATTCTTAATAATAATATAATTGTAATAAATAACAGCATATTTGATTTTTTTTTTTGAACAGAGAGCCAATCCTAATTTATCAGTTGTGATTTATATAATTGTAATAAATAATTCTGTAATTGATTATTACAGAAAAATAGAGAGCTGATCCTCATTTTTATTAATAATTTAGGTATAATACTTAAATATAATAAAATAATTGATCGTTAGAATAAATAGACAGCTAATCTTTATTTTTACTAATAATATAAAATATAATTGCAGTAATTAATAATGCAATTGGTTGTTAAAATAAATAGAAAGCCAATCGCATAATAAATATGTAATTTAATCAAAATTAATCAAAATACAATGATTTTAATATATCCAGACAGTCAGTCATTTTTTATTGTAATTAAAAAAAAAACTTTTTCTACAAAATAAGTTTCAAAAAAAAAGTAAAGAATTCCATTAAACCAAAGCGAACAAAAATAGAATCAAATCATCTACCAAGAATACAACTACAACAAATCAGTATCAATAAATAAATGAAACCCAAAACAAGCAGAAATTAAAGTAAATAACAGAGTCAAACTCAAAATGAGCAGAAATTAATATGAGTAGGGCTCTAAACCCCAAGCTTCCTAGAAGCCAGAATATAATTTATACTTTACTGAAAAACATTCTTTTAAATGTTTTCACTTTTATAACTTTAAGAAATCAAAAATCAATTAAGATTTTAAGGAGAATGTGTATTTTAATGTGTATTTAATGTCTATTTCAATTAAGACAATGTGTATTTTTTTCAGTAAATTCATTTGAATTTCATTTGAATCAAAACTGATCGAAAATTCAAATGAATTTACTGAAAAACACGTGCTTTGTCAGTTTAATATACATATGCTGATATTTATCCCTTAAAACCGTACTTGATTTTTGATTTCTCAAAGTTATAAAGTGAAAACATTTAAAAGAATGTTTTCAGTAGGGTACAAATTATATTCTGGCTTTTAGAAAGCTTGGGGTTTAGAAGCCTGCTCATACAAATTTCTGCTCGTTTTGAGTTTGATTTTGTTATTTATTTTAATTTCTGTTTGTTTTGGGTTTCATTTATTTATTGATACTGATTTGTGTTAGTTGTATTCTTGGTAGATGATTTTTGTTCATTTGGTTAAATGGAGTTCTTTGCTTTTTTTTAAACTAATATTATTGAAAAACTTTTTTTTAAAATCAATTTCTGTTCGTTTTAAATTGACATAGTCTTTTTCAAGGAGAAAGACTGAGCTTCTTCTAAAGTTAAACAACCATCCCTCAAAATCGGAGTTCACCTGCCGCGGAGCGGCCCAAAATTTTCCATAATTTGAGTGGGAAATCCCTTAGAAACATTACTAACGCTGCTAACTTATCAAAGTGTACAGCAAAAAATTAAGGCGACTGCTGCAAGGAGAGATTAAGCTGAAAAAATTTTTGAGGAATTTCGGGGAGGGGGCGGCCCCCCACCTAAATATGCCACTGAATTCCAGTTACCCAAAGTCTAAAGGAACCCAAAAATTCCACATTACAGCTGAAAAATTTGACAACGGTAACATTGAACACACGCGGGGAACTTTGAACATGCACCACCATTCGTTCAAAGTAACCCCATTTTTTTCCTAAACTTGGAGGGAACTTTGAACAGCTCTTCTCTGCTCGAACCATTGCAAACAGCACAACGATAATAGGCTGGTCTTAAACGTTCTATATTTTTCTACTAGGTTACCAAATTACAACTTCCTCGCACATCTCTAAAAATATTTATGTCACTCTTTACAAACTATACACAAATGGGAACAATATTACTTACTCATCAGCTCTAGACAACGACGATGTACGTGGCAAACTGAAGAAGAAAAATGGCGGATATCAAACCTGATGTTATTCCAGTTTGAATGACACCTTGTGGATGATATACAGAGATTGTATGTTTGGCCAGTAAATGCCACAAGGGAGCTACTCTATTGTTCAAAGTAACCCCGTTTGACGGTACTTGCCCTCCAATCACTTTCGACAATTAAAAACGGCACTAGCCCTTTCAATTTCCAATCGAATGATTGCTTTTTGAAGTTTCTACGACGACGCTTTCTATAAAAAAAAAACCTCATATGCCCCAGGGCATAACTTACAACCCTTGACCTGAGGGCTGTGGGGGGAGTGCCATCCTCAAAAATACAATTTCCGGGCTTTTCAACCAACAAAATGGCTATCTCAAAATTTTGATTGGGTGTGTTTGGGGAAATGGTGGGTTTGAGAGGGGTGTTAGTTATCCTCCAATCACTTTCGACTATTAAAAAGGGCACAAGCCCTTCTAATTTTCAATCGAATGAGCCCATTTTGAAGTTTCTACAACATCACTATCTATAGAAACACCTTATATGCCCCAGGTTATAACCTGCGACCTTTACCCTGGGGGCTCTCGGGGTTAGTCATCCTCAAATACATAATTTCCAGAACTTTCAACTACGTTGAACAAAAAATGGCTATCTCAAAACTTTGATTGAATGTGTTTGGGGAAGTGGTGGGCGTGAGAGGGGGGTTAGTTGCTCTTCATTCATTTTCGACTATTAAAAGGGCACTAGCCCTTTCCATTTCCAATTAAATGAGCCCTTTTTGAAGTTTCTACGACAAAAACTTTCTGCAAAAACCATATATGCCCCCAGGGCATAACTTACAACCCTAGCCCTGAGGGCTGTGGGGGGGGGGGGTTGTCATCCTCAAAGACCTAATTTCCAGAACTTTCAACTACGTTGAAAAAAATGGGTACCTCAGAATATTGATTGTGTGGGTTTGGGGAAATGGTGGGCGTGAGAGGGGGCTTTTTGAAGTTTCTACGGCAACGCTTTCTATAAAAACCTTATATGCCCCCAGGGTATAACTTAGAAACCTTGCCCCGAGGGCTGTAGGGGGGAGGGGTTGTCACCCCTTAAAGACCTAATTTCCAAAACTTTCAACTACGTTGGACAAAATGGTTATCTCAAAATTTTGATTGGATGTGTTTGGGTAAAAGGTGGGTGTGAGAGGGGGGTTAGTTGCCTTTTCCAATCACTTTGGGCTATTAAAAAGAGCACTAGCCCTTTGGATTCCAGTCTAATGAGCCCTTTTTGACGTTTCTACGACAAAGCTTTCAATAAAAACCTTATATGCCCCAGGGCATAACTTATAACCCTTGCCCTGAAGACTGTGGGGGGAGTTTCTTGCTCAAAGATATAATTGCCGAAACTTTCAACTGTATTTAAACACAATGGCTATCTCAAAATTTTGATTGGATGTGTTTGGGGAAATGGTGGGCGTGGGAAGGGGTGTTTTAGTTGCCTTCCAATCACTTTCGACTATTAAAAAGGGCACTAGCCATTTCAATGTCCAATCGAATGAGCCCATTTTGAAGTTTCTATGACAGCGCTTTCTATGAAAACCTTATATGCCCCCAGGGCATAATTATAATCCTTTCCCTGATGGCTGTGGGGGGGGGGGAATTTATCCTCAAAAACCTAATTTTCAGAACTTTCATCTACGTTGAACAAAATGGCTATCTCAAAATTTTGATTGGATGTGTTTGGGGAAAAGGTGGGCGTAAGAGGGGGGTTAGTTGCCCTCCAATCACTTTCGACTATTAAAAAGGGTACTAGCCCTTTGAATTTCCAATCGAATGAGCTCTTTTGATGTTTCTATGACAACGGTTTCTATAAAAATCTTATATGCCCCCAGGGCATAACTTACAACCTTTGCCCTGAGGGTTGTGGGGGAGTGTCCTCCTAAAAAAAACATATTTTCTATCTGAAAATCAGCTATCCTGAACAAAGTGGCTATCTCAAAATTTTGATTGGATGTGGGTTGGAGAAATGGTGGGCGTGGAAGGGGTGTTAGTTGCCTTCCAATCACTTTCAACTATTAAAAAGGACACAAGCCACTCCAATTTCCAATCGAATAAGCCCTTTTCGAAGTTTCTACGACAACTCCTTCGATACGAAGTGCCCTGGCCTAAAGAAAAATAAATAAACAAATAATACATTGTGCCAACATCGTTCTTTACTTAGGCAGCGCGATTGCGCTGCCTATGATTTATACATTTTACGGTGTAAGTTCACATTTAAGGATTTAAAGGTGTAAGTTTTAAGTAGACCCCGGCGCCGCGCCGATGAGGGAAGACCGGCGGCGGCGGGGACAAAAACAGCGCGCCGCGCCGCCGGTAATACATGCGTCTTACCGACGTCTTACCGGCGGCGCGCCGCCGGCGCGATCAATGTTGACCGCAAACATTAACGTTTTCATTAGTCTTTCTCAAATCACAGCTTAAATTTACAACAGATTCAAGCCTATTCCTGAGTTCAGAACTTCGCAAGTCGCTGGCTGGAAACTGGTCTTCTTTGTTATTCATCAAGAGAAGTAGTAGAAATCTGGTAGAAACGAAATGGCTACCCTTGCATAATAGTTGAAGTATCTATTAGCTATGTATTCACAATAATTATCACAAATAATTATCAAAATTAGTAGTTTTTTTCATCGAGCATTACTGCATACAAAACTTCAAATACCGTATCACACAAAATTCGTCAGTTATCTGGGTTAAAACTTTGAATATTTGAACTTGAAAGCTTAATTTTTTCATAATGCCCTTTGCCAATATCTGCTTTGTCACCTTTAAAACAGTTGAAATGGGCGACTTTGATATTGATCGTTTTTTTTTTGCTCTTTTAGATTCCTAAAAATCCTTCCTTGTATTAAAAACGGGTTTTAATAACAATTAAAAAAAATACATCAAGTATAACTCACGAAAATCTTTAATTTTAAATTATCATAGGGGTTGGACAAAGACGTTGTACGGAGTATTTGTGCTTGGCTTCTTCCTTCTTTAATTTACATGTGTTGATTCGTATTTCAAAACATTATCCAACTGTCGAAATATACCTTACATAAAACATAAAAACAATATTTACAATACACAAAAGAACATACAATTGCAAGCAGAAATATATGTAAAACGCAAAAAAACACATCAACCTGTCCTACCAATTTTTTCCACAATCATTTATAATCATTTTGAATAGGATAACTTAAAATTCACCTTAAAAAATAATCAAGCATCAGTTCCCAATGACGAAATGTGGATGACCCACCTCAGTACTGGAAGGAAAATGGAAGTTAATTTCCAATCAATGTATTAGTCTCAACCAATTAGCTTGGTCGAACTTAAATGAATTTATACAATGGACGATATCAGAAAATTTAACAGCTTTTCGAAGAGCATGCATAGCAATTCAACGTAATCTTGTATGATTCGAATATGTTTCTCAATTATAATTAAACTAAAATGAAAACATTATGACGTTAGAAACTTTTAACTAAGACAGTGAACGTTTAGAAATTTTCCTTAGGGGTATTCTCATTGAATTTCCTTTCTTTTAAGATCGTGGCAACGCGTGACGGGTAAGCTGGTATACTAATGAAAGTCCAAATATTAATATGTGTAAAAAAAAAGGTGTTTTTCAAGATAGTGTGGAGAGACAAAAAATCTAGAGGTCAAAACTGGTCGAAAAAAATGCCTTCAGTCAAACTTTGAAGTCTATTCTAACTGCGGGATGTGGCTATAACTGCGGGATGTGGCTATAATAATGATTCCGTCTCTGCTTAAAACAAAAACTTTTTGGCATCCCTGCTTTCAATAAAAAAAAAAAAAAAATCTAAGTACTATCACTTAAATATAATAACTCCCTATGCCCCCCCCCCTCTGGATACCATCTTGATAGGATACCGTCTCTGCTTTAAATTAAAAAAAAAACTTTTTGGCATCCCTGCTTTCAATAAGAAAAATTCAAGATATTGTCATTCAAATATAATACTACTTCCCTAAACCCCCCTGGATACCATGCACCTTGATAGGGTACCTTCTCTGCTTTAAATTAAAAAAAAAATAATAATTAACTTTTTGGCATCCCTGCTTTTAGTAAAAAAAAAATCAAGGTACTATCACTTAAATATAATAACTCCCTATACCCCCCCCCCTCTGGATACCATCATCTTGATAGGATGCCGTCTCTGCTTTAAATATAAAAAAAAATTAACCTTTTTGCATCCCTGCTTTCATTAAAAATAACTTCGAGATGTTATCATTTAAATGTAATACCTCCCTACCCCCCCCCCCCCTTTGGATACCACCTTGATAGGATACCGTCCCAGCTTTACATAAAACAAATAATTTATTTAATAATTAACTAGGTCACTATATGGTTCAAAAAAACAGGAGAAATAACGTTAAACAGCTTAGTGTTCCTTGAAAAAAAAAAAAAAAAAAAAAAAAAAACGAGGGTATGAGTAAAGGGGTACGAAGATGACAACAAAAAAGGCAAAATTATTCAGATATACCTCAAACTATTGGAAAACTGAGTCATAGATTCGCCGTGGCATTCAATAAGATCCAAAGAATCTAATTAAAAGGGAGCACACACAAAAGCCAAATTAGGCCAGTAGCCTATGAGAAATCGCAAAATACCAAAGAAAATGAACAAGTCTCAATGGGGGGCCTGGGTCTATCAAAATATTTCAATGGTTTTGCAGGGAATTTGATTGCATTTTTTTCCATCTCCGCTTTAAATGAAAAAAATAATTATCTTTTTGGCATCCCTGCTTTCAATATAAAAAATTAGGTATTATCATTTAAAAATGATAGCCCCCTATCCCCCCCCTCTATAGGCAATAATTTACAATTTTTTTATGAATCATATTTTTGGGGTAACTTCCGTTTCAATCTTTAATTCCCCAACCTTGTACATAGCTTAGTCTATAGCTAAATTTTGTCTCAATAGAAGGTTGTTTTTTTTTTTTTTTTGGGGGGGGGGTAAATATTTTCAGAAAAAAAATTGTATTTTCATTAATCTATCAGGCGTTCAACAATTGAGTGTTAAACATTAATAAATTCTTATCTAAAAATAGCAAAAGAAAAAAAAAATTCTGCAAACTTACAATTCACTTGTAGAAAAACGATCTTCGATCTTTAAAATCAAACTGTAGTGAATGTTGCGTTCTATAATTCTATTCAACTTGAAAATAAAATTCTTAACTACGAATGATGTAAGGAATTGCAAGTGGGAAACTGGATTCGAAATGATTTAAACTCATTTCATAAAGATGATATTTTTTTTTCTCAACATATGAAGAACTGTGTATATTGCAATATTTGCAATGCAATTGCATATTGCATCTGTCTGGTTTTTATGCAAAGTAACAAGAGACGAAAATTAACGAACCAGAGATTAGTGAAGGATTATGGTGTGCAAAGTAATATTTGGCAGGGAAAGTCACTGGTGATAAATCGCTAGGGGTGGCACCGTGATTGCGTGATTTTCGGGGATTCGGGAAACCAAATTTTTTTTCGGGGTGACGCATAGATTTTCGGGGAAATACTCGAAAATTCGGGGATAGTGCAAGCCCTGCTTGATTTCTAATCAGGAAAATCGAAATACTAAACCACATGAAAAGGAAAAGCTCCGACTTTGAGGCTGACGCAATAAAGAATTGCCGCAAAATAATTTAAAGTCGACCGAATGCCGCCACCTTTGCCGGCGGCGGCGTTGCGACACTTCGGCGGCGATCGATCGGGCCCCTTGTCGGTGGCGTTCGGTTGATCCGCCGGCGCGGCGCCGGGGGTCTAGTTTTAAGCATATTAAAAAAAAAACGTTTATTTTAGCACTTTTTGGGTGACTTATGCTCCCAACTAAGATTTTTTAAATAATTGTCGCTATGTCTCCGATACAAGGAGTTTTTTAGCTAATTTTTGGGTCCCCTAATACAATCCCCTGTCGCAGTAAAAATTTTGAGGTCTACTTGGCCCAGTGAATAATTCTCGAAAGTTTCTAGTCAATCAGACAGCCAAGGTCAAACATTTGTGCCCTTTTTCTACTATTAAAGGACCTGTGAACAATGGTAAATTTGCATAATATAGAACCTTTACCTTTTGTGCTGCGTGAGTCATGTTGTCCCTGGAGGCATATTTATCGGAATTTTTAACTATTTTGATATAAATACTGGTCTGAAAGTTTTGATCCGATGCCATGAAGGATTATAGGGGTACTCAAAGACAAAAACGTCCTAGAGGGGGTGGGGCTGATTACAGTTTAATAACTCTAGCCTTTGAAAACGGCACTAAGCTTTGAGATTCCAATTGAATGAACCTACTCACAAGTTTCTGTGACCATCTTTTCTATACGAAGTGACAAAAAAGAAGAAAAAGTAATATATGTGAGAATAAAAATCTTTACAAAGTCAACGCTGGTGTGTCGACTCTAATTAAGCACCTAAATATTAAAATGGATAAAAATAGCGAAAAATTTAATTTTTAAAAATTAGGAGGAGAAAATGAGAAATTTGGATAAATAATTTTTTTCTTATAAAAAAAATATGACATATTCTTTTTCTGGCGTAGAAAAAAGAAAATGAGCGTTAACTAGATACAGGTCTAGGTTTCAAAAATGAAAGTAAAGAGAGATTATATATTAGAACAATAAAATAATAGCTTTACTAGAGCTGGGCTATCATACCCTCAGTCCTATCCTCACTAAGTGTGGATTAAACATATTAATAATATAGAGTTTTTCCATTCAGCAAAGGGAAAAAACAACAACAAAGAAGTAAGATAATAATACAAAAAAGAGACACCTCTGCTTCTCGTGCGATAAGTGAATTTTCTTTGTTGTCAAAAACGGGTTTAAATTCCCAAAAAATTGTTTTTGCAACAAATTTTTATCATTCATATCAATCGAAATAAAAGTTACCATTCATGAATCAGGTTGAAATGGCAGTTCTTCATCATTTAGCAGTTCTTTTTCAAAATTTGTTTTTAATTTTTCGGTTGCTATAGGCTAAGGTTCGTTCTTTACTAGATTGCCCTTAAGGGGGCAACCGTAATTCAAGATGATTTTTTTTTTT
Source organism: Artemia sinica (assembly GCA_027921565.1). Lineage (NCBI taxonomy): Eukaryota > Metazoa > Arthropoda > Branchiopoda > Anostraca > Artemiidae > Artemia > Artemia sinica. Next base: position 54,891,404 of record CM051268.1, read on the forward strand.
TTTTTTAGAAATGTACATGTTTTTACTCTAGAACTATGTGACATTCAGATTTAAGAGTCTTATACACAGGTTTCCAAAATTGAATGTGTTAGAAGAAATTTTCTTAAGATAGAAATATTTCACACCTTTTATAGGTTGATTACTTTACTTTTTATGACAAACTTCTCTATATAAATTGAAAAATTGAATTTAAAACAGTTTTCATCTTTATCTTAGGAATTATTAGCTAAAATTGTATTTTAACCTTCCAGAACAAGGTCATATTTATTAAGGTATGTTTTTGCGACAAGCAGATGCCAAATATTTTAATAATTGGATTCTTTAATCTCAAATTTATCTTTTTACCGAGCTAAATATGATATTACTTAGAGCAGTTCTTAAAGAAGGGTCTAAAACATGCTTAAAAAATAGGGAAGTGTCCTTTTTCTTACTATTTCCAACCAATTTTCAACGCATTTTCAATCTAAAAACCCTATACACCAAATTTCCAAATTTTAGTACAAACTGAATCTCAGCCATTAGGTGGTTAAAATTTTTTTGCCTCTTTGATAAATCAAAACCATAGGGAAGCAGAGCAATAACATACCAAAATTTAGAGAGGGAGCATAAACCTTAAGTTAAATTTGTATGCGGTTCTAGCTAAATATCTATGTCTGGATTCATTTTTGACCAATCACAGTTTATCTCCTGTTCATAAGCTGTTGTGATTGGTCCAAAATAATGGGTCCTAGGCACTGATGTCCACCTCGGTACACATGAGAGTGGGACTTTGCCTTTATTTACACTTCTTAATATTATTCCTTTTACTTTTCACTTTATTTTCATTTTGCTCATTTATTTATTCGTTTATTCTTCATTGTATTTTTTTTCTGAAAAAGGGATAGCTATAACTAAATAGTCTTGTTAGAGTATCCGCTTTGATAATTGGGTTGATCATTGGGATAAATTGGGTTGATAGGCCTAATTTTGTTTCAACATTTAATTTCATTTTCTTGTCTTACAGCGAGGTGATTTGGATACACACTCCAAAGGATCTCGGACCGAAGCTGAATGCTGCTTATTCTTCTTGGAGATTTTGGCTGTGACGTGTCTACACTTCTATATCTTCTTGACAAATGTGAACTATGGAGTACTATATGCCTCATCAAAACAGGTTTTTTTTTTTTTTTTTTTTTTTTTTTTTTTTACTAAGGATGCGTGTGGCCATCTGAAATATTTAAAAACAAGAATACTGGAAATTTGACAAATGTACCTGTTTCTCAATAATGCAATTCGTAGCTTTACATAGAAATAAAAAGAGAATCCTTCCAAAGAATGGTCCAAGGATATTCCTCCGAATATATAAAAAAAAATAAAACGAGCTAAAATCTTATAGATTTATTCCTGAAACATAAGTATTTTAAGAATATAATTCCCCAAAGAAGTCGTATCCGAAGAGTGAGGGGCTATAAACAAGGCCCTCCCGAAATATTATAACTTTACCAGTAACTTTTATGACAAAATTCATGGCGGAAAGCTGTTATAAACTTACGGCCTGATCTGCTACTGGTCAACCATTTACGTTGACCAGTGGGCATCCATATTCTAAAATAGGCCTAGTGCACGGCTTATGGCGAGGGATAGCTGAGCTGGACGGTAACAGGTTCTTGCAACGAAGAATTGTACCCAGCCTTCTCCCGCAAGAAGAACGGACTGGTTTGAGATGTGCGCCCCAAGAGAGATCCCAGTAGAAATGAATCGCCAAAAGACAGAGTTTCGCAAATATCTAGATAACTTCACCCTTGAAGATAAAGTTAGAATGTCGGTTCAAGCTCTTTGATCGGGGGATTAGTAGCTTCTTAGTCTTGGGTGCATAGAAATTGAAAGCTTTTACAGGCTCATTGTACTTGTAGACTGTTGCATGAAACGTGGTATCGTCTGCGAGATGATGTGAGCCTAAATGAGATTGTCCCATATGTCATTGATATACACCGGGAAAGTTTGGGTCACATGACACTACCCTTAGGAACCCTAGCCTTTACTTGACAACCACTGAAAACAAACCTGTCGAGAACTAAGCAGAGAACTTAATTTCTTTCTTTAGAAAACTCCGAAGAAGCTAAAGTAGACCACCACAAATCCTATGTGGTTAGATTTTTCTTCAACAGACCTTTATGCTAGACTATATCGAAAGCTTTTTGCGATCTTCAACACCGCTATCCTCCTCACTCGAACTTATAAGTGGAAAGGTAGGCACGTTGTTCCATAAAAAAATCATAGGGCAAGTACCTTGGGCCAGAGGAACATAAGAATGATGATATTGTTATTCAGAGGTGTATTTCCCTTTTCTAACCTCTCATCAGCTTGAAACTCACGGGGCAAGTACTGAAACTTTAAATTTTATTGGAGCATACCTAAAGAAGAGGAGATTTTAATCAAGAAAATTTTTGACCAAAATTTTGACCAGAAAATTACAGTTCATAATTCTCTGGCACCATAAGTTGTACAGTGCTGTACCATTTTTTATTTTGTTTTTTGACATAAAAGTTCGCTTCTAGAAAATTGTGGGCAAGACATTTTCCCAGTTTTATTAACTGGTTAACCAGTTATATAATTATATATTTCCAGTTATATATATTTATATATTTATAATATGTATAAATACTACCTATACTGACTTTTCATTTCTGGCAACGTCTCCCCCAAGCCCCATCCTGGTCTGACCACTTCCCCCCTAGTAAAATTTTCTCAGTCTTCGCTTGAGAACCTAACCTATTTTCGCGTGTAGATATGTGTGACTATCATTTAAAAGTAGAATTAAGATATCAAGATATCTTAAAATAGATTTAAGGTATCAGAGACTGAAGGAGACTCCTCGAGATAATGGATACTTAAGATATTGTTAAGATATTGAAATGGGAAATTTGACCAGGAATGAAGTCAAACATTCCTGGGCCATAATGGCCCAGGAATTAGCTGGCTCAAAATTTCTATTATTAAGGATTTTCTCCTCTATCTCACAAAGCGACTTTTAAGCAAGAATTGTAAAGCTTGTTCCTCGTCAAGGACGAGCGGCTACACACTTGTACAAATTCGTCTACCTTTTATTATTTCATGCACATTTAGTGTAGAATAATTTATCATGCAAATTGCTACATAACGATTGTAAGTAATAATGTAATGCAATGACGATATTTGGTAATTATTAGTAACGTGTTTATTCGGTAATCAGTCCCTGAAAGACATAGAATCAAATTGTTATCACCATCCTATGAAACAAGTAATATGGTTATATTCTGGAAAAAGTAGGGTAGTCTTTGCTGGTACATTCAGCTATTATAAAGGCTTATTTGTAGGTGTGACCAATAAATGAGAGGTTCAGAAGCCAAACTTACCATCTCTCCATTATGTTAGTGTGTGCAATGATTTTTTTGTGCAATGATTTTTTTTCCATACAGGATGTCCAGTAGACATAACTTCTGTCTACTTCAAGTTCTGTTAGAACTTCTGTTAGAAATTTATAAGGGGGGGGGGGGAGACAGCCGAGGCACCGCCAACGCTTATGTAAAAGCTCCCTACTTCGGAAGTTCTGCTAGTACCTTAAACAGAACTTCTGTCCAACTTCTGTAAACAGAATTAACAGCATTCTGAACAGAAGAAGAAGAAGTAGCAGCATATATTAGGTTCGGAGGCAAAGCAATAAAGCGTTAGCTTTTATTCGTGGGCATCTTAAAATTAACGACAATGGTTGAATATCAGGAGATAGAGAATAGACATGGTTTTAAAAAGACAGCGTATTTTGATGCCGTCTGTAGGGAACGTTGGTCTTTTTTTTATGCTTTTAAGCAGAATATTCTTCTTGAGATATATTATTGTTTAAGTTTGGTGGGCTGACAGTAACGCCATTTTCAGAGGCAACGCTGTAGCGTTGCTATAGTAAAGGCCATACAGCTCCAATGTTTTATTATCATTAATTAAAAAAAATTTCCGAAAATAAGTTTTTCAAAGAAAAGTAAAGGCCATTTTAAACTTAAGCTCAGGAGATACAAATGCCTGTTAAAATTCAAACTCAAAACGACCAGAAATTACTATTAAAGAATAAATGAAACCCAAAAACGAACAGAAATTAAATAAACAATCATAGCAAAAAACACACAACAAGTAATAATATAAATGAATAAATAGATCTTAAAGCGAGTAATGCTTAGATTGAATATAAAAATCAAGCTTAAAAAGAAAAAAAAATAGTTTGCTATTAAAGTGTAAATGAAACTTAAAACGAACATAAATTAAATAAAACAATCAATGCGAATAAACATACAATATATATTAATGTAAATTAGCGCTTTACTGAAAAACGAATTATATTACAAATGTTTTTTTGTACTTAATATTGAAGATAAATATTAAAATTACAATAAAATTTTCAACTGATGAGTTTTTCATCAATTTATATCATTATACATAAAACATTCAGTTTAATTTATTAGTTCTTTCCAAGATTGGTCAAGACAAATATAGTTTCACTACAAACAAAATTTGGATACTGCCCCCTTCTTTAACTGTAAAAACCTGAAGCCTTCTGCGTCATTGGCGCTTCACTGAAAAACGAATTACTCGTATATTACATATTTATTCCTTTCCAGCTCTTACAGCATTGAAAATGAAAATAAAAATTACAGTGAAAAAAAAAATCTTGAACTGGTGGATCTTTCAACAATTAACATCATTATATATCTAATATTGAATTTGATTTTGTTTATACTTTCCAAGACTGTTCAAGACTCATATAGTTTTCATCAAGGCGCCAATGACGCAGTAGGTTTTAGGCTTCTGCAGTGAGGCGATACCCAAACTCTTGTTTGTAGTTATTTTTATTCGATTCAAACTTGATTTACATATTCAATTTAAGTTTCACTTGTTTTAAGATTTATTTATTCATTTACATTAATATATATTGTATGTTTGTTCGCTTTGATTGTTTATTTAATTTCTGTTCGTTTTAAGTTTCATTTATACTTTAATAGCAAACTATTTTTTTCGTTTTAAGCTTGATTTTCATATTCAATCTAAGCATTACTCGCTTTAAGATCTGTTTATTCATTTATATTATTACTTGTTTTGTTTTTTGCTATGATTGTTTATTTAATTTCTGTTCGTTTTGGGTTTCATTTATTCTTTAATAGTAATTTCTGGTCGTTTTGAGTTTGAATTTTAACAGGTATTTGTTCCTCCTGAGCTTAAGTTTAAAATGACCTTACTTTTCTTTGAAAAACTTATTTTTCGGAAAGTTTTTTTAATTAATCACTTGAAACTATAGCATTAATCAATGACAAAGAAACGACATCAATTAGCCCTGTTTTTAGACCACCCCACATCCAACGCGGAGTTGAACACGGGTTGTGGAGATTATGGTTCTGAATACGCGTGTTTGGGTTTTTCAGAATCTGTGTTCAGTCATGGCTATTCTGGCGTTTTCTAATTTGAAGAATCCGTTCCAACACGTTTGGAAGCCGTATATGAAAACGATTTGAATATTCGCTGAGCTGAACACGGAGAACCTGAAGATAGTTCTGTCGAACCCGCTTAAGGCACGCTTCAAATCTGCTCCATGAAAACGGGAAGTCGGCAAAGCTGATCGAAGTCCTGGAATCACTTTTGTCATTCTTAATTTATAAGCATAGGAAGATCGCGATATTTTGGGCTCAAAACACGCTTTTCTTAAGCTTAAGACACCTTTGGGACAAATTATGATACCTCTATTTTGATATTGAGTGTGTTGGCCTATTTTATAGAATGTAGTCTACTTTAAGAAAACATAAACATAAAAAAAGGGTCGAAACATGCATTTGAAAAAAAAACGAGAAAAAAAAACATATATTTGTACATGCAAACCATGGGTGAGAATGAACGGGCAAGCAAAGCAAATTAGTGGTCATATCTTCGCTGTCACGTCTAAAGACCTAACAGATTCACAATTCTGAAATATTTCCGGAAACTGTTTTCTAAGCTGTTCTCAAATGGAGAATCAGCTGGGCAATGTAGTTCAGAAGCTAAAGTATTATTGAACCTAAATTGCTGCTGCTGATCATGCTTTCTTCAGGCCTGCTTTCTTTTGTCCTCCAATTCCTTCATCTCTAAAATGAAAATATTTTGTGCATATTGCATTAGTGGTGCCTCGGTCCCTCCTCCCCCTTATAAATTTCAAAGTTTTTACGATTTTTTCTACCATCCTCCAAATTCCCTATTCCCTACCATTCCCTGTGGACAGCCCAGAAAGCAGTTCTTGGTGATTATCTCTCACATACGAGAATGTCAGATGATATTTTTAGGCGTTACAACGATGATATAGCAGTGCTAGTTGGAGATAATATCTAATTTGTAAAAATAAATGTTTCGTTTGATAAACGAAACAAACAACGTAAATGCTATCACATTGAGCTCATATAGATAATTTATTGAACTGACTGGTATAGATGGGGATAGGCAAGGAAGTACAGTGCCTCCCTCTAAAAGTGTCCAATAAAGCTATGTTCCGCCAGTGGACGAGATGTGAGATGGGGCTCCCATAGCTGGCTGGCTATACTCTACTCACAATTGACTAAGAATTTTATTATTAACAAAGTTTTATGATAAAATAAAATTAATAAAAATGATTATAATATAATCATAAAGTAATAAAAACTAAATTATAAAGTAATCTTATTGTTAATATTATAGAATACCCGTGATGTTACTTTTTTTGCTATTCTGAAAAATTGATGTTTCTCTATGTGAGATGGGTGTTTGCTAGCTGTTTGGTGGTTTTGTTTGGAAGTGTTGTTGTATTCTGTAGAATTCTGCCATTGGCTTGAAGCTTCAGAGTTTCAAGTTAATATTACAGAAATAGTAATACAGGGCTCCCGCAAAGTCATGTTTTTATAAAGTTAATAAACCGGTCTCCTCATATTACTTTGTCTACTTTATTAAACTCGGAAAAAGGTATAAACTATTTAATTTTTCCAAGAACATTAGCTATGTATAACCTTTGAAAGTTAGCAAAATACTAGAAAGTAAGTAAGTCAGAAAGTAAGCACTGGACTGAATAAAAGCTTTAATTTGAGAGATATTTACAAAAATGAAAAAAAAAAAAAATGCAAGATAATTCTCTATAAACAAAGTAAATCAGTTAACTGAGCTACTTCACAACTCAAGGCCTGAACAATTCAAATCATATGCTTAAAGAAATGGCTGTACAGTTGAAAAGGGGAAATTCCTATGTGGATGGGGCAGAAGTTTGTACTTTGTGGTTAAGTTAATAAACTTTATTGACATAGTGGGAGATTTTTTCTTTATCATTCTTTATAGACATAACCGTGAATTGAACTAATGTATGAAGGAAAATAAAAAAAAAAAGTTTTTAACACCTGGACCCATGTTAGTTCTCTTCATGCCCAAAAAAAAAACCAGGATTATCTAAGATTTTGCTATTAATTGGTTCAAATTCAAAATGTTTTTGTAAGTAAATCAGGAAAAATATCGCTAAATTTGACAAGGCTTTTTGCCCGTAAAAAATTCAAGCATTAACGGTCTGATGATTCCCAAAGACAATTACGCTTTCAAAGGAAAGCCACACCTTCTTAAGGTATTTGGTGCCACATGTTTCTGCTTATTTTTTGCTTATTTTTAGATAAGATCATAGCCTTAATTATATTAAAGTACCAAGGACAATAAAAGTGAAATCTGATTGTTTAAATTGGCTAAATGGAAACTTATACTGCCGTATTTATCTAAGAAAATAGGGAAAATTGGGTTTCGATTTGGCAGCACAGTTTGGCAGTAGTGGGTGCCAACTAAAAAAAAAAAAACGAAAAAAAAAATAAAGAAACGTGCGTGAAAAATCAGCAAAAAATAAGCAAAAAAGGGCACGAAACAGCTTAGGACGGCGTAGATTTTCTTTGAAGGTATAGTTGTCTTTGGGAATCAACAGATCTGACAATGTTAAAATTTTGCGGACGAAAACGATGCCGAAAATTAACTAACTAGTATTGCTTAATTATTTCACTGTTCAGTGTTGCAACACTGACGAAAACGTGATACTGTCCTTAAAAACTTCATGACTCAACAACCAAAAGGAAAGTATTAAAAAACTAGGGTTTTGAGGTGTGAATAGACCTAAGATGGGTCTAGGGACAAAAAATCTTTTGTCATTAGTACTTTCAGATATTGTTTAATATACTAATCCGTTCCTTAATTTTAGAGCCGATAAGACTTGTGCGAGATCTCCACACGGAGGAACTTTGGAGTGCTTTAGGAAGTAAGGTTCACCTAAGCTGTGAAGCAACTAGCTATCCACCGCCTACATACCAATGGTTTAGAGATGAAGTGGAGATACCTGGTAGTACCCTCCCAGACTACGAGATTGATAATCTTAAGTAACGTTTATTTAATATTTTTGAAAGCTCAAGATATCCTACCCATCTAGTTCAAGATTACTGTATGTACAGCTTGTCAGCCGACCCCTGATGATCAATTATGCCAATTTCTACCAATTGAGTAATCAAATTCTAATTTGGCTGTTAAATATTTTTCAAAGTCCACCTGACTATGATCATTCAAGAATAATATCCTGTTTAGGCAAAACTAATTTCTGAAGTTAATAGTACAATTAACGTCAGATTTAATTACAATAGGTTGAGATTTTGACTATTCAATTAGAATTATAGCATCCCTGTCTGACTCAATTTTCTATACAAAAAAAATTCGATAAGTAAATTCTCATCTGATGCGTGTTTTTGGTCCCACTCGAAACAGTTCTTTCTAAGGCTCTTGCCGTGTTTCCATGTCTTGATGATCCCAGAAAGAAAGTCCCTGCCTTTCTTCATCGCACTGTAACTGCCCTCAACTCTGTCGACTGCTGTACTCTCAAAGTCCAGCAGGCTTTACAGTGCTTTATTGTAACCATAGCGGCTGGTCCACATACCATTTGAAGTTTTATCCTCAAAGACAGTGTGAAACACTGTCTATTAAAAGGATTTTTTCCTATTTGAACTTTAATATATCCTTAAGGACCGTAGTACCGAACCAGCCGGCTCTCTGTCATTGTTTTGACAGAGAGCCCGAAAAAAATTGGTTATATTAATTGATGCCCTCCGAAATTTTCAAAATCATTTTTTTTTACAAATTTATGGCGCCAGGCCGTTAACACTTATGACCTGATAGGGTATTAGTCAACCATTTACCTACGTTTGCTCCCTAGAGTCGTGTCTATTGAATTTCCTTTTAAAGGAAACAATGTCTAAAAAATCACCAGCGCCATATAGCGTTTGACGTTTTTGGTTTTTTTTTAAGGTTGGTAATTGTGTGGTTCCAGAAGCTGAGATCAGACACTTATTATTACACTAATCTCGCCAATTAGACTACTTTTGCCTTATTATTACACTGAACAAATGCCAAGAAACGCCAAACGCTGGATGACAGTGAGTTTTTTGCGACATTAATGCAAGTTCTCACTCTTTTTTAAGTTACCCCTACACTTTGTTCTATCGCCATCTAGTATGATAGGTTAAAGCGTAACCTATCAAACTCGCTCTCGCTTTGTAATGGCAGTGCGAAAGAAAATAATTGTAATCAATTATTCCTAGTCTAGTTTTTTTTTAGTTCTGCTTTTCAATAATTTTTAATGGTTTCCTATAATTTACGATTTTTCTCATAGTTCCAAAATTATTCTGCCAAAAATCTCTCCTCCAGCCTTCAGCAGGTTAGCTCTTTATTCAGTACATAAAAACACAATATACTAAGAAAAAACTTACCTTTTCGTTTTTTTTTGTGTGTTTTTTTTTTGTTGATACCATTGCTTGTTATTTACAACTCTTGTTATTTACCCATGCTTTGGGGGCTAGGGTGTCTTTCGCTTGACTTAAAACGATTTGTATGTCAAACAATGTCTTTTTGATTCGTCACAACATCAACAACAACAGTAAAAATAACAGAAAATCACATGCTATTAAACATTTACAAATAAGAGACCACCAATAAAGGTGGTACTACTGTCTACTACCCCTCTATTTTTTTATGAAATGTTTCTGCATGAATTGGAGTAAGTTTGGAATCTTTTCTATTCTATATTTTTTTTCTCCCTGCTTCTGGCCTCCCTTGCTTAATAATATTGAATGTCCCAACATGTTCCTGTTTATGTAGAAATATTCTCATAAATTAAATGGGCTCACTAACAATTTATCCTTTTCTTAAAGTCTGTAGATTATTATGTATACATTTTAGATGAGTTCTCGTGAAATATCAACACGTTGGTATAAAAAGTATTTTTTATATATTATATTTTTAGATTAATTTCAAAAAAATTTGTCCACAAAAGAAGTTTTTTCATAGAAAAGTAAAGAACTATATTAAAACAAAGATGAGCAGAAATAAAGTCAAATAATTTTTTCAAGCATAAAACTACCATAAACTACCATCAATAGATAAATGAATCCCAAAACGAACAGAAATTACAATAAATAACCGAATCAGACCTAAAAAAGACCAGAAACTAAGATAAGTAGGGCTGACGCCCCTCATGCCTGACTGTATAGCCGTCTAAAGACCAGCACATAATTTGCACTCTACCGAAAAGAAAAGAAATTTTAAATGTTTCCTCTTTTTAACTTTAAGAAATCCGAAGCTATTAAGACTTTCAGCAATGACTATCACTGTGTATATATTGATTGTTTTTATATTGATTGATATATATTGATTGTTATTGATTAATTATATTGATTGATTGCATCAATTGATTATTTATTTAATTTCTGTTCGTTATAAGTTTCATTTATACTTCATGTTTTTGCTATGATTGTTTATTTAATTTCTGTTCGTTTTGGGTTCATTTATTCTCTAATAGTAATTTCGGGTCGTTTTGAGCTTGAATTTTAACAGGTATTTGTATCTCCTGAGCTTAAGTTTAAAATGACCTTTACTTTTCTTTGAAAAACTTTTTTCGGAAAGTTTTTTTTTTTATTAATTTTTGTTCGTTTTTCATTGCAAAAAATTTCAAGTTTTCAAAAATTCCTTATTTCAAAATCAAACTTAAAAAAAAAAAAACAAATATTTCATCTAAGTATCAAAACTGATATCAAAGTAACAATATCAAAGTGAAAAAAATGCATTTAAGGCGTGGATGAGGGGGGTGGTTTGAAGTTTATACGACGACCCTTCTATATGAAATGCCTCTGGAAAAAAATGGAGTGTGGGGGGAAGGCTAGCTAGCTGCCCTCCAATCACTTTTGACTCTTAAAAAGTGAATTACAACTTTCAATTTCCAATCAAATGAGCCCTCTAGGAGTTTTATACGAGCATCCCTTCCATAACAACCATATATGCCCCCAGGTCATAACTTACAACGCCTACCCCCGGGCCCTGGGGAGCTGTGTCGACACTGGAGTTTTTTGTTATCAGAACTTTAAACTATTTTTAACAAAATGTCTATCTCAAAATTTTTATCTGATGCATTTAAGGCGTGGATGAGGGGGGGGGGGGGCTAGTTGCCCTCCGATCTCTTTTGACTCTTAAAAAGTGAACAAGAACTTTCAATTTCAAATCAAATGAGTCCTCTCCGAAGTTTATACGAGCATCTCTTCCATAAGAACTATATATGCCCCTAGAGCATTACTCATAACGCCTGCCTCCGGGCCCTGGCAGGTTCTGTCGACACAGGAATTTTTCTTATCTGACCTTTGAACTATTTTAATGAAATGGCTATTATGAAAATTTTATCAGATGGGCTTGGGGGAAAAAGGTGTGTGGGGGGGCTAGTTGCCCTCGGATCTTTTGACTCTTAAAAATGAACTAGAACTTCCAATTTCCAATCAAATGAGCCCCCTCTGAAGTTTATACGAGCATCCCTTTCATAAGAACCATATACGCCCCCAGGACAAGACTTGCAACGCCTATCCCCCGGGCTCTGGGGGGCGTTTTTGTTATCTAATTTTTGAACAATTTCCAAAACACTGGCTATTTAAAAATTTGTAGCGGACGGGTTTGGGGAAAAAAGAGCGTGGAGGGGGGGGGGGGCTAGTTTAACTCTCTTGACTCTTAAAAAGTGAACTAGAACTTTCAATTTCCAATCAAATGAGCCCTCTATGAAGTTTATACGAGCATCTGTTTCATAAGAACCATACATGCCCTTAGGGCATAACTTAGAACGCCTTCCCTGTGCCCTGGGGGGTTCTATTGACACCGGATTTTTCTTATCCGACCTTTGAACTATTTTTAACAAGATGTCTATCTCGAAATTTTCATCAGATGGGTTTTGAAAAAGAAGGCGTGGGGGGGGGGAGGCTAGCTGCCCTTGGATCTCTTTTGTCTATTAAAAAGTGAGCTCGAACTTTCAATATCCAATCAAATGAGCCCTCTCTGAAGTTTATACGAGCATCCCTTTCATACGAACAATATATGCCCCAGGGCATAATTTACAACACCCCCGGGCCCTGGGGGGTTGTGACGACACCTGAGTTTTTGTTATCTGACTTATGAGAAATTTTTAACTTAATGGCTATCTCAAAATTTTTATTGGATGCATTTGAGGAAAAAGGGGCGTGGGGGGGGGGGCTAGTTGCCCTCCAATCTCTTTTGAATCTAAAAACTTAACTAGAACTTTCAATTTTTAATCAAATGAGCCATCTCTGATTTTTTTACGAGCATCCCTTCAATAAGAACCATATATTCCCCCAGGGCATAACTTACAACACCTGCCCTCGGGCCCTGGGGGGCTGTGTTGATCCCTGAGTTTTCGTTATATGGTCATTGAACTATTTTAAAAAAAGCTCTCTCAAAGTTCTTATCGGATGAGTTTGAGGAAAAAAGGGCGTGGAAGGGGGGGGGGGCTAGGTGCCCTCCAATCTCTTTTGACTCTTAAAAAGTGAACTAGAACTTTCAATTTCCAATCAAATGATCCCTCTTTGAAGTTAATGCGAGCATCCCTTCCATAAGACCCATATATGCCCCCCAGGGCATAACTTACAATGCCTGCCCCCGGGCCCTGGTGGGTTGTGTCGACACCGGAATTTTGTTATATGATCTTTGAACTATTTTTAACAAACTAGCTATCTTAAAATTTTTATTGGGTGCATTTGGGAAAAAAGTATTTGGGGGGGGGAGGAAGCTGGTTAACCCTCCAATATCTTTTGACGCTTAAAAAGAGAACTAGAACTTTCAATTTCCAATCAAATGAGCCCTCTCTGAAGTTTATACGAGTATTCCTTCCATAAGAACCATATATGCCCCCAGGGCATAACTTATAACCCTTGCCCCTGAAGACTGTGAGGAGAGTGTCCTGCTCAAACATATAATTTCCGGAACTTTCAAATACGTTGAACAAAATGGCTATATCAAAATTTTGATGGGATGTGTTTGGGGAAATAGTGGGCATGGAAGGGGTGTCAGTTGCCCTAGAATCACTTTTGACTATTAAAAAGGGAACTAGTCATTTAAATTTCCAATCGAATGAGCCCTTTCTGAAATTTCTACGACAACGTTGTCTATACAAAACCTTATATGCCCCCAGGGCATATTTTACAACCCTTGCCTTAAGGGCTGTGGGGGAGTTGTCATCCTCAAAGACCTAATTTCCAGAACTTAAAACTACGTCTAATAAAATGGTTGTCTAAAAATTTTGATTCCAACTTTCATTTTAGAATCTTTATCACTGGGGTATAAATTCACTCTTTATCGTCCAAGTGTTTGTAGCAAACTATTCCAACTCACAATCTGGCATGTGATTTATAGCACAGATGACGTCATTTTATATTGAGAGCCACTTACTACTTATAGCATTATTCTTATTGCATAGATGACGTCACCCAACAGTTCGTAATAACGAACTGCAAGTAAGCAGTAACTCCGGCTGGACATATACCGAAACTCTAAACACTTTTTATAACAATAGACACAATAAATAAATTGGCTTTTTAAGCTGATTCCAAAGACAAAAATTCATTAAGTTTAATGTTATCCGTAAAAAAAGACGAGTCTGAAAAAATGTACCTTATTTTTTTAAAAGGGGGAAACACCCTCAAAAATTTAAGCTATATTAGTGAAAATCACACTATCAGACTAGGTATATTTGAAAACCTTGCTATAGAGGTTAAAAGCTTCTATCTACAAAAATGTGGAACTTCGTATATTTTGCAAAAAAAATATTATGGATGCATATTTTTTTTTTCAGGGGTATTCATATCAAACCAATGGTACTAGAAGATCGGAAAAGAGTTCATTTGAATAGATATCAGAAGTTCTAGGGCCTTTTTTAAATGACCAAAAAGATTGGAGGGTAACTAGCCCCCTTCCCATGCCTATTTTTTCCTCAAAGAAATGATCAAAATTTAAAATAGCCAATTGATTCAGCATAGTTGAATGGTCCAATAATTATGGTTTTGGTGATGAAATGACCATAGCCCCTGGGGAACAGGATGTAAGCTACGCAATTTTCCCATAATGTCCACATAGTATTTGTAATTGCTAAGCATACGTATCTCAGTGGTAGAGCATTCGATTGCAAATCGAGAAAATATCGGTTCAAATCTGGTAGCCTATTTTTTTTTTCCGGAAAAAGGTGATTTTCGGCAAAGAGAAAATCGATCAAGTGGACAGTTCATCTTACATACGTAGTACTATTAGTAAAGATGGTGGTTTCAGAGAAGATAATAAAATTAAAATAGCCAAGGTCCTGGCTTTTCACAGTAAAAAAATGTTTTTAAGAATAGGAAGAAAAGTCTGTGCACCAAGATTAAAATATTGGAAGTTAAGGTAATGACACTAATCTAGTGTGGTTCTCAAGCGCGGGTGCTCCAAAAACTGGAGGAGGATTTGCTAGATGTTTTCAGAGAAATTGCCTACGGATTGTTTTGAGTACCTGACTGGCTGAATGTATCTCAATCAGTATGCTCTACAAAAAATGTGGTTAGTCGGGCTTTCTAGGGCTACAATGAGAGAAAGGATGAGACAGATTGCCAAAGATTATTCTTGTCGGCCAACCGTCTAGGGCCAAATGAAAATCAGGTCGACCCGAATGGGGTGGGATAATGTCATAAGGAAAGATTTAAGGGAAATCGGAACTTTTTTGGGGGGGGGGGTGTGTAAAGAGGGAGGCTTTAAGTAGATTGGGATGGAGGAGGAGGAGTGTGCGTAGCTGTGTCGGCCTCAGGCGCCTGGGTGTGGCCGTGAGCTGTTAGTAGTAGTAGTATATGTTAGTTTCAAAAGAAAGCCTCGGATTTCATTGAATTTAGTCTGTAAACTACAAAAATATAAATTATTTTCCAGAGAAATAAATTAGTATTTAATAATTTATTTTTATAATTTATCCATAGTTTATGCAAAAATGCTATTAATTTATAAACTATTTTCCGTTATTCCATGGTCTTCCATGGTGGGACAGTCAGAAAAAAAAAAACAAAAAAAAAAAAACTTTGACTGACCGTAAAGACACCTTTCCCCCTCCCCAACAAAACATAGTGGTTCACATTCATGAACAGAATAAACCTGCCAAGCTGTATCAATATATGAGATCATGGATTTGTGACCTGGTAGATCTTATATGGAATGAACCAGGAGATAATTCAAAAACACAGTCTTTTTTTCTTTAGTGGGAATAGGTTCTCGTTTCAAACTGCCCACCTTTCAGGCTATTTCTGTTTGTGAGAAAATGTGACTTTGTCGAAAAAGTTTCACGTTTTTCCTCATGTTATAAAAATTTCCTTTTTTTGGATCTTTAAAGATATGAAAGGTGCTGATGCCCCTCCCCTCTCCCCTTGTGAGTGACTTTGCTTCTCCCTTCTTTCTTTAGAAACATATCATGGTCCTGCCATCAAATGCTTGTTTATGTGTCATGGCAAACTTGGATTGTTTATTGAAGGCTGCAAGTAAAGGACACATGGTTTAAACCAGATTGGCTGCAAGAGTGTGAACAATTGAAAATCAATCAAGCACTTTCCACCAGTAACGGTTCTAGGCCTCATAAACAAGGGAGGCAGAGCATACAAAAATAATTTAGTAATCAATCAAATACACTAATAGGAGAGTCAAAATAAAATAAAAGGAATTTACTGTCAGATGTCGAAAAAACTGTGGGTGGGGCAGCTGCCTCCCCCCCCCCACCTAGAAGTGCAGCATTTTTCCAGTCAAGTAAATAAGACATAGGAAAGATTTTCCAATATGTAGTTTACAGATTTTGGTTTTACGACACTGTTTTCAAGATTTTCCAATTTTTGTGATGGTTTTATGTTCTGAAAGCAGTAATAGGATCAGTAATAGTAGCAGTAACAGTATTCCAATTGCGCCTTTTTGGTCTATTTCAATATCCCCTCCTTATGCCCTGATAATTCCAACTTAATACCTTAAACCCTTTCTGAGATATTGCTAATACGCCTTGTTGATAACCTGCATGTACACAATGTATTTTATTTAGCCCAATGTTCCCTCAACTACCCCTAAAAGTTCCAAATTAATACAATTAGCCTTAGTAATATTAGTATTAATAGTAGTAGTAGTAGTAGCATGCACAGAGGGCATTTTCATTACTACAAACTCCTCAACATACCCTGAAACTTTCAACCTAATACTCTAAGCCGTTCTTGAGATACTGCTGTTACGGCCTTTTGACATTTCTCCTTAATACCCTCGGGCTTAGTAGTAGTAGTAGAAGTAGTCGTAGTAGTAGTAGTAGTAATATGTATATAGTACCTTTTGATTGGTACAACATCCCCTTCAACATGCACCGAAAGTTTAAACTTAATACTTTAAGCAGTTCATGAGACATAGCTGTTGCGGCCTTTCAATAGCCTGCATCCACATGGCGTGTTTCAATTTAGCCTATTTCACTATCCTCTTCAGCATTCCATGAAGGTTTCACCGTAATAACCTTGGCCCTCAGTAGTACTAGTAGTTTCATCGTAGCATTAGTTGTACTAGAAATGGTCGAAGTAGTAGTGGCAGATGTGGTAGTAGCTCTAGTAGCAGTAGCAGTAGTAGTAGTAGGCCTACCAGTAGTTGTATTAGTAGAAGTAGAAGTAAGCACATTTTGCGTTTTGTCTAGTTCAGCATCCCTCTTAACATGCCCTGAAAGTTTCAAATTAATAGCCTAGACCGTTCCTGGGATATTGCTGAATGCTGATACGGTCTTTTGACAACGTGCATGCATTGAGTGTGCTTTGGTTTACTTCAACATCCCCCTGGATATTCCCTGAAAATTTTACTTTATTACCCTTAGCTTCAGTAGAAGTCGTAGTCATAGCATTCGTAATAGTAGCAATAGTGGTAAAATGTATATAGCGCCTCTTGGTTAGGTTAAAATCCCCCTCAGCAAGCCGTGATGCTTCAACTTAATACTCTAAGCTACTCCTAAGATATTGCTTTTATGCACTTTTGAGAACCTGCATGCATATAGCTTGCTTTGATTTAGTTTAAACTCCCCCTACGCATTCCCTGAAAGTTTCACATTAATACCATTGACCTCACTAGTTGCAGTAATTGTAGTAGTAGTATGCACACAGTATCTTTTGGTTAGTTCAAGTTCCACCTCAACATGCTCTTAAAGTTTCAACCTGATAATCTAAGCTTTTCCTGATATATTGCTAGTACATCCTTTTTTTGTAATCTGCATACTCATACTGTGTTTTGATTTAGTTCAACATCCCCCTGAAAATTCCCTGAAAGCTTCACCTTAACACCCTTAGCTTCCGTATCAGCAATTATTGTAGTAGTGGTATTAGTAGCATTAGTAGCAGTATACACATAATACCTTTTGTTTTCTTCAACCCCCCCCCCCCAACACACGCTGAACAATTCTGCTTATTTCCGTAAACAGTTCCTGGGGTATTGCTGATACGTCCTTTTGACAACCTGCATGCACATAGTTGTTTTGATTTAGTTCAACACTGTCTCAACATTCCTTAAGATTCTGACCTTAATACCCTTAAGTTTGGTAGCAATAATAGTGGTAAAAGTAGTAATAATAGTAGCAATAGCTGTAGTAGTAGTAGTAGTAGTAGGAGCATGCAAATATTTGCCTTTTGGTTAGTCCGAAATCCCCTGCTAGTCCAAGATCCTCTACAATAAGCCCTGTAAGTTTGAACTTGATACTCCAAGCCGTTGCTAACATGTTGTTAATACGCCCTTTTTACAACCTGCATGCACAGTGTGTTTTTATTCAGTTCTACTTCCTCCCTTAATATTCCCTGAAGTTTTTACCTTCGCCCCCTTGGTCTTAGTTGTAGCAGTAGTGACAGTAATAGCGGTACTAGTATTACTACTACTAGTAGTAGGACTAGCAGTAGTAACTGTACTGCTAGTAGCAGTCGTAGTATGTTGCCTTTTCGGTCAGTTGAACTTCCTCCTCATCAAGCCCTGGAGGTTTCAACTTTATACTATAAGTCATTCTTATGATATTGCCAATATGCCCTTTTGATAAATAGTATGCCCATAGTGTGTTTTAAATTAGATCGACTTCCCCCTCAGTATTTCCGAAAATTTTCATCTTATACTCTTAGCTTTAGTATTAGTTGTAGTAGAAGTAGTAGTGGAAGTAGCGGTAGTAGCTATAGTTGTATTTAAAGTAGTATTTTGTACTAGCATGCACCTATTGTCTTTCGGTCAATTGATTTTCTTCCAGTATTCCCAGAAAGTTTCAACTTAATATCCTAAGTCAAAACATCCTATTGACAACCTGCATGCACGTGGCTTGTTCTTATTCAGTTCAACTTACCCTCCATACTCTCTTAAATATTCATCTTCATACCCTTAGCCTTAGTAGTTACTAGTGTCAAACTAGTAGTAGTAGTAGTAGTAGTAGTAATTATATATTAGTAGTGACAATAGCTGCAGTAGCATTAATATCAGTAGGAGTACATATTGCCTTTTGGTCAGTTCAACATCCTCCTCATCATGCCCTGGAAGTTTCAGCTTGATACGGTAAGCCGTTCCTAAGATATTGCTGATACACCCTTTTGACAATCTGTATGCATATAGTATGTCTTGATGTATTTTAGCTTTTCCTCAACATTTCCTCAAATTTTCACCTTAATATCCTCAGCCTTAGTAGTAGTCGCTATAGAAGAAGTAGTTATATTAACATCAGTAGTAGTAGTAGCTTGCAAATATTGTCTTTTTGGTCTGTTGATCATCCCCCTCGTCATTCCTTAAAGTTCTAACTTATTCCTGAGTTACGCCCTTTTGACAACCTGTATGCACATAACGCGTTTTTATTTAGTTCAAAACTCCCCCAAACATTCTTTGAAAGCTTCACCTGAATGTCCTTGGTCTTCGAACGCTAAAGGTCAAACATGGCCTCTTCCCAATTACAAATACTATAAGTAAACAATGGGTGAATGGGATAACACAGCCCTTGCCTCGAGGGCTCCGGGGGGGGGGGGTTGAAATCTCCAGATACGTAGTTTCTGGATCTTTCAAAAATGCTGAACAAGATGTCAGATCTAAAAATTTTGATTGGATGCGTTTGGGGAGTTAATGGCCGTGGGAAGGGGGCTGCCGCCCACCAATCACTTTTGAGTCTTAAAAACGGCACTAGAACTTTCATTTTCCAATCAAATGAGCTCCTTCCAAAGTTTTGTGACAACTGCTTCTGTATGAAGTACCTTGGTGAAAAGAAAAAGAAAAAAAATATTACATTGGGCCCACTTAGCTCTTTACCTAGGCAGCGCTATTGCGCTGCCTATGATAACACAAACTTTCCAGGAACAGTTGAATACTAAACTGGAGAGTTTAAAATTTAACAATGTAGAAGATGGATGGAGTAATTTTAGGAACACAATTTGTGAAGTTGCTGATGGTGTCTTAGGGAAGGAAGGAACGCAGCTAGGAATGTTAGTGAAAAAGCTTTATGTTTAATAGAGACAAGAAGGGGCTTGTACAAGACATATCTGAGTGATAGATCATATGAAAACAAGAGGAATGTAAAGAAAGTGGAGAAAACATTAAAATATGAAGTAAGGAGGTGTGAAATGGAGGCTGTGGATAAAATTGCCGAGGATCTGGAAGATGCAGCTAGACAGCATAATAGTTAAATGTTGTACTGGTATGTTAATAAATTGAGAGGGAGTAGTCAATCCGTACTTGTCCCACTTAAAGATAGGAATGGGGCCACAATTAGTGATAAGGAAAAAATTAATGAGAGATGGGCAGAACATTTTGAGAATGTGCTAAAACGAGATAGATTTGCAGAAAAAGATATAAAGGAAAAGGAATAAGTTAGTGATACCTTGGATGTGAAGGAAGATTTGTTTTGTGAGGACACAAAAAAATGTTTACGGTACTAAAAGGATTAAAACATAATAAAGCCCCAGGTGCTGATAGTGTAGTAAATGAGTTTCTTAAATGTGGTGGCTTTGACGTTAGAAATAAAGTTACTGAAGATTATGAACATGATTTTTGAAAAAGGGGAAGTACCTAGCGATTTTAGGAAAATCCTAATTAAACCACTGTGTAAGAAAGGTGATAAGAGTGAGTGTGGTATTATCGAGGCATTAGCCTGGTCTCTTTAGGTAGCGAAATACTTAGTAATATGATACTTTTTAAACTGAGAGATGCTGTAGACAAAGTTATAAGAGAAGAACAGTGAAGTTTTAGAAAGGGTAGGGGATGTGTCGACCAAATTTCCACTCTTAGGTTAGTAATTGAGAAGTGCCTGAGTTGTCAAACACCTTTGATCCTCACTTTTATACGGGTTTGATTCAGGTAATAGAAGTAGTTTCAGCGAAGGTCTTATCCTTGTATGGTATACCAGACAAATACATTTAAGTGATAAGTGTTATGTACAAGAATAACACTGCTGCGGTTAAGGTAGGAAATGAGGTTAGCAGCTTGTTTCGTATTAAATCGGGATTTAAGCAAGGCTGTGTTCTATCCCCCATTATATGGACCATTTTGATTGGCTTTTTCATAAAGAGCACAGGAAAGGCAGTGGGAGAACACGGGATCAAATGGGGAGGAACAACTTTCCTGGACTTAGATTATGCTGATGATTTAAGCATCCTAGATGAAAGTTCGAGCAGAATGAATGAACTTTTAGAGATTTTGCGAGTTCAAGGTGCTAGAATAGGTTTGAAAATTAACGTTAAGAAGAATAAGTGGCTAAGGCTATGAATAAGTGAAGATGAAAAGGTAACGTTGGGTAACGAAAAGATTGATCAGGTGGACAGCTTCACTTACCATGGTAGTATTATTAGTAAAGACGGTGAGAGCAGTGAATATGTTAAAAGTAGAATAGCCAAGGCTCAGGGTGTTTTTTTTTACAGTTGAAAAAAAATTTGCTTGACGTTTTCCAAAGAAATTGCCCACGGATTGTTCTGGGTACCTAGCTGACTGATTGTATTTCAAACAGTAGGCTGCACGGAAAAACGTGGTTCAATCCCTCCTTCTAGGACTATAATGAGAGAAAGGTTGAGATGGCTGCGGCACGTTCTGCGGATAAAGGATGATAGATTGCCGAAGATTGTCCTTTTCGGCCAACCGTCTAGGGCTAAACGGAAAGCAGGCCGTCTACGGTAGGGGTGGGAGGAAGTCATAAAGGAAGATTTAAGGGAAATAGGGACTTCCTGGGAGGGTTTAAAGAGGAAAGCTTTGGATAGATTGGGATGGAAGAGGAGCGTGCGTAGCTGTGTTGGCCTCAGGCAGATTGGTGCTGCGGTGAGTTGTTAGTAGTAGTAGCAAACCCTTCATAAAGTTGAACAAAGCATACGTTTAAGAATACTTTTAACAACGTTGTTCCGTGAAGTACTTTAATACATTTGAAACGTTTCCGGATCTGAGAAGCACTTGATATTTCTTTTATGTTTCCTTGTTTTTTTCTTTTTTTACAAATTTTGACGAAGAAATGATGAGATTTTAATTAAAATAAAGAAGTGAAAGATAAGACAGTATGACTGAAAGGAACTGAAATCTAGTAAATTAAAGCAACTAGGGGTGATAAGATAATAATTATATACGAAAAAGGTTAAAAAAAATAATAGATAGGAAAAGAAAACTGTTACTAATACTACTAACAACTCACTGCAACGCAAAGCCGCCTGAGGCCAACTGAAGTACGCACATTCCTCCTCTATCCCAATCTATTCAAAGCCTCTTTGCACGCTAGACTTAAAATCCTTTATCCATGAGGCCAGAGGTTTGAGTTCTCGTGTCCCTGGTTATTTGGTTTGGAACGGTGGTCAGTGGCGTGACTCTGTAAGATCAGCCAGAGTGACCCAGCTCTAAATGGGTACGTAAAGAAATATGGGGAAGGTAGACAGGAAGGGTGTTCGAAAGCACAGGATGGCTGGCCCGCAACTCCCCATAGGCTGAAGGGCCATGAAACGGAGATCAGCACCTCCGGTAGGGACTGTACCTTATTCTTTACCTTTTTTTACCTTTATACCCTCCCAAGAATTTCGAATTTTCCTTAAATCTTTCCTTACGACATTCTCCCAATCCATTTAAAGACGACTCCCTTTTCGTTTGGCTCTAGATGGTTGGCTGACAAAGACGATCTTTTGCAAGCTTACCCTGAAACATTTTAGTCTGATTCTTTTTCCAATATTACAAGAGAACAGTGCAAATTTACAGTAAGGTATCTGCTTTCAAGGTTTGGCGGGAACTCCATTAACAGTTTTAGAGCTGGTATCGGGCAACAGTAACATTAAACACACATTGTAGTAGCAAAATTTAAGGACAAATTAGGTTCAACTTACCGTTCAGTTGTCCAATTTCACTGCTAATATGTCTAGTTTGCTGTAGAAATTTAGTACTGAAAAGTGACGCTAGATGATAGCTGTCTATTTTTTTCGAATTGTGGCAATTCCTTTCCCCGTGGGGAAAAAAGAAGACATTAAAATTATTATAAAAATACGAAAATGAGAAACATTCCCTTTAAATCTTAGTAAAAACAAAGGTCCTTATAGCACCTGCCTCCTACGAAATTTCCTGATGGGCCATGATACCATGTTGTTTTCAAAGCAAGAAATGCATTACTTCCATATCTCGTTCACACACAGCACAACAAAGAATTACTGTTCTATGGGTCAGAGGCAAAACTTGTCTGCTAACCTAAAGATTGTGTCTATCCAGATTCAAATTATTCCCCAATAGTCCAAAGGTTTGAGTAGGGTATTTTGACCCGTCACACTTCAGCACAATTTTGAACGCTTTTTCTTATTTTTCAGACCATCAGATGTTGGATCATACTATTGCTCCATAGGCCAGAAGGTAAACTTGTCTGCCAATCTTAGGACTAGGTCTACCCAGATCCAAATTATTCCTCAAAAGCCTGTGATAACTCGTCAGCCAAGACTTCTTCAGGACGAAGAAGGCAAGCGTATTCTCATTGAAGCACAGGGCTGGCCACCATTATATTTTCAGTGGTACAAGAATGGACTACCAATGGGAAAGATGGCCCCTGTATCAATCCTAAAGGTATATGTTCGTTATTTTTTTTTGCAATTTAAATGGGTCAAAGCTTGATTTATTTTTTGTGAAATTTCATCTCTCAACATGATTCAAGTCCAAAAAGGTACCAGATTTTTTATAGGTGTGCGCAAGTCTGAGTCTTAGCGAATAGGTTTTAAGTGATTTTTTCTATTGGAGCGGGGGGGGGGGGTATTGAGCTAAAATTTCATGTGTTTTCAAATGATCAAAACAGCTTATCTGCAATAATCTATTAATGGCTTTGAGGATCAAGTTGAATTTTTCGACAAGTGTTGGGGGGAGTCGACCTCAAGTTTGACTAGGCGGTAGGGAGTAGAGGGGAAGGGTTTAAAGATTAGGTCTCCAATCTGATGGAAATTTTTGGCAATATGAGCCCCCTTTGAACTTGAATCCATTCCCGGTGAGCTAGTGAGATAGACCAAAAGAAAGTATGAGTACCCAGGCAATCAAAATATAGTATCTGGGTTATCTCAGGAACTTGAGGGATTGGACCGAATTTTGCAGGGATTTTTGAGGGACCAATTGGACCTTGTCTTGTCCGTTGTTCTTCTCTAGTCCATCACCTGGATGAATATAAGAGTTACAGGAACGTATTTAAATCAATTATCTGATTTTTAGCTTAGGAAGTTTTCTGATCGTGGGAAAGATCTTAAGAAGTCAGCTAGCGTCTTATTTCTCTTCTGTTGGGAAAACCACTGCAGCAGCTATTTTTCCAGCGTCTTCTGATCCGGATTACAAGTCATATTTAGGCCTGGCTTGTCTAAAATCGATGGGGATTGAGCCTGTAAGTGAATCCGAAATATGTAGGATTGTCTCTTCCCTACAAGGTATTTCCTCGTCAGGCCCAGATGATATTCCTACTAAAGTCGTCAAGTTCATTTTACAAGCGATTGTCTCACCCTTAACTGAGCGTGTTCAAGGTTCTTTTGATCTTGGTATTTTCCCAGTATCACTTAAAAATGCACGATTAATAATTGTATTTCAAGGTGGCCCAAAGAGCGATTCTTCAAATTACAGACCAATCTGTCTACTGTCAGTATTCAGCAAGAATTTTGAAAAGGCTATGCTTTCTAGACTCAAAGCTTCCTTGATGCAAAATGGTTCCTTCATGAATTTCAGTCAGGGTTTTGTACCAGTCACTCGACAGAACATGCGTGTGCTTCGTTCCTTAGTTTCATTCATTCCGCTTTAGACTGTGGTTTGATCCCAGCGTCTCTCTTTTTGGAAGGAAAGAAAGCGTTCGCCTCCATAACACATGAAATTCTTCTTGTAAATCTTGGCCATAATGAATTATGTGGAATCGCTCACTCTTGATTCCATTCTCATCTTTCGGATAGGAAGATTTTTATTGGCTAGAACCCTCTAAATATCATTAAGGTTAAAAATGGAACCCCTCAAGGATCTATCTTCAGCCCAGTGCTTTTTTATTTATAGCAATGATATTTTCTATGCAATAAAGATGGGTGTTACAAAGTTTCCTTGCCGTTTGTGTCACTCCACTCGTGCTGATGAACCCAGGCTCCAGTCAGACTCTGATGACAGCCTAGTTGCCTTCGTTGATGACAGCTAATCGAGGGCTTAGTTAAATGCTTGGGGGTTCAGTTGAGCGGGGGTTTTGTTAAATGCGGCTGAGTCGCGGGGAGGTTGATTTAAACGGAGGTTGAGCTGTGCGAAGGTTCATTTGCAGGAGGGTCAGTTACATGGGTTCAGTGGCACGGGGATCAGTTATACGAGGGTTTGTTTACGCGCACACCGGTCAGGATAGATTCAGAAAAACTATTGTTATTCAAAATTTTGGTTTGTATTCAAGTTTTGTCTAAAATTTTTACTAGTAGCACTGGAAAAATGCAAAGATTTTTACTCTGCATTATTGGAGGTACAGAATCGGTCCCTCCACTCATCGCCCATCTCACCACCAACTTTGGCGGTGAAAAAGTTGGGTATGTTGCATCTTGCTTCAAGCGGAATCTTTCACAATTGCGTGAACTGAAAATTGCGCGACGAAAATTGCTGACTCGTGATGTTTTCCACTGTCTGTAGGATTCTAAAAACTAGTGCTTTACTGAAAAGACAAAACCGACCCCAAAAAGCAAAATCTTCTCTTAAGAGCAGAAAGTTCCATAAACAGCCTTAAGTAAATAAAAGACTAATTTACAGGGCTCTTGATAATCTTTCACCGGCCGTGATAACTTTTAGTATACAATTATAATTATCTGCAAAACCTCAAGCATCGCAGTTTTCAATAAAGCGCCAGTTTCTAGAATTCTACAGATATTGAAAAAAATATCACGAGTCAGATTATTTTAGCTAGTTTCCTAGATATATCTTCCGTAATCTGCAAAGCAATAATTTTTGTTTGTTTTAAGTTTCAATTTCACTCTTTGTTTCGTAAGGAAAATTCCGCTCTTTTTCTATTTTTTTCATTTTGATTTCTTTAATATACACAACACACCTTGCAAAAAGATCTTTTTTTAGCTCCCGGGATGAAATCAAAGAAGTCAACATATTTTTTTTTGTTTTTAAGTAGGGTGTTAAATGTAGGTTTTACCTCTTACATCCATTAAAGTTTCCTCCAAGATAAATTCAACTATATCAATTAAATAAAGAGTCCCAGCGGTATGTTGTCATCAGTATCTTTGAGAATTTGCAAGTAAAAAATGCATTTATTTTCACAAAAATGAGAATAATTAGATACCATTTTTTCATTAAGCAGTTTCGTTTCAAAGAGCTATTTTAAATTTCATATATTAAGGAGGGTGCGAGGGGGAGTGAGTAAGAGGCGATTGTAAACCTCCGCTGAAGAGTTTTAGCCCATGGCGATTAGAATCTAACCACATCATGCTTCCAGTGATTCCACTCCCAAAATGGCACCAAAAAATATTTTTTCGTGCCATATGACACTCTACGGTGGAGTTATCAAGGTGAATTTATAAAAAGGCAATACTTTTTATTTGAGCTATTAATGATGTCGCCGAGAACTTGACACAACCTACTAACCCTAGCAAAAAATAGAGATAAATAAGGATATGCATGCTAACCTTGCTATATGCCCAACTAACTGTGTAATGCTAAGTTTACTTACAGTTCATTACCACGAACTGTTTGACGCTTCATCTATTTTCAGTCTCCATATAAATCCTGCAAAAACTTCGGTCTAGCCACCCGTTTTCAAACTCCGCCTTGTCAAGATCAAGGTTTTCACTCTCAGAGATTTGTAATTTCAATTTGATTTTAACAGGTCACACGAAAAAACCTGGTTTTCTTGTTTTTCAAGATGTAGGGAGATTCAAAACATCCATTCGAGGATTTAGACCATGAAAAACTTATTGGCAGCATAGAATTTGCATTCGTGGCATTTTGACCCTTTGGGGACAAAATTTATGTTCTATGGCTCGAAATGCCACTTTTCAGTGATTTTTCAAGATGGGGCGGGGGCTCAAAACCAACTGTTCAGGGTTTTAGACCCTGAAAAATCGAGTGGCTATCTTATATGTATACAACAAGGCGTCTTCAGAGTAGAGAAAAAAGAAACGAGAAAGAAAAAAACCCAACAAACTAGAATCTAAAACTAAAATAATATGAATAAAAAAAACATAAAATTAAAACAACCTAACTAATAAATAACAAGGACCCAGAACACGCTCGATTCTGTTTTCTATCTTCAGTTTTAGTTTTATTAGGGATTCGGGCTTCAGTTTTATTAGGGATAACATTTATCCGTAATAAAACTGAAGCCAAATACTGATTATTTTCTGTCAATTCATCAAGTCCATCCCTCCCACTAAAGTTATAACTGTTTTGAGATTTTCATTGTAAAAGTTATTTTACTTCATTGATGTTTAGTTTTAAGTATATCACGAATATTATCATACTAAAATGTAATATGAAAACAATATTAATTTATACTGTAATAATTAAGTATTTTAATAAATACAACACGAGAAAATACATTATTTTTATTCTTACCATTACGAATGGGAAGTTTTCTAAAGAGTATAGGCTCATAGCTCTTGTGCTATGAGAAGACGTCAATGAAGATGAAGAATACTTTTATTTTCACTGTTTACTTTTTCTTTGGAAAACTGATTCTGTGGGAAAGTTTGTTTTGTAGTTAATCGGATGCACAAAGTAGAGAAGAACTATATTATACTCAGCATATTCAGTGGGGGGACTGGTTTTATTCCCGACGGAATCAAACAGTACGGTGTCATTACTATAGTGGGTATCAATTCCAGTCACCCTATACATTCATCAAATCAGTGCTAATATGCCGTTTTTGTACTTATCATTTGATAATCTTGAAACTAGCTGATGACCATAGATTTTCAGGGAGCGTTCGATTCACCTAATTGTTTTTGCACTATAAGCGTCTATGGGACCTACAATTTATTCACGGTTAAGTAGCTATGTAAATCAAAAGGGCTCATTTGACTGGGGGTTGCCATATTTAGTGCTCTTTTTTAAGAAAGAGACCATGCCTGATAAAAGTGGCGTTTTCTGCTATTTCGTGTTACCAAACATCAATTTTTGTCCAAAGAGGATCAAAATGCCCGAGAATGGAAATATTGAGTCATTGTATCATAGCCTCTGGTAGGACAGGCTTCAGTTTCTGACGTTACAACAAAGATTGGAGATACGAAAGAGACCAGATCTATCAGACGTGTGCCAAAGATATTATTTAGAGGTATGCGTACTTTGAATCCTTGCTAATTCTAACAATGTATCGGGAATGGTTTCAGCTTTATACTGGAGAAATTAATAAACATTTCAGTAATGGGATTTATGTAGGGCTGCTTTAAGGTAATATTATGTCTAAATTCTCCAAAATGTTGAAAATATGGTTAGCAGTTGGTAATTCTTGTTTCCTTCTCAGGTTCGAGCGTGTTCTGGGTCCTTGTTATTTATTATTTAGGTTGTTTTAATTTTATAATGAAATGTGACGCGGATCAGGGTAGATATGGTCTTCCTCGTAATTAGGGGAATAAGTTTTGTTTTAATTTTCAGCATTGTTCTATGCTATTTTGTAAAAAAAAGAAGTTGCTATAATATATCTAATCTGTTTCAGTTGTTGGGGGTGGGAAGCCAAATTGTAATTTTTAGGCATTCATTTTCCAATTGTTAAGATACATTTAAAAAAATCGAGGTGTATTTTTTGTAATTGAGACTGAATATCTACTTCACAGGTCACTAATGAAAGTATGGATGGTCAAACGTTTTCATGTCTAGTGAGCAATACTGAAGGAAACGTGAAGAGTGAAGATCTTGAGATATCAAGTACTGTGGACAATCCAAGGAGTTGCCTGTATTTCGGTAAGTGGCATCATCTTGGACATAACCAGGCTGTTCTTTCAATTGTGTTTTTTATATGATTTTATTTCTTCTTTTTCATGTGCTAATCCACGTATTATACTTTTGAATAGTGTGGGTAATAAATAGATAATAAGTTTTTTGGTTGTTGGCTTTTGTTTCATCTAAAAAGGGTTGACAGTTTTTGCTCACATCTATTGACCACATCTATTTTTTATATCAAAGATCCTTTTTCTGTTGAAATTTCGGTTAGTCTTAATTATAGGCTTGTCTATAATTATAGTCTTAATTCATTATTTTAGTCTTATATCAATTATAGTCTTAATTATAATTATAGTCCATTGTATCTTTGTCAAATATTACTCACCGCGAAGTCTAAACCGTCCATAAATCTTCGATTTCAAACAGTTCTTGGTAAAAGAAAAAGCAGCAAGTAAAGAACAACCCGTGCAAATAGTAACTGCTAAAAAAACAGAGAAACTCATATCCCAGGGGTAGGAAACATGAAATTAGGTGATATAGAATTTGTTTACCCAGGCAGGAAGGATGGGGGACATAGACAGGGAGTAGGGCTCGTGATGAATAAGGAAGCTGCTAAGTCTTGTTTAGGCTGGGAAGGTATTAATAATAGAATACTAATTGCTCATTTTATGACTAAAAAGTTCAGGGTATCAGTTATAGTAGTATATGTCCCTGTTGAACCGGCTGACGGAGGTACTAGTGACTCAGATGAATTTTACTTACAGTTTCAGGAGCACTTACCTGTCTGAGGATAGAAATAAGTTACTGAAGATTATGAATAGGATTTTTGAAAAAGGGGAAGTACCTTACGATTTTAGGAAAACCTTAATTAAACCACTGTATAAGAAAGGAGATAAGAGTGAGTGTCGTATTTATCAAAGCATTAGTCTGGTCTCTGTAGCTAGCAAATTACTTAGTAATATGATACTTTTTAGATTGAGAGATGCTGTGGACAAAGTTTTAAAAGAAGAACATTGCGGTTTATGAAAAGGTAGAGGATGTGTCGACCAAATTTTCACTCTTAGGTTAATAATTGAGAAGTGCCTTAGTTGTCAAACATCTTTGGTCCTCAGTTTTATATACTATGAGCAAGCGTTCGATTCTGTTGATAGAAGTGCTTTAGCAAAGGTCTTATCCTTGTATGGTATGCCAGACAAATACGTTAAATTGATTAGTGCTATGTACGAGGATAACACTGCCGCGGTTAAGGTAGGAATTGAGGTTAGCAGCTGGTTTTGTGTAAATTCAGGAGTTAAGTAGGGTTGTGTCCTATCCCCCTTTATATGGATAATTTTGATGGATTTTGTCTTAAGGAGCACAGGAAAGGCAATGGGAGACCACAAAATCAAATGGGGAAAAAAGTATCTCCTCGACTTAGGTTATGCTGATGATTTAAGCATCCTAGATGAAAGTGTGAACAAAATGAATGAACTTTTAGAGGTTTTGCGAGTTCAGGGTGCTAGAATAGGTTTGAAAATTAATGTTAAGAAGACTATGTCCCCAAGGCTAGGAATAAGGGAAGATGAAAAGGTGACGTTGGGTAACGAATTGATTGATCAGGTGGGCAGCTTCACTTACCTTGGTAGTATTATTAGTAAAGACGGTGGGAGCAGTGAAGATGCTAAAAGTAGAATAGCCAAGGCCCAGGGTGGGTGTTTTTTTCACTGTTAAAAAAGTTTGGAAGAATAGGAAGATAAGTCTGCAAACCAAGATTAGAATATTGGAAGCTACAGTGATGACAGTAATCAAATATGGTTCTGAAGCATGGGCGCTCCGAAAAGTGGATCAAGATTTGCTAGATGTTTTCCAGAGAACTTGCCTACGGATTGTTCTTGGTTCCCGGCTGACTGATCGTATTTCAAACAGTGGGCTGCACGAAAAGCGTGGTTCAATCCCGTCTTCTAGGACTATAATGAGAGAAAAGTTGAGATGGCTGGGGCACGTTCTGCGGATGAAGGATGACAGATTGCCGAAGATTGTCCTTTTTGGCAAACCGTCTAGGGCTAAACGGAAAGGAGGTTGTCCGCGGCTCGGGTGGTAGGATGTAATAAAGATTTAAGGGAAGCGGGAACTTCCTGGGAGGGTGTAAAGAGGGAGGCTTTGAATAGATTGGGACGGAAGAGGAGCGTGCGTAGCTGTGTTAGCCTCAGGTGGCTTGGTGCTGCGTGAGTTGTTAGTAGTAGTAGTAGTAGTATAATTTATTAAGTTTAAAGGTACCCGTGCAAAATTACTAACATTAGTAAATACTCCTAGTCATTCGTGTATTTTCGGCTTATTATAAACTGACTTTGCTTATTGGTTTTTTAATTTGCTTATTGCTTAGCCAAATGAGCCATCTCTCTATTTTATCCTTCTGTTGGTTTGAATCTGTCACCACTGAAAAAAGGGTACCCCTAAACAAATTTTGATAGAAAATATTAAATGACCAGAACTTTTGGCCCTAATTGTTCTTTTCAAGAGTATAGAACCTAGGTATTAAATATAATCTTAAATTTGTCCTTAAAGCAAAAACTACGTATTAAAATGTTTTTAATTATTTAAGCTCATGTTTATTTCCAGCTCGTGAGAAAGTGGCTTTACTTATTGGCAACAGTGACTACAGATGCCATCCTCCGCTAACATCAGCTTTTCACGATGTTGTTACTCTAACTGAAAACTTGGAAAGACTGTCGTTTCGTGTAATGGCATTGAGCAACCTTTCATTGATTGAAATGAAAAATGCCGTCCAGCTTGTTGCGAAAAATGTAGTTGAAGGAGCTTATGGTAGGCTAGATTTAATCCAAGTGGATTTTAGATTTATGCTTTATGTATCATATGTAGTATACAACATTATATATAAAAAATATTATATAATAAAACTAATTATAATATATAATATATAATATATATATATATATATAATAATAATAATAATATATTATAGAATAAAATTACATATATATATAATATATATAATATAATATATATATCATATATATTATATATATATTAAATATATATATAATTATATATATATATATATATTAATTAATATATAATATATATATATACTATATATTATATATATATATATATAATATATATATATTATATAGTATATATATATTTATAATATATTATAAAATATATCATATATATATATAGATTAATAATTATATATATAGTATATATATATAATATATAAAAAATAAATATAAATATATCGTAAAAAAATACTGCAAGAAAAACGCACTTACTATACAATGATAAAGAGATTTTCCAAGTCAGCAATATTTGTTAATTTTGATCAAACACAGTTCGTGGTAACGAACTTAAGTTTGACTGTTTGTCCCAATTTATTAAGAACGGCTCCTGAAACACAAGAGCCGTTTAATTAGAATAAAAAGCTATTTTGAAAGTGCTAAAAACTTTAGCGTAAAGAGCAAGGTATTGAGGAGGGCTGCAACCCTTTCTTATACGGAATAATTTCTGTTCTTTTTCAGTTTTAATTTTACGCCTTCCTTTCAGTTACAAAGACTCATTTTTTATTTATTTTGTTACTAAATAATTTTTTCAGTGTTTTCGATTTCCATTTAAGCTTGTATTGATTTATGTTTTTAGGTCTCTGTTGTTTTGAGCTACCTTCCTACTTTTTCCTCTTGTTGAATGTCCTTTGTCTAATGTATCTGTATATTCTCTTTTCTCTTTAGTTCCTATATATTTTCTATCGTTTCAACTGTTATTTATATTTTATTTAAACTATATTTTTTATTCTAGACTATTATAGTTTCTATGACTTGATGTTTATATCTAATTTTCTATTTTAGTTCCTATATATTTTCTGTTGTTTCAACTGTTATTTGTATTTTATTTAAACTATTTTCTTTATTCTTGACTATTATAGTTTCTATGACTTGATGTTTATATCTAATTTCTATTTCTTTTGGTCTTTCGATATCTATTTAGTTTTATTTTGTATTTTATTTAAGTTTCTCTTTTACTTTAGGTCTTTATTACTTTAGATTTGCAATAATTTGGCAAATATGTGCAGGATAAATGGTTAAACTTTCTTAGTGAACGAATCAATACCCATCGATTAGCTTACCTCAGATTAGATTCTTCTGTGCCCCAGAAGAAGCTACACGTGCTTACTTCTTGCTGAAAAGAAGTGTCTAACCTCCGTCTGTTTATGTGGTTGTTTAGCGTAAGAGTTTTTGGGTCTTTCTATGCACTGGTTGCTATCTGGGTTCTAAGCATGAGTTTCTTAATGAGGTCATCGATGAATTATCCTCTTTTTTGAGCTACCTGACCTGCACTGACCGTGACTAAAAAAGTTTCATCCGTACTTTTTCAGAAAAAAACAGTAAGGAAAGGCTGACTTGTGTTTCCCTGACGTGATGGTTTGTTGTCTGAACCGATCTGTGGCTCATGAAATGCGATGACCACGACTAAGACATTTCCACGTGTAAGTTTTTAGAGAACCACCGAGAAGTGGCTGACACCTGTCTTCTCTGGCTTGATGGATTGTGCTATGTACTGATCTGTAAAGAGCGATAACTACGACTAAGACAGTTCATTATATATCTTCTTAGAAAACCACTGAAAAGTGGCTGACATGCAGTTTCTCTGATGTGAAGGATTATGACTGTCTGATTTATGGATCATGAAGAGTGCTAACCGTGATTGCTCTTCCTTTTGCGAATTCTTAGAAAAAATACAAAGGAGATGCTGGCGTCTGATTTCTCTGACGTGAAAGGGATTTCTCTGAACTCTGAAAAAATTTCGAGTTCCTAAGGACAAGCTGAAAACTAATATTTTACGCTTTCATCCGCCCCTTAGTTGAATATGCTTGTCCGGTTTGGCACTTTGCCTTACCCAGGATGAAACTGATAAAATAGATTGAGTTCAGAAGAGACCACTGCAAATCATTTATGGCGGTTCCCCTCTACCTTACTCCTTTTACCTCAAAGAATTTAAACTTGAATCCCTTTCTTCCCGCCGAGAAAAATTATGCCAAAGATTTGGCTCCTCCCTCCTTCAACATCCCATCTACCGATCATTCCTTCCCCCACCTTTTGTCCCTATAAGATCTCGTCCCCCCAGGGAAGTGGCTGAGAAGGTTCCAAAACTAACCCCAGTCCACTGTAACACCATGCGCTACAGTAAAGCTTTGTGCCAAGCTTCGTGAAATATTACAATGATCTCTAGTGTTTTTATTGTTTAGTTTATTTTATGCTGACGAAGTTTTATCAGACAATTTTATTCTCAATCTCAAGTGTTTTTATCCTTTAGTTATTTATCCTGACGAAGTTTTATCAGACAACTTTATTTTACTAATTATGACAAGAGACATCATATTTGGGCTTTGCCCACGAGAGCTATGTCTTGTTTTTCAATTAAATGAATTTGAATTTGAAAGTTTGTGATCTGCGATTTTTGAAGAGTGCTAACCCTGACCGCTCTTCCTTATGCGACCCTCTTAGAAAAAATACAAAGGAGATTATGGTGTATGATTTCTCTGACGTGAAAGTTTGTGATCTGCGATTTCTGAAGAGTGCTAACCCTGACCGCTCTTCCTTATGCAACTTCTTAGAAAAAAATAAAAAAGAGATGCTGGCGTCTGATTTCTCTGACGTGAAGTTTGTGATCTGCGATTTCTGAAGAGTGCTAACCCTGACCGCTCTTCCTTATGCGATTTCTTAGAGAAAATAAAAAGGAGATGCTGGCGTCTGATTTCTCTGACGTGAAAGTTTGTGATCTGCGATTTCTGAAGAGTGCTAACCCTGACCGCTCTTCCTTATGCGACTTCTTAGAAAAAATAAAGAGGGGATGCTGGTGTGTGGTTTCTCTGACGTGAAAGTTTGTGATCTGTGATTTATGAAGAGTTCTAACCGTGACTAAAATAACACTTTGTATGTACTTTTAGGATATGTACATAGCACTTACGCAATTTTTTTTATAAAACTACTATTTGGCTGGCGTGTTAACGCTAAAAACAACAGGTGTTTCTCCGATTGAAAGGTTTGAGATCTTATAGGATCAGTGAATGCTGTGGATTCTGTAGAATCTCATTAGTTTAAACATTGGTTAATAACTCTCAAGTTCTTAGCCAAAAGTGCCATGTAAACAGGATCACAAGGAGGAAAACAATATCAAAGGGAAATATATGAATTAAGAAAAAAACAATTGAGGTGCTTGTTTGAGCATATTCAAAAAATTAAGCATATTCAGCATTTGTATTAAGCAAAAGGGTTTTTCATCGCTATTATAAATTAAACCCGTTTAAAACAAGAAATACAAAAATTGACAATTGAAAAATACAAGCTTGAGCGTAAATTTGAACTTAAACAGCTTGTAATAATGTTTTCAAGGTGCCAGGAGAGTGATGTTTCAACACCGACCCTGGAACGACATTTTAAACTATGAACAGATAAACCAGAGTAGAAAATTGACCTCACATAAGAAATGTATGCAATTCAAGTGTGAAGTGAGTCAGGAAGACTAAAGAATTAAGTTTTGGAAACAAAACCATGTGAATATGAAGATTTGAAGGACGATGGTTGTTTTACTGAAGGAAAGAAAGAAGCACACGAGAGAAGATAAACGGCTTTCCAAACTCAGAAGATGTCTAAGATCTAACTGATTGAAGCTTTTCCTTACATTCTCTTATAGAGCGGGCAAAGATTCAATGGTAAACAGAAGACATCCAAATGATTTGGCAATATGAGACACTAAACCAAAGAGAGAAAGAGAAAAAGAATGAGAAATACTAAGATATATATTGAGAAAAGAGAAATATTAAAGTTATTTTATTTTCTTCCTTTGATTTTGTTTCCATAATGTAAATTTTTAATAGTCAGAACTAGCATAATTTACACAGAACCAGTGAAAATTGTGTGCTATAACACACAATTTTATAAAATAGCACACAATTGTGTGTTAAATAGCACACGATTGTGTGTTATAAAATAGCACAAATTGTGTGTTATAGCACACAATTTTCACTGGTTCTGTGTAAATTTTGCTAGTTCTGACTATTAAAAATTTACATTATGGAAACAAAATCAAAGGAAGAAAATAAAATAGCATTAATATTTCTCTTTTCTCAATATATATCTTAGTATTTCTCATTCTTTTATTCACAATAAAAGAAATGATATTTATTCCAAAACTAAAGTACGTGTCCTTTTAATTTGGACTAACATAGTCTTATGAATCATTTAAAAGTTCAGTATCTATTTATTTTTGAAATCATTATGTTTAATGCTTTTAGTCTAGTTATGATAAATCAAGTTTTAATAGACTTTTAATGTGTATATATGCTACGGTGAAATACCAAAATCTGATGAATGTTGACATTCACCAGTGAAAGTCCGAAATAAGGATATCTAACAAATATTTCGGACATACACCAAGCGACTGTGTTTGTTGACATTCACCATGAACTAATGGTGAATGTTGAGCATTTCAGAGATTTATATTTCTGAAATTCTAACCTAATTTCTACCCCATTTCTGAGATTTATAACCTAACCTGTCACCATCAAACCTTGTATAAGACTGACAAAGCTGACTGGTCAACGAACACATAGTCGCTTGGTGAATGTCCGAAATATTTGTTAAATATCCTTATTTCGGACTTGCACCGGTGAATGTTGACATTAACCAGATTTCGAACTTTCACGGTACTATTTATATTCAAATATTTGCGTCTATATAATCCATGCCTATTTAATCGGTTTAAACATGTTTAAATATGCATTGAAAATATAAATCAATATTTTAATGTTCTAATTAAAATATGATGTTTTTAGTTTGCCTAAATATGAATACAAGTGAAGAAGCACAAACAAAGAAAGGTAGAAATATTCGAATAAACCCCATTTTTTGATTTTGAAGAATTGGATGCACGCATTTTAATTCGTTTAGGTTGATCATACTGCTTCTGCCGATTTAAGAGTATTGAGTTTCAGTCGAATTGTTTCGATCTTTTTCACTTTTTCTATGGCACTGACGGAAAAACTACTCCATTTCGTTCTTTATACCTATTTTTCTCGCAGTCTGAAAAATCTGGGGAATAGATATCTTGAAGGTTATTGTATTTAGGCCGAAAATGCGACTTAAGACCTAATTATAACTCAATATAAAATAATATGTAGATTGTTTTACCGTTAGTGATTGTGCATTATATTTGTGTATATTTAAGGTTCTTTGTGTTTTTTTTTCCCTTGTACTCCGCTTGTGTTTTGTTGTTTTGTAGCGGGTTAAAAATAAATTATTATCATTATATAAACCAAATATAAATCAATATCCAGTATGAAACCTTCAAACATACGTTTTGTGGACCTCTGAGCTCTGAGGAGCCTCCGGAACATGAAATGTTGTGGGTTATTGTAATTACTTAGGCCAAAGCATGACTTAAGTGAATTTACTCCCTCCAAAAGTCCTTTAGATGTTTTGCCACTGTGCAAAAATCCAAGAAATTTCTGTTCCCAAATAAAATATCGATTTTTAAGTCAGGTAATTTGTTTTTCTGTAAAATACCAAGAGTTGTTAATGCAATATTTGGATAATATGACTATATTTCTTACATGAGCGTAGTTTGTTTTTCAGCAGAACTAAACAAAATCACGATCTGTCTCTTTCTGCCCCACCCCCTCTCTCCTTATATTTCTCTCTCTTTCTCTCTCTCTCTCCCGTTTCGCTCAATGCCTAGGAGATAGAGATGGAGAGAGAGATGGAGAGAGAGATGGAGAGAGAGAGATGGAGAGAGAGAGATGGAGAGAGAGATGGAGAGAGAGATGGAGAGAGAGATGGAGAGAGAGAGATGGAAAGGGAGATGGAGAGAGAGAGAGAGAGAGAGAGTCCAAGGCTGGGGAACCAATTTATCGATCACTCAGGGTTTAAACCTATATATAATGTAAGCAAGCATAGTATTTTCAGATTGAGGGAAGAGGGCAAACGTTTTTTTCCTCCTGTCCTCACAAATGAGTACACTCTCCTGCTTTTTACTTCTTTATCGTATTTTTGTAGTTGTATTTTATTATGGTGGCCACGGCTTCAACTTTTACGGAAATGATTACCTTCTACCAGTAGATGCCCCACCCAATGGTGCTTACAAAAGTTCAGACAGTATAGATAAAGATGAAATTATAGCCGTGCTCTCGAATGCTAGACCTCGTCTGCTCACTGTCCTTCTAGATACGTGCAGGAAATCACCAACAGAGTAAGTAATATTCTGACACTTTTCTTGGGACCAGGCACACTAAAAATGTTTGGCATGCCTCAGGTCATTTTTCCAATTCAATGGCTAAGCGTTATGTATTTATTGAAACTTTGATTGAAGGAGGTAATATATAGCATTGATAGATAGATGGTTGGAATAACACTTTGCTGGTTCCAGAAGGATCTGTTTGTGGAAAAAGAAAAAAAAAGAAAGAAAAGGAAAGAAAAGGAAAGAAAAAGAAATAAAATGAAAATAAAGAAAAATGATGAAAAGAAATAAAAAGAAAAAAATTCAGCTGAAAGTAAGGAGCAACATTAAAACTTAAAATGAACAGAAATTATTCTGTATATGAGGGGTGATGCCCCTTCCTCAACCCTTGCTCTTTACGCTAAAGTTTTAAAGTTCTATAAAAATATTTCTCATTTAAAATCAACGGCCTATGTGTTTGAGTAGTCTTTCATAAAGAATCAGTACAAAAAGTCAGACTTTAGAGTAAAGAGTGATGGTTGAGGAAGGGGAAGCCCACTTCATATACAGGATAGTTTCTGTTGGTGTTAAGTTTTAATGTTGCTCCTTACGTTCAGTTGAAATAACTTGTTTTTTATATTTAGTTTCTTACCGTTTTTCAAATTCTGCTAGGAAATCCCCTTCCCTCTGCACCGCATAGAATCCCCCCCCCCCAAAAAAAAAGTTCTGGATATTTCCCAATGACAAATGCTATGTGTGAACGATGCTCAAATTGTGCAATTCACATCACTTTCCCCAGGGACAACGGAAGGTCATGTCATCACAGAAGTTATAGTTTTTGGACCTTTCAACTATGCTGAATGAGATGGATATCTTAAAATTTTGACTGGATGTCACTGGGCGAAAATGGGTGGAGGAGGGGGCCTAGTTGCCCTCCAATCTTTTTGGACACTTAAAAAGGCCACTAGAACTTTTGATCTCCGTTTGAATGAGCCCTCTCCATATCTTCTAGGACCATTGATTCGATGCGATCACCCCTGGGGAAAAAAAAACAAAAGAAATAAAAATACATCGGTGATCTTTCTTCAATACCTTGCTCTTTACGCAAAACTTTGACTTTTTATCCCATTTCTTTAAGAACGACTTCTGATACACAAACAGACACAATTAATAGACTTCTGTTTCATTAGAATAAGAAGCTTTCTTAAAGTACTGAAAAATCTTAGCGTAAAGGGCGAAGGATTGAGGATGGGGCAGTCTCCCTTGTATACGTATTGATTCCTGCTCGTTTGAAATTTTAATGTTGCTCCTTACTTTCAGTTAAAACATTTTTTTTTTTTATTTAATCAAAAATGGATCAAACCGTGGTGACTGGCCTAAGAGATAAATATTGGTTTTTCATCTCTATAAAAAAAAACCAAGTATGAAACAAAATATTGTTTGAAACAAAGAAAGAAAAGAATGATAAGTGAAAAATAAAATGAAATAGCCGAGAAAACAAGGGTTCAGCCAGTGGACCAATATGAAAAGAAAATAAGCAGATTTTTCCACAAGGACCACCACCAAGTCGTCCTCAGTGCTAAGAAAAACTGAAAAACGAAAAAAATCTAATCTTTTAATGTGAACTTCGCAAGAGACGAATAGACACTGAATGAAACAAACTAGATTAAATGAAAAAACGCCTTCACCAATTGGATTGTGTAAAAATTTGCCACATTTTTGGGCAATTTGTTTGGCAATTTTCTTGTTTTGCCGACAAAATTTGGTCGGCAAGATTCTTGGTTTGGTAATAGATTTGCCTTGTCTACAAACTCGATTTTCATTAAAAATGCGGGCAGGTGGTTTAAACTGAGGAAAAAATTTATTTGAATATTTTAATATTAAGTTATTATAAACTGGGCTTATAGAAATATGTCCGGTATCTCTAATAATAGCAAGGTCTCTATTTATATATATTTTTAAATCTTAGTTGCCTCTCTAAAAAAAATTTGGTAAGCGATTTATGTTAGATATTAAAATTGCCTCCTCAAAAAGAACTAAATAATCTGGATTTTCAAAATCGTGGAGGGCCAAAGCACATTCAAAATCGTCCTTTTTGTTTCCTTTTTTTTGTCCTTTTATTTTCACATCTCAGGGATTTATCTATTGAAACTTTGTGTCCTTGCAGTTGTTCCTCCAGCTGTTGATGGTCCTGCCAATGTAAAACTTCCCACATGAATAAGGGACTCTGTATACACCACTACCCAATATAGGGTTAATTCTATCCTTTCCCGAGTTGAAAAAAACGTTCAACCTTTAATTCGTTTTTGAAAGAAACAGAGATATTATTTTTCTTTAAAATTTTCCGAAGCTTGTTGATGAGTTTTTGGATTTATGTTCTAATGGTGAAACTTTTGTTTTCAATTGCCGGAGTAATTGAAGAAAGGGGGAAGGGCTCATTATTTTCCTGTTTTACCTTTTTTAATCTTCTATCTATGGAATTTTCATTAGGTTAATTGGATAGCCATTACAAAATAAAATATCTTTAACATGATTTAATTCGTGTTCTAGATTATTATGTGAACAGATTTTTAGAACTCTATCGACTAAAGAGATTACTACCCCTCTTTTTACACAAGGAGGGTGGTTTGACGAGAAATGCAGGTAGCGATCATTGTGGTAGGCTTCCTATATATAGAAAATTCAAGGTCATGTATATTTTTTTTCTATTTTTTTCGCAATTGCTGTGTGTATTTATCAGCTTTGTCAGATCAGCTTTTATTTCTTTGTAAGTATTTTTATCCATTAAAAGGGTATTTGCTTTATTATAATAATCGTTATTATAAGAAATAGAAATTTGAAAAGAAAACCGATTAATTACCCCTCAAATGTACATAAAATTCTAACCCAAAGGTTGCTCTGCTCCCAAATTTTATGGTCTGCCAAAAAATGATAAAAAAGACATTCCGTTACCTCTTATCGTAGCACGCTATACTTCTCCAGTTACAAGTGTAGGAAAGCTCTTGGCCACCATTTTCAAGCCTCTTTTAAGCAGACAGAAATCATATAAACATTTTGTAGATCTTGTTGAAAAGTTAAAAAATCAAAGTATAACACCTAACAATAGCTTAGAAAGTTTTGATCCAGTATCCAAGTACACTTCCTGTGATGTCCACAAATGTGAACAGGCCTTACAAAGGAAATTAGAGGAAAATTCTGCTTGGTCAGATTATAATATCTTGGAAATAAACACAATAATGGCACATGTTTGTCTTTGCAACAAATTCTCTTTGTATTTTAGGTCTCAAGACCATTTTTTTCTTCAAATTATGTTTTACCGATGGGAACCGTTGTGTATCCATATTTGTGAGGGTATCAAAGGATTTATTGAATGGGGAAAAGAGCTAGAATGTGAAATAATGCATGTTAAGGATGATATTTTCCTGAAGGGTCCTTTGGACCGATCGGAGGAAGGGGTAGAGAAGAAGGGTTTTCTTAGCCATTCTGTACACAGGCATCTCATTAGTTGCAAAGTGGTTTCATGCCGAAAGGAGACGTAAAATAAAGCAAAGAACATAAGCACCTAAGTGAATTCTGTTGAAATAAATTCTAATTTCCATATCTTATTGTGTACTACACGTTTGAAGAGGGGTATGTTTGTCAAAACCCCCTGAAAAATAGGTGGAATTTACAAAAAATGTCAAAAATAGTCAAGATATTTTTTTGTGGGGGGGGGAGGGTGCTATGGATCCCTTGATCCGTCTCGTCTGTTCAAGGTCTGTTTTTTTTTCTTTTTGCAGGGAACAAAATCCATATCTGCACAGTGAACGGCCCCGTACCTACCGCTATGAGCCGGAGCGAAATTTGATAGTAGGATTTGCTACCACTGCCCATTTGTCAGCATTTGGATTTTCTAATGAGAACAACGGGATTTTTGTAGGATATTTAAAAAAACGCATCAGAAACCATGTTTCAGTCAGGCAACTTCTGATGGAAGTTCAGCATGGTAAGTTCAAACTGGTGCCAGCTTTTCAGAGACTGGCTAGAAGTGCAGAAACTCTGCTTAATGCGGTTTTTTCCAAAAGAAGCTTCAGTATATCAGTATAGTATATCAGTATTCAGTATAGCTTCGGTATAAAATCAGTATAATTTGTTGACATTCACCTTTAATCAGGCCAACATCAAATTC
The DNA here is from genome assembly GCA_027921565.1 of Artemia sinica. Lineage (NCBI taxonomy): Eukaryota > Metazoa > Arthropoda > Branchiopoda > Anostraca > Artemiidae > Artemia > Artemia sinica. The sequence goes on from CM051268.1 coordinate 54,933,495, forward strand.
ATTAGCTCTAGTCCTTTTCACAGCACTGTAAATTTTGGTGCATGTGTAGTGATCCTTGATTAGAAAGTGATTTTTGAAATTTTTAAATATTTTGTAGTAAAATATGCATTTGCGCTGTCATATTTTAAAAATACTAAAGGTTGGCTTGCTACTTGCCCCTATAAGAAAGATCCAGCAACTGTAACGTTGACTCAACGCCTTATGCACCAGGAATCACTCTGGAGAATCCTTATCCTTAGAACCCTTTTTAAAACATGTCCTGTCTCCCTCACCTGCAAAGAGTTCTGTAAGTTGTATTTTTTTTTTTTTTTTTTTTTTTTTTTTTTTTTTTTTTTTTTTTTTTTTTTTTTTTTTTTTTTTTTTTAATCTACCATTCTCACCTCCTCACAGCTTTTCTTTATTTTTTTTATATGATGAAACACGCATCTCCTACATATAGTAATATACATTTCTTTGTTTTGGACCAGAATATTCCATCAACATTGAAAAGTTGCAATGAAATTGTTTTTTTTTTTCTTTTTTTTATGATGAAACATGCATCTCCTACATAGTAATACACATTTCTTTGTTTTGGACCAGAATATTCCATCAACATTGAAAAGTTGCAATGAAATTGTTTTTTTTTTCTTTTTTTTTATGATGAAACATGCGTCTCCTACATAGTAATACAGATTTCTTTGTTTTGGACCAGAATATTCCATCAACATTGAAAAGTTGCAATCAAATTGGTAACTTATTGCGTATTTTCCGATCAGTTTTACCCGCCATCCGTGGAAGGTTTGCTTATATAAATGATTGGTAAACTCGTTTTAACTATGGTTATTAGTTAAACGGGTCACCTTTTGAGGGACTGGTAATTCTGACTGGTAAATTAAACGAGCCATCTTTTGAGGGACTGGTAATTATGACCTACCTGGTCACCAGTTGACCTGGTTAAATATCAACTAGCCTATTTAACCTGCAAAGATTTTTCAAACTAATTTAGGCTTGATTTGTGCAGACTGGGTTTTCTTATTCTTGTTCTTGCAGCTGGACTTAGGCGATTTTCCGCCTCACCTTGTGTCTGAAATTCAGGTGTTGCTCGGCAATTAATTAAAAAAAACAAAACTTGTTCTTGAAAAAACGAAAAGTGCAGAATTATTATCAGCTACAGAAAAATTTCGGTCTTTATTCTATAAATGCCAAATTTTCTTTGAAATCTCCTTCTTTTTTAATGAAGTTCCCATAAGCTGCACTGAGTGTAGCGCTGGTAATTTTCGTTGAACTTCCAACACCTTATATTTATGTACCCTCCCCCTAGATTTAAAAAACTAATTTTTTTGAGGGGGAGAGATACTTGCATTGAAAAATACCCTTTTTGGGTATTTTCATTGAAAAAAAATAAAGAAAAAATGACAAATTTTATCCCCCCTTCTCTGAATTTTGAAAAATACATTTTGGGAAATTTTTATTTTCCTCTGTTAAATTGCCGAAACCTAACTCTTATAGTTTCCTATTCCCTTTGCCACTCCCCTAACCATTTAAGCTAGGAGCTTCTTCCGGCTAGAATTTCAGATTCATCCCGAGTTCAATAGTACTTATTATAATTTATTAGGAATAGCAATTATTGGATTTGTGAACCAAAGTCTTTATTATAACCTATTGCAATTGATATTATCTTATCGTGCTTCAAATTTCATTAAGCTGCAACCCGTCTAATTATAGATAGAAAATTATTGGCGTATTTATCTATCTGGGTAAGCTGCCAAATATTTTTTTAGTTTTTAAAGACTTTGTAGGGCCCCAATGTCTTTTTTTTCGTTTTATACAAGAAGTATATTTTGTTTTCTAAGCGGTGTTCACTAGAGCACAATAATTTTGCTTATTCAATAATTCATTGCAATTAATTGTAATAATCTGTATTGTACTGGGGGTTAATTCTTTGTGTGCTGTTGCCACTTGTGGCAACAAAAGTACTTGGTTGCCAAAAGTTTGTTGTGTGTGTTATTACTAAATTTGTAACTCTTTTATAAATGTAATGGCTTTCGAATAATTTACCTCCGAGTATTTAGGGAATATATAGCATTGGTTGAGAACTAGTAACATTAATTGATACATACCTGTGAGATTTGGAATTTTTTAATTGGGAGATTTTTGAGGTATCTGTATTAGAGATAAGGAGGGTGTTTCCTCAGGTTTAACTTTGGGTCGGTTTCACCTACCTCATTCACCTACCTCTTTCGAATTAGGGTGCCATCTATTGGTCCTTAGCCTCAACAGAAATGACCACGCTATTATTGTGGGTTTTCTGGCTGGAATAGAAGAAAAGTTAATAATGATGCTTTGCTAGCCAAAGAACCAAGGAACCTTGTTCGTTTTCCTCCGAGGAAAATTGTGGCTTATCAGAAGAGTTACCGAAATAGGGAATTCTAAATATCGTAATTAGAAAGCTTAAAAAAAATACTTTGTACAGTAAGGAGGAGAGATCCATAAATATACTGCTTATTTCTCATTGGCTAAGTATCACTCTCGTCAAGTTACGTAATAATGTAAACTTGGGTTTGATTGGGGAATTATTTTTAGCTGACCAATCATAGATAATTTTACAATTATATGTTAAGAAGTCTACGTTAGGAGACAATAATGTGTAATAGCCTTAAGCAGTCAAAATGTCGGACAAAATGAGATGCCTAGAAATTGCTTTTTACAGAAATGGAGCTATTTGCTTTTGAAACAAAAGCCATGTATAGAACTGAGATTTGGCACGTATCCAGGAATGTTTTTCGGTTGAAGGAGCTCAATAATGAGATTAGTTTGAAGGGGGGGGGGGAGAATACTATTTTTTTTGTTATTTCAATAAGAAGTACCGAGAAACTCAAGTAAATTTTGGATTTCGGAATGGCCCGGGTGCCCAGGCCCACCCCGGCACTTCCCTGACTGGGATCAACTTGAATCTGATTAGCAAATTATTTTTAGCTGACTAGTCGTTAACCGTTTTGCATCTTTATGTGAAGAAGTTTTAGTTACGAGGGGGTCGTGTGAAACAACCTTAAGTGGTTAAATTTCCAGACAAAATGAGATACCCTAAAACTTGTTTTTTCACAAATTGAGCTATTTGCTTTTGAAACAAAGGATGTGCTTAGAACTGGGCTCAGGTAATTGCCGAGGTTTCTTTTTTTTTTGGGGGGGGGGTGGTGGTGGTGAATTCTTGTTTTATTATATTTATGTACTTCAGCGTCTTCAGTTGTAATTCTTTTTTTTTTTGCAGCAAGTTCCTTCTTATATACATTGAATTAATCTTGACTTCTGCTCCCATGTGCGACACTGTTTATTAAATCTATTTATCTATGTTTTGCCATTATTATTTTCTCCAGAGTGTCTTCTTAAAATAAGTTTAAACGATTTTCTTTCAAATTTTGCATAGCTCTAAAATTATAAAGATTGAAAGATTTTTTACAAAACTTCTTTGGAGGAGAAGGTTCGGAACAGGTGCATATGTAATGATAGAGGAGGCTTTGAGTACTTGATCCCTCCCCTCCCCAAAATCCTGAGATGCTTGTTTTTTTCCAGAAAACTGTATAAACCCTTCCCTAAATTATCCCCCCCCCCCTCCGAGGTAAGAATCCTGCGTATTTGCCTTTTAAAAGCTCAGGAATTAGATTCAATCTCAGCAAAAAATTTCACCCGTTAAGAATTGTCCATACCTGCAGCCAGAGGGATAACCCCTTAGTAATGTCCGACGGCTCCCTGCCAAAATTGATAAATAGTGTCCTAAAAATGTACTCTTCTATCATGAATTCCTTTCCCTTAACATTATGAAGAGTAGTCTGACCTCCTCCTTCTAAAAGCTCGTCCTATTTGCACCAATATTAAGGGTCTATTCACTGTACTTTATTTTCAGATTTCTTGACAGAGCCGAACGCTGCTACCCATCTGCGGATCTGTAGTTCTGTAGAGTATATCCTACGTCTAGATCTTTTTCTGAGGTCTGGAGAGTTAAATCCTCCCCCCCCTCTATTTTTATTTGAAGGACCTTTCACCTCTCATGGAAAGCTAGAAATTTGGCCACGCCATTTCTGCTTTGGCTTCAGTCTTGATTGACGCTGATGAATCAAAGGAGTCCATTGTTATAGGTCTACATGACGTCTGCCGTGCCTACGACTCACTTCTCCATGACCAGCTCATTCTGGATATGGGGAAGAGAGGTGTACAGAAGGACATCCTACTACCCATTAAAGACATGTACGACCACCTACAGGCTGAACTCCTACTTCCTGGCCATGTTCGAGCCCTCACTGAATATACACCAGCCGTGATGCTGTCCTACCGAGGGAATCCTGTAGTCCCAGTAAAAAAGGGTGCTCGACAGGGATCAGTCACATCTCCTTGTGCCTTTGATAATTGTGTTATTGAACCACAGTCTACTATCAAGACAACATGCATAGCTCGTGGCATAGACGTTACAATGATAGCCTACGCCGATGACATTCTGAACCCCAGCCGCACAGTCGCAGGTACAGAGACCACCTTCTCCACACTACAATCAAATTACAGTCGCATTGGCCTTGAATTCGACCCGCAGAAGTCGGATATTCTTCTGTTCAACTGGCGCCAAGAAAAGGTCTCGTCTGAGAGGCTGGGAGAACTCTCTGTAGCCCCTGTCCCGAAAATTATTTACCTCGGTTTACCAATTGGAGAGGATCTAATAACTACCTGTTCCCTTCTTATTGATCATCTCCGTAAACGCCTGGCTTTTGCTTACAATAGAGTAGTTTCATCTAAATCCGTTCCAACCGTTTAATTCTGGCTCGACTTTATAACGCAGTATCCCTTCCCCATTTCCTGTATCTAAGCCCGTTTTGGAGAATGTTTCCCGAGCCAGAAAAAAGAAAGCTCAGATCCGCGTTTCTTAAGTATGCGAAGTTCTTGTTGCGGCTCCCGCCGTGGACAAGAAATTTCGCACCTTGTTAAAAATTTTAAAATTACGGACCCGACGGCAGCTATAATTGAACAAATTAAACGGTACAACGAGAAAGTTTCTTCCCACCCTTGGTACCGTTTGCTAAGGCAGTAAATCGCTGTCCATTTAATTTTGTCTGCACATCTCTTGTCATATTTAGTCTTTTTACCGTCTCTTGTCATATTTAGACTAGTTGATTGAGTCCGTTGATTTTGAATTGAAGTTATCAAGTATTTTGCTGTAGGTTAGGTTAGTTGAATTGAAGTTATCAATCATATTGCATATGTTTCTTCAGTACTTGGGAGTTTAAAAAGTAAAATTTCTAACGTACCTGCAGTGCAGTGTATAATTGACTTTTTGTTTCTCGTCTTTGTAATTTGTTCGATTATGTGTAATGTGTTGTAATTTGTTTTTTTGTGTGTGTTTTTTCTTTTTTTGTGATACTCCGTCTTTTGTACCTTTTTTTGACGGGTAATAAATAAATAAATAAGTAAATAAATAAACTTTTTGAGACTCTAGCCCCCTCCTCGTAAGATGCATGGGCGTAATTTGCTATGGCGCAAAGGGGCAACTACCCCCTCAGACCCAATTTCCCCCCCCCCCTCAGACCTCAGTATGCCCCCCCCCCAGAACTCAGTATGTATCCCAGCTGAAATTTAGTTTTGGCAAGAAATCTTGCCAAAATTAAGATAAAGCTACAATTTGCTGAATAGCTGTTAATATTACTGAATAAAAGATCTGTAATAACCTTAATTGTATGGACAGAAAAGCCTTCGCACGGCCGGAGGTCCTCTGAAATCGGGGTTCATGAAATATAATACAAATTCATATATATAATCTGTGAAACATATAAGGCTTACATCTACTGGGAGTTTACAAAATCTATATACCACTTTCTTATTTGCAGATTTCTTGAGAGACCCCAATGCTGCTACACATCTTCAGATGCCATATATATCCAACAACCTAGCTGAAGAGCTGTCACTTACTGATCCCATTGAAAAAAAATCTGCCTCGAATTTAGACCCATTTTGGGATGGAATTCACCAATTCCCAGATCCACAGACATTCCTCTTAGGAAACGGAGGCAGAGTTGTGGTTACCTACCTAAGACAGTCTAACTGTTTGCTCAATGGCCTTGAGATGATATTGGACTGCGAGAAGATAATGACTGGTTTACTCGTTAGAAGTAGTTCACAGGTAGGTAGCAGGTTAACTACTGACCAAGAAAAAATCACCTGGTTAAGAGTTCTAAAGTCACTGGGAATGCTGAAAAAATATGAAAAACAGGCCTACAGCTCTTTTTTTCGTGAGAACCATATAATAATATTTTATTTTCCTGAAAGCTTTACATAGAATTATTTGCCTTTGGAGTGATTTTTACATATTTTTTTTAACCTATTTGTAAGATTTTTTCCTTTTATATATATATATATATATATATATAATATATATATATATATATATAATATATATATATATATATATATATATATATATATATATATATATATACATATATATATATATATTAATATATATATATATATATATATATATACATATATAATATATATATATATATGGGGTTGATGTGTCCAATAAATGGACACATCAACCCCAGAATATTGATGATGATCTGTTCTGTGTTTGGACAACCGTTTTACTTTCTAAAAAAAGGAAGAAAGAAGTATCAGGAGCATTTTTAGCTTGTATTCTATTATTGTATTATTATTGCATTCTATTGTATTATTATTGTATTATTATTCTATTCTATTGCATTATTCTATTCTATTGTATTGTTCTATTATATTGTATTATTATTATTGTATTATTATTCTATCATATTGTATTATTCTATTCTATTGTATTATTCCATTGCATTCTATTGTATTATTATTGCATTCTTGTATTCTATTATTGGCGTGGGGCATGTCGTCTTTTTACTTTCGTCTTTTTACTTTTTTTTACATGTCGCTTTAATACCTTTTAGGGGTGTCTACGTTATTGGAGTAAATTGGGGGAGGGATGGGTGTCAAAGAGGGGAACTCGAGCCCCCTAAATTCTGCCAGAGAACTCACCAGTTTTGTCATTAGTTTCTTTGTTACTTTAGAAATGAATTTGGGCTATAGATTTGCATATTAGGGGGGGGAGGAAGTATAGCGGGTCTACATGCTAAATGTGTTTGGTACAAGTATTTTGCATATTAGATAGATAAATAGAAAAGTATATTTTAAAGCTAAATATATGCCCATTAACAAATATATGGCCAGTAAAATAACATAAATGAAAGACACAAATAACATAAACTTTGATCAGCGATCATCATAAAACCCTTAAATGAAACACTACATTAACCTAATAATAGTACTTAATACTTTGAGAAACGTTCATTTAAAAAAAACACTTAACACTTGGAAAAACACTTAAATGAAACATTACATTACTTTATACTGGATTTTTTTTTTTTTTTTTTTAAGTTAACAAAATTTCCAGATACCTTGCTATTCCTCTCTAATTTTTTACTTCAAACTGTCCAAATACTTTACCCCCCCCCCCCCTTATGTGCAAATGTATAGCCCAAATTATATATTTCACATGTATTCTGTCACTTGACTTTGTCTTGTCTTGTGCTAAGCTGAAAAAAAACTAACGAAGAAACCGGTTTGTTCTCGAGTTTTATGCAGCGTAAACTTGAGTGAGTTGCCCATAATACACAAGTACCAAACTTCTTTCCCCTACGGAAATAAAAAAAAAAAAAAACTCAAATAAAATTCTCAAATTTGGAAAGCCTTCTTTTCCACGGGCAAGTGTTAAGTTTTTTTTTCAATGCCCGTTTTTCATAGTATTAAGTACTATTATTAGGTTAATGTAGTGTTTCATTTAAGTGTTTTATGATGGTCGCTGATCAAAGTTCATGTTATTTGTGCCTTTCATTTATGTTATTTTACTATGTTAATGGCCGTATATTTTACTAAAAGTACATTTCTCTATTTATCTATCTAATATGCAGAATACTTGTACCAAACACATTTTGCATGCAGACCCGCTATACCCCCCCCCCCCAATTTGCAAATCTATAGCCCAAATTTGTTTCTACAGTAACGCAGAAACTAAAGAAAAAACTGGTGAGTTCTCGAATTTTTATAGCGTAAACTTGAGTGAGTGGCGCATAATACACAAGTACCAAAATTCCTTCCCCCTACGGAAAAAAAACTCAAATAAAATTCTCAAACTTGGAAAGCCTTATTTTCTACGGGGGTTATTTTCCGGGGGGGGGGGGGGGTACTTTCCGCGGGTGTGTATTTTCCGGGGGGGGGGGTATTTTCCGCGCGGGGAGTATTTTCCAGGTGGTAATCGCCCGGGGGGGGGGGGGTAAACGCCGGTGTCCATTTTTACTGAGTTTTCTATGAAAATGCTAACTTTATCAGCAATTTCAATTGACACTTATCGTGTTGAATTTGAATTATATCCTAAAGATATTAATGTTTTGATGGAATGTACTTTTATGTTATGTTTAACTTGTTTTATGCTAATATTTTCCTTGTTTTATATTTATTATTTTAGGTTATCTTTGGAATTGGGATGGATTATCCCATGTTTATTGGATTCTATCTTTCCTTTTCTATCTGTTTTTACTGAGTTTTCTATGAAAATGCTGACTTCATTAACAATTATTCAGTTCAATAATTGTTATTATTCTGGAAGAGTGCTCCAAAATCACGGGTTCCTCTCCCTGGATATTTGCATAATGACACGTTTCTTAAATATTCTTTATGTTTTAGGACGTGGTGTTAACAAATGAAGTCGAAGGCAGTCAAGAGGGGACACTTACCTGTAAAATTCTTGTATCACATCTACAAAAATTAAAAGTAAGCTATTAGATTTTCTTTCTAAAGTAAAATTTGATCCATTTACCATCAGATTTATTTATTTTTTTTTATCAACTTTCTCGATTGTTTGCCTGTTATTCCGAGCAATTTAACGGTCCTGTGTCAATTCTAAATTCTTGGTCAACGTTTCTAAGACCATAGGCGGGCGTGCCTTGTTTGCCTCTCATTCCAGGCAGTCTTACGGTCCTATGTCTATTTTAAATTCTTGGTCAACCTGCCTGAGACTCTAGGCACGCTGGCGTGCCTTTCCAAAAACTAACACACAAGTATTTGTCCAATAAGAGAGTCATACCTACTCCTCCCATTTACCTGTGCCATTTAAACATTTTTACCTCTCAATTATTCGGACTATCTGTCTTTGCTTTTTTCTACAATTATTAAAAAAAACTTCTTCCACAAAATAAGTTTTTCAAAGAAAAGTAAAGAACTCCATTAAACAAAAAATGAGCAAAAATAAAATGGAATAATCTATCAAGCGTGAAACTACCACAAATCAGCATTGATAAATCAATGAAACCCAAAACGAACAGAAATTACAATAAATAACCGAGTCAAACTCAAAACGAGCAGAAATTAACAACAACAAAAACAACAACAACAAAAAATATCACTAATCACTTTCGTCCATTAAAAGGGGTACTAGCCCTTTGAATTTCAAATCGAATGAGCCTTTTTTTCAAGTTTCTACGACAAAAATTTCAATAAAAACCTTATATACCCCCAGGGCATAACTTATAACCCTTGTCCGGAAGACTGTGGGGGGAGTGTCCTGCTCAAAGGTATAATTTCCTGAACTTTGAACTGCGTGGAACAAAATGGCTATCTCAAAATCTTTATTGGATGTGTTTGGGAAAATTGTGGGCGTGAGAGGGGTGTTAGTCGCTCTCCAATCACTTTCAACTATTAAAAAAGGCACGAGCCCTTTCAATTTCCAATTGAATAAGCCCTTTTGAAGTTTCTACGCTATCAATAAAAACCTTATACGCCCCCAGGGCATAATTTACAACCCTTGCCCTGAGGGTTGTGGGTTTTGAATTTCCAATCGAATGAGACTTTTTTAAAGTTTCTACGACAACGCCTTCTATAAAAAAACCTTGTATGCCCCCAGGGCTTAACTTACAACCCTTGCCCTAAGGGCTGGGGGGGACTGTCCTCAAGAACATAATTTCTATCTGGAAATCAACTACGCTGAACAAAATGGCTATCTCAAAATTTTGATTGGATGTGTTTCGGGAAATAGTGGGCGTGGAAGGGGTGTTAGTCGCCTTCCAATCACTTTCGAATATTAAAAAGGGCACAAGCCGCTCCAATTTCCAATTGAAGGAGCGCTTTTCGAAGTTTCTATGACAACTTCTTCGATACGAAGTGCCCTGCTCTAAAGGAAAAAACTAATAAATAATACATTGTGCCAACATCGTTCTTATATGCCCCCAGGGCATAACTTAAAACTCTTGCCCTGAGGGTTGTGGGGGAGTGTCCTCCTCTTTACTTAGTCCCCGTTTCTTGTCTCACTCTCGAGTGTCCCCGTTCTTTACTTAGGCAGCGCGATCGCGCTGCCTATGATTTATACAACAACATTCTATATAAACCTTACCCCTGGGCATAACTTACAACCCTTGCACTGAGGGCTGTAAGGGATTTATCTTTATAAAAGACCTAATTTCCTGAACGTTCAACTACGTTGAAAAAAATGGTTATCTCAAAATTTTAATTCGATATGTTTGGGAAAATGGTGGGCGTGAGAGGGGCGTTAGTCACTATCCAATCACTTTCAAGTATTAAAAAAGGCACTAGCCCTTTCAATTTCCAATCGAATGAGCCCTTCTGAAGTTTCTACGACAACGCTTTCAATAAAAACTTTGTATGCCACAGGACAAAACTTACAACCCTTGCACTGAGCGCTCTGAGGGGGTTATCATCCTAAAAGACGAAATTTGAACTTTCAACTACGTTGAAAAAAATGGTTATCTCAAAATTTTAATTCGATATGTTTGGGAAAATGGTGAGCATGAGAGGGGCGTTAGTTGCTATCCAATCACTTTCAACTATTAAAAAAGGCACTAGCCCTTTCAATTTCCAATTGAATGAGCCCTTTTGAAGTTTCTACAAACACGCTTTCAATAAAAACTTTACATGCCCCCAGAACATAACTTACAACCCTTGTCCTGAGGGCTGTGGGGGGAGGGGTTGTCACCCTTAAAGACCTAATTTCCAAAACTTTCAACTACGTTGAATAAAATGGCTATCTAAAAATTTTTATTGGATGTGTTTGGGGGAATGATGGACGTGGGGGGGGGCTAGTTGCCCTCCAACCTTTTTCGACTATTAAAAAGGGCACGAGCCCTTTGAATTTCCAATCAAATGAGCCCCTTTTGAAGTTTTTACGACAAGGCCTTCTATAAAAACCTTATATGCCCCCAGAACATAACTTAAAACCCTTGCCCTGAGGGTTGTGGGGGAGAGTCCTCATCAAAAATATATTTTCTATCTGGAAATCAACTACGCTGAATAAAATTTCAAAATTTTTATTGGATGTGTTTGGGGGAATGATGGGCGGGGGGGAGTTAGTTGCCCTCCAATCACTTTTGAGCATTAAAAAGGGCACTAGCGCTTCAAATTTCCAAACGAATGAGCCTGTTTTGAAGTTTCTACGACAACGCCTTCTATAAAAACCTTATATGCCCCCAGGGCATAACTTACAACCCTTGCCCTGAGGGCTCTGAGGGACTGTCCGGCTCAAAAACATATTTATATCTGGAAATCAACTACGCTGAACAAAATGGCTATCTCAAAATTTTGATTGTATGCGTTTGGGGAAATGATGGGCGTGGGGGGGGGGAGCTAGTTGCCCTCCAATCACTTTCGACTATTAAAAAGGGCTCTAGCCCTTTGAATTTCCAATCGAATGAGCCTTTTTTGAAGTTTCTACGAAAACGCCTTCTATAAAAACCTTATATGCCCTCAGGGCATTACTTTAAACCCTTGCCCTGAGGGTTGTGGGGGAGTGTTCTCCTCAAAACATATTTCCTATCAGGAAATCAACTACGCTGAACAAAATGGCTATCTCAAAATATTGATTGGATGTGTTTGGGGGAATGATGGACGTGGAGGGGGGGGGGGGGCTAGTTGCCCTCCAATCAATTTCGATTATTAAAAAGGGTATTAGCCCTTCGAAGGTCCAATCGAATGAGCCTGTTTTGAAGTTTCTACGACAACGCCTTCTATAAAAACCTTATATGCCCTCAGGGCATTACTTAAAACCCTTGCCCTGAGGGTTGTGGGGGAGTGTCCTCCTCAAAAACATATTTTCTATCTGGAAATCAACTACACTGAACAAAAGGGCTATCTAAAAATTTTGATTTGATGTGTTTGGGGAATGATGGGCGTGGGGGGGGGGGCTAGTTGCCCTCCAACCACTTTTGACTATTAAAAAGGGCACTAGCCCTTTGAATTTCCAATCGAATGAGCCCCTTTTGAAGTTTCTACGACAACGCCTTCTATAAAAACCTTATTTGCCCCCAGGGCATAACTTAAAACCCTTGCTCTGAGGGTTTCGGGGGAGAGTCCTCCTCAAAAATATATTTTCTATCTGGAAATCAACTACGCTGAACAAAATGGCTATCTCAAAATTTTTATTGGATGTGTTTTGGAAAATGGTGGGCATGAGAGGGGCGTTTGTTACTATCCAATCACTTTCAACTATTAAAAAAGGCACTAGCCCTTTCAATTTCCAATTGAATGAACCCTTTTGAAGTTTCTACAAACACGCTTTCAATAAAAACTTTACATGCCCCCAGAACATAACTTACAACCCTTGTCCTGAGGGCTGTGGGGGGAGGGGTTGTCACCCTTAAAGACCTAATTTCCAAAACTTTCAACTACGTTGAATAAAATGGCTATCTAAAAATTTTTATTGGATGTGTTTGGGGGAATGATGGACGTGGGGGGGGGGGCTAGTTGCCCTCCAACCACTTTTGACTATTAAAAAGGGCACGAGCCCTTTGAATTTCCAATCGAATGAGCCCCTTTTGAAGTTTCTACGACAAGGCCTTCTATAAAAACCTTATATGCCCCCAGAACATAACTTAAAACCCTTGCCCTGAGGGTTGTGGGGGAGAGTCCTCATCAAAAATATATTTTCTATCTGGAAATCAACTACGCTGAATAAAATTTCAAAATTTTTATTGGATGTGTTTGGGGGAATGATGGGCGGGGGGAGTTAGTTGCCCTCCACTTTTGAGCATCACTTTTGAGCATTAAAAAGGGCACTAGCCCTTCAAATGTCCAAACGAATGAGCCTGTTTTGAAGTTTCTACGACAACGCCTTCTATAAAAACCTTATATGCCCCCAGGGCATAACTTAGAACCCTTGCCCTGAGGGCTCTGGGGGACTGTCCGGCTCAAAAACATATTTATATCTGGAAATCAACTACGCTGAACAAAATGGCTATCTCAAAATTTTTATTGGATGTGTTTTGGAAAATGGTGGGCATGAGAGGGGCGTTTGTCGCTCTCCAATCACTTTCAACTATTAAAAAAGGCACTAGCCCTTTCAATTTCCAATTGAATGAGCCCTTTAGAAGTTTCTACGACAACGTTTTCAATAAAAACTTTATATGCCTCCGGGGTATATCTTACAACCCTTGCCCTGAGGGCTGTGGGGTGAGGGGTTGTCATCCTTAAAGACTTAATTTCCAAAATTTTCAACTACGTTGAATAAAATGGCTATCTAAAAATGTTGATTGGATGTTTTGGGGGAATGATGGACGTGGGGGGGGGGGGCTTGTTGCCCTCCAACCACTTTCGACTATTAAAAAGAAACTAGCCCTTTGAATTTCCAATCGAATGAACCCCTTTTGAAGTTTCTACGACAATGCCTTCTATAAAAACCTTATATGCCCCCAGGGTATAACTTAAAACCCTCGCCCTGAGGGCTCTGGGGGAGTGTCCTCCTCAAAAACATATTTCCTATCAGGAAATCAACTACGCTGAACAAAATGGCTATCTCAAAATTTTGATTAGATGTGTTTGGGGAAATGATGAGCGTGGGAGGGGGGGGGGCTAGTTGCCCTTCAATCTCTTTCGACTATTAAAAGGGCACTAGCCCTTTGAATTTCCAATCGAATGAGTCTTTTTTGAAGTTTCTACGAAAACACCTTCAATAAAAACCTTATATGCCCCCAGGGCATAACTTACAACCCTTGCCTGAGGGTTGTGGGGGAGTTTCCTCCTCAAAACATATTTTCTATCGGGAAATCAACTACGCTGAACAAAATGGCTATCTCAAAATGTTGATTGGATGTGTTTGGGGAATGATGGACGTGGAGGGGGGGGGGCTAGTTGCCCTCCGATCACTTTCGACTATTAAAAAGGGCAATAGCCCTTTGCATTTTCAATCGAATGAGCCTGTTTTGAAGTTTCTATGGCAACGCCTTCTATAAAAACCTTATATGCCCCCAGGGCATAACTTAAAACCCTTGCCCTGAGGGCTTGTGGGGAGTGTCCTCCTCAAAAACATATTTTCTGTCTGGAAATCAACTACTCTGAACAAAATGGCTATCTCAAAATTTTGATTGGATGTGTTTGGGGAAACGATGGGCGTGGGGGGGGGGCTAGTTGCCCTCCAATCACTTTCGACTATTAAAAAGGGTACTAGCCCTTTGAATTTCCAATCGAATGAGCCTTTTTGAAGTTTCTACGAAAACGCCTTCTATAAAAACCTTATATGCCCCAGGGCATAACTTAAAACCCTTGCCCTGAGTGTTGTGGGGGAGTGTCCTCCTCAAAAACATATTTCTATCAGGAAATCAACTACGCTGAACAAAACGACTATCTCAAAATGTTGATTGAATGTGTTTGGGGGAATGATTGACGTCGGGGGGGCTAGTTGCCCTCCAATCACTTTCGACTATTAAAAAGAGTACTAGCCCTTCGAATGTCCAATCGAATGAGCCTCTTTTGAAGTTTCTACGACAACGCCTTCTATAGAAACCTTATATGCCCCCAGGGCATAACTTAAAACCCTTGCCCTGAGGGTTGTGGGGAAGTGTCCTCCTCAAAAACATATTTTCTATCAGGAAATCGACTACGCTGAACAAAATGGCTATCTCAAAATATTTATTGGATTTGTTTGGGGGAATGATGGACGTGGGGGGGGGGGCTTGTTGCTCTCCAATCAATTTCAACTATTAAAAAGGATACTAGCCCTTCGAAGGTCCAATCGAATGAGCCTGTTTTGAAGTTTCTACGACAACGCCTTCTGTAAAAACTGATGCCTTCTGAATGTTCTATACTGGATGTGTTTGGGGGAATGACGGGGTTGGGGGGGGGGCTAGTTGCCCTCCAACCACTTTTGACAATTAAAAAGGGCACTAGCCCTTTGAATTTCCAATCGAATGAGCCCCTTTTGAAGTTTCTACGAAAACGCCTTCTATAAAAACCTTATATGCCCCCAGGGCATAACTTAAAACCCTTGCCCTGAGGGCTAAGGGGGAGAGTCCTCCTCAAAAATATATTTTCTATCTGGAAGTCAACTACGCTGAACAAAATGGCTATCTCAAAATCTTTATTCGATGTGTCTTGGAAAATGGTGGGCATGAGAGGTGCGTTAGTCGCTATCCAATCACTTTCAACTATTAAAAAAGGCACTAGTCCTTTCAATTTCCTATTGAATGAGCCCTTTTGAAGTTTCTACGACAACGCTTTAATAAAAACTTTATATGCCTCCAGGGCATAACTTACAACCCTTGCCCTGAGGGCTGAAGGGGGAGGGGTTGTTATCCTTAAAGACCTAATTTCCAAAGCTTTCAACTACGTTGAATAAAATGGCTATCTAAAAATTTTGATTGGATGTGTTTGGGGGAATGATTTGCGGAGGGGGGGGGATAGTTGCCCTCCAACCACTTTCGACTATTAAAAAGGGCACTAGCCCTTTGAATTTCCAATCGAATGAGCCTCTTTTGAAGTTTCTACGACAACGCCTTCTATAAAAACCTTATATGCCCCCAGGGCATAACTTAAAACCCTTGCCCTGAGGGCTTTGGGGGAGTGTCCTCTTCAAAAACATATTTTCTATCTAGAAATCAACTACGCTGAACAAAATGGATATCTCGAAATTTTGATTGGATGTGTTTGGGGGAATGATGGACGTGGGGGGGGGGCTAGTTGCCCTCCAATCACTTTCGACGATTAAAAAGGGTACTAGCCCTTCGAATGTCTAATCGAATGAGCTTGTTTTGAAGTTTCTACGACAACGCCTTCTATAAAAACCTTATATGCCCCCAGGGCATAACTTAAAACCCTTGCCCTGAGGGTTTTGTGGGAGCCTCCTCCTCAAAAACACATTTTCTATTTGGAAATCAACTACGCTGAACAAAATGGCTATCTCAAAATTTTGATTGGATGTGTTTGGGGGAATGATGGGCGTGGGGGGGGGGGGCTAGTTGCCCTCCAATCACTTTCAACTATTAAAAGGGCCACTAGAACTCTCAATTTCCAATAGACCCCCTTTTAAAGTTTCTACGACGACCTCTTCCATATGAAGTGCCCTGCTCTAAAGGAAAAAATAATAAATTGTACATTGTGCCAACATCGTTGTTATATGCCCCCAGGGCATAACTTAAAACCCTTGCCCTGAGGCTTGTGGGGGAGTTTGCTCCTCAAAAACATATTTTCTATCAGGGAATCATCTACGCTGAACAAAATGGCTATCTCAAAATTTTGATTGGATGTGTTTGGGGGAATGATGGGCGTGGGGGGGGGGGCTAGTTGCCCTCCAACCACTTTTAACTATTAAAAAGGGCACTAGTCCTTTGAATTTCCAATCCAATGAGCCCTTTTTGAAGTTTCTACGACAACGCCTTCTATAAAAACCTTATATGCCCCCAGGGCATAACTTAAAACCCTTGCCCTAGGGTTGTGGGGGAGAGTCCTCCTAAAAATATATTTTCTATCTGGAAATCAACTACGCTGAACAAAATGGCTATCTCAAAATTTTTATTGGATGTGTTTGGGGGAATGATTTGCGGAGGGGGGGGGGGGTAGTTGCCCTCCAATCACTTTCGACTATTAAAAAGGGCAATAGCCTTTGAATTTCCAATCGAATGAGCCTATTTTGAAGTTTCTACGACAACGCCTTCTATAAAAACCTTATATGCCCCCAGGGCATAACTTAAAACCCTTGCCCTGAGGGCTTTGGGGGAGTGTCCTCTTCAAAAACATATTTTCTATCTAGAAATCAACTACGCTGAACAAAATGGATATCTCGAAATTTTAATTGGATGTGTTTGGGGGAATGATGGACGTGGGGGGTGGGGGGCTAGTTGCCCTCCAATCACTTTCGACGATTAAAAAGGGTACTAGCCCTTCGAATGTCTAATCGAATGAGCTTGTTTTGAAGTTTCTACGACAACGCCTTCTATAAAAAGCTTATATGCCCCCAGGGCATAACTTAAAACCCTTGCCTTGAGTGTTTTGGGGGAGTGTCCTCCTCAAAAACATATTTTGTATCAGGAAATCAACTATGCTGAACAAAATGGCTATCTCAAAATATTGATTGGATGTGTTTGGGGGAATGATGGACGTGGGGGGGGGGCTAGTTGCCCTCCAATCACTTTCGACGATTAAAAAGGGTACTAGCCCTTCGAATGTCTAATCGAATGAGCTTGTTGAAGTTTCTACGACAACGCCTTCTATAAAAACCTTATATGCCCCAGGGCATAACTTAAAACCCTTGCCTTGAGTGTTTTGGGGGAGTGTCCTCCTCAAAAACATATTTTCTATCAGGAAATCAACTATGCTGAACAAAATGGCTATCTCAAAATATTGATTGGATGTGTTTGGGGGAATGATGGACGTGGGGGGGGGCTAGTTGCCCTCCAATCACTTTCGACGATTAAAAAGGGTACTAGCCCTTCGAATGTCTAATCGAATGAGCTTGTTGAAGTTTCTACGACAACGCCTTCTATAAAAACCTTATATGCCCCCAGGGCATAACTTAAAACCCTTGCCCTGAGGGTTTTGGGGGAGCCTCCTCCTCAAAAACACATTTTCTATTTGGAAATCAACTACGCTGAACAAAATGGCTATCTCAAAATTTTGATTGGATGTGTTTGGGGAATGATGGGCGTGGGGGGGGGGGGGCTAGTTGCCCTCCAATCACTTTCAACTATTAAAAGGGCCACTAGAACTCTCAATTTCCAATAGACCCCCTTTTAAAGTTTCTACGACGACCTCTTCCATATGAAGTGCCCTGCTCTAAAGGAAGAAATAATAAATTGTACATTGTGCCAACATCGTTGTTATATGC
Source organism: Artemia sinica (assembly GCA_027921565.1). NCBI lineage: Eukaryota > Metazoa > Arthropoda > Branchiopoda > Anostraca > Artemiidae > Artemia > Artemia sinica. The sequence continues at coordinate 54,951,634 of CM051268.1, forward strand.
CCCCAGGGCATAACTTAAAACCCTTGCCCTGAGGTTTCTGGGGGAGTGTCCTCCTCAAAAACATATTTTCTATCAGGGAATCAACTACGCTGAACAAAATGGCTATCTCAAAATTTTGATTGGATGTGTTTGGGGGAATTATGGGCGTGGGGGGGGGGGGCTAGTTGCCCTCCAACCACTTTTAACTATTAAAAAGGGCACTAGTCCTTTGAATTTCCAATCCAATGAGCCCTTTTTGAAGTTTCTACGACAACGCCTTCTATAAAAACCTTATATGCCCCCAGGGCATAACTTAAAACACTTGCCCTGAGGGTTGTGGGGGAGATTCCTCCTCAAAAATATATTTTCTATCTGGAAATCAACTCTGCTGAACAAAATGGCTATCTCAAAATTTTTATTGGATGTGTTTGGGGATATGATTTGCGGAGGGGGGGGGGTGGTAGTTGCCCTCCAATCACTTTCGATTATTAAAAGGGCAATAGCCCTTTGAACTTCCAATCAAATGAGTCTGTTTTGAGGTTTCTACGACAACGTCTTCTATAAAAACCTTATATCCCCCCAGGGCATAACTTAAAACCCTTGCCCTGAGTGCTTTGGGGGAGTGTCCTCCTCAAAAACATATTTTCTATCTGGAAATCAACTACGCTGAACAAAATGGCTATGTCAAAATTTTGATTGGATGTGTTTGGGGAAATGATGGGCGTGGGGGGGGGCTAGTTGCCTTCCAATCACTTTCGTATATTAAAAAGGGCACTAGCCCTTTGAATTTCCAATCGAATGAGCCTTTTTTGAAGTTTCTACGAAAATGCCTTCTATAAAAACCTTATATGCCCCCAGGGCATAACTTAAAAGCCTTGCCCTGAGTGTTGTGGGGGAGTGTCCTCCTCAAAAACATATTTTCTATCAGGAAATCAACTATGCTGAACAAAATGGCTATCTCAAAATGTTGATTGGATGTGTTTGGGGGAATTATGGACGTGGAGGGGGGGGGGGCTAGTTGCCCTCCAATCACTTTCGACGATTAAAAAGGGTACTAGTCCTTCGAATGTCTAAGCGAATGAGCCTGTTTTGAAGTTTCTACGACAACGCCTTCTATAAAAACCTTATATGCCCCCAGGCATAACTTAAAACCCTTGCCCTGAGGGTTTTGGGGGAGTCTCCTCCCCAAAAACACATTTTCTCTCTGGAAATCAACTACGCTGAACAAAATGGCTATCTCAAAATTTTGATTGGATGTGTTTGGGGGAATGGTGGGCGTGGGGGGGGGGGCTAGTTGCCCTCCAATCACTTTCAACTATTAAAAGGGCCGCTAGAACTCTCAATTTCCAATCGAAAGAACCCCTTTTAAAGTTTCTACGACGACCTCTTCCATATGAAGTGCCCTGCTCTAAAGGAAAAAATAATAAATTGTACATTGTGCCAACATCGTTGTTATTTGCCCTCAGGGCATAACTTAAAACCCTTGCCCCGAGTTGTGGGGGAGTGTCTTCCTCAAAAACATATTTTCTATCAGTAAATCAACTACGCTGAACAAAATGGCTATATCAAAATTTTGATTGGATGTGTTTGGAAAAAAGGTGGGTGTTAGAGGTGGGTTAGTTGCCCTCCAATCACTTTCGACTATTCACTTGCCCTTTAAGGTTCGAATCGAATGAGCCTTTTTTTAAGTTTCTACGACAACTCCTTCTATAAAAACCTTACATGCCCCCCCCCAGGGCATAACTTACAACCCTTGCCCTGAAGGCTGTGGGGGAGTGTCCTCCTCAAAAACATAATTTCTACGACAACTTCTTCGATACGAAGTGCCCTGCTCTAAAGGAAAAAAAAAAATAAATAATACATTGTGCCAACATCGTTCTGATATGCCCTTAGGGCATAACTTAAAACCCTTGCCCCGAGGGTTGTTGGGGAGTGTCCTCCTCAAAAATATATTTTCTGTCTGGAAATCAACTACTCTGAACAAAATAGCTATCTCAAAATTTTGATTGGACTTGTTTCGGGAAATGTTGGGCGTGGAAGGGGTGTTAGTTGCCTTCCAATCACTTTCGACTTTAAAAAGGGCACTAGCCCTTTGAATTTCCAATCGAATGAGCCTTTTTGAAGTTTCAACGACAACTCCTTCTATAAAAACCTTATATGCCCCCCCCCAGGGCATAACTTACAACCCTTGCCCTGAAGGCCTTGGAGGAGTGTCCTCCTCAAAATTATAATTTTTATGTCGAAATCAACTACGCCGAACAAAATGGCTATCCCAAAATTTTAATTGGATGTGTTTCGGGAAATGTTGGGCGTAGAAGGGGTGTTAGTTGCCTTCCAATCACTTTAGACTAGTAAAAAGGGCACAAGCCACTCCAATTTCCAATTGAATGAGCCCTTTTCAAAGTTTCTACGACAACTCCTTCGATACGAAGTGCCCTTCTCTAAAGGAAAAAAATAAAAAATAAATACATTGTGCCAACATCGTTCTTATATGCCCTCACGGCATAACTTAAAACCCTTGCCCCGAGGGTTGTGGGGGAGTGTCCTCCTCAAAAACATTTTCTATCTGGAAATCAACTACTCTGAACAAAATGGCTATCTCAAAATTTGATTGGACATGTTCCGGGAAATGTTGGGCGTGGAAGGGGTGTTAGTTGCTTTCCAATCACTTTCGACTATAAAAAGGGCACTAGCCCTTTGAATTTCCAATCGAATGAGCCTTTTTTGAAGTTTCTACGACAACATCTTCTATAAAAACCTTATTTGCCCCCAGGGCATAACTTACAACCCTTGCCCTGAAGGGTGGGGGGGGGAGTGTCCTCCTCAAAAACAGAATTTCTTTCTGGAAATCAACTACGCTGAACATAATGGTTATTTCAAAATTTTGAGTGGATGTGTTTCGGGAAATGGTGGGCGTGGAAGGGGTGTTAGTTGCTTTACAATCACTTTCGACTATTAAAAAGGGCACAAGCCACTCCAATTTGCAATTGAATAAGCCCTTTTCGAAGTTTCTACGACAGATTTTTCGATACGAAGTGCCCTGCTCTAAAGGAAAAAAATAATAAATGATACATTGTGCCAACATCGTTCTTATATGCCCTCAAGGCATAACTTAAAACCCTTGCCTCGAGGATTATGGGGGAGTGTCCTCCTCAAAAACATATTTTTTATCTGGAAATCAACAACGGTGAACAAAATAGGCTATCTCAAAATTTTGATTGGATGTGTTTTGGGGAATGATGGGCGTGGGGGGGGGGCTAGTTGCCCTCCAATCACTTCCAACTGTTAAAAAGGGCACTAGCCACTCCAATTTCCAATCGAATGAGCCCTTTGCGAAGTTTCTACGACAACTTCTTCTTTACGAAGTGCCCGGGTATGGAGGAAAAAATAAATAAAACATTGTGCTCACATCGTTCTTTACTTGATGCCTACTGCAAAATACTTGATTTTTCAAATCAAAGGACTGATTTTACATGTCAATCCATCTTTTTTTTACGATTATTGGAGAGGAAATAAAAAAATTCTTGTGCTTATTTTTCTTTTCTGAAAATTTACAATTATGTAGATACGCCCTTTTGATAGCCGACGCACGATCAGCGACTCGTTTCTTGACTATCGGATCAGCAATAGTCAATCGCTGATCCAATAAGCGACGTTTCGCTTATTGGCAGTCGGATCATCGACGTTTCTTGACTAATAAGGTCCCTGCGTCGACCCTGCGGTGCGTTGCTACAGCAACACACTGCTACAGCAACACAACAGGTTCCATCTCTGGGTCTCGTATTACCAAGCTAAGGTCAAATCTGCTGCACTATTACAGGACTTGCGATTAGAAGAGATTACACTGATCTTGAATTTGAACTTGACTTTATTGAACGAAAACGCATAATTTCTAGAAATACATAAATTATAAATACATATATAAATACATAAATTTTATACAAAGAAGACAGTGAGGCAGCTCTTTATGTCTCTTTTATCAATAAAGAAAAGAAAAACGAAATTACACTTCCCGCTAACATAACTTCAAAAGGAAAGAAAGAAGAAGAAGAAGTTTAAACCAACTCACAGAGATAGAGATGAGATTTACCAAATAAACTATAATTAAATGAATAATACATCAATCCCGCTACTGTAGGCTGAAAGGACTATCTCTTTCAATTTCTTTTTGTATGTATACACTGGCGGTGACTCACTTACTTATTCAAATAGCTTATATTTGTTCGCAATCTGGGGAAGTTGTTATCTTAAACTTGGTCTTGATCAATGTTAGAAGCTAAACCTGAACTACGAAAATATGACGTGAATCTTTAGGAATAAGAGTGTATTTGGGGAGCATTTGAATAAAAAAATGACTGGATATCATTGCTATCATTTAAATTGCAATTAAAATCACGACAAATCACCCAACCACGATCATCAGGAATTTGAGAAAGGATTATAGAAATTTCTGAAGAAGCAGCATTAAGGTGGTGCGGCGCCTTAAAGGATCCCCCTGTCGCTTCCATTATTAAATTTTGTATTTTGTGTAGCCACACTATCTACAATTGATTCGGTGGTCTTTTCATAACTTGTAATAGCTTCGGTGAGAGATCTGAATAAACGACAGCAAATTTAAATCCAACACCTAATTTTTCGAAAATCTTAGAAAACTATTTATCTTCCCCTGTTTATGCCGGAGGTAGAGAAATTAAGTTTTTTGGGAAATCACGTCATCAGAAAGTGTAAATTTTGTTTTTTCCATTAAACGGAGCTCATGAACTTTTGAAGTTCAAGAAAGGCAGTCCTTAAATATGTTATAGCATACCTGCTGGGTAAATGCTGAAATTAAGCTGAAAGGAAATATCATTTGAGTAATTTGGTGGGTCTGGGTTCCCTTTGCTGCTGCTTGCTTTGATTGACGAGCTTGCGGACGAAAGGGACGTAAAATTTTATTGTCTTTCAATTCAAACTTCATAGTCACACAACAGATTTTCAACATCTCTCGATGATGGCTAGTCCTCTGAGAGAATTTTCTAATGGGCCTCTTGTCTTTGTGATAGCCAGCTGACGCCAAACCTCGCAAATGATTTCAATTCACCCGATATCCTTGAAACTAAAATCCAAATCAATATTATGATAATTTATAGGTATGTAATATGAAAATAAAACGCAATTGGAAATACGAATGGTAATAAAATATTGTTAGCAATAAATACGAATAAAGTGAATTAGCAATAAATAAACATTAAGTAATACGAACAGTGAAATACGAATAACAATAAAATACTGAGAAAGACAATCTTAAAAGACAATTGATAAATACAGTTTTATCACTAACTCATGTTTCTACCAAACAACTCGAGATATTTTTGCACAGATGAAATGTGGCCTTGGGACCCCTACAGGGGGGGGGGTATCATCCTGAATTCATTGAAATTAAAAAACAAAATTTTCCTGTTCATCTGTTTTGTTGAAAATATCACAAGCTGAAATACTATCCTTGCAATTACTTCCGGTGTTGAAGCGATGCGTATAGAAGCTCAGAATTAGAGAATATACAAACGATTCCACCAACTTACCACCCGTCCACAAATTAATGTTCAAACCTGTTTATGCACCCTGAACTTTCAGAATATCCAAAAAATAATTCATTTTGTTAACATTTTTATCTACGAAAATCAAGTCATTTAAATAATCTGAGTCTAGGAGAGCTTTGCCTTCCCATTTGATTCCATGCTCTCCCATAGCCTTTGCCATGTTCTATAGAACAATGTCTATAATAATGTCTATAATCCGACTATAATCCGGTGGTGTGGGGGGTCTAACAATGTTTATTATCCATATAAGTGGGGATAGACACAACCCTGCTTAACTCCTGATTCATTACGAAACCAGCTACTCACCTCATTTCATGCCTTAGCCGCAGAATATTGTTCTCGTACATTGCGCTTGTCATAGGCAGCGCAATAGCGCTGTTTAAGTATAGAACGATGTTGGCACAATGTATTTTTTTTTCTTGGTTTTAGACCAGGGCACTTCATATCGAAGGAGTTGTCATAGAAACTTTGAAAAGGGCTCATTCGATTGGAAATTGGAGTGGCTAGTGCCCTTTTTAATAGTCGAAAGTGATTGGAAGGCAAATAGCCCCCCCCCCACGTCCATCATTCCCCCAAACACATCCAGTCAAAATTTTGAGATAGCCATTTTGTTCAGCGTAGTTGTACTCCAGATAGAAAATATGTCTTTGAGGAGGTCACTCCCCTACAACCCTCAGGGCAAGGGTTCCAAGCTATGCCCTGGGGGCATATAAGAATGATGTTGGCACAATGTATTATTTATTATTTTTTCCTTTAGACCAGGGCATTTCGTATCGAAGAAGTTGTCGTAGAAACTTCGAAAAGGGCTCATTCAATTGGAATTTGAGTGGCTTGTGCCCTTTTTAATAGTCAAAAGTGATTGGAAGGCAACTAGCACCCCTTCCACGCCCACCATTTCCCGAAGCACATGCAATCAAAATTTTGAGACAGCCATTTTATTCAACGTAGTTGAAAGTTTTGGAAATTAGGTCTTCAAGGGTGACAACCCCTCCACTCCCACAGCCCTCAGGGCAAGGGTCGTAAGTTATGCCCTGGGGGCATATAAGGTTTTTATAGAAAGCGATGTTGTAGAAATTTCAAAAAGGGCTCATTCAATTGGAAATTGAAAGGGCTAGTTCCCTTTTAGTAGTCGAAAGTGATTGAAGGGCAACTAACCCCCCTCTCACGCCCACCATTTCCCCAAACACATCCAATCAAAATTTTTGAGATATCCATTTTGTTCAACGTAGTCGAAAGTTCTGGAAATTCTGTATTTGAGGATGACAAACCCCCCAGAGCCCCCAGGGCAAAGGTTGTGAGTTATGCCCTGGGGGCATATAAGGTTTTTATAGATAGAATTGTCGTAAGAACTTCAAAATCGGCTCATTCAATTGGAAATTGAAAGGGCTAGTGCCTTTTTTAATAGTTGAAAGTGATTGGAGAGTGACTAATGCCCCTCTCACGCCCACCATTTTCCCAGACACATCCAGTCCAAATTTTGAGATAGCCATTTTGTTTAACGTAGTTGAAAGTTCTGGAAATTAGGTCTTAGAGGATGACAACTTCCCTAACAGCCCTTAGGGTAAGCGTTTTAATTTATGCCCTAGGGGCATATAAGGTGTTTATAGAAAGCGTTGTCGTAAAAACTCAAAAGGGGCTCATTCGATTGGAAATCAAAAGGCCTAGTGCCCTTTTTAATAGTCGAAAGTGACTGGAAGGCTTGATATTTTTATAGTAAAGATCGATGTGGGTATAATGTATTATTTTTTTGTTGTTGTTGTTGTTTCGACCAGGGCACTTCGTATTGAAGGAGTTGTCGTAGGAACTTCGAAAAAGCTCATTCGATTGAAAATAGAAAGGGCTGATGCCCTTTTTAATAGTCGACGATGATTGGAGGGAAACTAATCCCCCTCCTACGCCCACCCTCCATTTTCCTTTATGTTTAAAAACTAAATATTGCCTTAAGATTAAATGAATACGCACTGTGTTAATCCTAATTCCCAATAAGGCATCTCAACAGTATCCCAAGAACGACTGAGGGTATTATGTTCAAACTTTCGGGGCTACTTCTGCTCTTAAAAATTAACCAAATCAAAATAGCGTAAGTGTATCCAAACTATCAAAGAAAATAAACAGATTTTTTTTTCGAATGGTATCAAGTTTTCCATTTCAGGTCAACTAGAGGAGGTATGAAACTAAATTAAACACTACTATTTGTGTCCAGATTTTTAAAAGGGTGTATGTTGTTAAAAATTGCTGAAAATTTTTCTCCAGCATACAAATAGCAGGCCAAACTATAAAGTCTTAAAAAACAAAAAGATTTAAAGTATTATTTTCTTTTTCCCTGAAAAGATTATGTCAATATAAAACGAACAGAAATTCATTAAAAAAACGTTTCCCACAAAATAAGTTTTTCAAAGAAAAGTAAAGAACTCCATTAAACAAAAAAGGAGCCAAAGTAAAATCAAATAATCTACCAAGCGTGAAACTACCACAAATCAGCATCGATAAATAAATGAAACGCAAAACGAACAGAAATTACAATAAATAACCGAGTCATACTTAAAACGAGCAGAAATTAAAATAAGTTGGGCTCAAAACCGCTATGCCTTCCTAAGGCCAGAGCATAATTTGCACTTTACTGAAAAAAATACAAATAAATGTACATTGTCAGTTTAATATACATATACTGATATTTAGTAATCAAAATGTTAATATTATTAGATTTATTAAAGTTATAAAAGTAAAAACATTTATATTTTTTTCAGTAAAGTGCAACTTATGTTCTGGCATTGGGAGGGCATAGGGGTTTTGAGCCTAACTTATGTTAAATTCTGCTCTTTTGAGTTTGACTCGGTTATTTATTGTAATTACTTTAATACACTTGACTGGTATGCCATACAAGGAAAGGACCTTCACTGACCTTTGCTATCAGCTGAATCAAATGGCTGTTCAGAATTTATAAAGCGAGGCCTAAAGCTGTCTGGTAATTCAGACACTTCAAAATTTTATTCTAGGAAAAAAAACATGGTTGACGCGACCTCTCCCCTTCCAAATTCTCCACTGTTCCCTTAAAAATCCTTGTCTCTTCATAATTACTATGGAAAAAAAAACTCATATAAGTTGTTCAAAAATGATTATTGTCACTTCTTGATAATAGTCTATCATTCATCCTAGGGCAGAACTAGGGTGGGTAGATAGGCCTTATAGTAGTCCGTTGATAGAAAAAGTCCTCTGAATTTTGACTTTTGGGGTTAAACCTCGCCAGTTAAAATTTATCAAATTCACCTTAATTGGATTATTTTTAAACGACCAAGGTCATCAACATGAAAACATTTTTTGCCCTCTGCACCCATCTTAGGTTTTTTCATACCTGACAACTGCGATTTTATAAGATTTTTTTTTGGTGGTTTTAAAATTATGAAGTTTTAGTATCACATTTTTATCAGTGTTGCCACGTTGAACCGTGAAAAACTGTGAAAGCAAAACTAACTAGCTAAATGTGACAAAGCTCTTGTTCAAAATTCTAACAGTAACACTGCCTGCGCTCCCAAAAGCAATTACATCTTCAAAGGAAGGCTACATTGTCTTAAGCTGTTTGATGCCATGTGGGTTTAGCTGATTTTTCATCAACTGAGAATATACTGGATTTTCGCTCCGGGGGTCTACCAACATTTGGCTAAGAAACATGGCGGACTTTCGTTCTGTGAATCTAAGGGAATTATCCACTTATTGTCTTTCCAGTGTATTTTGCTTCTTAAATTCTGAAATTCAGTGCCTGGATATAGCTTGAATCCAAGCCTCTTCCTCGCTTTCCTAATACTGTCTAAAAAAAACTAAAAAAAAAAAAAACAAATAAAAACTGCATACCCAACTTTTTGCTAGGCATTTTGCTGAACAAAGCTTAACAAACGGAAATGATTCAAAACATCATCATTCTCTCCATACTTGATCGCTAGCAAAAACACACCGTATTATGATGGCCAAACATTACAAACATCTATCAATCGAAATACTTTAATCCATAAGCTCATAAAATTAATGCTTTTCAAGATTACTACATTAACGTCCAGATCAGGAAATTATAATTTAATATTTATTTAAGTTGTTTAATGTTCTAAGTTTAATTTTAAGATTAATATTTATTTAAATTTTAATATTTATTGTTTATTTCATATATAATATTTATTAAATAATTTAAGATTTAAATAAATGTTCTCAGTTTGAACTTTAAATTAATCTAATCTATTTTTCTCAACATTCCTTTCTTTTTAAACGACGCAGTACACCCACTGTTGATAGCTCACTACCTTGAGTATGGTAACCAACCTCCACCCAGTATGAATCATCCAAAATGTAGTAGTACAACACTAAAGCGTAGTGTTTCGTTGTATTTTATTCCTCTCAGAGAAATCTGGGGAAGGTAAACAGGAAGGGTTTGCGAAAGCACAGGATGGCTGGGCCCCATCCTCTCAATTGCATTTCCTGGCTCAAGGGCCTTGAGACGGAGATCAGCACCGCCGGTTTGGACCTTAAGGGTCTAGTGCTGCATCCTTTACCTTTATTCCGTCACCTTTACCTCTCAGAGAAACGGGTCACCAAGCAGAAAGTGTGACATTCTTTCTTTTGCTTTTGAAAATGTCTCTGATTTTTGAACTAGGAAAAATTATTCATTCAAATATGATAGATAGAGTGGCGTATCGACCAGAATTTAGTTTTTAGAGCGAGGAAGTCGGAAACATTAAAAAATTATAGCTTCGGCTTGAATTCTCTGTATATCCTTGACTTTGGAGCAATCTTGCTGTTGAGGTTAATCCCCTCCAAATATGTAGACAAGCAAGCTATTGACGATCTTCACATAGAAACGTATTAACATTATCTTCATATGTAGAAACAATGTTCGGTTTGAAGAAAAGACTGTTTGAACTGTTTCGGACTGTCGAAAAAGGAGACTATCTCGAACTGAATGTAGAGTCTGAATATCTGAATAGAAACTGAATATCTCGAACTGTGGATTCGAACTGAATACCCAGTGTGTGGAACTGAAAGGAGACTATCTCGAACTGAGTGAATGAAATATATATCTTATAACATGAAGAATTTTCTACTGAATGTACACTCAAACTGAATGTACACTAAAAACTGTACACTAAAACTGAATGTAGAGTGTTGCGAATTTTTCGGATGGTTACTCGGCTCGGTAAATTCAAAAAGAAAGGTGGATTTTATGAAACATATATCTTATAACATGAACAATTGTACACTGAATGTACACTCAAACTGAACTTGCACTCAAAATTGTACACTCAAACTGAATGCAGAGTGTCGTGAATTTATTTGACGGTTATTCGGCTCGGTAAATTCAAAAAGAAAGCTGGATTTTATGAAACATATATCTTATAACATGAAGAATTGTACACTGAATGTACACTCAAACTGAACTTGCACTCAAAATTGTACACTCAAACTGAATGCAGAGTGTCGCGAATTTATTGGACGTTTATTCGGCTCGGTAAACTCAAAAAGAAAGGTGGATTTTATGAAACATATATCTTATAACATGAACAATTGTACACTGAATGTACACTCAAACTGAACTTGCACTCAAAACTGTATACTCAAACTGAATGCAGAGTGTCGCAAATTTATAGGACGGTTACTCGGCTCGGTAAATTCAAAAAGGAAGGTGGATTTTATGAAATATATATCTTATAACACATTCAGTGTATATTGTACACTGAATGTGCACTCAAACTGAATGTACACTCAAGATTGTACACTCAAACTGAATGTTAGAGCATCGCAAATTTATCGGACGGTTACTCGGCTCGGTAAAATCAAAAAGAAAGGTAGAATTTATTAAACATATATCTTATAACATGAAGAATTGTACACTGAATGTACACTCAAACTGAGCTGGCCCTCAAAATTGTACATTCAAACTGATTGCAGAGTGTCGCGAATTTATTGGACGGTTATTCGGCTCGGTAAATTCAAAAAGAAAGGTGGATTTTATGAAACATATATCTTATAACATGAAGAATTGTACACTGAATGTACACTCAAACTGAACTTGCACTCAAAATTGTACACTCAAACTGAATGCAGAGTGTCGCGAATTTATTGGACGTTAATTTGGCTCGGTAAATTCAAAAAGAAAGGTGGATTTTATGAAACATATATCTTATAACATGAAGAATTGTACACTGAATGTACACTCAAACTGAACTTGCACTCAAAATTGTACACTCAAACTGAATGCAGAGTGTCGCGAATTTATTGGACGTTAATTTGGCTCGGTAAATTCAAAAAGAAAGGTGGATTTTATGAAACATATATCTTATAACATGAAGAATTGTACACTGAATGTACACTCAAACTGAACTTGCACTCAAAATTGTACACTCAAACTGAATGCAGAGTGTCGCGAATTTATTGGACGTTAATTTGGCTCGGTAAATTCAAAAAGAAAGGTGGATTTTATGAAACATATATCTTATAACATGAAGAATTGTACACTGAATGTACACTCAAACTGAACTTGCACTCAAAATTGTACACTCAGACTGAATGCAGAGTGTCGTGAATTTATTGGACGGTTATTCGGCTCGGTAAGTTCAAAAAGAAAGGTGGATTTTATGAAACATATATCTTATAACATGAAGAATTGTACACTGAATGTACACTCAAACTGAACTTGCAGTCAAAATTGTACACTCAAACTGAATGCAGAGTGTCGCGAATTTATTGGACGTTTATTCGGCTCGGTAAATTCAAAAAGAAAGGTGGATTTTATGAAACATATATCTTATAACATGAACAATTGTACACTGAATGTACACTCAAACTGAATGTGCACTCAAAACTGTACACTCAAACTAAAAGCAGAGTGTCGCAAATTTATTGGACGGTTACTCGGCTCGGTAAATTCAAAAAGGAAGGTGGATTTTATGAAATATATATCTTATAACACATTCAGTGTATATTGTACACTGAATGTGCACTCAAACTGAATGTACACTCAAGATTGTACACTCAAACTGAATGTTAGAGCATCGCAAATTTATCGGACGGTTACTCGGCTCGGTAAATTAAAAAAGAAAGGTGGATTTTATGAAATATATATCTTATAACATGAAGAATTGTACACTGAATGTACACTTAAACTGAATGTACACTCAAACTGAATGTAGTGTATCGCGAATTTATCGGACGGTTACTCGGCTCGGTAAATTAAAAAAGAATGGTGTATTTTATGAAATATATATCTTATAACATGAAGAATTGTACACTGAATGTACACTCAAACTGAATGTAGAGTATCGCGAATTTATCAGACGGTTACCCGGCTCGGTAAATTAAAATAGAAAGGTGGATTTTATGAAATATATATCTTATAACTTGAAGAATTGTACAAAAATCTTAGACCTCATCATATACCTAATCAATGTCCCAAAGATACGTACTTTTCATGCTTTTTATTCGATAGTAATGGTATCTCGAACTAAAATTTAAACTTTGGTGACAGCAGAATCAAATCAGTTATTTGCATTTTTCATTGTTTCAAACTAGATGCACATAATCTTGGTTGCCATATACAGGGGCGATTCTCCAGTATTTTTATTGGGGGGGGGGGGCAAGAGGGGTTCATATCTGGATAGTCAAAGGGTATGGGATGTATAATATTTTTTTCTCCACATTATTGGGGGGGGGGCAACTGCTGTCCCCCTTGCCACCCCCAAACGACGCCGCTGGCCGTATACACAACTCAGCGGTGGCAATTCAAGTGCGCCAACATTTTAGGTTGGAGCAATATACATAAGGTAAAAAGGTAAAGAATACGGCATTGGACTTTACAGTCCCTACCGGCGGTGCTGATCTCCGTTTCTTGGCCCTTCAGCCAGGAAGTGCAATGGGGGGCTGGGGGCCAACTATCCTGTGCTTTCACACACCCTTCCTGTTTACCTTCCCCAGATTTATCCAGGTACCCATTTAAAGCTGGGTCGACTCTGGCTGAGCTTACAGAGTCACGCCACTGACCCGCGTCCCAAACCAAATAATTGGGTACACTAGGATTCGAACCCTCGTCCTCTCGGACAAAGGAACATAACCTTCCTATTAAACGAAAACAGGCTCGATCAGTTAGTCCAATAAGTTTTCCTATATCTTATTTAAATCTCAGATACCTGATGGGACTTTTTCATGTATTGAATGTTAAGCTGCAAGCTGGAGGACATAATGGGACAAGGAACCATGGGTGAAATAACTAATGAAAATATATTTTGTCATTTCAATAGTTTTGAATAAGATTTGGATATTTTTTTGGGATAAATTTTGAAACCAGATTTATAATTGTGACTTTCCAAGTAAGCGAATATTTTTTTCCAGCTAAGAAGAGCCATATACTAGGAACCAGGTGTGTCTATTGGATGCGCACGCGCTGATTGCGTGATTTTTGGCCGCGCAGCGTTGCCATTCTTGTTTGTGAGTTTGGTTTTCGGGCGCGGAAAAAAGGTTAAAATCGGCGTGTGTATATGTTTATGTTTCTTCTGAATTAGTGAAGTCCTGTGGACTGCGTGGATCGCTTGGGACCAAGCAGAAGAGGGGAGAGAACCTGCCGGAAGCGCCGTATTGGTACCTGCCGGTTAATTAGCCTTAAATTGCAGGGAACAGGTGAGCAGGTCTCGACGCTTCCCTTGCTCCCGGTGATCTCTTGCTCCTGGGGTTTCCCTGATATTTCCTTGATGTAGATGGCGGTGAGAGCGCTTTGAAAAAGCTGCCTCCGACTTCTTAGTTTAGCTAGTCCGGTGCTATTTTTATCCGGATTCCTGCTGTGATAGTGAAAGTAACCAAAGACTTGCTGTTCCTGACTTTGCTTAGTGCAATCATCATGCAAATTAAATACGAAAAACCGGCCCTAATGAAGATTCAATCACCGGATTTATCAGTGGCACCATCTACCTTTTGTAACTTGTGGCTATTTGGACTCTTAAAGAAACCACCAGTGCGCACTGAGATAGCTCGCTATTTAGAGCCACCAAAGTGCTCTCGCTTATCGGACTGCTTGAATAAGCGAACCCACCGTGGCAAACGAGGAGGAAAAAGGAAACGCCAAATGAGAATCCCAGTGCATATCTCCCGCAGTAGAAAGACAAAGGACCGGCTGACGAGGACGAGTAACCTAGTCGTAATCCGTTGCGCTCCTCCTCACGATACTCCACCCCTACTTGTTCCCTGGTTTATAGAGAATGTTAACTGCAGTGCTTCGGAACCTACTCCTCCAAATTTGCGTCCGGAGCGATTCTCAGCAAAATACAAACTTCCGAATATGCTAATGTGTAACGCTCGATCTTTGAACAATAAAATGGACGAGCTGGAAGTGTTAATTAAGCAGAATAACGTACCCATTGCAATTATCAGCGAGTGCTGGGACATTACTGAGGAGACTGCACGGATTAAAGGTTACAGAAACTACCTCAACACTCGACGTGACCGAGGCATTGACTGTCGCGGAGGTGGCGTAGGATTTTATATACGTGACGACCTACCATCAAAACTGTTAAGTAGCCCCAATGATTCGAGCCATGAGAT
Source organism: Artemia sinica (assembly GCA_027921565.1). Taxonomy (NCBI): domain Eukaryota; kingdom Metazoa; phylum Arthropoda; class Branchiopoda; order Anostraca; family Artemiidae; genus Artemia; species Artemia sinica. The sequence continues at coordinate 54,966,762 of CM051268.1, forward strand.
TGTGTGGGTGGAGTGCAGGCCGGCGCATCTGTCACGAAGATTCTCCTGCTTAATAGTTGCGTCAGTGTACTATCCAGAAAGCGCTGGGAACAGAAAAGAACTTATTGAGCACATACAAGTGTTCGTCGACAGAATGCGCCACAAGTACACTTCCCCTGCGTTTGTGATTGCTGGCGATTTCAATCGGACCAATCGTCAGTGGGTCTCAAACGTTTTGGATATGAAACAAGTAGTGAAAATTCCGACTCACCAAAGTGGCAGTACTCTTGACATGATCTTTACGAACTTGGCAGATCTTTATAACGCTCCCCGATCTCTAGGTCCCCTTCAGAATTCTGACCATTTTATAATTTTTTGGGAAGCACAAGCAAGTATCCCACGACCGAAACGAACAAAAACCACAATTCGGCCCATCACACTGTCTTCAATAGCTCAATTCGGTCGCTGGATTGGTACTTACGATTTTGAGGACATATGTGCAGAGGCCGACATTAATGTCAAAGTCAGCAAGCTGAACAGTCTTCTGTTGGAAAAGTTCCACGATTTTTTTCCAATAAAAGTTATTACAGTTTGTGACACTGACAAACCATGGATCACCCGCGAACTCAAGCAGATAATAAAAACTCGCTGTAGTCTCCACAAAGCTGGAGATCAAGCGGCTGCAGCCAGTTTGCGTAACAGAATTGTGAAGTTAAACAGACTAGCCCAAAAACAGTATGTAAATGAGAAAATAACGCCATTACTGCACACTGACCCTCACAAATGGCACTCCTCGGTCAAAACCCTTCCAGGGAAATCAACGCCAAAGGACCTGAGACTACTCAAAGATGACGGCACACTGACATCAGCTACTGAAGTGAACAATTTTTTCTCCGGCATATGCACCACATACCCATCAATCACAAACTCAGAAATTGATAGTATCATTGCTGACACCGGGACTGATGAGATATGTGAAGTATCTGAATATGCCGTCTTTAAGGAACTTCAGAAACTGAAAGTAAACTGTGCGTCTTACCCTGGTGAACTCCCTGTCAAGTTGTTACGCGAGTTCTCCATCTTTCTCGCAAAGCCACTCAGCTCTATTATTAACCAGTGTTTTCGCGAACAAGTGTTCCCCAGTGTTTGGAAGAGAGCTTATGTGCGCGTCATTCCAAAAGGGAAAAACCCGAAATCTTGCGACCAACTCCGCCCAATTTCGATAGTTCCGAACCTCTCTAAGGTAGCGTAATCACTTATATATCGTGAACTTATGTCACAAGTCCAGGGCTCTCTTGATCCAGACCAATACGGGTGCTTGAAAGGTAGTAGTACAACTGTTTATCTTGTGCGTCTGTATCACCTTATTGTTGAATGGCTTGACCAAGGAGGCACAATTGTAGATCTCCTCCTAGCCGACTATAGAAAAGCCTTCGACTTGATACGCCATTATACTGCAGTGAACAATCTGAAGGTTATGGGAGCTTGCAGACATATTCTCTTATTAATAATAGATTTCTTACGCGACCGACTACAGAGTGTATATGGTCTCTACCCGGGTGATTCTGATTCGGAATGGTCTGAGCTTACGTGTGGTGCCCCACAAGGCACTAAACTCGCTGCCTTGTTGTTCTTGGCAGTGATCAACTTCGTCCTTGCCGATTTTGACGAACGGTTCAAATTCGTAGATGACCTTTACACCCTCTTAAAATACCTCATTGAGAAGTCTCAAACCGTTCCCCAGTTCAGTGAATCATTTATCGACAACTTTAGAGACCAGTGTTCTGAAAACAGCCTCCAAATCAACGAAACGAAAACCAAAATTCTTCGATTTAACCCTCTCAAAAGGGATTTTCAGTGCCCCCCTCAACCATACCAAAGCGTATCGTCGGCAGTTATTCTCGGTGTTACGTTCAGCGTTGACTGTTCGTTTAGCCTCCACGTCCAAGAGGTAGTGAAAAAGGCGAACTGTGCCATGCGTACCCTTTTACTGATGCGAAGATTTGTTTTTTCAGTGCCGCAATTGAAAACAGCCTACCTGACATATATTCGCCCGATATTAGAGTATGCGTGCCCTGTATGGGGTCCACAGGTTCAGAACACTGCCTATATGAGCCAAGGACTCGAATCAGTCCAGAAAAGAGCGGTGAAGGCCATACTGTCTGATCAGTACACCGATTACGAATCAGCACTGTCTCAACTAAATTTGCCGTCACTCCACGATCGCCGTTTTCAACTTATCTGTAAATTTGGCCAGTTTCTTCTGACAAGTGATAAACACAGAATTATATTACCCCCAATGCTGACAAAAAAAGTAACTACAAGATCAAAAGCAGCAAAGCTAGCCCAGCCCAAGTGTCGCACTAATCGCTTCAGCAATTCGTTTGTGCCTTTTTATGTTTCTGCCTACAATAAGTGACATGTGTATTAATTTTTTTGTGTCTTTGTTTACTTTGTAAATAATAGCGCGATTTAGTCGGGATTTAAACCCTGACTACGAAAGCTTTTATGTTAATAAATGATTCTGATTCTGAAATTGTGCGGCAAGGGTGGGGGGCGTATCTATTATTATCCCCAGTCAATAAATATTTCTTTTTTTCTTGGAGGAGGTGTGTGGAGGCAATGGAACTTTGAGGCCTGAGCCCTGACCCAAAGTGTATTAGACTGCTCCGCCATAAAATTATTTAGAATTACCTATTATTTATAAATAAAATTAACATAAAATTAATTTATAATTAATTTATGAAATTAATATAATTAATACTTATATTAATTATTAATTAAAATTAGTTATTATGATCAAAATTATTTAAATGGGTCTTGGAATAATTACAAGGTTCAATGCGTATAATTGTTTTGATTTTGAATTAGTATTCTAATTTAATTCAAAGTATTTTTTTTTTAATGATTCTCCATAATTTGATACTGCTTATCAACCTACTGTATGTAATTCCTGTCATTATTTTTTTATTTTTTATTTATTCTTTTTCTTCTTTTAGGATCCTTTAACAATCACTATTTTGACTAGCAACGAAGATGGCTCTGAAGGCAGACCATTAGTCACCATAAACGTTGGACTGCCTCTTATCTCTTCCTTGAAATTGTACGCTAATATTTTATAACTTTTTTATGTATGTTTATTGGTTGCAGTGATTAGGTTTTATTTGTCCTAGAAATACTAAGTTCTTTGTTGTGAAATCCTTGTGCGATAAGATGGATTTACCTTCTCGACTTGTTTTGTTAGAAAAATTTGAAAAATAAAGCGCGGTGCTTCGGGTGGAGGGGGGGGGGAGCATATCGAAAGACCACAACACATATCAAGGGATTTTAAATATCCTTTAAAATTATGTGAAGCCCTCAATCAATTTTACAAAAAGTTAATATATTTTTTCGGTAAAGGTCTAGGTTTGGGGTTATTGAGAATGAAAAACGTTAAGGAAAAAATTCTTACTTCATAATATGCAGAATAATTGTAGTTAACACATTTTGACTACAGCTCCACTGTACCAGAGCCGATCAAATGGGGAAGGGCAACCGAGTCAGCTGCCGTGTGCGCTGTAGCGGGGGGGGGGGGCGCCGCTAGGGAAATGCCCACTGATCAGATTTTGTCACGTTGATTTAGCCTTTTTTGCTTATATTTGAGTCGCGAGGGGGGGGGGGGACGTAATTAATTTTTCTCTGGGCGCCACCGATACCAGGAACGGCTATGCACTATACTTTACCTCCTACTCCCTAATGCAAAAATGTATAGCCCAAATTATACATTTCCAATATATTCCACCACCCGTTACTTTTGTTTCATCACAGTTGATTCAGTTAACGGGTACACATGTTGAAACGAGAGAGACGCATTGGCACAATTTATTGGAAATATATAATTAGGGGTGTATATGTGCACATTAGTGGGGTTGGGGGTAAAGTATAGCGGAGCTGGAGTCAAAGTTTGTTAGCTACAAATATTCTGCATATTATGAAGTAAGAATTGTTTTCTTAACATGTTTCCTTCTCAATAGCCCCTAATCTAGATCTTTACCATTTTTTCTAGTGTAGTAAACTTGTCAGACCATTAGTTTAGATAAATGTTGAAATTTCCTCTTATTCCTTCCTTGGAACCGCTCATTAACGTTTTGTAGCGACTTTTCTGGCTGTTTTTTTTTTTTTCGTAACTATTTAATTTTGTTAAAATTTTAACTATTTAGTTGTACTGGGTGGCACATACAACACTGAAGGTTTAAAAATAACCGCATCTTTTTATTTTTAATATTTTTTTGCGATTTCTTAAGATAATTAATCCTATATATTTTTTGCAACTAATTATGGAATGTAAAATCTGTCAAATTGTTTCCGATTTTTTTTTTTTTACTAATATTGAATTTTCTCTAGAATTTTCACAATCTTCTCATTAGAATGATACTTTTTGTCATTAAAATGACGTTTTCTTGTCTTTAAAATGCGGTTTCCATCATAAAAATGACATTTCTCTTCATAAAAATTAAGTTTTCTTCTATAAAGATTCCGTTTCTGTAATTGGACTCACAACGATGGTTTTATTGAGTTGAGATAAATATTGGCTCTTTCAAGAGTATTTTCCAGTACTCCGTCGTTATAGTATCGTTTTCCGTCATTCGAATGATTACGCTAATTTTGTTGACAAATATTAGCTCTTTCAAGAGTATTTTCCATTGCTCCGTTGTCAAAATGCCGTTTTCCGTCATTAATATGAATGATTATGTTATTAAGATGACGACTTAAATTTGATTGAGTTGGGATAATAAATCTGCCAGATGAAGACAAAAATTCAAAAATTTTGATGCGCTGCTGTGTATTATAACAGTCATCATGAATCTCCAAAAAAAAGTAAATAGCCTAATAAAAGAGAAAACAAAAATAAAAGTATGAATATTTTAGCCCTTTGGGTTTTCCTGTATATCGTCAATTTTTATATGATATATAAAGGATTTACCCTTTTGGCTTGTTTTGTTTGAAGACACTTTATAAAAAGAATGCCTCATCGACGCTGGTCGACGAAGGGGTGCACCTTTGAATATTTAATTTTCTTTTTAAATAATTGTTTCAACGTCTAGCTTCAGTTGTCATGGATAAGTTTTTAGTAAATTTTAAACGGGTCAAAATATGTTGAATGTGTCAGGTGACTAGTTTCTTTATCGTTGAATTCACTCATCTCTCCCTTGGATTTGTATGCTAATAGTTTAATATTTTTCTGTGTGGGTCTATTGCTTGTAGCTATTAAGTTTTATTAGTTTCAGGAATATTAAGTTTTTTCATGAAATATCTTTTTTAATTAGATGAATTTACCCTTTTGGCTAGTTCTGTTAGAAAAAAATCCTTAGAAAGAGTTTGTGTCAACGGCGATTGACGAAGGATGTATAACGGCTTTTTGTATGTTAGATATCCTCTCTGTTTTAAAGTTAGTTCAAAATTTAGTTGAAATTTAAAACTATAGGAAGTCAAGCTTCATGTCGTATCAATTAATTTGATTTATAAATTTAGGTGACGCTTTATTTATAGTCTGTTGAATGCGTCAGGAAGGGGTTTTTCAGTTTTTGAAAACCTCTCAAGTACTATTTTTCTTGACCAGTTTAGTAAAATAACTTACTTTTCCCCACGCGCGTACGGAAGTTTTTAGTTTTTTTTTTTGGGGGGGGGGGGGGGGCAAAAAAATTCTTTTGTAATTCGAGTAAAAAGTTCAGGAAAGTGTGTAAAATTGAGAAAATTTGGGAATTCGGCAGAACCACCTGAGGCTCCTGGCCACGTTCCTGTTTGCCCCGAAAATTTTTTATTTTTTATTTATACTTCTCTGGCTAAAGGTACTGACATATTTTCTACTATGTTAAATGTGTTAAAAACGAGTTTTTCAGTTTTTGGCTGCCCTGAAATACTATTGCTCTAGACCAGTTTAGTGAAACGCTTTAAAATTTATGACCCCCCCCCCCACCTCAAAAAAAGAGAAAAGGTTCGTTTTTACTGCTGCGGGCGAAAGCCTACAGAGTGAGATTTATAAAAAAAAAACACCTTTTTGTTTTCCTGGGGTAATGCCCCTTCTGAGCGTTTATGGGAACATCCCTATAAAAAAAAATTTTCATAGAATTCGTCGCCTCGAAAACCTTCAGATGATTAACCTATGAATAATTTTTGATATTTCTGACCAAAAAATCTAAGAGAATACTGTGACAGTAGCGATTATAATACTTGTAAGCAGGTTTAAATAGCGAATCAATCTCCAATGATGATGATCATTCTCGAAGTATTGTTCTATGAATATTAAACTTGAATATAAAAAATAACGAGGATTGAAGGAGGGAGTAGGAACATTCTGTAAGTAAAGAGTGACCCTTATCAGTTCGGTTTCACATATTTATACTGAATCTTAATGTGCAAAATGTGTTAATTTTTCTCATTGAAAATTTGCATAATTTAAAAAGGGAGCGAAACCCTCCGAAAAGGGTTGCGATCTTAATGAATTATGTAATGACGTTCAATATGTATTATAGCCCTAAAGGCACTATCTAAAAAATGTGAAATTTCTCCTTTTTCTCATGAAGTGAAGGAATGTTCAGAAGATTACGGATAACCTCTAATCACCCTCATTAGTAAGAACATATGAGCTGTTTTTTTCTTGAAGCATTGCTGTACAAAAGTTAACACCCATTCGTTTTGGTACGATGTGCTATTGTTAACATCTGCTTAACTACTCAACAATTATGATTACCAAGCTTAAAACACTACCAATATATTTTTAGTATAAAAAGGTGTGGAAAACTATCTGACGATAATATTTCTAAGGAGTTTGGACAGGTGTTGTTTCCTTTCATGTCCGACTGTATAAAAAGAAAACTTACATCTTTAGCGTTTTCTATATTGGCCCTTGACAACAACAATCAAACATAAACTAAAAATCGGCCAAAAATCTTTGTCTTGACCCTAATATTATTTCCCGTATTCAAAATTTCGGCGAGCATATCTGTACACACAGAAAGTAGTGGCGGCGGGGCTTCTTGTCCCCCACCTTCGGAACAATTGCCATCCACTAGACTATTAAAACAAAGGCCTAAGAATATTCCTTTGGTATTTATCTTTTCCCTCAGGAAAAATCTTCCGATTTTCGCTCCAGGGCCGTATCCAGGGGGGTCCCCCCCCCCCCCGAAATGTTTTTTTTGACTCGTAAAAACGTAACAAAAATGGATATAAACAAATTTTGTATGCGTTTTTTTTGTGTACCCCCCCCCCCCCCTCGAAAAAAAATTGAGTAAAACCCCCTAAAAAAAAATCCTGGTTACGGCCTTGTTTCACCCTAATGGGAAGAATCAAAATCTCCCCCTTACCTGTTTGTATTAAGAGGAAGAGGGAAAGTTAAGTATTTTCCCTCGTCAAGTCTTCGAATAGAACCCAGATAGGGGAACTGTCGCCAGATTCTTAAACCTTCCTCGATATTACCCACAGACTTTACACTCGGTGGTGAGGGGGGGGGGCGGAGGGTAGAAATATATTCATGGTTCTCGGTGGTGAGTTTTGTTCCTTTCAGTGACGCCAGTAGCTTTAAGCTCTATTAAACTCATGATATGGCACTTGAGTTTTCCTCTCTCATTAGTGTCCCATGCTCTTTGGTTCTCCCCCTAAGAGTAGGGGAAAGAAGTGACAGAGAAAACTTTGACTCTTTAACGGGGGTAGAATAAAAAATATTAGTGATGCTGATATAGCATCCTTAACCAGCAGAGTTAGAAAAAAAAACAGATCAAACTTAATTTTGATTTACAAAAAAAATATATCTAAAAAATGTTTAGTTTTATTTGGATCCGTCCAAAAAGTTTCTGAAAATAGGCTTATTGGTTACAAAATAGATAGGAATGGGTCAGTAGGTTAAACAGAGACTTGTTTTGTCTATGTACACGAATATATCTGAATATTGTTTTTACATGGTTAGTGCCTTTGTCTTCGACCCTATGCAAAGCAACGGTAAACAAAAAAAAAAAAACACAACTATAAATTTATTTAGGTTTTCACATATAACTTTATGATTTCGCTGTGCAACACTAGGTGCTAGTATTTTTTCTCTTTCTCGAAAATAAATGCTCTTTGGCTTGTTTCTGGGAATACACGAACGATAAGATGGCGCAAATGATGACAAAATGGCGTAAGTTAGCATAACTCACAATGCTAGCTGGGATCAACACATGGTCACTGTGGCATCCCATAAATATTGCGATGCTTGTACGTGTAAATATTTACAAGAAAAACAACTCAATTTGAATGACAAACTGAACTGGCATGCAAGAGTGTAGCTAACAAAATCAATTGGGAGTAGCACAACAATTTTCAGGGCACCAAAACTTTTGCACCTTCTCGTTTAAGGTGTCAAAATCCGTTAAGCACATTTCCTCACAAGTTGGGCCAAACTAATCACTCGACAACGGCCAAACATGTACACATAGGATTTAGCTATAACTGGCATGCGATATATCACTTGAAACTGTCGCAACAGGTGTTAAAGCCTTAGTAATTGCTAACTTTTGATGTCAGATGTAAAATGGCTTAAGCCCATCTTATTACAAATTTTAGATGTCGCTCACTCCAGAAAGGCCTAAAACTCACGCGTGGAATGTAGGTAGCTATAACTTTCATGCGAGGGTATACCTCAAAATATCAGTTGGAATAACAATAGGAGTTACAGTACCGTTATAATAGAGCACCAAAACTCACACACTTTGCGTTTCAGATGTGCAACAGATTAAATAGCCTACACTTTTAGTATCACAGAATTTAGACTGCCTCACTGTGTTAAATTCGCACATGGAAGGTTGCTACAAAGTCAGGTGCTCTTTCAATAATATGACTGAACTCCATAACACTAAGCTTGCCATCTGAGTCCATGTCAATTTCTTCAAACACCTTTTGTACAATTTCTTCCATTTCTTCTGGTTTTAGTTGTCCGTCTGTCAATGTTTCCACCACCCTCGTAACATCATTACTATCTATGAAGCCATCTCCATCAAAGTCTGGAATTACAGTGTCTCGCTATTATCTTATTTAAAAAATAATAATAATAAGATTGTCATTTATATACAAGTAACAAGCACAAATTAAAACAAAAATTTTCTTTTATGTATGGTTTTTAAGTGAAGGGCCAATCAAAAATTTTAAATTTTAATAGTTCTTTACTTGTATATAAAAAGAAATAAAGTTCTTCTATTTAAAATTTTAGTGTTTTTATAATACCAATTAGCGGTATTAATGCCCACTACCAACAGATTAAGGCCCACTACCCTGCAAAGAACATTAAAAATAAACAATAAAAGTGATTATTTAAATGGCGCCTCAACAAATACTGCAGCTGGGGACAAGCGTAGCCCTTTGTCTCGCAGCTTCGCCACTTGTTGACAATGAAGTTGTATACGCTGTTAAACACTGGTCTGACAGTTGGTAAGTGAGAATTTGCCACGAGGACAACTTTCTTTGTTTGCCCCTTTGAATTTTCGTTTTTTCAATAGCAAGACAGATGCAAATGAAGACAGCAGGTCTGAGAATTGGAAGCAAAGAGGTACATAGAGCATTTTCTGGTTCTGCTGCAATCAAATCCCCCGGCTATATACTAAAGCATAGGGTATTCCGATTCTTATACTGCAGATCGAGACACTTAGGGGGGACGATGTAGAACGACACCTGCTTATTTCTTCCATGTTAAATATTTTTTGTTTGCATGATGACAACAAACGTGTAAGGGTATTGATTTTAGTTTATATTTATTTTCTTTATCAAGTACTAAAGGCTGTGTTTGCTTCTTTTCTTTCTTACTTTTTACTTTTTTTACTTTCTTTCTTTTTTTAATTAAGCTTTTTCATGCAAATTTCATGTCAATTTGTATAAGATAATGGTAAATACAAGTTTGATGATTCAAACAGAGAATTGTAGAGGGCTTTGTAAAGAAGAATTTGGCTAAAAAAAAAAAAAAAAAAAAATCTAATTATCCCCAATAAGGGAGTTTTCATCAATCTGGTTTTTGCTGGCAATTTGTTACCATCAATTTTATGTTGGAAACCCCTGAATGGTTGAATAATTAGCTTCGATAGGCGGTTCAGATCCAGGTAGGCGGCGGATCCTGACACTTTAGCTGCAGGCTAAGAAGGAGAGCTAACATTTTGGTGGAACGAGGCAATTAAAAAAAAACGGTTACATGAAAAAATGTCCTTAAAAACCGCAAAAATGGCCCCTACGTATCCAATGGGTCCATGTTTTGGGGAGAGTTCTTCAGTACAACAAACATAGAGCAATTGTTACGAATATTCCAAAACTGTGGGAAAGGAGGCGTACGTGCCTGGTTAAAGCTTTTGAAAATTTCCTATCGAGTGGAAGATATATTTTACAAAAAGTGTGGAGCAAAAACTAGGCTCAGGACCCGGGCATTTCGCTCCTCCCTCTCGTCGGGAAAGCTTACCATATATTTAAAAGCATAGTGAATCTTGACATCTCTTGACGCATTTTCACTGAATACTGAAAAACAATCCAGAAAATCTTCAAAACTCATATCACCACTCCCATCGCTTGAAAAAACACTGCAAATCCGCTGTTTGAACGGGTTCTCCTAAAAAATTTGGATTTTTTTTAGCAAGATTAAAATCCTATCAAAAACTACGAGCATAGAAAAATAATAAGAAAGAAGAAGACAAATTCGCTTCTGAGAAAAAAAGCCAACACCATCTAGCTTAGCCCAACAAAATGCTAAAGTTAGTAACAAAAACCGAAATAAAAATAGGAGCATGTGGTCGGTGAGCGGTAATTTATCGTAATGGTAATCAAGGCAGTCGAACGATAGCCATAAATTTTTTGGCAAATGAAGACGGGGGGGGGGGGCAAGATTTGGGTATAATATCAATTTCTGCTCTCAGTACCAAATACAGTGAGTCTAGAAATTGTATGCTTACTTAACTATTTCCTATATTTTTTAGACTACCATATTTATAGTTATCTCCAACCATTAGTTACTTCTGGGGATGGACAAAAATTGATAAACATACCGTGAAAAGGCCAAACATAACATAAAAATAAAACAAAATTAAACACATACACTATTTTATTAGTATGTTCAAACAAACTGATTCAACTTTCATTATAACCGTTCATTTTAGACGAGTATAAAATTTAAAGGAACTGGTCAACTTCAAGCCATAACCTTGTTCAAAAGAATCAAAAACAAAATAACTAAAAAAAAACTTTGATTTCACACAGGAAGGTCTATATTTCTAATATAGATACAAGCTTAAAAAGGGAAGGGAGAAGCTCGTTTACCTTTCCCGTTATTTTTTTTAGAGACCATCCCTGAAAGTTCCTAGCCCACCTGTAAACAATAAAACCCACCCGTAAACAATGGGCAATCTTCATAATCTAAGGCCTTGGCATGGGTTATGAAACCCCTAAACTACTACTACTAACAACTCACCGCAGCACCAAGCCGCCTGAGGCCAACACAGCCACGCACGCTCCTCCTCCGTCTCAATCTATTTAAAGCCTCCCTTTTTACACCCTCCCAAGAAGTTCCCATTTCCTTTAAATCTTTGTTTATGACGTCCTCCCACCCCAGACGAGGACGACCTGCTTTCCGTTTAGCCCTAGACGGTTGGCCGAAAAGAGCAATCTTCGGCAATCCGTCATCCTTCATCCGCACAACACGCCCTAGCCACTTCAAACTTTCTTTCATTGTAGCCCTAGAGAGCGGTATTGAACCACATTTTTCGTGCAGCCTATTGTTTGAAATACGATCAGTCAGCCGGGTACCCAGAACAATCCTTAAGCAATTTCTCTGGAAAACATCTAGCAAATCTTCATCCGCTTTTCGGAGCGCCCATGCTTCAGAGCCATATTTGACCACTGTCATCACTGTAGCTTCTAATATTCTAATCTTGGTTTGCAGACTTATCTTCCTATTCTTCCAAACCTTTTTTAACTGTGAAAAAACACCCTGAGCCTCGGCTATTCTACTTTTAACATCTTCTCTGTTCCCACCATCTTTACTAATAGTACTACCAAGGTAAGTGAAGCTGCCCACCTGATCAATGTTTTCATTACCCAACGTCACCTTTTCATCTTCACTGATCCCTAGCCTTAGTGACTTAGTCTTCTTGACATTAATTTTCAAGCCTATTCTAGCACCCTGAACTTATAAAACCTTTAAAAGTTCATTCATTTTGCTCACACTTTCATCTAGTATGCTTAAATCGTCAGCATAATCTAAGTCCAGGAGGCTTTTTCCTCTCCATTTGATTCCGTGGTCTCCCATTACCTTTCCTGTGCTCCTTAAGACAAAGTCCATCAAAATAACCCACATAAAGGAACAACACAACCCTGCTTAACTCCTGATTTAATGCAAAACCAGCAGCTAACCTCCCTTCGTATCTTACCCGCAGCAGTGTTATTTTCGTACATAACACTAATCACTTTAATGTATTTGTCTGGTATACCATACAAGGATAAAATCTTTACTAAAGCCCTTCTATCAACATAATCGAACGCTTGCTCATAATCAATAAAACTGAGGACCAAAGGTGTTTGACAACTCAGGCACTTCTCAATTATTAACCTAAGAGTGTAAATTTGGTCGACACATCCTTTACCTTTTCTAAAACCGCACTGTTCTTCTCTTAAAACTTTGTCTACACGGGATCTCTCAGTCTAAAAAGTATCATATTACTAAGTTATTTACTACCTACAGAGACCAGACTAATGCCTCGATAATTACCACACTCACTTTTATCACCTTTCTTATAAAGTGGCTTAATCAAGGTTTTCCTAAAATCTTTAGGTACTTCGCCTTTTTCAAAAATCATATTCATAATCTTCAGTAACTTATTTCAAGCCTCAGAGCCACCATAATTGAGAAACTTATTAACCACCCTATCAGGACCTGGAGCCTTATTATTTTTTAATCCTATTAGTACTGTTGCTAATTCTTCATCACAAAACAAATCTTCCTTCACATCCAAGCTATCACAAACTTTTTCATTTTCCTCTAAATCTTTTCCTGCAAATCTATGTCGGTTTAGCAAATTCTCAGTGTTCTGCTTATCTCTCTTTAATTCTTTCCTTATCGCTAATTGTGGCCCCAAGCCTATCTTTAACTGGGCCAAGTCCGAATTGACTACTCCCTCTCAATTTATTAACATGCCAGTACAATATTTTACTATTATGCCGTCTAGCTGCATCTTCCAGATCCTCGGCAATTTTATCCATGGCCTCCACTTCACACCTCCTTAGTTCATATTTTAATGCTTTTATTCATTACTATAAGAAAAAGTAATATGAAAATAAACAAACAAAAGTGATATGAAAACCATATTACTGAAAAGTAATATGGTTTTATTCATTTTTTGTTGTCGTATTTGTTATTTAACTTTGTCGTGTTTGTAAGAACCCTCGGTATTAGTGCTTTTAGTGCTAAAAGAGTAAGTTTAATAAAATATGTCTATGTCTAATGCTTTCTCCACTTTCTTTACATTCCTTTTGTTTTCATATGATCTATCACTCTGATAATTCTTGTACCAATCCTTTCTATTAAACATAAAGCCTTTTCACTAATATTCTTAGCTGCAGTCCTAGCTTTGTTCCCTAAGACACCTTCAGCAACTTCACAAATTATTTTTCTAAAACTATTCCAACCATCTTCCACATTATCAAATTTTAAACTCTGAAGTTTAGTATTTAACTGTTCCTGGAAATTTTTTCTCAAATTCTCATCCTGGAGTCTACCAACATCATAACTTCCCCGGAGGTAGTTACCCTTCCGAAATTTCAGTTTTAAATTAACTCTTGACACTGCTAGATGGTGATCCTTACTTTTAATATCAATAACAGCACTCCTATATACCCTAGTATCTTGTATTGATCCTGCCAGTCTTCGGTTTACTATAACACAATCAATAAGGTTGCTGTCTTACCATCACGTGAATACCATGTTAACTTATGAGCCATTTTATGACTAAACACCATATTGGTTATAACTAGATTGTTATATCTACAAAATTGCAAAATTCTGTTTCCATTATTGTTTTCTTTTCCTACACCAAATTTACCTAGGCTAGGATACCATCTATCCCTATTTCTACCGACCTGTGCGTTAAAATCTCCTAGTAAAAACATCATATTTCTACCTGGGAACCTGTCTATTTGCTCCTGTAACTGTAAGTAAAATTCAACTGAGTCACTAGCATCTCCGTCAGTCGGTTCTACAGGGGCATATACTGCTATAACTGATACCCTGAACTTTTTAGTCATAAAATGAGCAATTAGTATTCTATTATTAATATATTCCCATCCTAAACAAGACTTAGCAGCTTCCTTATTCATCATGAACCCTACTCCCTGTCTTTGCACCCCATTCTTCCTGCCTGAGTAAAAAAATTCTATATCACATAATTTCATGCTTCCTACCCCTGGGATATGAGTTTCTGAAGCCCAGTTTGAATCGGCTGAATTCGTCAGTCAAAAAGTCGATACGATGGTCATTTTTTAACGTCGTAACATTCCAAGTTCCAATTTTCATGTTCTTTAAATCATTGAAATTATTTTGGCCACAGGAAAAGCAATGATTTCGGATACCAGTGCAGGACGGGGATCACATATCTTCTCAAGTTTACACCGAAGTGCTTAAGCCGGTTTAGAACCGGACAGCAAGAGGTCCCTGGGATCTCCATGAATGGAGGCTTTGTACAATCCTGGGCCCATCTTGGTCACAACATGGTTTTCAGCACTTGGCGATGCTCTTCTATCAACAAGAGTCGAAATACTGCGCAGACAATCTCAAGTCTATTATCTCCGACTCACTATGTATTCATGCCTACAAATATTATGCTACTACGGGGAGGCAGCCCATGGTAGATAATTTAGCTAGGAAGTGGTTTTTCAGTCCGGAGACGTCTGTCAAAACATACCAAGCCCAGAAGAATTGTCCATTAATCAGAATCTCGTGCGAGTCTTGTGCCTAAAGGTAAAGTTTATTGGACCTTTCAAGTATTCTCAGGGAAGTAGATATCTAGAAATTCTGATCTGGTGCCGTTAGGGGGCTACGATTGCAAAAAGGGCACAGCAGGTGGGGGGGGGGCGGGGCAGGTTCTTCATCCACTTTTGGTTCTTAAAATGACAATAAAACTTTCTAGTTTCTGATCGGCTGACTTTTCGAATCAGTTTCTACGACCACCCTTTCTAAGGGTATTGGTTGAGGAAAAACGTATGCTAGGCACTTCTCTCTTTACTGAATCAATACTAGTGCGTTGCCTTTTAGATGATACGGTAAGATCATATTCGATTTCAAAAGCTCTGGTTCCAAACTGCTTCTGCAAATGAGAGAGATATACAACGCAAATGAAAAAAAATTGAAAATAGAAACCCGACAATTAGAAATAACTAAATATCTTGAGAACCAAATTTTTCCCAATTTTTGGGGGGAAATGAATGGAACCAACCAATCAAATGTTTTGAGTTTAAGGCGTTGGGCGAAAAATCTCAGTTTAATAAAAAGGTTTTTTTTCTTTAAATTACCTTTCGCTCTCTCCTTCTTCTTACCTTTATCTCTTTTACCTTGACCTCTCTCTTTCTGAAATGTTTCAGATCTATGTCATACATCTCCTGATAAATGATGAAACATAAGTCAAGATGGCTAGGCCACAGTTACGTTACTAATTAAGGACGACCGATTGTCAAAAGAATGTGTTTTTTTGGCCATTCATTTGTGGTCAAACGAAAAAAAGGTCGGCCCCAAATAGGCTGGGAAGGGTTCAAAAGAAAGGACTCACTGGGAACTGGAAATTCTTTTGTGGTTAGGGGGGGGGGGGGGAAGAGTAGCATATATCTCGAAAGAGGAGGAGCGTGCAAGTTGTTGACTGGTGATGGCTTTATGCTGCTATGAATTGTTAGTAGTAGGGCTGTTGTTAAAAATGTTAATTTTCACATAAAATCAAAATTTAGTAAAAAAAAACACATTTTATCTTGGTCATCATGCCCACTTCATGTATGGATAATTTTAATGTTTCAAAGCGTATCTCAACTGGTGCAACCCAAGCATTTTGTTGGAAAAATATCGCTAAAAACAAAATTTCAGGTTGTTTTGCAAATATGAGAAATAATCATTGGGAGGTTAGTCAAATAGAAGAAACTGTATATTTTTTGAGTTTCACTGAAATATATCAGGAATACAAATAAGTCTTTCAGAGGCTAATTTGGCCAAATCCAGTTTTTGCTTCTCTTTTTGATTTAGCGTAAAGCTCTTGATTACCTCACAGCTTTTTACATCCGCAAGTGTATTAAAGTAAGGATTATAAAATAGTTTTTCAAGAATAGTTATTCTTGCTGAGTTTCAACTCGCGTTTCTTTTTTTTTTAACCTCGACGCCCGCCACTCCCAAAAACGGCAGAATCACATATTTGATAGTTTTTCATTACAAATTTTATATCCAATTTTTTCTAGTCTTTTGCGATGCATATCGCTAAGGCTTCAACCAAACTATTTCAAACAATAAGATTCCACTTTCACTGTCTTTGGTAACCTAACAATTACAATTTTTGTCACATACATGGTGTGTACACGGCCAAGCAGTTATTGTCATTGTCTACGACATTCAAAACTCGTGATTTACTTACCCGCAATTCTGGAAGATCGCACACCACCTCCATAGGCAAGCGAAAGCAGCGGGCTTCATCGATGCTCAATACGTTAGGAACAATTTCTGGGGATAGGCTTTTATACTTGTGATAGACCCTAGAGAAAAATAATGTCAATAAATAAAAAAGACGCATGCTTTTAAATCTGAAGCGAGACTCAGATTTGAAAAGTATACAATGAAGCATTTAGAAATCATACAGAATCCTTAATGAGTGGATAGTTTTGTGAATGTAGCAAAAATAATATGAATGAAGATAGTTTGCTTGTCTAAGTATAAAAATAAATATTTTATCATTCTGATATAAGAAACGTGACAATTTTTAACTTTTATAACTCTACGAGCCTCAGCAACCATTAATAAAGGGATGCGAAAGTTTCAGGGAATACAAATAAGAAGGAAAAGTAAAAAAAAAGACCTTTAAAGCCCAAGAGTGGATCCCACTTAAATAATATTTATTTCTATAAACCGCATTTTCAACAAGAGATGCATTTTCCACAAGGCGTATTTTTCTCCGACAATTTCCCAACTCAGTGAGACTTGGGAAAGGCATAGAAAGAAGGGGGGATATGGGAGATTTCCACCCCTGATCTCCTTTTGCCACGAAGAATTTTTTGAATTAAGTCCTTAATAGAGTGGCGCAAAAGCCCTTATTGTAGAAATAACTGAACTGTGATTCAACACATTACATTCACTTGCACAGAAGGGGGCGGGGCAAGGGGTTGGGAACACACCCTATAAAAGATTTGTATGAAATTATCAAATAAATACGAACAATTTGACAGTTGGAACCCTGACACTTTCTTATTTACTTTCATTGTTCTTGGGGTTATAATCATGCAAATTACAAATGAGTGGATCAGGGGAGATTTCAATGGATTTATTTTGATTTTGGTGTGGTACACTTCCCTACATTAAAGCTCTTTTAATAAGTAAATGATGGGTTTTACAGTTCATTTTTCTGTTGACTAATACGCTTGTGAAGGAATAAAAGAATAGTCAAATTTTGAGAACTGGCCCTTTTTCACGGGATGACAAGGTTGCATAATATTTTATTTTTACCCAATTACCTGGTATTGTTTTCCCAGTTTGGCTGATATTTTAGCAATGTTCCAACCTTCCTAATTTTGGATATTCAGCACAACATGGAAATAAACTAATGATTTGTGAAGGAAAATTAGTGCTGTTAAAGGCTGCAAGATAATAGTAATAGCCAAAGAGCCGAAGACGAAAGAGATAAAGAGAGAGTACTATCCTATACTCCCGTGTTAAAAAGTGTACTTATTGGTTTGTTCTTGGGACGTGTTTTTACCCTACTTATTGTTGAAGTTAATTAATGATTGACAGTTAAATATTAAAAAATTAATCATTAATAATTTATATGCTCTTACTTAATATATTAAATAATTGAATTAAATCTTCATGATTTTCTTCAGAAATAGATCACAGAAACGGAACGTCTTTTCTGTAAGATTAAAATTGAAGCTATAGCTGAGATATACACAAAATACAAAATAGAATTACAAAATACAATTACAGAATTACAAATTACAAAATACAATTGCACAAAATAGTCAAGACCCAAAACCATCTATACTCATTTGAGAATTGTAATCACCATAGAAAGAGAGGGCTCACAGTCACATTTTTTTACATACTGAATCTGCTGCTGAAAAATAGTGGGATAAAAATGTTTTTTTATGCTCCCTTCCCCCTTAGTAAAAAGCATTCCGTCCACGCACCCACCCCACAAGAGTTGAGTATGTCTGACAAGGGCGGATCCAGGATTTTTAGGGGGAACGCAAAACAGGTTGATCCGATAAACTTGCGTTAAGAGCAAGTTTAATTAACGCAAACTTGCGTTAATTAAGTTAATAACACTAGTTTAGAATATGTTAGGGGCGCGCGCCCCCTCGCCCCTCCCCTGGATCCGCCACTGATGTCTGAGTATATACTGACGTGTAATATTTCATCTATTTTTCAAGTATTCATACGAAAAGTTCCCATAAAAATGTACCTTCTTAGATTTTTTTTTTTTATTTCATTTCAAGATTCATTTCCTTTTAACCAGGAATTTCATTACTGGTTTCCTAGAACATGTTTCTTCCTTCTACAGTAAACAATCCCTCTAAATCCAATTTATCACAACTATATTTTACCTTTGAATGTCAATGAAATAAATTTTGATGATTTCATTATCAATAAGAAGGGACATCAGTAATATTTCTGATAGGTACAGGAACTGCCAGGCATAATCATAAACTTTGATTCGTTAGGAGACTTCAAATATTTAAATTTTTAACATTAGACAGCTAAAAAGCATATATTTACATGTGTTGTTTTTAGCTTCAAGGGAAAGGGCATGGAAACCCCACCGCCTGGGTACAATTTAAGCGAGGGAACTGGACTGGGCCACTTACCTTTGAATGTCTTTCCTAGTGAAGAAAGTTGCGTCCTAAAAAGAAATTCAAAAATTAAACCTCAGGCTAAATTATGCTTTTAAAAAGATAAAATTAGCTGGAATAAATATAATTCGCCTAAATAAAGGTATAAAGGTAAAAGCTATACAAACAAAAAGCAACATGAATAATGAAATTTTAACACATCATAAATAACGAGGCTACAGCCTTATTAGATTTTGAAAAACTCATTTTAATGGTATTTTTATCTAAAAAATACCCCCCAGGGATTTAAAAGATATCTTTTTTTATCTTCGTTTTTTAAATGAAAAAAAACATTGACCCCTCAGATTTTCAGGCATTGGTGCCCCTGAATGATAATTCGAGAAAAACAAGGTCAAACCTAAAAGCTTTTGACATGGGTATAGGAAAGAGAAATCAACAAATATAGTATTACCAATTCATTCAATTTGGTTACTTTTTAGAATCGGTTAGATTCAGTACAATTGTTTTAAGTAAATGTGTATTTTTTTTCTGTTTTGTATCTTATTGATTTCCAGGGTTTTAGTCTTTGTCTATTTGGAGTATGATCCAAAACTCAACCATCATTAACGATCATTATTTATTTTTTTCATTATCACCAGTCTAGAATGGAAGATAACAGCAAATTTAGCATCTAAAATGCTTATAATACATAAAAGGGGTTAACATTGTAGTCTATTCTACACTTATATAATATGAATTGCTTAAATTAATTTGTTATCCGCGGTTCTACAACGAAAATAATGACAAATAATTAGTTATCATTATGATAGTTGAATAACACACTAATTGGTCTTTTGTGTTTTTTGGTTGTTCTGTATAGTTTGTTTATTTTTTTTCGGCGCTGAGGGTGTACAATAAATATTATTTTAAAAAAATCTTTGCTTTTCTTTCGCTATTATAGGGCTTATCCGACTGGTTATTGAAAAAATTAGGTACTTGTGTCTTATAGCCACCATACTCAAGTTCTGTCGAGAAGCGAAATTTGGTTAATCCTAATGAAATAAAACAAAATATATTGAAAATATAATACTTCATCAACAAAATTATGAAAACTACAACAAAGAATTATGGAAGTGGGGCCGCCCAGACCGCATTATATTCAATACGTAACCTAACCTAACCAAAATACCAACTAAATATTTAATTAAAATATAGCTATAATGTAGTTTCCCGCCGAGCTGAAGCTCATATTGTCTGGTATAAAGACCATGAAAGCCAGTTCTTGTCTAGTGTTTGCAATACAAGATCTTGAGTGTGGTGGCTATAAGACAAAAGTACCAAAATTGTTATTTTGTAAGCAGCAGCGTCTCACGTCTCGATAATAAACTTGTAAGATCCCCCCCCCTATATTCGTAAGAAAAAAAGACAAATAAAATGAGTAATATTTTTACACAGACACACACACACACACAAAAAAAAAACACCCGGGTGGTATCCAGAGAGGATCCAAGGTCTGACCTCTCCCCTCACGAAATATTTCTCCGGCTTGTAAATTGGGGCGAATATAGGTAAACGACTCATATTAGAGACCAGTAGACAAAGTCCACGGGAGGCAAGCCCTTATTTATTATTTTGGCAACCTCCCCCTCCCCCCTGAAGAACAAAATTTTATGCTAAGCTCCTCCGTCTCCCGAACAAAAATCCTGGATATGGCATTCCTTCCGTCATAAAACCTTCTTTTCACATCTTTACCATTTTCTAGAGACATTTTTACAAGCTTACCACCCCCTCCCCCCTCTGAAAAATTTGATGGTCATCTAAGGGTATATTAAAAATTACACAATTTTACACTCTATATTCTAGCATATATATTTTTATTATTCATAGGAACTATCTGCTCTTTTGTTAGACACGCACATAGGGACTTGTCTTGTAATGAGGCCGAAAATTTCCTCGGTGGGATTGTGTGTAAATCATTAAAAAAAATGGAAGATTTTCCCATGGTTTTTTGAAAAAGTTATTCCAAAAAATGTGTAAAACAGTAAAAGATTACTGTGTAAAAGAGTAATCACATAACAAAAAAAAGAAACCCTTTCGACACATTTTCCAAGTATAATAATCTTTACCCACGTGTAGTTAATCTTTGGCTCCGGGTCACAACTAGAGGGGTGGATTACCAGGTTTTAACCCCCCTCTCTAAATTTCTGTCGGACTCATACAAGAATAAAAAATACAGATAAAAATAATTGTTGCATTTTTTAATGCCCCCTCCCAAGAGAAAATTCTGAGTACGCCCCTGTATATGCTCCATACAAAAGTTTGTCGACTTAATTTATATTGTCATTACTCACCAGACTATTGGTTAGAACTAACTGCTAAAATAATATTAAGGATAGAGATACTCCACCCCTTGTCACTCACAAGTTGTGAGTAACCCTTTAATTTGAAAACGCATTTACAATATTAAATTGATCATCGTTGAACAGATTATGCAATATTTACATACCTCATAATCTTCAAGCTGTTGATCAGTAAAAGTTGTAACTTTGTTCCCCATGTTTCTTCTTCTATTCTCAGATTACGACTAAATCCAGGAGTGGTTTCCGAAAACTATTGGCAAAAAGGAAACGCATGCGTAGCATGTGAGATAAAAGGATTGTAATAAAACACAAATGATTTCTTGATTATCTCTTGCGGATGTTAATCTGGTTATTGAACCTCACTAGATTACCCGGCTGCTAACTTCAATTAAATGTTAGCTTTGTAGATAGCGTCAAAGAGGTGAAATAATTTTATTACACTTTCCAGTGTCAAACTAGATTTCTGAACAAGATTCAGAATTGCCTCTGGAAGAAGAAGTTTGTAAAACTGGATTTTCGAGGGATATATCCTCCCTACTGCCCAGCGTGCAGTTGCTAAAAAATCAAGGATGTATAAATATAATACATTATATGTATATATATAGATATATTATAGATATATAAATATAATATATATATAATATATATATATATATCTATATATATATATTATATATATATATATATATATATAATATATATATATATATATAATAATATATATATATATATATATATATATATATATATATATTATATATATATATATATTAATAGATATATATATTTTATATAGTATATATATATATATATATATATATATATATATATATATTATATATATAATATATATATAATATATATAATATATACATATTTTATATATATTGTAGTAACGGGAGCACGGCGGCTTTGCCGCTGGGCCCCGGCACGCGGCAGGCCTCTATATATGGATTCTCGTTATCGGCTGTCTTCTAAACACAGACAGTTTGAGGCTTTTCTTGATGCCATGACGTCCAAACGGACCTTAAATTAGAAGTAGTGCCTTTGTAAAATTACGTTTTTTTTTATTGGACCTTTAAATTTTGCCTCTGCTTGTCTTTTGTCATTATGAAAAATATATCGCCGAACTTTTGTTTCTTTTCAATTGTCCAGGTCACAGTCTATACAATTAGCAGTATGATCTTTCCCTATCTCACCCAGGGCTTCCACTCTCGAAAATTAAAATTCGGGGACAAGTCTTAAAAATTCGGGGATTTTTCGGGAAAAAACAAAATAGAATTTCGTTGCGAAAATTTGGGAGCCAAAATTGGTTTTAGCTTCGTTTTCAGGCTCAAGTAGGGCTTGTATCTGCGTAGTAAATCAAGCCTTTTACAAAATAGGTTTTAGAGCCAGAGCCCGGGATTGGAACCCATAGCTGAAAACTCTCATTGCTGATATTGCGGCCAAAACTTCAAATTGCTTTCAAAAAAAGAAAAGAAAAATAGTGAACACATGTGAACTGTAAACACCAGTAGCAATTTTTTATTAAGTCATTAATCTCAGAAATTCATTATAATATTTAAAAAAAAAAACAAATATTGTTTGCGGTTTCTAGTTAAGTAAATTAAATAGACAAATTCAACCTATAAGTACGGGGTAATATTAAAACTTAAAACAAACAAGAACTAAACTAAACAAGTAAATTTAAACTTAAAGTAAAAAAGGGAATTTTTACGACAGTTGAGACATTATTGGTTTTTCATGCTGCTTCTAAGGACTTAGGTGTCCCCCCCCCTCAGAAAAAAACCTCCCACGGAAAGTACCCCTGCGGAAAATACCCCCTGCGAAAATGCCCTCGGAAAATACCCACCCCCGTGCGGAAAATACCCCCTCCGAACATACATGTTTTTCATTGTTTGTTTCTACTATGCTTTTCTTTCTTTTGATTACCTCATAATTACTATATAGTCACCGATTAACTCCAACCCTCCCACCAAACCTGTGACCATCCATATTCCAAATATAATACTTATTGTAGTCTCATTTTTATATCAGCCCATCTAATGCCTGGACATGATAGCTGTAGGCTACAAATCCTATAATATTTACTAATTCTTTCACTTCGCACCAACATTATTTGGCATTATTAACCTACTGTTCGTGATAAATAAGTCCGAAAATATTTAAAGCTTGACAAGAAAACAATATGAGCCTAATACCCAAATTTTTACTTTAAGCTTTATCATAATTTTTTTATGCATAATATTTTTGGGGTTACTTCCGTTTGAATCCTCTATTCCCCGACCTTTTACATAGTCTGTAGCTAAATTTTGCCTCATTAGGAGGGGGAGGGAGTTGTGCACTTTTTTTATGGTAAGAAGATCGTATTTAGGGCGGAAGAAATAAATTATATCACATTTTCTTTAAAAAATATTTTATTTCAGAGTTCGCCTTCATACAGGGTTATTAATTGTTAAAGCATTAGAAGTTGTAAAGGTAGGCCTTAGATATTTAAACAATGTACTTGGCTATCTCGAATTTGAGCAGAATATATTTTCCGTAAAATTTCCTTTGCCTAACTAACAGGTTTGCAAGACCTTAAAAGGTTCCTAAAACTACAGTTTAAAATATTATGTCACTGAAAATATTACACGGGTGAAGGGACCAGAATAATAATTGCGAGGGGAGTGCTGGGTGAATACGTTTGAAGATAAAGGGTGGTATGACAAATACCATTCTCACATAAAAAGAAAAGAACTTAAAATTTACACACCGAATAAAACAAAAATTTAAATGGTAAGAATTCCTGGCAAAAAAGATCAATTTCTTCAATATATTATGCGGTCACCTATTAAGTATTAAACATTAATAGAGTATGTCCAAAACCGAAAACAGCAAAAGAAAACCAAATTTAAACTTATGATTCGGTTTTCAAAACAAGTCTCTTTCTTTAGAAGTTCAATTTCAAAATCCAGAATCTAACTGAGCGTTCCGTTAGTAGAAAGGCCTTATTGACTCCCACGCCCACACCAAATATGGGCATAGAGTCCCTAGGGGAAATGGATTTCTGAGAACTTGGTAATCGTCCAGGAAAATTGTTTCCGGGCGAAGTTTATTAATGTCTTTGGAGTTCGTCCAGGAGAATTGTTTCCGGAATTTTATTAATGTCTGACAGGTGATGTCAAGCTTGATTGATTTGTCACGAAATGGGAATTGTTTTCGGGCGAATGTTTTGATCCTAGAGATGAAGAGATTAACGCGGGAAAGGGTTTCCGAGTAATTTCAAATGTGACAGCGCAGGGATGCCAAAAACAAAAGGAACACGCAAAATTACGTTTAGGGGTTATTTGGGCGAAACCGTTTTAGACATTTTAGGGAATTATTTCGGCGAAACAGTTAGAGACATTTTAAAAGATGATTTTAGAAGATGTTTTAGAAGAGGATTTGAGGGTGAAACTCTGTGGTCGTTATAATACACAAGTTGTATTTGAACAGTGTTGTGAGGTCCTCTACCCCAGCCCCCAAGGGCTCTGATCCCCCTACCCCAAACCCCGAAGGAAGCCCCCGGACTCCCAAAGGATCACCCGGCCCCCAAGGGCCCCCCGGACCCCAAAGGGCTCCCAGGGCCTCCAAAGAGCCCCCCTTCCCATTTTTTAATACTTTTTTAAGGCTTTATTATATCTTTTAGAACAAGTTATTTTCTTAATGTCCACCCTAAACCCATTTTACAAGTTGAAGTACCCATCCTTCTCACCCACAACTTTACTTTAAGACTTTTTGGATGCTCCAAGATCAAGCAATACTTTTCAAAAGGCATTTCAGAGCAAGTTCTTTTCATAATGTCCTTCCTAAACCCATTTTACAAATTGAAGTATCCATCCTTTTCATCCACAACTTTACTTTACAGCTTTTTGAATGCTCCAACACCAAGCAATACTTTTCAAAAGGCATTTCACAACAAGTTCTTTTCATAATGTCCTTCCTAAACCCATTTTACAAGTTGAAGCATCCATCCTTTTCCATCCACAACTTTACTTTACAGCTTTTTTGAATGCCCCAACACCAAGCAATACTTTTCAAAAGGCATTTCAGAACAAGTTCTTTTCTTAATGTCCTTCCTAAACCCATTTTACAAGTTAAAGTACCCATCCTTTTCACCCACAACTTTACTATACTGCCCTTTTGAATGCTCCAGCACCAAGCAATAC
The DNA here is from genome assembly GCA_027921565.1 of Artemia sinica. Taxonomy (NCBI): domain Eukaryota; kingdom Metazoa; phylum Arthropoda; class Branchiopoda; order Anostraca; family Artemiidae; genus Artemia; species Artemia sinica. The sequence goes on from CM051268.1 coordinate 54,992,335, forward strand.
TTTTCAAGGCATTTCACAACAAGTTATTTTCTTATGTCCTTCCTAACACCATTTTACAAGTTGAAGCATCCATCTTTTTCATCCACAACTTTACTTTACAGCTTTTTGAATGCTCCAACACCAAGCAATACTTTTCAAAAGGCATTTCACAACAAGTTCTTTTCATAATGTCCTTCCTAAACCCATTTTACAAGTTGAAGCATCCATCCTTTTCATCCACAACTTTACTTTACAGCTTTTTGAATGCCCAACACCAAGCAATACTTTTCAAAAGGCATTTCAGAACAAGTTCTTTTCTTAATGTCCTTCCTAAACCCATTTACAAGTTGAAGCCCACCTTTCACCCAACTTTACTTACGCTTTTGATGCCCAACACCAAGCAATACTTTCAAAGGCATTTCAAAAAGTTCTTTTCTTATGTCCTTCTAACCCATTTTACAAGTTACCCATCCTTTCACCCACAACTTTACTATACTGCCTTTTTGAATGCTCCAACACCAAGCAATATTTTTCAAAGGGCATTTCACAACAAGTTCTTTTCTTAATGTCCTTCCTAAACCCATTTTACAAGTTGAAGTACCCATCCTTTTCACCCACAACTTTACTTTACAGCTTTTTTGAATGCTCCAACACCAAGCAATACTTTTCAAAAGGCATTTCAGAACAATTTCTTTTCTTAATGTCCTTCCTAAACCCATTTTACAAATTGAAGTACCCATCCTTTTCACCCACAACTTTACTATACTGCCTTTTTGAATGCTCCAACACCAAGCAATACTTTTCAAAGGGCATTTCACAACAAGTTCTTTTCTTAATGTCCTTCCTAAACCCATTTTACAAGTTGAAGTATCCATCCTTTCATCCACAACTTTACTTTACAGCTTTTTGAATGCTCCAACACCAAGCAATACTTTTCAAAGGCATTTCACAACAAGTTCTTTTCATAATGTCCTTCCTAAACCCATTTTACAAGTTGAAGCATCCATCCTTTTCATCCACAACTTTACTTTACAGCTTTTGAATGCCCCAACACCAAGCAATACTTTTCAAAAGGCATTTCACAACAAGTTATTTTCTTAATGTCCTTCCTAAACCCATTTTACAAATTGAAGTACCCATCCTTTTCACCCACAACTTTACTATACTGCCTTTTTGAATGCTCCAACATCAAGCAATACTTTTCAAAGGGCATTTCACAACAAGTTCTTTTCTTAGTGTCCTTCCTAAACCCATTTTACAAGTTGAAGCATCCATCCTTTTCATCCACAACTTTACTTTACAGCTTTTTGAATGCTCCAACACCAAGCAATACTTTTCAAAAGGCATTTCACAACAAGTTCTTTTCATAATGTCCTTCCTAAACCCATTTTACAAGTTGAAGCATCCATCCTTTTCATCCACAACTTTACTTTACAGCTTTTGAATGCCCCAACACCCAGCAATACTTTTCAAAGGGCATTTCAGAACAAGTTATTTTCTTAATGTCCTTCCTAAACCCATTTCACAAATTGAAGTACCCATCCTTTTCACCCACAACTTTACTATACTGCCCTTTTGAATGCTCCAACACCAAGCAATACTTTTCAAAAGGCATTTCACAACAAGTTCTTTTCTTAATGTCCTTCCTAAACCCATTTTACAAGTTGAAGTACCCATCCATTTCATCCACAACTTTACTTTACAGCTTTTTGAACGCTCCAACACCAAGCAATACTTTTCGAAAGGCATTTCAGAACAATTTCTTTTCTTAATGTCCTTCCTAAACCCATTTTACAAGTTGAAGTGCCCATCCTTTTCACACCACAACTTTACTATACTGCCTTTTTGAATGCTCCAACACCAAGCAATACTTTTCAAAGGGCATTTCACAACAAGTTCTTTTCTTAATGTCCTTCCTAAACCCATTTTACAGTATTTTTTAAACTTTTTTACATATCTTAAAATTACATGAAATATGCTTACGGCTCTACCAATCGTACTCTGTGCTTGTTTATAGACACGACGGCGGCTTTCCCACTGGTACCCTATGGCAGGTTATCGACACTACCTAGTTTATTGCATGCATTAAATCAGTATTTTTTACGCAGTGGAAGGATAAACACACAATTCATATCTGTAAAAAAGTGAAGATGAATTATTCGACGGAAGTATGTGCACATGATAAAATCATCTTCGTGTTGAATGCTGACAAGGAGAAATACCTGAACTATGAAACGAGTGCAAGTGGTAACACTATTGGAAATGTATGCATGCGTTGTCATGACAGCGAGAAGTTAGATTTCTTTAGAGTACCCAAGAATTTCAATCGTGTAAACGGTGGATATGCGAGAGTAACACTACCAGAGAAATTAGTACTCAAAGAGAATGCAAACTTAAAAATAATAGTTGATGAAGAGGGACAACTTCTAGCTAATGGTTCTGGTAGCATGTTAGCCGTTGATAGATCTTATCGCTATCTTTCCGGTGTTAGCATTCGAATGAAAGCAAAAGGAAAAGAAGACATGCATACAGCTGCACCAACATCATAAATCATATCTTGTCAATGTGCCAAAACTGCTATCTATGTAAAAACAATGTGACAATAGACAGTGAAATCGCAGGCAGAATAAAAAGGACATTAGCAGACAATATCATCAATAAATATATAGATGAATTGACGGAAAGTGAAGCGCAAGTGTACTAATAATGTATAATAATGTATTTAACATATTTTTATATTAATATTCTACATGCCGTTATTTCATTAAAAATATCTTATGCATTATTTTGTTAAATGTTCATTATTTTTAGGGTATGCTAGAACGTCAAACGTTCAGAATATCTATTAAAAAGGTCAGAGATGTAAGAAAAAGAATTTTAGAGATAACGATACTACTAGCAGGCTCAATTTTTCATAGAAGATAGAAAAGTTCAAGTTCTCTTCTGAATTTTACCAAAGAACACAATTCAATTCTAATTTCACCAGAGAAAATAAAAAGCTTCCACTTCAGTCTTAAGTTCACCAAGACATAAAAAATTTAAAGTTCACTTCTAAATTTTTCCGTAGAAGATAGGAAAAGTTATACTATGATTGTGACTATTTTCCATGAAGATAAAAAGTTTCACTTTAATTCTAAATTTTCTTAAATTCAATTCCGACCTTTCTCAAAGAGTCAAATTTAAAGTTCTGTTCCAAATATTTTCCCGGAAGAAGAAAAGGCCCAAGACCTAAAAAATTTGAAGTTCACTTCTAAATTTTTCCGTAGAAGATAGGAAAAGTTATACTATGATTGTGATTATTTTCTATGAAGATAAAAAGTTTCACTTTAATTCTAAATTTTCTTAAATTCAGTTCCGACCTTTCTCAAAGAGATGAAAAAATTTAAAGTTCTGTTCCAAATATTTCCCCGGAAGAAGAAAAGTTCAACTTCGATTCTGAATTTTCTCAATGAAAATGAAATAAGTTATTGATCAATTCTATTTCCCCAAAATAATATAAAATTTTCCACTTCAATTCAGATTTTTCTCAAAGAGATGAAAAATTTAAAATACTGTTCCAAATTTTTCATAGAAGATAGAAAAGTTCAAGTTCTCTTCTGAATTTTACCAACGAACATAATTCAATTCTAATTTCTCAAGAGAAAATAAAAAGCTTCCACTTCACTTTTAAGTTCACCAAGACATAAAAATTTAAAGTTCACTTCTAAATTTTTCTTAGAAGATAGGAAAAGTTATACTATGATTGTGATTATTTTCCATGAAGATAAAAAGTTTCACTTTAATTCTAAATTTTCTTAAATTCAGTTCCGACTTTTCTCAAAGAGATGAAAAAATTTAAAGTTCTGTTCCAAATATTTTCCCGGAAGAAGAAAAGTTCAACTTCGATTCTGAATTTTCTCAATAAAAATGAAATAAGTTATTGATCAATTCTATTTTCCCAAAATAATATAAAAGTTTCCACTTCAGTTCAGATTTTTCTCAAAGAGATGAAAAAATTTAAAATACTGTTCCAAATTTTTCTTAGAAGATAGAAAAGTTCAAGTTCTCTTCTGAATTTTAGCAAAGAACGTAATTCAACTCTAATTTCTCCAGAAAAAATAAAAAGCTTCCACTTCAGTTTTAAGTTCACCAATACATAAAAAATTTAAGGTTCAGTTCTAAATTTTTCCATAGAAGATAAGAAAAGTTATACTATGATTGTAATTATTTTCTATGAAGATAAAAAGTTTCGCTTTAATTCTAAATTTTCTTAAATTCAGTTCCGACTTTTCTCAAAGAGATGAAAAAATTTAAAGTTCTGTTCCAAATATTTTCCCGAAAGAAGAAAAGTTCATCTTCGATTCTGAATTTTCTCAATGAAAACGAAATAAGTTATTGATCAATTCTATTTCCCCAAAATAATATAAAAAGTTTCCATTTCAGTTCAGATTTTTCTCAAAGAGATGAAAAAATTTAAAATACTGTTCCAAATTTTTCATAGAAGATAGAAAAGTTCAAGTTCTCTTCTGAATTTTACCAAAGAACACAATTCAATTGTAATTTCTCCAGAGAAAATAAAAAGCTTCAACTTCAGTTTTAAGTTCACCAAGACAAAAAAAATTTAAGGTTCAGTTCTAAATTTTTCCATAGAAGATAAGAAAAGTTATACTATGATTGTGATTATTTTCCATGAAGATAAAAAGTTTCACTTTAATTCTAAATTTTCTTTAATTCAGTTCCGACCTTTCTCAAAGAGATGAAAAAATTTAAAGTTCTGTTCCAAATATTTTCCCGGAAGAAGAAAAGTCCAACTTCGATTCTGAATTTTCTCAATGAAAATGAAATAAGTTATTGATCAATTCTATTTTCCCAAAATAATATAAAATTTTCCACTTCAATTCAGATATTTCTCAAAGAGATGAAAAATTTAAAATACTGTTCCAAATTTTTCATAGAAGATAGAAAAGTTCAAGTTCTCTTCTGAATTTTACCAACGAACATAATTCAATTTTAATTTCTCAAGAGAAAATAAAAAGCTTCCACTTCAGTTTTAAGTTCACCAAGACATGAAAAATTTAAAGTTCACTTCTAAATTTTTCCGTAGAAGATAGGAAAAGTTATACTATGATTGTGATTATTTTCCATGAAGATAAAAAGTTTCACTTTAATTCTAAATTTTCTTAAATTCAGTTCAGATTTTTCTCAAAGAGATGAAAAAATTTAAAATATTGTTCCAAATTTTTCATAGAAGATCGAAAAGTTCAAGTTCTGTTCTGAATTTTACCAAAGAACACAATTCAATTCTAATTTCTCCAGAAAAAAAATAAAAAGCCTCCAAAGATTATTTTCCATGAAGATAAAAATTTTCACTTTAATTCTAAATTTTCTTAAATTCAGTTCCGACTTTTCTCAAAGAGAGAAAAAATTTTAAGTTCTGTTCCAAATATTTTCCCGGAAGAAGAAAAGTTCAACTTCGATTCTGAATTTTTTCAATGAAAATGAAATAAGTTATTGATCAATTCTATTTCCCCAAAATAATATAAAAAGTTTCCACTTCAGTTCAGATTTTTCTCAAAGAGATGAAAAAATTTAAAATACTGTTCCAAATTTTTCTTAGAAGATAGAAAAGTTCAAGTTCTCTTCAGAATTTTAGCAAAGAACATAATTCAATTCTAATTTCTCCAGAGAAAATGAAAAGCTTCCACTTCAGTTTTAAGTTCACCAGGACATAAAAAATTTAAACTTCACTTCCAAATTTTTCATAGAAGATAGAAAAGTTCAAGTTCTCTTCTGAATTTTACCAAAGAACACAATTCAATTCTAATTTCTCCAGAGAAAATAAAAAGCTTCCACAGATTATTTTCCATGAAGATAAAAAGTTTCACTTTAATTCTAAATTTTCTTAAATTCAGTTCCGACTTTTCTCAAAGAGATGAAAAAATTTAAAGTTCTGTTCCAAATATTTTCCCGGAAGAAGAAAAGTTCAACTTCGATTCTGAATTTTCTCAATGAAAATGAAATAAGTTATTGATCAATTCTATTTCCCCAAAATAATATAAAAAGTTTCCACTTCAGTTCAGATTTTTCTCAAAGAGATGAAAAAATTTAAAATACTGTTCCAAATTTTTCTTAGAAGATAGAAAAGTTCAAGTTCTCTTCTGAATTTTAGCAAAGAACATAATTCAATTCTAATTTCTCCAGAGAAAATAAAAAGCTTCCACTTCAGTTTTAAGTTCACCAAGACATAAAAAATTTTTAGTTCAGTTCTAAATTTTTCCATAGAAGATAGGAAAAGTTATACTATGATTGTGATTATTTTCTATGAAGATAAAAAGTTTCACTTTAATTCTAAATTTTCTTAAATTCAGTTCCGACTTTTCTCAAAGAGATGAAAAAATTTTAAGTTCTGTTCCAAATATTTTCCCGGAAGAAGAAAAGTCCCAAGACATAAAAAATTTAAAGTTCACTTCTAAATTTTTCCGTAGAAGATTGGAAAAGTTATACTATGATTGTGATTATTTTCCATGAAGATAAAAAGTTTCACTTTAATTCTAAATTTTCTTAAATTCAGTTCCGACTTTTCTCAAAGAGATGAAAAAATTTAAAGTTCTGTTCCAAATTTTTCATAGAAGATAGGAAAAGTTATACTTTGATTGTGAATATTCTTCACGAAGATATGGAGCTCCACTTTAATTCTGAGTTTTCTCGAAGAAGTGCAAAATGTAAAGTTCTCTTCTGAATTTTCATAGAGAAGAGCTCAATTCTGAAATTTACCAATGAAAATGAAAATGCTTCCATTTCAATTCCTAATTTCTCAAAGACATAAAAAATTTAAAGTTCAATTCTAAATTTTTCCATAGAAGATAGGAATGGCTATACTATGATTATGATTATTTTCCATGAAGATAAAAAGTTTCACTTTATTTCTAATTTTTCTTAAATTCAGTTCATTCACAATAGGTTAGGTTAGGTATAAATAAATATTAATAAATAATTAGAAACATTTCTCCATGTTTAAGTTAGGTTAGGTTAACTTATCATGAGAGCTCATGATAACTTAACCTAACCTAACTTAACCTAACCTAACTTAATCTAGTCTAACCTAATCTAATTTAATCTTTTTATCATGTTTAAGTTAGGTTAGGTTAGCTTATCATGAGCGCTCATGATAAGTTAACCTAACCTAACCTAACTTAAACATGGAGAAATGTTTCTAATTATTTATTAATATTTATTTATACCTAACCTAACCTAGCCTATTGTTTTTGATGGTATATTGTTTTTGAACTTTTCCTATCTTCTACGGAAAAATTTAGAAGTGAAATTTAAATTTTTCATGTCTTGGGACTTTTCTTCTTCCGGGAAAATATTTGGAACAGAACTTAAAATTTTTTCATCTCTTTGAGAAAAGTCGAAACTGAATTTAAGAAAATTTAGAATTAAAGTGAAACTTTTTATCTTCATAGAAAATAATCACAATCATAGTATAACTTTTCCTATCTTCTATGGAAAAATTTAGAACTGAACTTTAAATTTTTTATGTCTTGGTGAACTTAAAACTGAAGTGGAAGCTTTTTATTTTCTCTGGAGAAATTAGAATTGAATTGTGTTCTTTCGTAAAATTTAGAAGAGAACTTGAACTTTTCTATCTTCTATGAAAAATTTGGAACAGTATTTTAAATTTTTCATCTCTTTGAGAAAAATCTGAATTGAAGTGGAAAATTTTATATTATTTTGGGAAAATAGAATTGATCAACAACTTATTTCATTTTCATTGAGAAAATTCAGAATCGAAGTTGAACTTTTCTTCTTCCGGGAAAATATTTGGAACAGAACTTTAAATTTTTTCATCTCTTTGAGAAAAGTCGGAACTGAATTTAAGAAAATTTAGAATTAAAGTGAAACTTTTTATCTTCATGGAAAATAATCTGTGGAAGCTTTTTATTTTCTCTGGAGAAATTAGAATTGAATTGTGTTCTTTCGTAAAATTTAGAAGAGAACTTGAACTTTTCTATCTTCTATGAAAAATTTGGAAGTGAACTTTTAATTTTTTATGTCTTGGTGAACTTAAAACTGAAGTGGAAGCTTTTTATTTTCTCTGGAGAAATTAGAATTGAATTATGTTCTTTGCTAAAATTCTGAAGAGAACTTGAACTTTTCTATCTTCTAAGAAAAATTTGGAACAGTATTTTATATTTTTTCATCTCTTTGAGAAAAATCTGAACTGAAGTGGAAACTTTTTATATTATTTTGATGAAATAGAATTGACCAATAACTTATTTCATTTTCATTGAGAAAATCAGAATCGAAGTTGAACTTTTCTTCTTCCGGGAAAATATTTGGAACAGAACTTTAAATTTTTTCATCTCTTTGATACAAGTCGGAACTGAATTTAAGAAAATTTAGAATTAAAGTGAAACTTTTTATCTTCATGGAAAATAATCTGTGGAAGCTTTTTATTTTCTCTGGAGAAATTAGAATTGAATTGTGTTCTTTGGTAAAATTCAGAAGAGAACTTGAACTTTTCTATCTTCTATGAAAAATTTGGAACAATATTTTAAATTTTTTCATCTCTTTGAGAAAAATCTGAACTGAATTTAAGAAAATTTAGAATTAAAGTGAAACTTTTTATCTTCATCGAAAATAATCACAATCATAGTATAACTTTTCCTATCTTCTACGGAAAAATTTAGAAGTGAACTTTAAATTTTTCATGTCTTGGTGAACTTAAAACTGAAGTGGAAGCTTTTTATTTTCTCTTGAGAAATTAGAATTGAATTATGTTCGTTGGTAAAATTCAGAAGAGAACTTGAACTTTTCTATCTTCTATGAAAAATTTGGAACAGTATTTTAAATTTTTTCATCTCTTTGAGAAAAATCTGAATTGAAGTGGAAAATTTTATGTTATTTTGGGAAAATAGAATCGATCAATAACTTATTTCATTTTCATTGAGAATATTCAGAATCGAAGTTGGACTTTTCTTCTTCCGGGAAAATATTTGGAACAGAACTTTAAATTTTTTCATCTCTTTGAGAAAGGTCGGAACTGAATTAAAGCAAATTTAGAATTAAAGTGAAACTTTTTATCTTCATAGAAAATAATCACAATCATAGTATAACTTTTCTTATCTTCTATGGAAAAATTTAGAACTGAACTTTAAATTTTTTATGTCTTGGTGAACTTAAAACTGAAGTGGAAGCTTTTTATTTTCTCTGGAGAAATTAGAATTGAATTGTGTTCTTTGGTAAAATTCAGAAGAGAACTTGAACTTTTCTATCTTCTATGAAAAATTTGGAACAGTATTTTAAATTTTTTCATCTCTTTGAGAAAAATCTGAACTGAAGTGGAAACTTTTTATATTATTTTGGGGAAATAGAATTGATCATTAACTTATTTCATTGAGAAAATTCAGAATCGAAGTTGAACTTTTCTTCTTCCGGGAAAATATTTGGAACAGAACTTTAAATTTTTTCATCTCTTTGAGAAAAGTCGGAACTGAATTTAAGAAAATTTAGAATTAAAGTGAAACTTTTTATCTTCATTGAAAACAATCACAATCATAGTATAACTTTTCCTATCTTCTACGGAAAAATTTAGAAATGAACTTTAAATTTTTTATGTCTTGGTGAACTTAAAAGTGAAGTGGAAGCTTTTTATTTTCTCTTGAGAAATTAGAATTGAATTATGTTCGTTGGTAAAATTCAGAAGAGAACTTGAACTTTTCTATCTTCTATGAAAAATTTGGAACAGTTTTTTAAATTTTTCATCTCTTTGAGAAAAATCTGAATTGAAGTGGAAAATTTTATATTATTTTGGGAAAAAAGAATTGATCAATAACTTATTTCATTTTCATTGAGAAAATTCAGAATCGAAGTTGAACTTTTCTTCTTTCGGGAAAATATTTGGAACAGAACTTTAAATTTTTTCATCTGTTTGAGAAAGTCGGAACTGAATTTAAGAAAATTTAGAATTAAAGTGAAACTTTTTATCTTCATGGAAAATAATCACAATCATAGTATAACTTTTCCTATATTCTACGGAAAAATTTAGAAGTGAACTTTAAATTTTTTTATGTCTTGGGCCTTTTACTTCTCGGGAAAATGATTTGGAACAGAACTTTAAATTTGACTCTTTGAGAAAGTCGAATTGACATATGAAAATCTCTTTGAGAAAAATCTGAATTGAAGTGGAAAATTTTATATTATTTTGGGAAAATAGAATTGATCAATAACTTATTTCATTTTCATTGAGAAAATTCAGAATCGAAGTTGAACTTTTCTTCTTCCGGGGAAATATTTGGAACAGAACTTTAAATTTTTTCATCTCTTTGAAAAAGGTCGCAACTGAATTTAAGAAAATTTAGAATTAAAGTGAAACTTTTTATCTTCATGGAAAATAATCACAATCATAGTATAACTTTTAGTATCTTCTACGGAAAAATTTAGAAATGACATTTAAATTTTTATGTCTTGGTGAACTTAAGACTGAAGTGGAAGCTTTTTATTTTCTCTGGAGAAATTAGAATTGAATTGTGTTCTTTGGTAAAATTCAGAAGAGAACTTGAATATTCACGATCAAAGTATAACTTTTCCAATCTTCTATGAAAAATTTGGAACAGAACTTTAAATTTTTTTCATCTCTATGTGAAAAGTCGGAACTGAATTTAAGAAAATTTAGAATTAAAGTGAAACTTTTTATGTTCATAGAAAATAATCACAATCATGGTGTAACTTTTCCTATCTTCTACGGAAAAATTTAGAACAGAACTTTAAATTTTTTATGTCTTGGTGAACTTAAAACTGAAGTGGAAGCTTTTTATTTTCTCTGGAGAAATTAGAATTGAATTGTGTTCGTTGGTAAAATTCAGAATAGAACTTGAACTTTTCTATCTTCTATGAAAAATTTGAAAGTATTTTAAATTTTTCATCTCTTTGAGAAAAATCTGAACTGAAGTGGAAAATTTTTATATTATTTTGGGAAAATAGAATTGATCGATAACTTATTTCATTTTCATTAAGAAATTCAGAATCGAAGTTGAACTTTTCTTCTTCCGGGAAAATATTTGGAACAGAACATTAAATTTTTTCATCTCTTTGAGAAATGTCGGAACTGAATTTAAGAAAATTTAGAATTAAAGTGAAACTTTTTATCTTCATTGAAAATAGTCACAATCATAGTATAACTTTTCCTATCTTCTATGGAAAAATTTAGAACTGAACTTAAATTTTTTATGTCTTGGTGAACTTAAAACTGATGTGGAAGCTTTTTATTTTCTCTGGAGAAATCAGAATTGAATTATGTTCTTTGGTAAAATTCAGAGGAGAACTTGAACTTTTCTATCTTCTATGAAAAATTTGGAACAGTATTTTAAATTTTTTCATCTGTTTGAGAAAAATCTGAACTGAAGTGGAAACTTTTTATATTATTTGGAAAAATAGAATTGATCAATAACTTATTTCATTTTCATTAAGAAAATTCAGAACTTGAACTTTTCTATCTTCTAAGAAAAATGTGGAACAGAACTTTAAATTTTTTCATCTCTATGTGAAAAGTCGGAACTGAATTTAAGAAAATTTAGAATTAAAGTGAAACTTTTTATCTTCATGGAAAATAATCATAGTCATAGTATAACTTTTCCTATCTTCTATGTAAAAATTTAGAACTGAACTTTAAATTTTTATGTCTTGGTGAACTTAAAACTGAAGTGGAAGCTTTTTATTTTCTCTGGAGAAATTAGAATTGAATTATGTTCTTTGGTAAAATTCAGATTAGAACTTGAACTTTTCTATCTTCTAAGAAAAATTTGGAACAATATTTTAAATTTTTTCATCTCTTTGAGAAAATCTGAATTGAAGTGGAAAATTTTATAATATTTTTAGAAAATAGAATTGATCAATAACTTATTTCATTTTCACTGAGAAATTCAGAATCGAAGTTGAACTTTTCTTCTTCCGGGGAAATATTTGGAACAGAACTAAATTTTTTCTCAAGTTGGAAAATGGGTTTAGGAGGGACATTAAGAAAGTAACTTGCTCTGAAATGGTCTTTGAAAAGTATTTCTTGGTGTTGAGGTATCCAAAAAGCTGTAAAGTATAGTTGTGGTTGAAAAAGATAAGTACTTCAAGTTGGAAAATGGGTTTAGGAGGGATATTAAGAAAGTAACTTGCTCTGAAATGGTCTTTGAAAAGTATTTCTTGGTGTTGAGGTATCCAAAAAGCTGTAAAGTATAGTTTTGGGTGAAAAAGATAAGTACTTCAAGTTGGAAAATGGGTTTAGGAGGGACATTAAGAAAGTAACTTGCTCTGAAATGGTCATTGAAAAGTATTTCTTGGTGTTGAGGTATCCAAAAAGCTGTAAAATATAGTTGTGGGTGAAAAAGATAAGTACTTCAAGTTGGAAAATAGGTTTAGAAGGGACATTAAGAAATAACTTGCTCTGAAATGGTCTTTGAAGAGTATTTCTTGGTGTTGAGGTATCCAAAAAGCTGTAAAGTATAGTTGTGGGGGAAAAAGATAAGTACTTCAAGTTGGAAAATGGGTTTAGGAGGGACATTAAGAAAGTAACTTGCTCTGAAATGATCTTTGAAAAGTATTTCTTGGTGTTGAGGTATCCAAAAAGCTGCAAAGTATAGTTGTGGGTGAAAAAGATAAGTACTTCAAGTTGAAAAAAGGGTTTAGGAGGGACATTAAGAAAGTAACTTGCTCTTAAATGGTCTTTGAAAAGTATTTCTTGGTGTTGAGGTAACCAAAAAGCTGTAAAGTATAGTTGTGGGTGAAAAAGATAAGTACTTCAAGTTGGAAAATGGGTTTAGGAGCGATATTAAGGAAGTAACTTGCTCTGAAATAGTCTTTGAAAAGTATTTCTTGGTGTTGAGGTATCCAAAAAGCTGTAAAGTATAGTTGTGGGTGAAAAA
>CM051268.1:55005306-55092806 GCA_027921565.1 Artemia sinica
GGAAATGGCACCAAAAAGTGCCATTTTTGGTATCATATGCCTCTTTACTGCAGCTTATGGGGTAGTAACTGCAAACAAATATATAAACTTAAGTATGTTACTTGTCTTTTATACAGAATTCAGTTTGCTAATTAAAGTATATTCTCCATTTTTTTTTCTTTTCTTTACTCATATATAAATATTAGAATAATATTACAACAATACGACTAAGGAATTTTTTTTAGTAAAAAGAAATAAAAGAATTCTGTTAAAAGCACTGGAGAGCTTCAATATGTTTCTAAATATTGCAGGTGTTTTCCGGGCGTCATTTTTCATAAGTTTGATATATAATCAGTTGCTTCTTAAATTCGAACAGATATGAACAAAACGAATTTACAATTTGGGTACTATTATGATATACCCCCGACCTAATAGTCTTCATCTAAGTAGAGCCTGTTTTCTCTGAAGCTCAATCCTAATGAAATATACCTAAGTATGATAAAGATGAAATTCTTTAAAAACATTTTGGGTTATATATTTGTTCATTAGGATGGGGGGTGGAGATAAAGTATAGCAGGGGTTACGTACAATATTCTGCATATTGTGTAGTAACAATTGTTTTCTAACTTCACACTGTCCAAATACTTTACCCCCCGCCCCAATGTGTAAATATGTATAGCCCTAATTATATATTTTCCATCTATTCTGCCCCTTCTTTTTGTCTTGTCTCACGCTAAGCTGAAAGAAACTAACTAAAAAAAAGCTGGTTTTACAATGCGTCAATGAATGAACAATTTGAGTGGTCGGGGATACATCATACAAGTACCCTAATCTGATTGACCGCCATATGACAAAAAAAGAAAAATTTCATTCCAACGCCTCTTTCAATTTCAGGAGAAATTAGGCATTGGATAACATACACATGACAAATAAAGTACGCAACATTCTCTTTGTTTTCCATTGCAGATACAACCTAGTAGCATCTATTTTCATCATACCTCAACCAACAAAGAGTACTCACCATACACTCCAGGCAATTTTCATCCCAGCTACGTCTACGAAAATTACAGTTACCTTTTGATCGTTGTTTGCTCGACCATGAACCATATTACGTATCAGGTAACATTATATTTGAATCTCAGTATCCAGTGCATTATCGAACTATATAATCACATAAATTCTGAGAACCCCATCGATCAGTACAAGATATAAGTACATAAATATCGCCTTTGATAATCATTATGGACCCATATACCACATGACCGTATAGTTATGATATTTGATGACCCCAAAAACTATTTATGTGTCACAGACTCACTGGTCGAATCCCTTTCGACCATCTCTCGGAAACCATCCTATCCCCTCTGTGTGGAAAGTTCATATCTCTGTTATCCTATAAATGTTACGAGATAGTTTCTGAAAAATGGACCTGGAAACCAAAATTAACCCCAGTGACCAACCCCTCAGTGACAATATGCCCCTCCCACAAGTTAAAGACAATATGTTGAAGGAGTCACTATAGTTTGGTGTCGACCTGTTCCAAATCCAAACTTCAATTCCCCCGTGATTAACCTAGGAATCACCGCAAAGGCTAATTGACGCAAGCCATGGGCTAACAATTTTATAAGAGACACAAATGAACAATTTTATACGAGAATACATTCTCTATGTAACTCAAAATACCCCAAAAATGATAAGCTGAGAAGAAAATAAACGCACTCCCAGTGTTCGACCCCTTAATGATAAGGCACCCTATGAACTATCGAAAAGCATGTGAGAATGAACTCTGATAGCATATTCCCACACCTGTAGTTGGAAGTATTATTTCCCAATTGACAATAAGAGAAAGCTCGTCGTTTGAACACAATCATGCTCGAACTGTTCCTTGAAGAAACTATATTGCAAGTGCTTTAAAATTTTTTGCCAAGACAAAAGGAGTGAAGGACAATAATTTACAACAGAACGATTGAGTACGCTAAAGACTCGAATGGTGATGAAATAGATGTGAATTTACATATGTTACTTCTTAATAACTTTGATAACTCAAAAAGTCCAATATTCTATCATTAATATTACCTAGCAAACATCCCCAGTGAAAGTGTTTTAATGTTATCAGTGAACATGGTAAACCCAATGTTGTGTGTTTTAAATCGTTCTTGTATGTAGTGTTAGATGTCTAGATAGAGTTATATGTAGCGTTGTTGAGCTATTCATTTAATGTAGGGTAGATAGAAAGTAGTGTGCCATATAGACAGCAAAATAAAAAAAAGCCGTGTAAAAAGTGAATTAAAAAAAAAATTATGTGAAGGTAGAATAGCCCCAACCTTGTTGGAAATGTAAAAGTAATAAGTGTTAGATGAAGAAGAAAAATCTTTAGTATAGTAGCTAGACTAGAACCATGAATAATCTTAGTCCGGTAGATGAATTTTAGATAGGGACGTAGAAAAAATAAGAAGAGTAATAGAGAAAATGTTTAGCACTCCTGAGTAAGCCAAAATATAAACATGAAATAATACAATGTCAATCAAAATTATGTAGAATAAATAGTTAATAAATTGCGAACATTTCAAAAGCCCAAAGGCAAGCAAATCCTAATGACGGGACGTCATTAATTAATGGGAAGGGTAATATGTACCGTGAGTAAAATGCGATATATATAAAATAAAAAATAAAGTTCCTTCTTTCTAAAGATAATTCCGACTTCCTCTAATTAAGTTTAAATCTAGTGTCAAAAAGAAAGAAAAGTTCTTAATCAGCAAAAAAAATTGCAGTTAGCCTCAGACAAAGAACGGCGCTATCCAAGCTTTGGATTTCGCTAAGATAGTGGGCAATAAAAAAGATGCTACGCACAATATTTCTAAGGAAGTTTAAATTATAAGAGCCGTGTGAACGTTTGAATCATCAGAAATAATTAAGACAGATTATTGGACGGAGGGTTTGGCCCACCTCAGGACTTAGGCCAATCGTGGGGTAGCTCCCACGGCACATGATCAGGACTTAGAATATATAGTGAAGAAAAGTGTTTTTCGCGCTCATTATTATTATCGATAGAATTATTTCGGCGTTCAAGTTTTGCAATTCTTTCATTGTTGCATCTCAGTCACCGTTGTTGTCATTTGAAGTGACCCTCTGCTGTTCACCTAAATATGTAAGTCCCAATAAATCTGTTGCTTTTTACCTGTGTTTATTTCATTTTATGTGTCTGTATCTAGTCTAATAACAGGTAATTAGTTCGCATATCTCCAAGGTACGTTCCCAGGGAATCTGATCTCCAGATAGCTCGAGGAAAAGAGGTCACATTTATATGGCTACACACTTTATTTTCTCTCAATAATTGAGGGTGGCGCAGGCCTTGATAGCACAATCTTTAGCGCTATAAGCGACGCTATCGGAGAACTTATAAGGTGTAATATCACAGCTTTAAAGTACGATATTAGATTTGACGCGGTCAATATTTATGACCACAATTGCCTCAGTCATTTCTTTTATAGCTAAAAATTTCTTTTATAGCCACAAAATTTCTTTTATCGCTACACTAGTCATTCTATTCAAAATAGTCTAAGAATCATATAATAAGGCATTTGGGGTTGAAATAAACCCCAGGGATTAGGGGCAAGGGTTGTAAGTTATCCCCAGAGGGTATTTAAGGTTTTTATGGAAGAAATGGTTGCTTAACTTTACAAGACGCTCAGTCTTTTTCCCTGAAAAAGAATATGTCAACATAAAATGAACAGAAATTAATTAAAAAACTTTTCCACAAGATAAGTTTTTCAAAAAGAGTAAAGAACTCCATAAAACCAAAAATGAAAAAAAAATAGAACCAAATAATGTAACAAGCATACAAATAGGGTTCTATAACCCTATGCTTTCTAAAAGCCAGAATGTAATTTGTACTTTACTGAAAAAATTCTTATAAAAGTTTTCATTTTTGTAACTAAGAAATCAAAAATTAATTAAGATTTTAAGGAATGAATATCAGCATATGTATATTAAACTGACAATGCACATTTTTTCAGTGAATTCATTTGATTTTTTTCAGGAAAGTACAAATTATATTCTGACTTATGGAAAGCTTAGGGTTTTAGAACCCTACTCATATTGATTTCTGTTTGTTTTGAGTTTGACTCTGTTCTATATTTTAATTTCTGTTTGTTCTGGGTTTCATTTATTTATTGATACTGATTTCTGGTAGGCTAATTGTATGCTTGTTAGAATATTCGATTCTATTTTTGTTCATTTTTGGTTTAATGGAGTTCTTTACTTTTTTTTGAAAAACTTGTTTTTTGAAAAAACTTTTTTTAATCAATCAACAAGAAATGAGCAACAGACAAAACCAAAAATTAAATGACTGATTCAAAAATTGAATCAGGAACTAGATAAAGACTAAGGCAATAAACTAACATGGCTTTGTATTTGGAGTTCAAAAATAGGTGGCAATTTTCTAGTGGAAAATCCGGTAAAATTCTACTTTATCAGCTTTTGACTATCTTGGAGAAGGGTTAGGTTAGAAAAATGAAACTTTCAGGGATGGGTCTACAGGCTAAAGTATGTCCTGGGAAGTTATTTTGAAGTACCTACCTCCACTCCTTTTCCCTCTGAGGGCCCTGACCTTTGATAACCCTTAAAAATATGTGAGTTATAGAAGTGAAACGATGCAAAATAGATCTTCTGCTTAGGCTAAATGAAGTACAACAAAATTTTTTCAGCTTCACAACTTTTTCTCAAGTCCCAATTTATAAGGTTATAAAGATATGCAAATACATTTCCTAAATTCTTCAAATAAAACATTGATATGGCTTAAAATTCTGCTCAAATAAATGAAATTGCATTTTCAGAGCTAAATCCAGAGAAAAAGAAACTGATAACTGAAAATTAAGGTAAAATGTTGTTTTGTCGAAATTTCAATGGGTTCATTTTCAAAATTTCAAACTTTAGCCTATAAACCCATTCCTGAAAGTTTAATTTTCCTTACCTAAACCCTTTCCAAGATAGCCAAAAGTAGCTAAAGTAGAATTTTACCAAATACCTTCCCATGAAATATCTTAGTCTGTAGACCCATCCCTAAAAGTTTCATTTTCCTACCTAACCCCTTTCCAAGATAGCCAAATGTATCTAAAGTAGAATTTGGTAAATATATACCAAATCATATTATTGAGTTAGGAGTAAAGTGAATACACCATTTGATGCTTTTTTCTGCTGATTACAAATATAATAATCATTTCTATCGGAAATGAATTTTAGCCCCACCCCCCCTATATATGCCAATTCAGGGTGTGTTTCTACATTAGGGGGGTGGGGTAAAGTTTAAACTTACTTCCCATTTACATCAGAAACAAAATTTACCCCCCCCCCCTAATGTAGAAATATATACCCTGAATTGGCATATATATATATAATATATATAATATATATATATATATATATATATATATATATATATATATATATATATATATATATATATATATAATATATATATATATATATATATATATATATTATATATATAATATATAATATATATATATATATATATACATATGTATATATATATATATATATATATAATATATATATATATAATATATATATATATATAATATATATATATATATATATATAATATATATAATATATATATATATATATATATATATATAGCTCATATATAATATATCTATATATATATTAAATATATATATATATATATATATATATATATTATATATATATATATATATATATATATATATATAATATATATATATATATATATATATATATATATATATATATATATATATATATATATATATATTGCTGGGTGTAGAGATACATTACTCTACACCCGGTAATGATGAAAGTGATGATAACTCAGTAACAGATGATTGGATATTAGAAGTAAGCACATTTTCAGACTCAGCATACTTAATTTAGCCTTGAAAGATACCCTAAGCACGTCTACTGCCTCAGTATACAGAAAAGAGTACAAACCGCGATGATGAAAATGACGATAACTCGGAAAATACTGATTTGATTTCAAAATTGGGCAAATGTTCAGAGTCAGCAGTCTCGAATCAACCAGAAACGACCCTTCAAACATTCAAATCCTTCAATTTGAAAATGCATGATTTTCCGCGCGGGAAAACGCAGTGAAACGCGGAAAAAACGTGCTCAGAAAATGTGGTTCTGCCTCCTGTCAGATTTTTTGTATATTTCTATATATGTGCCAATTTCGTGCTTTGACTATAAAATGCACAAATCTTAGGAAAATTCAGCTACTTCCGTCTGCATATTATTCCATTTAATCAGAGGTTACGCTATAACGTTGCCTATAGTAAAGGGCCATACGGCTCCGATGTTTTATTATTATTATTTATTTTATTTTTTCCCAGAGGCAGTTCAAATGGAAGGGATCGTCGTAGAAACTTCAAGGGGGGCTCATTCGAATGGAAATCGAGAGTTCTAGTGCCCTTTTTAAGGGTCAAAAGTGATTGAAGGGCAACTAGCCCCCCCACGCCCATCATTCCCCCAAACACATCCAATCAAAATTTTGAGATAGCCATTTTGTTCAGCATAGTTGATTTCCAGATAGAATATATATTTTTGAGGACACTCCCCCACAACCCTCAGGGCAAGGGTTTTAAGTTATGCCCTGGGGGCATATAAGGTTTTTATAGACGGCGCTGTTGTAGAAACTTCAAAACAGGCTCATTCAATTGGAGATTCAAAGGGCTAGTAGTAGAGAGGGGGGTGCTACTCGTGACAGTACCACGTGGTTTATGGTTTTCTCAGTGAGAATGAAAAAACAGGAATTTTCTCACTTGAAAAAACAGGAATTTTCTCACATTTATGGTTGTTTTCATGGATGGTTATGTGTGTTGGTCAATTTATTTGATGTTTTTCATGGTTGTCAACATCAAATTATGGATGTTTTATGGTTTTTGTCAGTGAGAATTTGAATAACAGGAACTTTCTCACATTTATGTCTGTTTTTATGGTTTTTGTCAGTGAGAATGGAAAAAACAGGAACTTTCTCACATTTAAGGATGACAACAGCAATTTATGTTCCTGTTTTATGTCTGTTCGTTGTCAGTGAGAATGGACATGCTTGACGCGAATGTTATGAGATTGTTTGGCTAGCCTGGCCTGAGAACTTGATTTACATAATCGCTAGGGGAAATTATTGATTCACGAAGGGGAGAATTAAGAAACACTCTGGCTTCTTTAATCTTAGATCTGAGGGATAAACGTTCTTTAGGTCAGAGAGAAAAATTAATATTCTATTTTTAAATAGGGCTTCATTGATCTTTAGTGTCAGGAATTATAAATGACATCACTTGTTATCTCGGAATTATGCAGGAGTCTAAAGAGATAGAAATTCTATTTTTAAATACGGCTTCACGGAGCTTTAAGTCGGAGAGATAAATTGATATTCTAACGAAACCCTAATAGTTTAGCTAGGAAAATTTATGAGATGAAGAGATTAACGTAGGAAAGGGTTTCCTAGAAATTTGAAATGCGTTAGCGCAGATATGCCAAACAAAAGGAACACGCTGAAATTACGTTTAGGGATTATTTGGGCGAAACCGTTTTATCCATTTTATGGGATTATTTCGGCGAAACAGTTAGAGACATTTTGAAAGAAGATTTTAGGAAAGGTTTTAGAAGAGAATTTGAGGGTGAAACTCTGTGGTCGTTATAATACACAAG
The DNA here is from genome assembly GCA_027921565.1 of Artemia sinica. Lineage (NCBI taxonomy): Eukaryota > Metazoa > Arthropoda > Branchiopoda > Anostraca > Artemiidae > Artemia > Artemia sinica. Next base: position 55,012,999 of record CM051268.1, read on the forward strand.
TTCCATTTGAACAGTGTTGTGAGGTCCTCTACCCCAGCCCCAAAGGGTTCCAATCCCCCACCCCAACCCCGAAGGAAGCCCCCGGTACTCAAAGGTCCCCCAAGCTCCCAAAGAGCCCCAGCCCCCCAAACGCCCTCCTCAGACCCTCAAAGGCCCTCCTCTGGTCCTCAAAGGGCCCCCGGTACTCAAAGGTCCCCCAAGCTCCCAAAGAGCCCCAGCCCCCCAAACGCCCTCCTCAGACCCTCAAAGGCTCTCCTCTGGTCCTCAAAGGGCCCCCGGACTCCCAAAGGGCCCCTCGGACCCCCAAAGGCCCTCCACCGAACCCCAAAGGTCCACCGGGCTCCCAAAGGACCAATCGGCCCTCAAGTGCCCCCCAGACCCCCAAAGGCCCTCCCCGGGCCCCCCAAAGGCCCTCCCCCCGGTCCTCAAAGGTCCCCCGGGCCCGAGAAGCGCCGCGGGCCAGGAATGCGCCGCATGGGGATGCGCCGCAGGGGGATGCGCCGCGGGTCGGGGGAAGCGCCGCAGTGATGCGCCGCAGGGATGCGCCGCAGGAATACGCCGCAGGGATGCGCTGCTTTTTGTTAGAGTTCTAGTTTACTTTAATTTTAGTTAAGAGTTTGATGTTTTACCTTTGAGTTTCAGTTAGAGTTCTTGTTTAGTTTTAGTTAAGAGTTTAGAGTTTTTAGCTTAGAGTCTTAGCTTAGAGTTTTTGTTGAAGTTCTAGTTTAGTTTAGTTTTAGTTAATAGTTTAGAGTTTTAGCTTAGAGTCTTAGCTTAGAGTTTTTGTTAGAGTTCTAGTTTAGTTTAATTTTAGTTAAGAGTTTGATGTTTTACCTTTGAGTTTCAGTTAGAGTTCTAGTTTAGTTTAGTTTTAGTTAAGAATTTAGAGTTTTTAGCTTAGAGTCTTAGCTTAGAGTTTTTGTTGAAGTTCTAGTTTAGTTTAGTTTTAGTTAATAGTTTAGAGTTTTAGCTTAGAGTCGTAGCTTAGAGTTCTAGTTTATTTTAATTTTATTTTAGAGTTTAGAGTTTTAGCTTAGTCTTAGCTTAGAGTTTTTTTGTTAGAGTTCTAGTTTAGTTTAATTTTAGTTAAGAGTTTGATTTTTTTACCTTTGAGTTTCAGTTAGAGTTTTAGTTTAGTTTTAGTTAAGAGTTTGGTGTTTTACCTTAGAGTCTTAGCTTAGAGTTTTAATTTGAGTTCTAGTTTAGTTTAGTTTTAGTTAAGATTTTAGAATTTTAGCTTAGAGTTTTTTTTTGTTAGAGTTCTAGTTTAGTTTAATTTTAGCTAAGAGTTTGATTTTTTTACCTATGAGTTTCAGTTAGAGTTCTAGTTTAGTTTTAGTTAAGAGTTTAGAGTTTTTAGCTTAAAGTTTTTATTGAAGTTCTAGTTTAGTTTAGTTGTAGTTAATAGTTTAGAGTTTTAGCTTAGAGTCTTAGCTTAGAGTTTTTGTTAGAGTTCTAGTTTAGTTTAATTTTAGTTAAGAGTTTGATGTTTTACCTTTGAGTTTCAGTTAGAGTTCTAGTTTAGTTTAGTTTTAGTTAAGAATTTAGAGTTTTTAGCTTAGAGTCTTAGCTTAGAGTTTTTGTTTGTGTGTGTGTGTGTAAGTTTTTGTGTGTGTGCGAGTTTTTTTTGTGTGTGCACATATCAATTCTATTTTCCAAAAATAATATAAAATTTTCGTGTGTGTATGTTTGTGTAATAAGTTTTTGTGTGTGTGTAAGTTTTTGTGTGTGTTTAAGTTTTTGTGTGTGTAAGTTTTTGTGTGTGTGTAAGTTTTTTTGTGCGTGTGTAAGTTTTTGTGTGTGTGTAAGTTTTTTGTGTGTATGTAAGTTTTTTGTGTGTGTAAGGTTTTTGTGTGTATGTAAGTTTTTGTGTGTATGTAAGTTTTTGTGTGTGTGTAAGTTTGTGTGTGTGTGTGTAAGTTTTTGTGTGTGTGTAAGTTTTTTTTTGTGTGTCTGTAAGTTTTTGTGTGTGTGTGTAAGTTTTGGTGTGTGTGTAAGTTTTTGTGTGTGTGTAAGTTTTTATGTGTGTGTAAGTTTTCGTGTGTGTGTGTAAGTTTTTATGTGTGTGTAGGTTTTTGTGTGTGTGTAAGTGTGTGTGTAATAAGTTTTTGTGTGTGTGTAAGTTTTTGTGTGTGTTTAAGTTTTTGTGTGTGTAAGTTTTTGTGTGTGTGTAAGTTTTTTTGTGTGTGTGTAAGTTTTTGTGTGTGTATGTAAGTTTTTTGTGTGTGTAAGGTTTTTGTGTGTATGTAAGTTTTTGTGTGTATGTAGTGTGTGTTTAAGTTTTGTGTGTGTAAGTTTTTGTGTGTGTGTAAGTTTTTTTGTGCATGTGTAAGTTTTTGTGTGTGTGTAAGTTTTTTGTGTGTATGTAAGTTTTTTGTGTGTGTAAGGTTTTTGTGTGTATGTAAGTTTTTGTGTGTATGTAAGTTTTTGTGTGTGTATAAGTTTTTGTGTGTGTTTAAGTTTTTGTGTGTGTGTAAGTTTTTTTTGTGTGTGTGTAAGTTTTTGTGTGTGTGTAAGTTTTTGTGTGTGTGTAAGTTTTTGTGTGTGTGTGTAAGTTTTTGTGTGTGTGTAAGTTTTTGTGTGCGTGTAAGTTTTTATGTGTGTGTAAGTTTTCGTGTGTGTGTAAGTTTTTATGTGTGTGTAAGTTTTGTGTGTGCGTAAGTTTTTGTGTGTGTGTGTAAGTTTTTGTGTGTGTGTGTAAGTTTTTGTGTGTGTGTGTAAGTTTTTGTGTGTGTGTAAGTTTCTGTGTGTGTTTGTAAGTTTATGTGTGTGTGTGTGTGTGTGTGTAAGTCATTGTGTGTGTGTAAGTTTATGTGTGTGTAAGTTTTTGTGTGTGTGTAAGTTTTTGTGTGTGTGTAAGTTTTTTTTGTGTGTGTGTAAGTTTTTGTGTGTGTAAGTTTTGTGTGTGTGTGTAAGTTTTCTTGTCTGTGTGTAAGTTTTTGTGTGTGTGTAAGTTTTTGTGTGTGTGTAAGTTTTTGTGTGTGTGTAAGTTTTTTTGTCTGTGTGTAAGTTTTTGTGTGTGTGTAAGTTTTTGGGTGTGTGTAAGTTTTTTGTGTGTGTGTAAGTTTTTGTGTGTGTGTAAGTTTTTGTGTGTGTGTAAGTTTTTGTGTGTATAAGTTTTTGTGTGTGTGTAAGTTTTTGTGTGTGTGTAAGTTTTTGTGTGTGTGTAAGTTTTTGTGTGTGTGTAAGTTTTTGTGTGTGTGTGTAAGTTTATGTGTGTGTGTGTAAGTTTTTGTGTGTGTGTAAGTTTTTGTGTGTGTGTAAGTTTTTGTGTGTGTGTGTGTAAGATTTTGTGTGTGTGTGTAAGTTTATGTGTGTGTGTAAGTTTTTGTGTGTGTGTAAGCTTTTGTGTGTGTTTAAGTTTTTTTTGTGTGTGTAAGTTTTTGTGTGTGTGTAAGTTTTTTTGTGTGGGTGTAAGTTTTTGTTTGTGTGTAAGTTTTTGTGTGTGTGTAAGTTTTTGTGTGTGTGTAAGTTTTTTTTGTGTGTGTAAGTTTTTGTGTGTGTGTAAGTTTTTGTGTGTGTGTGTAAGTTTTTGTGTGTGTGTAAGTTTTTGTGTGTGTGTGTAAGTTTATGTGTGTGTGTAAGTTTCTGTGTGTATGTAAGTTTGTGTGTGCGTGTAAGTTTTTGTGTGTGTGTGTAAGTTTTTGTGTGTGTGTAAGTTTTTTTGTGTGTGTAAGTTTTTGTGTGTGTGTGTGTAAGCTTTTGTGTGTGTGTGAGTTTTTGTGTGTGTACCCATATCAATTCTATTTTCCTAAAATAATATAAAAATTTCCACTTCAATTCAGATTTTTCTCAAACAGATGAAAGAATTTAAAATACTGTTTAAAATTTTTCATAGAAGATAGAAAAGTTCAAGTTCTCTTCTGAATTTTACCAAAGAACATAATTCAATTCTAATTTCTCCAGAGAAAATAAAAAGCTTCCACTTCAGTTTTAAGTTCACCAAGACATGAAAAATTTAAAGTTCACTTCTAAATTTTTCCGTAGAAGATAGGAAAAGTTATACTATGATTCTGATTATTTTCCATGAAGATAAAAAGTTTCACTTTAATTCTAAATTTTCTTAAATTCAATTCCGACCTTTCTCAAAGAGATGAAAAAATTTAAAGTTCTGTTCCAAATATTTTCCCGGAAGAAGAAAAGTTCAACTTCGATTCTGAATTTTCTCAATGAAAATGAAATAAGTTATTGATCAATTCTATTTTCCCAAAATAATATAAAAAGTTTCCACTTCAGTTCAGATTTTTCTCAAAGAGATGAAAAAATTTAAAATACTGTTCCAAATTTTTCATAGAAGATAGAAAAGTTCAAGTTCTCTTCTGAATTTTACCAAAGAACACAATTCAATTCTAATTTCTCCAGAGAAAATAAAAAGCTTCCACAGATTATTTTCCATGAAGATAAAAAGTTTCACTTTAATTCTAAATTTTCTTAAATTCAATTCCGACCTTTCTCAAAGAGATGAAAAAATTTAAAGTTCTGTTCCAAATATTTTCCCGGAAGAAGAAAAGTTCAACTTCGATTCTGAATTTTCTCAATGAAAATGAAATAAGTTATTGATCAATTCTATTTTCCTAAAATAATATAAAATTTTACACTTCAATTCAGATTTTTCTCAAAGAGATGAAAAAATTTAAAATACTGTTCCAAATTTTTCTTACAAGATAGAAAAGTTCAAGTTCTCATCTGAATTTTACCAAAGAACATAATTCAATTCTAATTTCTCCAGAGAAAATAAAAAGCTTCCACTTCAGTTTTAAGTTGACCAAGACATAAAAAATTTAAAGCTCAGTTCTAAATTTTTCCGTAGAAGATAGGAAAAGTTATACTATGATTGTGATTATTTTCCGTGAAGATGAAAAGTTTCACTTTAATTCTAAATTTTCTTAAATTCAGTTCCGACTTTTCACATAGAGATGAAAAAATTTAAAGTTCTGTTCCAAATTTTTCATTGAAGATAGGAAAAGTTATACTTTGATCGTGAATATTCAAGTTCTCTTCTGAATTTTACCAAAGAACATAATTCAATTCTAATTTCTCCAGAGAAAATAAAAAGCTTCCACTTCAGTTTTAAGTTCACCAAGACATAAAAAATTTAAAGTTCAGTTCTAAATTTTTCCGTAGAAGATATGAAAAGTTATACTATGATTGAGATTATTTTCTATGAAGATAAAAAGTTTCACTTTAATTCTAAATTTTCTTAAATTCAATTCCGACTTTTCTCAATGAGATGAAAAAATTTAAAGTTCTGTTCCAAATATTTTCCCGGAAGAAGAAAAGTTCAACTTCGATTCTGAATTTTCTCAATGAAAATGAAATAAGTTATTGATCAATTCTATTTTCCCAAAATAATATAAAAAGTTTCCACTTCAGTTCAGATTTTTTTCAAAGAGATGAAAAAATTTTAAATACTGTTCCAAATTTTTTCATAGAAGATAGAAAAGTTCAAGTTCTCTTCTGAATTTTACCAAAGAACACAATTCAATTCTAATTTCTCCAGAGAAAATAAAAAGCTTCCACAGATTATTTTCCATGAAGATAAAAAAAATTTTCCATAGAAGATAGGAAAAGTTATACTATGATTGTGATTATTTTCTATGAAGATAAAAAGTTTCACTTCAATTTTAAATTTTCTCAAAGAAGTGAAGAAAAGTTCAACTTCGATTCTGAATTTTCGCAATGAAAATGAAATAAGTTATTGTCAATTCTATTTCCCCAGAATAATATAAAAATTTTCCACTTCAGTTCAGATTTTTCTCAAACAGATGAAAAAATTTTAAATACAGTTCCAAATTTTTCATAGAAGATAGAAAAGTTCAAGTTCTCTTCTGAATTTTACCAAAGAACATAATTCAATTCTAATTTCTCCAGAGAAAATAAAAAGCTTCCACTTCAGTTTTAAGTTCACCAAGACATAAAAAATTTAAAGTTCAGTTCTAAATTTTTCCGTAGAAGATATGAAAAGTTATACTATGATTGAGATTATTTTCTATGAAGATAAAAAGTTTCACTTTAATTCTAAATTTTCTTAAATTCAATTCCGACTTTTCTCAATGAGATGAAAAAATTTAAAGTTCTGTTCCAAATATTTTACCGGAAGAAGAAAAGTTCAACTTCGATTCTGAATTTTCTCAATGAAAATGAATAAGTTATTGATCAATTCTATTTCCCCAAAATAATATAAAAAGTTTCCACTTCAGTTCAGATTTTTCTCAAAGAGATGAAAAAATTTTAAATACTGTTCCAAATTTTTCATAGAAGATAGAAAAGTTCAAGTTCTCTTCTGAATTTTACCAAAGAACACAATTCAATTCTAATTTCTCCAGAGAAAATAAAAGCTTCCACAGATTATTTTCCATGAAGATAAAAAAAATTTCCATAGAAGATAGGAAAAGTTATACTATGATTGTGATTATTTTCTATGAAGATTAAAAGTTTCACTTCAATTTTAAATTTTCTCAAAGAAGTGAAGAAAAGTTCAACTTCGATTCTGAATTTTCGATATGAAAATGAAATAAGTTATTGATCAATTCTATTTCCCCAAAATAATATAAAAATTTTCCACTTCAGTTCAGATTTTTCTCAAACAGATGAAAAAATTTTAAATACAGTTCCAAATTTTTTCATAGAAGATAGAAAAGTTCAAGTTCTCTTCTGAATTTTACCAAAGAACATAATTCAATTCTAATTTCTCCAGAGAAAATAAAAAGCTTCCACGTCAGTTTTAAGTTCACCAAGACATAAAAATTTAAAGTTCAGTTCTAAATTTTTCCATAGAAGATAAGAAAAGTTATACTATGATTTTGATTATTTTCATGAAGATAAAAAGTTTCACTTTAATTCTAAATTTTCTTAAATTCAATTCCGACCTTTCTCAAAGAGATGAAAAAATTTAAAGTTCTGTTCCAAATATTTTTCCGGAAGAAGAAAAGTTCAACTTCGATTCTGAATTTTCTCAATGAAAATGAAATAAGTTATTGATCAATTCTATTTTCCTAAAATAATATAAAATTTTCCACTTCAATTCAGATTTTTTTCTCAAAGAGATGAAAAAATTTAAAATACAGTTCCAAATTTTTTCATAGAAGATAGGAAAAGTTATACTTTGATTGTGAATATTCTTCATGAAGATATGGAGCTCCACTTTAATTCTGAGTTTTCTCGAAGAAGTGCAAAATGTACAAGTTCTCTTCTGAATTTTCTTAGAGAAGAGAAAAAAAAGTTAGCTCAATTCTGAAATTTACCATTGAAAATGAAAAAGCTTCCATTTCAGTTCCTAATTTCTCAAAGACATAAAAATTTAAAGTTCAATTCTAAATTTTTCCATAGAAGATAGGAATGGCTATACTATGATTGTGATTATTTACCATGAAGATAAAAAGTTTCACTTTATTTCTAATTTTTCTTAAATTCAGTTCATTCCTCTAACCACCAAAAACAATAGCTTAGGTTAGGTTAGGTATAAATAAATATTAATAAATAATTAGAAACATTTCTCCATGTTTAAGTTAGGTTAGGTTAGGTAAACTTATCACGAGCGCTCATGATAAGCTAACCTAACCTAACTTAAACATGGTAAAAAGATTAAATTAGGTTAGGTTAGGCTAGATTAAGTTAGGTTAGGTTAGGTTAGGTTAGGTTAGCCTACGTACGCGCGCGTACGTAGGCTAACCTAACCTAACCTAACTTAACCTAACCTAACTTAATCTAGCCTAACCTAACCTAATTTAATCTTTTTACCATGTTTAAGTTAGGTTAGGTTAGCTTATCATGAGCGCTCGTGATAAGTTTACCTAACCTAACCTAACTTAAACATGGAGAAATGTTTCTAATTATTTATTAATATTTATTTATACCTAACCTAACCTAAGCTATTGTTTTTGGTGGTTAGATGAATGAACTGAATTGAAGAAAAATTAGAAATAAAGTGAAACTTTTTATCTTCATGGTAAATAATCACAATCATAGTATAGCCATTCCTATCTTCTATGGAAAAATTTAGAATTGAACTTTAAATTTTTTATGTCTTTGAGAAATTAGGAACTGAAATGGAAGCTTTTTCATTTTCAATGGTAAATTTCAGAATTGAGCTAACTTTTTTTTCTCTTCTCTAAGAAAATTCAGAAGAGAACTTGTACATTTTGCACTTCTTCGAGAAAACTCAGAATTAAAGTGGAGCTCCATATCTTCATGAAGAATATTCACAATCAAAGTATAACTTTTCCTATCTTCTATGAAAAATTTGGAACAGTATTTTAAATTTTTTCATCTCTTTGAGAAAAATCTGAATTGAAGTGGAAAATTTTATATTATTTTGGGAAAATAGAATTGATCAATAACTTATTTCATTTTCATTGAGAAAATTCAGAATCGAAGTTGAACTTTTCTTCTTCCGGGAAAATATTTGGAACAGAACTTTAAATTTTTTCATCTCTTTGAGAAAGGTCGGAATTGAATTTAAGAAAATTTAGAATTAAAGTGAAACTTTTTATCTTCATGAAAATAATCAAAATCATAGTATAACTTTTCTTATCTTCTATGGAAAAATTTAGAACTGAACTTTAAATTTTTTATGTCTTGGTGAACTTAAAACTGACGTGGAAGCTTTTTATTTTCTCTGGAGAAATTAGAATTGAATTATGTTCTTTGGTAAAATTCAGAAGAGAACTTGAACTTTTCTATCTTCTATGAAAAAATTTGGAACTGTATTTAAAATTTTTTCATCTGTTTGAGAAAAATCTGAACTGAAGTGGAAAATTTTTATATTATTTTGGGGAAATAGAATTGATCAATAACTTATTTCATTTTCATTGAGAAAATTCAGAATCGAAGTTGAACTTTTCTTCACTTCTTTGAGCAAATTTAAAATTGAAGTGAAACTTTTTATCTTCATAGAAAATAATCACAATCATAGTATAACTTTTCCTATCTTCTATGGAAAATTTTTTTTATCTTCATGGAAAATAATCTGTGGAAGCTTTTTATTTTCTCTGGAGAAATTAGAATTGAATTGTGTTCTTTGGTAAAATTCAGAAGAGAACTTGAACTTTTCTATCTTCTATGAAAAATTTGGAACAGTATTTAAAATTTTTTCATCTCTTTGAGAAAAATCTGAACTGAAGTGGAAACTTTTTATATTATTTTGGGAAAATAGAATTGATCAATAACTTATTTCATTTTCATTGAGAAAATTCAGAATCGAAGTTGAACTTTTCTTCTTCCGGGAAAATATTTGGAACAGAACTTTAAATTTTTTCATCTCATTGAGAAAAGTCGGAATTGAATTTAAGAAAATTTAGAATTAAAGTGAAACTTTTTATCTTCATAGAAAATAATCTCAATCATAGTATAACTTTTCATATCTTCTACGGAAAAATTTAGAACTGAACTTTAAATTTTTTATGTCTTGGTGAACTTAAAACTGAAGTGGAAGCTTTTATTTTCTCTGGAGAAATTAGAATTGAATTATGTTCTTTGGTAAAATTCAGAAGAGAACTTGAATATTCACGATCAAAGTATAACTTTTCCTATCTTCAATGAAAAATTTGGAACAGAACTTTAAATTTTTTCATCTCTATGTGAAAAGTCGGAACTGAATTTAAGAAAATTTAGAATTAAAGTGAAACTTTTCATCTTCACGGAAAATAATCACAATCATAGTATAACTTTTCCTATCTTCTACGGAAAAATTTAGAACTGAACTTTAAATTTTTTATGTCTTGGTCAACTTAAAACTGAAGTGGAAGCTTTTTATTTTCTCTGGAGAAATTAGAATTGAATTATGTTCTTTGGTAAAATTCAGATGAGAACTTGAACTTTTCTATCTTGTAAGAAAAATTTGGAACAGTATTTTAAATTTTTTCATCTCTTTGAGAAAAATCTGAATTGAAGTGTAAAATTTTATATTATTTTAGGAAAATAGAATTGATCAATAACTTATTTCATTTTCATTGAGAAAATTCAGAATCGAAGTTGAACTTTTCTTCTTCCGGGAAAATATTTGGAACAGAACTTTAAATTTTTTCATCTCTTTGAGAAAGGTCGGAATTGAATTTAAGAAAATTTGGAATTAAAGTGAAACTTTTTATCTTCATGGAAAATAATCTGTGGAAGCTTTTTATTTTCTCTGGAGAAATTAGAATTGAATTGTGTTCTTTGGTAAAATTCAGAAGAGAACTTGAACTTTTCTATCTTCTATGAAAAATTTGGAACAGTATTTTAAATTTTTTCATCTCTTTGAGAAAAATCTGAACTGAAGTGGAAACTTTTTATATTATTTTGGGAAAATAGAATTGATCAATAACTTATTTCATTTTCATTGAGAAAATTCAGAATCGAAGTTGAACTTTTCTTCTTCCGGGAAAATATTTGGAACAGAACTTTAAATTTTTTCATCTCTTTGAGAAAGGTCGGAATTGAATTTAAGAAAATTTAGAATTAAAGTGAAACTTTTTATCTTCATGGAAAATAATCAGAATCATAGTATAACTTTTCCTATCTTCTACGGAAAAATTTAGAAGTGAACTTTAAATTTTTCATGTCTTGGTGAACTTAAAACTGAAGTGGAAGCTTTTTATTTTCTCTGGAGAAATTAGAATTGAATTATGTTCTTTGGTAAAATTCAGAAGAGAACTTGAACTTTTCTATCTTCTATGAAAAATTTAGAACAGTATTTTAAATTCTTTCATCTGTTTGAGAAAAATCTGAATTGAAGTGGAAATTTTTATATTATTTTAGGAAAATAGAATTGATATGGGTACACACACAAAAACTCACACACACACAAAAGCTTACACACACACACACAAAAACTTACACACACAAAAAAACTTACACACACACAAAAACTTACACACACACAAAAACTTACACGCACACACAAACTTACACACACACAAAAACTTACACACACACATAAACTTACACACACACACAAAAACTTACACACACACAAAAACTTACACACACACAAAAACTTACACACACACAAAAACTTACACACACAAAAAAACTTACACACACACAAAAACTTACACACACACAAAAACTTACACACAAACAAAAACTTACACCCACACAAAAAAACTTACACACACACAAAAACTTACACACACAAAAAAAAACTTACACACACACAAAAGCTTACACACACACACAAAAACTTACACACACACATAAACTTACACACACACACAAAATCTTACACACACACACACAAAAACTTACACACACACAAAAACTTACACACACACATAAACTTACACACAAACACATAAACTTACACACACACAAAAACTTACACACACACAAAAACTTACACACACACAAAAACTTACACACACACAAAAACTTATACACACAAAAACTTACACACACACAAAAACTTACACACACACAAAAACTTACACACACACAAAAAACTTACACACACACAAAAACTTACACACACACAAAAACTTACACACAGACAAAAAACTTACACACACACAAAAACTTACACACACACAAAAACTTACACACACACAAAAACTTACACACAGACAAAAAACTTACACACACACACAAAACTTACACACACAAAAACTTACACACACACAAAAAAAACTTACACACACACAAAAACTTACACACACACAAAAACTTACACACACAAAAACTTACACACACACAATGACTTACACACACACACACACACATAAACTTACAAACACACACAGAAACTTACACACACACAAAAACTTACACACACACACAAAAACTTACACACACACAAAAACTTACACACACACACAAAAACTTACGCACACACAAAAACTTACACACACATAAAAACTTACACACACACGAAAACTTACACACACATAAAAACTTACACGCACACAAAAACTTACACACACACAAAAACTTACACACACACAAAAACTTACACACACACAAAAAACTTACACACACACAAAAACTTACACACACACAAAAACTTACATACACACAAAAAACTTACACACACACACAAAAACTTCACACATCACACACAAAAAACTTACACACACACAAAAACTTACACACACACAAAAACTTAAACACACACCACATACACACAAAAACTTACATACACACAAAAACCTTACACACACAAAAAACTTACATACACACACAAAAACTTACACACGCACAAAAAAACTTACACACACACAAAAACTTACACACACAAAAACTTAAACACACACAAAAACTTACACACACACAAAAACTTATTACACACACACTTACACACACACAAAAACTTACACACACATAAAACTTACACACACACACGAAAACTTACACACACATAAAAACTTACACACACACAAAAACTTACACACACACCAAAACTTACACACACACACAAAAACTTACACACACACAAAAACTTACACACACACAAAAACTTACACACACACAAAAAAAAACTTACACACACACAAAACTTACACACACACACAAAAACTTACACACACACAAAAACTTACATACACACAAAAACTTACATACACACAAAAACCTTACACACACAAAAAACTTACATACACACAAAAAACTTACACACACACAAAAACTTACACACGCACAAAAAAAACTTACACACACACAAAAACTTACACACACAAAAACTTAAACACACACAAAAACTTACACACACACAAAAACTTATTACACACACATACACACACGAAAATTTTATATTATTTTTGGAAAATAGAATTGATATGTGCACACACAAAAAAACTCGCACACACACAAAAACTTACACACACACACAAACAAAAACTCTAAGCTAAGACTCTAAGCTAAAAACTCTAAATTCTTAACTAAAACTAAACTAAACTAGAACTCTAACTGAAACTCAAAGGTAAAACATCAAACTCTTAACTAAAATTAAACTAAACTAGAACTCTAACAAAAACTCTAAGCTAAGACTCTAAGCTAAAACTCTAAACTATTAACTAAAACTAAACTAAACTAGAACTTCAATAAAAACTCTAAGCTAAAAACTCTAAACTCTTAACTAAAACTAAACTAGAACTCTAACTGAAACTCATAGGTAAAAAAATCAAACTCTTAGCTAAAATTAAACTAAACTAGAACTCTAACAAAAAAAAACTCTAAGCTAAAATTCTAAAATCTTAACTAAAACTAAACTAAACTAGAACTCAAATTAAAACTCTAAGCTAAGACTCTAAGGTAAAACACCAAACTCTTAACTAAAACTAAACTAAAACTCTAACTGAAACTCAAAGGTAAAAAAATCAAACTCTTAACTAAAATTAAACTAAACTAGAACTCTAACAAAAAAACTCTAAGCTAAGACTAAGCTAAAACTCTAAACTCTAAAATAAAATTAAAATAAACTAGAACTCTAAGCTACGACTCTAAGCTAAAACTCTAAACTATTAACTAAAACTAAACTAAACTAGAACTTCAACAAAAACTCTAAGCTAAGACTCTAAGCTAAAAACTCTAAATTCTTAACTAAAACTAAACTAAACTAGAACTCTAACTGAAACTCAAAGGTAAAACATCAAACTCTTAACTAAAATTAAACTAAACTAGAACTCTAACAAAAACTCTAAGCTAAGACTCTAAGCTAAAACTCTAAACTATTAACTAAAACTAAACTAAACTAGAACTTCAACAAAAACTCTAAGCTAAAAAACTCTAAACTCTTAACTAAAACTAAACAAGAACTCTAACTGAAACTCAAAGGTAAAACATCAAACTCTTAACTAAAATTAAAGTAAACTAGAACTCTAACAAAAAGCAGCGCATCCCTGCGGCGCATTCCTGCGGCGCATCCCTGCGGCGCATCCCTGCGGCGCTTCCCCCGACCCGCGGCACATCCCCCTGCGGCGCATCCCCATGCGGCGCATTCCTGGCCCGTGGCGCTTCTCGGGCCCGGGGGACCTTTGAGGGTCGGGGGGAGGGCCTTTGGGGGGCCCGGGGAGGGCCTTTGGGGGTCTGGGGAGGGCCTTTGGGGGTCTGGGGGGCACTTGAGGGCTGATTGGTCCTTTGGGAGCCCGGTGGACCTTTGGGGTTCGGTGGAGGGCCTTTGGGGGCCCGGGGGGCCCTTTGGGAGTCCGGGGCCCTTTGAGGACCAGAGGAGGGCCTTTGAGGGTCTGAGGAGGGCGTTTGGGGGGCTGGGGCTCTTTGGGAGCTTGGGGGACCTTTGAGTACCGGGGGCCCTTTGAGGACCAGAGGAGGGCCTTTGAGGGTCTGAGGAGGGTGTTTGGGGGGCTGGGGCTCTTTGGGAGCATGGGGGACCTTTGAGTACCGGGGGCTTCCTTCGGGGTTGGGGTGGGGGATCGGAACCCTTTGGGGTTGGGGTAGAGGACCTCACAACACTGTTCAAATGGAACTTGTGTATTATAACGACCACAGAGTTTCACCCTCAAATTCTCTTCTAAAACCTTTCCTAAAATCTTCTTTCAAAATGTCTCTAACTGTTTCGCCGAAATAATCCCATAAAATGGATAAAACGGTTTCGCCCAAATAATCCCTAAACGTAATTTCAGCGTGTTCCTTTTGTTTGGCATCTCTGCGCTAACGCATTTCAAATTTCTAGGAAACCCTTTCCTACGTTAATCTCTTCATCTCATAAATGTTCCTAGCTAAACTATTAGGGTTTCGTTAGAATATCAATTTATCTCTCCGACTTAAAGCTCCGTGAAGCCGTATTTAAAAATAGAATTTCTATCTCTTTAGACTCCTGCATAATTCCAAGATAACAAGTGATGTCATTTATAATTCCTGACACTAAAGATCAATGAAGCCTATTTAAAAATAGAATATTAATTTTTCTCTCTGACCTAAAGAACGTTTATCCCTCAGATCTAAGATTAAAGAAGCCAGAGTGTTTCTTAATTCTCCCCTTCGTGAATCAATAATTTCCCCTAGCGATTATGTAAATCAAGTTCTCAGGCCAGGCTAGCCAAACAATCTCATAACATTCGCGTCAAGCATGTCCATTCTCACTGACAACGAACAGACATAAAACAGGAACATAAATTGCTGTTGTCATCCTTAAATGTGAGAAAGTTCCTGTTTTTCCATTCTCACTGACAAAAACCATAAAAACAGACATAAATGTGAGAAAGTTCCTGTTTTTCAAATTCTCACTGACAAAAACCATAAAACATCCATAATTTGATGTTGACAACCATGAAAAACATCAAATAAATTGACCAACACACATAACCATCCATGAAAACAACCATAAATGTGAGAAAATTCCTGTTTTTTCAAGTGAGAAAATTCCTGTTTTTTCATTCTCACTGAGAAAACCATAAACCACGTGGTACTGTCACGAGTAGCACCCCCTCTCTACTGCTAGTGCCCTTTTTAATAGTCAAAAGTGGTTGGAGGGCAACTAGACCCCCCACGCCCATCATTCCCCCAAACACATCCAATCAAAATTTTGAGATAGCCATCTTGTTCAGCGTAGTTGATTTCTAGATAGAAAATATGTTTTTGAGGAGGACACTCCCCCACAATCATCAGGGCAAGGGTTTTAAGTTATGCCTTGGGGTCATATAAGGTTTTTATAGAAGGCGTTGTCATAGAAACTTCAAAAAAGACTCCTTCGATTGGAAATTCAAAGGGCTAGTGCCCTTTTTAGTAGTCAAAAGTGATTGGAGGGCAACTAGCCCCCCCCCCTACAATCATTCCCAAACACATCCAATCAAAATTTTGAAATAACCATTTTGTTCAGCATAGTTGATTTTCAGATAGAAAATATATTTTTGAGGAGGACACTCCCCAACAACCCTCAAGGCAAGGGTTTTAGGTTGTACCCTGGGGGCATATAAGGTTTTTATAGAAGGCATTGTCATAGAAACTTCAAAAACGGCTTATTTAATTAGAAATTCAAAGGGCTAGAGTCCTTTTTAATAGTCGAAAATGATTGGAGGGCAAACTAACCCCCCTCTCACACCCACCTTTTCCCAAAACACATCCAATCAAAATTTTGAGACAGCCATTTTATTAACCGTAGTTTTAAGTTTTGGAACTTAGGTATTTGAGGATGACAACTCCCCCACAGCCCTTAGGGCAAGGATAAAAAGTTATGCCTCATTTGAAAGTTATAAGGGCTCATTTGATTGGAAATTGAAAGCTGTAATTCACTTTTTAAGAGTCAAAAGTGATTGGAGGGCAGCTAGCAGTAGGGAGGACCCTAGTGCTCCCACGAGAACACATGTGCTGCCATCTACAATTTAGTCTAACGTTGACAGGACATAATTTATGGTTTTTGTCACTGAGAATAAAAAAACAGGATTTTTCTCACTTTGATGGATGTTTCATGGATGGATATGAGTGTTGGTCAATTTATTTGTTGTTTTCTTGGATGTCAACAGCAATTTATGTCTGTTTTATGGTTTTTGTCACTGAGAATGAAAAAACTGGATTTTTCTCACTTTGATGGATGTTTCATGGATGGTTATGAGTGTTGGTCAATTGATTTGTTGTTGTTGTTATTCGTCCAGGTGTACGCTAAGGAGAATATTTTGATCCAGGAATAGGAAACCGGAAGCACATGCATCCTTCTAAACCAATCAGAGGGCCGGTTACATCTCCTTCTAGGCCAATCAGAGGGTTGGCTACATATTAGCGGGAGAGGATTGCAGGGAATATAAGGAAAGGCTTTTTGCTATAGTTTTTATTAGTCTGTGAATTGAATTCACTAACTTTTTAGTTAGCAGTGTGATAACATGAGTGAACAAGTTGAGTTAGAAATATCCTTTTATTGCAACTGTTCTATTTGTAAAGGTCATTTTCATGATTTTGAACATTCTCATGAACCTACTGCATGTTTGGACATCATAGAGGCAGAGATAGATGAGAAGAATCTAGAGGAAATGAGAAGAAAAATTATATGTGATATGGAGAGAAATTTATACCGATTGCAAGTAAGCTCACATAAAACAAGGTTTGATATGACAGAAAAGGAAAATCAAATGAAGAGACTGGGAAAAGAGGGCCGTCTCTATAGTGTAAAAGACAGCAGTGAAAACCCAATGAAAAATTGTATAAAGCAAGATATAACTCTGAATATTATGATGAATATGTTCTAAGAGAAGAGAAAAAGTGGTCATTTAAGAGACAACATGAGAGCTCATTCTACGGAAAGGATTTTAAACAACGAAAACCGTGGTGGAAGAGTTCTCATATATGATTTAACGATCAATCTAATTATTGATATGTATAATGAGTTTTATATTATAATCGTACAATAAATTTGTTTGTACTATTTTAATTTTCTCATATTAGTTTATTATATATATATATATATAGTATATATATAATATATATATAGATTATATATATATATATATATATATATATATATAGTAAGTAAGGATATCATCAGAGACTTCGATGCATGAATAGATCAGCCTTTAGAATGTTATCAATCCTCAATCAAGTTTTCTATGAAAGATAAAAAATAAATCATTCTTCAAATCTTTATTCTTCTGATATATCAATATTTATTATAGTTTTCATGTACACAATCTCGGGTTCAATTACTTGAGCCTCGTCTTCTTCTTCAATCACTGTTATATCTAGGAGAGGGGGCATGTCAAATAAATCCTCTCGTATTCTTATGATATTCATCGAAGAGGGCAAACTATCAACCAACCGCTCATCGTCCTCTATACAGAGTCGGCCCGAAGTTCCTCGCGGTACCAAATCCTCCGACTTGTATGATAAACCATCTTCTGTATAATGGATCTCCATTATATCATCAGTACTATCTTCATTACTGTTAAGAAGAAGGAATTCTTCTTCAGATTCAGATAAAATCCATGCGTCCCATATGTTCTCTCCCTCTTGGACATACTCGGGGATGTTCTATAAATGTAATAAATAGGATTACTTAATATTTTTCACTATATCCATAATTTTTATGTCTAAAATTCATCAACTAGCTAGATATCTAAATTTAAAATCTGGAAAAAACTTTTTTTCCACAAGAGGGCATTTTTCAACTAAAAGTAAAGAACTGCTAGACTAAATCAAAGACGAGCAGAAATAATAACGAACAATTGTTCAAACTTAAATTTTCTGTAAACTTATGTCTGGTGATAAACTTGTTAGAGTGACAAAAACTTTTTTCCACAAGAGGAAATTTTTCAACTAAAAGTAAAGAGCTGCTAGACTAAATCAAAGACGAGCAGAAATAATAATGAATAATTGTTCAAACTTAAATTTTCTGTAAACTTATGTCTAGTGATAAACTTGTTAGTGACAAAAATTGTTTTCCACAAGAGGACATTTTTAAACTAAAAGTAAAGAGCTGCTAGACTAAATCAAAGACGAGCAGAAATAATAACGAACAATTGTTCAAACTTAAATTTTCTGTAAACTTATGTCTGGTGATAAACTTGTTAGAGTGACAAAAACTTTTTTTTTCCACAAGAGGACACTTTTCTACTAAAAGTATGTGATTCACCATTTGAAAACACTGTATGTGATATTACTTCAAATAGTCAGATTGAAACTCTTGAATTTCATAATATGAATGCAAATAGTATCATTGACTATACAAAGAGATATGACAAGAGTAAAGTTACATTATACTGTAGAAAATGTTACCCTGACTTTGCAGTCAATCAAGATCAATATACAGTGAATCCAAATGATTTTCCAGCATTAGTGGTTCACGACAGTTGCCTATATACCAATGAAGAAATCTAAAGTGAAGATTTAAAGACATTGTTGTATATATATGCGTTTTATTAATAAACAAATTTACAAACATTTTTTAAGCACTTTACTCTTAGGGCACTGAAATCAATACTGTACAGGTCTGAGAGGATATTTTCCACTAGAAAGTCGTTCAGACGTGGATTGTCAACATAAATGTAAAGAAACTGCTCGTAAGTATAGCCGCGACATCGGAACACAAAACATAGTAGTGCATGGAAGCCACAGCTTTTAGTCGTCAGATCCTGCACTCTCCTCCGATTTTGAATAATAGTTTTTCCACTGCTCTCAATATAGTTGCTGATGTGGGGTGTGTAGAATGTGTAGGGTAGACCAAGAGGATCAAAAAATTCAATCGTCTTCATTGTTTGAAAGATGCACAGCCAATGACCCGTTAGCACAGTCGACGGACTGCTATTAACAATAATTAAGGTATTGTTGACACTTTGAATTTTTCCAAGAAAGTCCGAGGGCAGACAATAGGATTTGTACTGGGACATGTAGGGATCCATATTAAATACATTGATTATTTGACTGATGTTCATGGCACCAAGTCTAGTAGAACACTGCCTTCGGGAGTGATTTCCCAATAGGTTTCATATTGATTTAGTGAGATTAGTGCAATACTCTCAGCCAATGGGTCGGCAAATGTACACTCTAAACGCAAACTCCCCGTACGTACTATACTCATATCCTGCGTGCCAGATAAATCTAGTACAATGATACCATGTGTTTTAGCAAACATTTCTTCAGTTATACCATTTTCAAATAGTTGCGAATCATGATCTAGGGTTTGCATGGTCAACTCATACAATCTTCTATAGGATTTATCAAAAGATAGATTGAAGAGTGGGATGCCGTTTACTTTGCACACAAGGGATGAAAGTCCAAACATCTCAAATATATGTGGACATCCAGTCCATGATCCTATTGTACTGGCGCTTTTTACAAATGCCAAAGCGAGTTTTGATGGAATTTCGCCATTGAAAAAGGATGAGTCAGTGAAGATTCGTGATCCCATGGTAATATGAAGTTGATTGGTGATTGTATGAGGAACAAGTAGTTTAATATTATTTCCACTGATTCTCGGTTTTTCCACTGCCAAAGCAACAGAATTCATAACTTGTTGTTTGCGTACATGAAGTGTTGCCGAGGTGAGGGAGAGACTTACATCAGGATTGGCAGCAAGTTCTTT
This sequence comes from Artemia sinica, assembly GCA_027921565.1. Taxonomy (NCBI): domain Eukaryota; kingdom Metazoa; phylum Arthropoda; class Branchiopoda; order Anostraca; family Artemiidae; genus Artemia; species Artemia sinica. The sequence goes on from CM051268.1 coordinate 55,032,935, forward strand.
TCTCAATATGAAATTGGATGGTGCAAGCGTCAGTTTTATATCCACTTTAACATTGGGCGGTAGCCATTGGGGTATATTAAATATTTCATGATATATTTTTCCAACTAGATGTAATTCACTAGTTGTAGCATTTTTAAGTGCATCTGTAATATCAGTATTAGTAATATATTCATATTCATTGGAGGTACCTCTCAATTCCTTGTATGACTTGGGTGTCATCAGCATGAATTGCATATAGCTTGTATAATTTGAGAGATTGTTGCTTGTGCTCACGAACGTACCATTGATGTAGACACTGATTTGACGAAATAAATTACGTAATATACAATTTTCATAGGATATTCCATCGGCCCGAATTGGCATTGTATTATCGGATTTCCGGACTTTCATTTGTAAATCTATAAATGTCGAAGACATGTCCATAAAGTAGTCTTCATTGGAATAAATTTGAAAGTGGATATTATCGGAGAGGGGTTGTTTAGGATAAAATTGTTCATAGTATCCATGCTTGACACTCACATCAACATTTTCAGCATTGAATAGATTCAATGAGGCGGTGATTGAAGGTTGAGAATCCTTATGCGGTAGGTAGGACATCTTAGGAAAAGAAATCTAGTTTCGATCTAACAATTCTCTTCCCGGGGCTTCTTCATCTACTAGTGCGTGTCGGCTTTTTCCTTCTTTTCTTTGACAGGGGCGATGTCTTTCGTTTCCGACCTGAGTAGAGACTGATGAGTGATGCATTGTTTCTCGACCTTTTTAAACCTTTACCATTTTGCTTTAATCTCTCGCCAAGGGTTCGCGCACTGGACCTAAGATTTTCCGTAGCACTTTTTTTAAAATCCTTGCCAGAGCCCCAATCGTATAGTGTAGAGGATGCAAAATCTATTGCAGCCGGTACAAGATATTTTCTAGCCAGTGGTAGTGGAATAAATTTGAAAGTGGATATTATCGGAGAGGGGTGGTTGAGGATAAAATTGTTCATAGTATCCATGCTTGACACTCCCATCAACATTTTCAGCATTGAATAGATTCAATGAGGCGATGATTGAAGTTTGAGAATCCTTATGCGGTAGGTAGGACATCTTAGGAAAAGAAATCTAGTTTCGATCTAACAATTCTCTTCCTGGGGCTTCTTCTTCTACTAGTGCGTGTCGGCTTTTTCCTTCTTTTCTTTGACAGGGGTGATGTCTTTCGTTTCCGACCTGAGTAGAGACTGATGAGTGATGCATTGTTTCTCGACCTTTTTAAACCTTTACCATTTTATTTTAATCTCTCGCCAAGGGTTCGCGCACTGGACCTAAGATTTTCCGTAGCACTTTTTTTTAAAATCCTTGCCAGAGCTCCAATCGTATAGTGTAGAAGATGTAAAATCTGTTGCAGCCGGTACAAGATATTTTCTAGCCAGTGGTAGTGAAGAGCGAAACAGTTTAGCAAACCAACTGCCAAAACCATAGCCAGACATTGACGAGCGCCCTTTGTAATAGTCCATTCCATTGCCCTGTTGTCTTGGGCCAAGAGTATTAACATAGCAGTCAATATCAGGACAAGTGAATACCACTTTTCTATTAGACATCTTGTCGGTGAACAATAGGACGAAAATGGCATGTAATCACAGCCAAACCTTTTGAAATTGCTATGGGATCACCTAATTCAGTTCTTAGAGTTAACTGACAGAGTTCCAAATAGGAAGTGTTTACGGGAATATACTGAAGATGCTTTATATTGTAGTGGTGAATATGTTCATGATTGGTTTTTCATTCAAGAACTCGTAGGAGGGGAACATTTGAATTACCAACCCGAGATGTTTCCACAAATGAAGCGTAGAGAAATATACAAGTGTCCGTGGAGAAGGCAGGCGGGTAGTCAGAAAAAATTAAATTAGTGTTTTCGGCACTTTTACTGTTGATTATATTGAGCTTAAAGCCAAGAACATCCTTTAGATTATCATTGAGAATATTCTTTTCATTGGCAATAGGTGAACTAATGTAGATCTTGCCCTCCTCCTTTGAATAGTAGAAATGAAAAGCTCCTTTTTTACGAGCGGAAATTCTTTCATTAATAGAACGACATAAATCATTCATACAGGTGAGTTCCTCGTAGGGTTATTCAATGTATGGATAATCCATTCAATTCATCCTCTTGAATTGGTTCTTGGTCACCTGAGGGTGGTGGCGGCCAATCATAGGGTCTAATTTTTATTTCATATTTACGATCTTTTCTCAGGATGTCGTAGGTATTTTTGAGAATACAGTCGACAAGAGCCACTTCATACTTTCCATCGTCGAATTTGATGGTGGGGGAGATTTTTGTCCAAAAATCACTTGTTCTATTCAAGTCATTGTAGAGAGGATCAGAAACATTGGACATGAAAGTCACATAGAAATCATTGGGCATTGTTAATATCTTCAGCACTGACCCAAGAGTCAAAATCTGAGTTGTATCCTAGCCAGCGAACAAGCAACTGTCTCTGGCCCCTACAAGTACGACTCTTTAATATCTTTTCAATTTGATAAATTTCACTAGTGTTTCTAACTTTTTGCAGTTCATATTCAGAAAAACCGCCGAGAATCTCATCATCTTTGGTGTCTCGCAGTCGATATGTTGTGGGTTTGGTTTCCAGGATTTTGGACACTTTAAAAAGATCAGTGCTCCATAAATAATTCCCCTTTTCAAAAATATTGGTGGTTCTATTCATTCGAACAGTATCACCAACATTGAATTTCTTCTTCACATTTTTTTTTCTTATAGAAGAAGGAGGGCTTCCACCAATTGAAAATAGATACAAACTTTTAACCATAAGATACCTACTCCCTAAAATGATTGTTAAAGTGAAAAATTACAAAAAAAGAGGAATCCCAATTAAAGAAACTGACTAGCATAAATTAAAAGTAAAGTCCAAATTGAAGTTTTATCGATTAAAAAAGATAAATATTTAACAGACCACATCTTTCCGGAAAAGTCTAACTTCGAATGTAATCTTTTCCAGCGTTGTCACTCTGACCATTTTGTTTTTACTAGTTTTGGGCGAAAAAATTTACTAGATTGGCTTCCGTTTTACTAGATGTTGCCGAAACTTGCGCGTGTCGCGGCTTTTGCCGCGACACGCGCATTGGCGTGAAAAAGCTAGTAAATACTTTTGTCATCAAAATGAAAACGAAACTAAAAAGTAGCAAGTGCGTATTTTTTTTTTCTGCTTGTGCAACATCTTAATTTGATTTCTTTTGGCCATTCTGCTTATTTGCCTTCAAATATGTAGGAAATGTGTTCCTAGTTATTCATTAGGTCCAAACAGTTTCTTCCAGCCTCTTAATTTTCGACAGACTCGGCCTTACTCCATAGTTTAACGAACTTTTCTGAAAGTTTTTAGTTTCAGTATATACTTACAACTAGGCTTCACAAAAATTTCAGGTACACAAAAAAAACAAACAAACGACCAAGAAAAATGAAATTCAAAGTAAAAAACAAATAATAATAAATTCCGATTCGACAGACCAAATTCGACTTTTTCAAAGCTTAAAAGCCGGTCCTGCATCTTCTTCTGTTTCCCAGGGACCGGGTTCGTTCGCGTTTATCTTCCATTTTCTGCATTTATCAATCAGAGCGGGTGGAATCTCCCACTCCGACACACATCTTGTGTCTCTGAGGCAGAGTTGCTTGGAGTGCATGAGAGCTCCAACTGTGTCGATATTTAATCGGTTTCGCCCAGTCGTCTTGATAATATTTAAACTGGAAAACTGCCGCTCTGCACCAGCTAAAGCATTGGGCGAAGCACAGAGGGTCAACATAAACTTGGGAGCACTCAGAACATGGTTTTCCCGTTACCATCTTTCAGTTTGTAAGCATCTTCCAGAATGTAGGAGGACACTCTAAATCTGATTCTGATACTATTTCTGAAATAAATTCACTTCGAATTTCAATTTCCCCGTACTCACTATTAAGGTCCTCCAGCATCTTCATTTTCTCCCCTTCCGTTCTGCAGTCTCTAACAGCAGCATGTTTAAACCTCTGTAGAAGAGGGGAAAGGGACATAGTTTCGTTGCTCATAGCTTTCAGTGGATCCAGAAGTTCTAAGGATGTAAGAACAGGGTCATCCAGTTTTATCCTAGTACGGATCTGCTTAGCAAGTTCAATAAGATAAGCAAGGCAGGCTTTTCAAATAGCTTGCACCCAATGACGTTGATCTTCCAATGACAGGCTTTCAAGGTGCAACTCGGTATTCATCCCAAGTTTAACATTTTCAAGCTTCAAAAAGTTTTCAGGACTGCTCACGTTGAGGGAAGTAAAGATACCTTTGAGCTTCTCAGGACGAAGGAAACACTGCAGAGTAGATAAGTAAAGCTCGCGGGTATGTCTCAAAAGGCAATGAATCCTTGTTTCGCGTGACTGGAACTCAAGGTTGAACTTGTTGATCTTTGCCAGTAAATACGAGAGGAAGTACAGATAGGTCTTATTCATGCCTATATCCATCGCCCTTAGCAGCTTTTTTGCTTTATCCCTTGTAGAGCTGTCCGACGATGTTAGGGACAAGTCTGACAGATAAAAATGCAAGGCTGGCCACTATTCAAGTAATCTGTTAATTCCAGCTTCAAGCGATAACCAGTGCGTGCCGCTAATCTGCAGAAGTCTTTGGTTGGCAATTTCACAAAACTCCTGGAAAACCTTCAGTTCCAACTGTCTCTTAGGGCTTGTGCTTATGAAGTTGATGAGTTCCTTCACGAAAGTTTCGACTTCAGCAGGTAAGTGCTTTGCTGCAGCCGAAGCACACAATGCAGCAGTATGGCAAGTGCATCCAAGGACAAACAGCTGCGGATTTTCACGCAGCAGCCGGGCTGCTAGGCCGTTTTCGCGCCCCATATTGACCGATGCATTATCAAGACCAAGCCCAATCATATTTTCTAATGGAACGTCAACTTTCTTAAAGTACTTCGTCAGAAGATTCTTTTGCCCACTTGCAGTTGCGTCGTCCATCTTTAGTAGTGCCAGGAATTCTTCCCTCAGGGTATTCTCACTGTCTACATACTCGTATTTCACAATAACAACTAGGGACTTTAGCTGATCTGTCTGTGCTTTCGTCGGCGGCTATTGTAAAAAAGTTCTTCTGAAGAACAGATGCTAAAGTGTCCTCGCTATGAAATCCTACAACATTTTTAATAATACCAGTCAATTTAGTTCTCTAAATTTAGTTCGAGGGCTGTCAAGTAATGAAGTTGTCAAAGTGCGACAAAGAGCTCAAAAAGCACTTTTTTCTACCTAAGAATTGCGACAAGTCGGCCTTTTGTCGCACAAAAGTGCGACAAAAAGTGCCAGCCTGTTCACTGATTCTGTAACCAGAGTTTTTTGAACCCAGTGATTAGATCAGTTCATATAAGAAAAGGAAACGATCAAAAATGGGGTTTTTAAGATCTTACATCTTTTGACAAAGAATGCTTAAAAGTGAAATCTTAGCACTAAGATCTTACATCTTATAGCGTTCTTTTGCATACGTCTTTCATCAATATGCTCTGATCAGCGGTCTAAGAACAATGATGAGTAGATCATCAAAGTTTCTCTCATCATTGTTCTATATTAATTAAAACAACTTTTTCCAGAAAATAAGTTTTTCAAAGAAAAGTAAAGAACACTATTAAACCATAAATAAGCAAAAATAAAATCAAATAATCTACCAAGCGTGAAACTACCACAAATCAGCATCGATAAATAAAGGAAACCAAAAACGAACAGAAATTACAATAAATAACCGAGTCAAACTCAAAATGAGGAGAAATTAACATAAGTAGGGCTTGAAACCCTTCTGCCCTCCCAAGGCCAGAACATAACTTGCACTTTACTGAAAAATATAAAGGTTTTTACTTTTATAACTTTCATAAATCAAATAATATTAACATTTTGATTACCAAATATCAGTATATGTATGTTAAACTGACAATGCACATTCATTTGTATTTTTTTTTCAGAAAAGTAAAAATTATGTTCTGGCCTTGGGAAGGCTTAAGGGTTTTGAGGCATAAGGTTTTTTTTAAGTTTCTACGGCAATGCCTTCTATAAGAAAAACCTTATATGCCCCCAGGGCATAACTTACAACCCTTGCCCTGAGGGCTGTGGGGGAAGTTTCATGCTTAAAAACATAATTTCTGGAATTTTTGACTACGTCGAACAAAATGGCTATCTCAAAATTTTGATTGGATGTGTTTAGGGAAATGCTAGGTGCGAAAGGGGTGTTAGTTATCCTCCAATCACTTTCGACTATTAAAAAGGGCACTAGCCCTTCTAATTTCCAACCGAATGAGCCCTTTTTGAAGTTTCTACAGCATCACTATCTGAAAAAACCTTTAATGCCCCCAGGCAAAACTTACAACCCTTTCCCCGACGGCTCTGAGGGGTTATCATCCTCAAAGACGTTATTTCCAAAACTTTTAACTACGTTGAACAAAATGGCTATCCAAAAATTTTGAATGCATGTGTTTGGGGACAAGGTAGGCATGAGAGGGGGGTTAGTTGCCCTCAAATCAATTTCAAATATTAAAAAAGAGCACTAGCCCTATGAATTTCCAATCGAATGAGCCCTTTTTCAAGTTTCTACGACAAAGCTTTCAATAAAAACCTTATTTGCTCCAGTACATAACTTACTACCCTTATCCTGAGGGCTGTGGGGGGAGTGTCATCCTCGAAGATATAATTTCCAGACCTTCCAGCTACTTTGAACAAAGTGGTTATCTCAAAATGTTGATTGGATGTGTTTGGATACATGGTGGGCGATGAAGGGGTGCTAGTTGTCTTCCAATTACTTTCGACTATTAAAAAGGGTACTAGCCATTTCAATTTCTAATCAAATGAGCCCTTTTTGAATTTTCTACGACAACACTTTCTATAAAAAACTTATATGTCCCAGGTCATTACTTACAACCCTTACCCTGAGGGGTGTGGGGGGGGGGGGTTGTCATCCTCAAAGACCTCATTTCCAGAACTTTCATCTACGTTGAACTGGCTGTCTCAAAATTTTGATTGTTTGTTGAAAAGGTGGGCGTCAGAGAGGGTTAGTCGCCCTCCAATCACTTTCGACCATTAAAAAGGGCACTAGCCCCTTGAATTTCCGATCGAATGAGTGTTTTTTTCAGTTTCTAAGACAACACTTTCTATAAGAACCTTATATGCTCCCAGGGCATAACTTACAACCCTTGCCCTGAGGGCTGTGGGGGAGTGTTCTCCTCAAAAACATAATTTCTATTTGGAAATCAGCTACGCTGAACAAAATGGCTATCTCAAAATTTCGATTGGATATGTTTGGGAAAATGGTGGGCGTGGAAGGGGTGTTAGTTGCCTTCCAATCCCTTTTGACTATTAAAAAGGGCACAAGCCACTCCAATTTCCAATCGAATGAGCCCTTTTCTAAGTTTCTACAACAACTCCTTCGACACGAAGTGCCCTGGTCCAAAGAAAAAACAGAATAATAATAAATAATACATTGTGCCAACATCGTTCTTTAGTTAGGCAGCGCAATTGTGCTTCCTATGATTTCCAGAGCCATAATAAACTTGGTTGCTCATGTCTCTATTACGAAAACAAAGAAGATGAAATATATGAAATTCCAGAATAAATTAATGATAGTATCAAAAAATGCTTTACGATAAATTCTTTCACTGCACGATACTTGGCCTTTTCCAATCCGAATAATAGACTTATCACAACTGCTACAAGTGACGGTCTTCGGTAAATTTTGGGATAGAACGATTTAAGATTTTACAGGGCCTCTGCTCAAAGCTGCACTAGCCAATGGTAGGAAAGAAAATCATACACGCAGAGTAATACTTACTCTAAGAATAATAAAACATTGAGGAACACAAAAAAGTCATAATCTGTGGGTTCTTCAATTTTAAAATCATGGACCACTTTATCGGCTGAAGTTATTTTGACCACTGTCTGGTGGATTAACTACATACATGCTAATCCACAAAATAAAATAATAAATCTTGAAACAAATTGGTTTATGGCCATAAAGAAGAACGATAAAAGAAACTATCCATGAATATTTCGCCTGTATCAAACTTGGTGATTTGGGCGATGAGACAGAAATTAATCTAAATCATGACATTTAAATAAGAAAAGGAAAAAATCTTAAATAAAGAAAAAAAAATAAGAATAAGATGGTCAAACCCATATATACAATTGCTACTCATTACAGATTAACAATCAATGCTAAGCATAATTATATTAGTTCTTTCCATTCCTCTTTTAAGTGTTATGTTTAAGATTATTCCTGTTTCAACACTGGAGACGCCTAACAGGTGAAATATCCGTTGGATTGTTTCTTTTCTTTTTCTTCGTACAGACCATAGACCCGTTATTTTCTGAAGATTTATTTCTTTGATTTATTATGGTAGGCCAGTTTCAGCTTTAAATCTTTCATTTTTTTAATCCACCATTATTCCAAACTAAAATTTTTTTTGTTCTATTTTGTTGCAACTCTTAGTTTGTTTAAAATACTGCTCTTTAAGGCCATCTATATAAAAAAGAAAATCAATATATTTGAAAAGCTATCAAATATCAATTCTTTTGAATGCCATGAAGTTATTATTTATAGCTATAATGTTCAGCTCGGCAAAGAGTATAAGCAGCATTGTTTTTTCAAGAAAAAGTAAATAATGACGTAAAAATTTATGAGTATGAGTAATGAGCATAAATTTATAATGACGATTCGTTAAGCAGATTTTTCTTATGCAAACAATTTGCACGATTCGAGGATAGTGTCCCAGGTCTAGTCAAGACACTTGGTTATTCACTGCAGCACCAAGCCCCTGAAGCCAGCATCAAACCTTTCCTCATCAGCCTTTTCCCTCAACAGCCCACCGAGTTCAACATCTTCCAACATATCTCTCTGAAAACCCCCTTATTTCCTTTTTATTCGTTAAAGTGGCACTGGCCATGCGATTCAGAACTGATAGATCTTAGTGAACAAGTTGTCCCATATTGAACGTCCCATTTTGTCCCATATGCTCTCAACCGGAAACTGCTATCACAAGCCTGACTACTTTCTCTTTGTAACATTGTCATTCTTCCCACTTACCAGGTTCCAAAGATGATTTCCCCCCTAACCTTGCCTTTCCAGGAATCTAAGAAATTCTTAGCTATCGACGCTGAAAATTTAAATTTCAACAAGCTTACCACATTCACTCTATAGTTTTCATAGAAGCACACTCCCATATCCAAGATCCCTTACATTGTTCAATAATTTATAATTTATTGAGCTTCGTCTCATAGATCACCAACTTAGAAAAATGTGTTTGTGTCCTATTTTTTACTAAGAGAAAACATTACCCTGAAATACTTTCAATACGTCCCTAGTCTATATGATTCCTAGGTGCCCCAATCTTGGCATGGTGACGCAATGACCTTAACATGGATTTGATCTTCTTTTAATGGCTAAAATAACAGAAACAAGGGGAAACACTTCTCTAGATGTTTTTTTAGCCTATACGAATGACTTCTACAGTGCACGCCTTCAGCTTTGTCTCCTTTGAGTGGGAGTTGTCAAATGTTCCTTGTTTTGTCTCTCTTACCAAATTTTAAGCACTCCTTTTCAACCAGCAAATGGTCGCTACGGCCCTCATCACAATTAGTCCCTTCTTTCTTTTGACGAATATCTGAATGCTAAAGATTGATTTAATATCTACAATTTACCAAATCTTGATGGAAAATAGTATAACTTTCCACAAAAACTAAACGAAAAGTATTCACTTTCTTTTACAGCAAAAATTAACAAAAAACGGTTCTAGTGGTAAACCCTATGTCAATCAATCTATTAGAACACTAATGTGGAATAATTTTTTTTCAAAAGCGGCTAGCTGGATGAATCTAATAAAACAAGAATGCAAAAAAAAATACAAATTTGAAAATCTGCTCGATGCTTTTACAAAAAATAAGGTAAAAAAAAAATTGTCTATTAGCAAACCGAAAAATTGACATTCTAAAGTAAAAAATTTGTATATCAGGAACCTTCAAGGTTTTTTTTTATAAGAATCCTTGAACCTTGACATGAAAAAAATTTTGTCCTCTACATTGCTAAAACAGTAAAAGAGAAATCTCAACAACTTTCCTCTTCCTCGCATCCATATCACTTTCCTCATTCATCGCCTCTTTTTGTTTTTATTATCCTATTTACTTTCCTTATGCATTCTTCTATTTTACTGTCTTTCTTATTTTTAAGTATTATTACGTTTTTGACCAATTCTTTAAAGGACCAAATTTTCAATGAATGATTTAACGTATTTGAAATAGAAAATGGTAACACTTAGTTAATTTTAGACGAATTTTATTGTGACACCATTCTCTGTTCTTGATGCCAAATTATGTTCTTCTCTTCTCAATTTATTGGCATTTTTTGTTTTCTTATTGTTAATTTTGGTCCTTAAATGCAAATTCAGCGCATCTAAGCTAATAATATAAAACGATTTGAAATAACTATCTAAATATCTCATCATAAATGAAGGTAATATTTTTGGCTAGTAATTTTACATCCTTAAAGAGTGAAGTGTAAGTTGAATTTGGAACTTAGCTAAGAGAAAAACTTTTTACAGAGTAATGGTCTAAGGGTAGCTTTAAAGAGTAATAGTACTCTGGGTAGTTTTCTAAATTCTGGGAAGGATCTAACTTCATTGAGGCAACAAAGTGGGGTTTATCAGATCCCATGTACTTGCGGAAGCTCATATGTGGGACGTACTAGCCAGAGTTTGGAAATGAGATTATTACAACATAAAGATTCTATTTCTTCGGCTTTAAAGCAAGATTCTAAGTTTGAAGATTTTACTTCAGCCCTTTCAGAACATATTTTCATTTCCAGACCATTTTATTTTGTTCGAGAATGTCTCTTTGATTTCTAGGGATCGGGGTTTAAAGCAAAATTTTCGTGAAACTCTTGAAATAAAGAAAATCTTATTCAAGAATATTGCTTTGAATCGGGATGCAGGTAAATTTGGGTTGAACTCTATCTATGATAATTTATTAAAACCTGACAGAGTAAAGTTCAATTCACCCAATGTAGTTAACCTCTGTCCAAATGTTATACCATTGATTGCTAATGAACCGAATCCAAGTAGGTCAAAGAGGCTAGCTTCCGCCTATGCTTTGAAAAGAATTAGAGAATTAAACAATATGTAGTTTTATTTGATTTCGTATATAAACTTTTGTTTTAAATTTTTTTTGCTTAGTTTTACTACTCATAACGGTCACTGTATATGTGACCGAAATATCTGGTATGTTTGTGAATTTCTACACACTGTCTATTAAAAAGGATTTTATCCCTATTTTGAACTTTTATTTTATCGTCATGGAAATGCAGTGTGGTCTCCGAAATTATCGATAGCATTGAAATGACGTCATACATTGTATAAAAGGAGTTGCATTTAGACAAAATCTTTAATTAGTATAAAGTATGCCTTGAGGACGACCTGTAAAAAGATACCCAGTTAAGGGCCTTTAAGCTCCTTTAAGATAAATACACGTAAAATTTAGATATAGGAAATTTAAATATCATGAAGGGGCATCAGGATTTTAGAAATGCCTAGGTGGGGTGTGGCCAGAATCGGTTGGGAACCACTGATCTAGGGCCAATCAAAATGCAGTTGTCGTTACCGAATGGGGTGTGAAGAAGTGGTAAGGAAGGTTTAAGGGAAATTGCAATTACTTGGAAGGGTGTAAAGGGGGAACCTATCAACAGATTAGGATGAATGAGGAGGGTGGGCGTCCGTGTTGACCTCAGGCGACTTGGTGCTGCAGTGAATTGTCAGTAGTAGTAGTAATGGACTCCTCAACATCTAAACTCCTCGCTCAAAGGACTCGTCGACATTTAAACTATTTAAAAACATAAAAAACATCGAAAATCAACATAAATACTTTGCGCTAAGGGCGGCAATTTAGGATAGATCTAAATAAACTCAGAACACAATTATAAACGGATAAGGTTTTATTGAAGATCAACTGTTACATCCTCCACAAAGTTTTGACATTTATAATTGTGGTATGACCGAAACCAACCCAACGCCATGTAATATGAATTGTCTCAGTTGCCTAGTGACACGTTTCGACAAAGGAGGGAAAAGAAAAATAAACAAATCTTGACATTCCACCTAAAATTTTGAAAAAAAAAGCAACATGGCATCGTAGCATCTTGAGTAGGTAATCTATTGTTATTTTTTCAGCATTCATGGTTAAGAAGGGATGCTCCTAAGAAGGGATACCATTTAAGGGCTAACCAGGACCCTTCTCAAACTTCTAAGACATAGCAAGGTATCTGGCTAATGCATATGCCTTCGCATCCCACAAATGAAATGGCGGCACTGTCATGAGGCTATGTACTATAAACGTGTTGATACACTGAGAGAGTAATAAGAAAATATATACTTTAGTGAAAAATAAATCCAAATTACAGTCGCTGGACATATATTAATGACTAAAAATCCACGAAAACACTTATATCACATAATAGAACAGAGACCAGAATCTTCATGTCCCTTCGCAACAATGGGAATTTGCTTAAACCGCCGATTCATCATTCGTGGCTTGAGCGCAACACTAGGTTCTTCACCAGGGGGCAGTTCGTCTGACTCTGCTTTCATTTCACTCGCTTCAATTTTTTTTTGCTTCCATGGCACGTGGCTCTCAGTCTCACTAACACTTGGTTTTTCAGCTTCTTTGGGTTTCAAATTAGATATATTTAGCTTAATTTTAGGCACTTGTATAGAAGAAGTGGTTTCCACGAGCTCAGTGTTGCCATCTATTGAGCTGATAATCGTTTCACTGTTTTCAATTATATCGGGCAAAGGGCTGATGATTTTTTCATCCTTGATAGGTGTAACAGCATCGCGCCGGACTTCACTTATTTCTTCGGTAACGACAAGGCTGCTTTCTACAACAGACTCAGATGTTTCTAATGAATCTTCAATCTTTTCGGATTTTACAGCCTCTGGAGGTAATTCTGCAATTAAATAGTAAAAGAATAAAAAAAGGTTTAAAAGAATTAAAATAAAAAGAATCTTCCCTCGAAATTCAGCAAACTTTTGAAAGGTGCATATTTCTTTACTATTATAAGAAGATTGCACTTGGGGAAAGTTGCATCCCAGAAGAAACAATAGGAAGATAAGATGAAAAGAAAGGAAGATAAGAATAGATAGCCTTGGGGCTTTTGCATAGCAGGAATAAAGATCAAAAATTTGACTTGCAGAGAGTTGACATGCAGCGATAGTTTTGTCGCCAAACATTTCTTACTTTGTATCTACAAAATGCATTTATTTCTTTTTTTTATGGTTTAGAAAAATGCCTAAAGAAATTTGTTTGCTGAATTTTAAAAAAAATGAGGTTTTTTTTTATCGCCCATAGTATAATCAATTTTTGAGTTCTTTGACTAAACAAACAAAAATTCCAAAGAAAATACCGAAGAACTTGTTCCACAAAAACTATAACTGCTAGGAAAAAACTTATTTACATTTTTATACTAAATAGAAAAGAATTAAGCATATACAAGCGCATTAGAAGACATTTCTTAACAATCAAATTTTCATTTTCTTGGTTTTGAAAGGGAAAATTTGGAATAAAATAGAAGGAAAATGTAACTTTTTTTTAAACTCGACTTAAGATTTGTAATTTGAAAAATATTTTACACGTAATCCAACAGCACATAATTTTATCCATATTTAGAGCTTTTAGGTAATGACGTTTTAATTTATTTTTGAACTATATAAGAAACTTTCCATTTTTAGCCGAAGCCATTTTTTTTCCTTTCTGCCACTTTTTAATTTCACCAAAAGAACAAACTTCAAAAAAAAAGCTTACAGAAAACTGAAAGTGATAGACTCAATTCTGATAGATTATTCTCTGTAAAAAGAAATCCAGCCCAAAAAGTAGATTAAGTACTAAAACTTAACTATTCAAAATCAAATGCTGCCTGTTTTAAATCAAAATTATTGCCATATTCCTACAGTAACCTATGGTTTATACTCTGTCGAGCCAATTGGTCCTAATTGACATCCATCGGGGATATTATACAAGGTCCATCAATCCATACATTTGTAAACTTCTGCTAAGACTTATAAGACGCTGAATTTGAGCATCTACGGCTCCAGTGTATCTTGCAAGCTCCGACTCAATCAGCATCCCCAGGCAAACTTATTCAATGTTTTAACTCTTCCTCGCTAACTATACGCCCCACTTTTCCCACTGGAAAATCCCCACTAAAACTGAAACGAATACAATAATTTCTAAATAGTCGTTCCTAGAGGAGGGGGGCAACCAGGTCGACTACCGGGCACCACATCTGGGGGGAGGCGGCTGGGGATAGCCCACTTCGATCAAATTTTTCACTTTGACTCGGCTTTTTTTGCTTACATTTGAGTCGGGCGGCGGGCGCTGTAATTAATTTTTCCCCAGGCACCACCAACTCTAGGAACGGCTCTGACCCATTTGATGCAAATCCTAGACGATACTAAACATTAAAAATTGATCAAAGCTGTATCAAATGATCGAATCCTTATTTAAAAGCTGTTTCTGGAATGGTGGCTGTCTTAATTGATATTTCCCTGCTCTTTGTTTTCAGGCATAGTTACTATAAGGGTTATATATATTAATGTTTACAATATCATATAAATGTATATTTTATTGATGTCTCTGTAACGTCTATTAACGTTAATATTACCGTCACTAGAAGTTTTTTCGAGTTTTTTTTTTTTTTTTTTTTTTTTTTTTTTTTTTTTTTTTTTTTTTTTTTTTTTTTTTTTTTTTTTTTTTAATGCCCCTTCTCTTTTCTGTTATTACGCCTTTTCAATTAATAAATGAATTTACGTAAAGACAAATTCTATACATTACCGACACGCGTATTCAACATCCCTACAGCGACAAATTATGTATATTTGATAAAAATAAGCAAGTTTGTAGACCATCATATTTTTCAATTTCTGGAGAGGGTCTTTAAATCAATCTCAGGGGGGGGGAGAGCGGAGTGATTCCTCCGATTCTAATTTTCGCAGAAATATCCCAAATAAACTGGTTGTTCGGAATTCTAGAAAAAAACGGTATAAGTCTAGGGCTTTATCAGTACATTAGGAAACATGTTAAGAAAACAATTCTTAGTTCATAATATGCAGAATAATCCTAGTTAACATATTTTGCAGGGGGGGGGGACCTTTATCTTCATTTCTTTCACTGTTGTACAATTTTTTATAACAGATTTCTGGAAAATAAAAATGGATTCAACTGCATTTTTCCGTTTTCAAATAATCTATATATGTAATTAAATATCCTCAGTGCCATCTAATAGTTTCTCACAAAAACATTTTAATAGACAAATACTGATAAATTAGGTTAAGTTAGGTTCGGTTAGATTAGTTAGATAGCAGTTGGGTGTTTATTTATAAACGATTTTCAAGACTTAAGAGGATAGACACAAATATTTAAAAACGTGATAGAAAAACTGGACTTACAAGGAAAATAGTTAAGATAAAGCTTCTCCCCCTGCAAAATATGTTAACAAGGATTATACTGCATATTGTGAAGTAAGAATTGTTTTCTTAATATGTTTTCTGATGTAGTGGTAAAACCTTAGGCTTATACCCAAAAACTAAACATCACCAGCACTATAGCGATATATTATACAGCGCTAGGCGGAAATGAAAAATTACCTTCAGATACTTCTTCCTTTATTTTGACTTCTTCTTCCTTCTTAATTTCCTCCGTAATAACTATAGATGACTCTTCAACAACTTCTGTTTTTACATCGACATCTTTTTCATCTTCTACAATGTCTTTCTCTTCAACAGTTACATCTAAACCAGGATAAAGACCCTTTTCGCCATGTGACTAAAACAAATCAGTCAAATTAGTACAGAATAAAGTAACATGAAAAATTCATGAGCAAATATAATTCGAAGAACTAGAGGAGAGGTGACTCTTAAACATCGTCTACGCCCCCCCCCCCCCTCCGTATCCCCAGCAAATTGAGCGGAAAAACCTTGCACTGAGTTTCGTCAGTGCAACTCACACTGATTTGTGTGACTAAAACCAATCAGTCAAATTAGTACAGAATAAAGTAATATGAAAAATTCATGAGCAAATATAATTCAAAGAACTAGAGGAGAGGTGACTCTTAAACATCGTCTACGCCCCCCCTCCGTATCCCCAGCAAAATGAGCGGAAAAAACTTGCGCTGAGTTTCGTCATGTTGAGGCGCGGTGGTGACCAAACTGCTTGGTAATACGGGTTCTGGAGTTCAATATCAGCTTCAGCAACCCACTGCCCGGAATTCACTACCGCTAGTGAGATTATACAACAGCATCGCCACAATAACCGTTTCAAGCTAATGGAAAGACGAAAAAATATATCTATATTGTATTTTGAGTAAGGGAACAGAGGCACATCCAAAGGAGTTGTTTTGTTACGGACTGGCAAATTAAAAAATTTATACGTATAAAACCAGGTAAATTACATGAATAACCAAGGAAATCATAAATAATTGTAGAGATCTTGACATCGTGGAAACCTCCTCCTTGAAAATCAGCCTTCGCCCCTCTTGTGTAAGTACACTCCTTGAAAATCTACCTCCACAAAGTGATCGCAGCAGTGATCACTTTGCGGAGGTCTCCTGTACCACATATACTTTGTTTCTTTATACGCCACTCCCATCAATACTTGCTAAACACACACCCTACAGTATTCTAAAAATAAAATAAATAATTAAACGCATGCTGTCTGTAGAGATACATGGGGGGGGGGGGGTCTACAGATTTATGATTTAGCTGAAAAATAAAGAGATTTATATTATTTATTCTTATAGTTGAGGGATAATTTGCGGTCAGGTCCTCACCCTGATTCAAGTGTTTTGGTGCTTTTTCAATTTAGTAGCCAAGAACATTTATTAATTGTCCCACAAAACTAGCTCAAACAAACCAACTTATGACATTTCCGTATGTTTGTAGAATTGTGGGAAATATGTGCTTCACTGGAGTCATTAACTAGAGGCGAATCTCCAGCATTTTATCTGCATTTTATCCAGCATTTCGAATCTCCAGCATAGTAGTAGTAGAAGTCCAACCGTGCTCTTAGTACTCTATTTTTAATGATTGTCAACAATGATCAGATCAGATATGACAATTCGGAACGCGCGCCATTTGAAATTTCAACACATTAACGATGATAATTTGCAGCTGTCCAAATTTCCAGTAAATAATCAAGGAGAACCTTGTAACCATTGTTCTGTAAGATATTGTTTTTGGTAAACTTGTTAATTACCTTACACGAAGAGGCTGAACAGGCTAGTTTAGGATCACAGGATCTGATATTTCGGTATTTGTTTAGCCTTGTGACACCTGATAAGGAGACATGTTAAGAAAACAATTCTTACTTTAAAATATGTATAATGACCCTAGTTCTTATATTATCCAACGAGAGAACCTTTATCATCAAGTCTTTCCTCTAAAAATCCTCAAAAGAGAAAAGTTTCCAAATATCACCATGTTTTTAATTCAATGCTTAAGTCTTTTTAAATTGCCGCCTAATAAGTTCTTTTATAGATAGCATTCATGCCAGTCTTTTTAATAGTTTTTTTTAAAGAGCAGTGGCGAAGGGCAAATAGCAGTGGCATAAATACAAAATATTAATAGCAGTGGTTAGGTTAGGTTACAAAAGATGCACGGAATTTCTATAATTTCAATTTACCACTACTTTTTCTTTAAACATGTTTTTTGACACACGTGCTAAACACTATCTATAAAACAACTTCTTTGGCGGCAGTTTACAGCAGCAATTTCAAAAGACTTAAGCATTGAATTAAAAACGTGGTGATATTTGGAAACTTTTTCTCTTTTGAGGATTTTTAGAGGAAAGACTTGATGATAAAGGTTCTCCTGTTGGATAATATAAGAACTAGGATCATTATACATATTTTAAAGTAAGAATTGTTTTCTTAACATGTCTCCTTATCAGGTGTCACAAGGCTAAATAAATACCAATTTTTATTCAAATGAGTACTCTCCTAATCTTCAAGAACTATTGGTTCAATACCATCACCCTGTGGAAACAAACAAATAAATATACATCTATTATCTTTCTTTGCTGCAGTTGAGTTCTCTGATATACTGAATCTGATTGTGCAATTTTCATTGAGATTTTTTGGCTTTTTAAGTATGTTTCTTCTCTTTCAAAAATTAGACAAATGTTCTCAGACTTGCAGGGGTATTATTAGTCAAAATAAATAGGGGGGGGATTTTACTGACTGGTTAGTCATTTTTACAAACTGGATTTTTTTTATCAATAATTAGCAAAATGTCTTCTTCAAATATGAAGCTTGAGAGCACATTTAAGCCAAAAGAACTGTATAGCCTGAAAAAGATTAGCCTATAGGTTCAGTTTCTTGTAAGAAGCATATGTACAACTAGCCATTGATCTAGTGGAGAAAGGAGTAAGATAAGAGGAATAAAGTGCAAATGTGATTTATATTCAAACAGAATTCAGAAGTGAAAACTTCATAATTTCAGTTAAAATATACAGATCTAACACCAAATGAAAAATTACAATTCAGGTAGGACCCTTGGTAATCAGCCAATGCCTAACCTTGGCCAGATATTCTAATTAAAAATTACTAATTTTGTCCCTTATGTGTATAGGGTTAGATAGTTATGATTGGCTGATGGATAGGACTAGACTAGTTGGGATTGACTGACTATAATCTTAGAAAACATCTGACTTCCAAACATTTGAATTGAGACAAAAGTTGCCTCTACACCCTAGCCCATTTAGATACAATTATTCTGTTTCACAATACTTTTCTTAGATTAAATCTACCCAAGGTTGACTATGTCTGTGATTAGAATATGTTCTTATTGCTTTAAGATCCTGTGTCAAATATTACACAACATTTCCCAAGATTAGATTCAAGCTACTCTTTGGTCAATTTACCTGTGGATTGTGACAGCTCCACCAACTTTGGCAAAGTGAAAAGAAGTTTTAGCAAACTGAAACTGGTTATGGCACATTTATGCACAACAATGGATGATGACCATTTTGATCACCTTGTCATGATGTGCTTTGAGAGTGCAAACCAATGTGCTTTACTTTTTAATTGAAGTATTGTTGGGTGAGATACCCAGTACTTGGCAAGCTAATCTATGCTTTAACAGCTAATTCATTGTAAAATGTCTATCCTACTACCTAGAAAGTGGATTGTTTCAACATTGAATGTGTCAAAATCATCTTAAATAGTGTGTGTTTAGCTTGAATATTTAACTATATACAACACTCATAATTTCAAATATACTGATAGACAACAGTAGAGCCTAATCTTGACCACTCATTTAATGCTTTAGAGAGAGAGAGAAATTTATTCTAAACAAGCAAACAATTTGACATCAGTTTAGCAGCCACCCCAAGAAGTAAAAACTTGTCCAAGAGGATGGCAAAAATACATTAACATAATAAAACAATAAAAAAAAACCTATCTATATCACAGTCCCCAAACAGCACCACAAACCGTACTCTTTAACATTTTCATTAAATTTACTATCATATTCATAATCATCACCCCCAGGAGCTATAAATCACAAAGAGTTGTGAATATCAATTTAAATACATAAATTTCACAGAATAGTGTCTTAAAGATAATGTAATCAATAAATGTATAGCCTTTCAACGTCAGTCATGGGCAATAGGTTTCACAGGAGTTTTGCAAGATCTAGGTCTTTTCCCAGAAACATATTTGTGGCTTTGGAAAAGCTATCATAGCTCTTGTCCATTTTGCCCAGTAGACTTCAGTATACTGGCTCCAGAAAAGAAGAGTTATCATGGATTGTATTCTCCAAGCCATTTATTAGGGCCCTAAGGATACTGCAGGGTTTCTTGAAATAAAATAACTCTCCAATCATCCAGCAGATTGGCTCTAGGATTAGATTTTGTCTCTGAATAATGAGCAGGTGGATGCCTAGGATGCTGTTTATTGAATTTGATTTTTTTTTTAAAGACAAAACAAGAAATATATCAGTGAATACCAAGATCAGTGGTAAATTACACACAAAAATAGTTTCAATGTAGTCTCTCCTATACAGGAAAAAACTATGGCCAGGAAAAAACAGGGGAGAAAAAAAAAACAAATACATTCATCAAACATTTTTAAAATAATAAACTCACATCACCAAACAAAACAATAACCCCCCCCCCAAAAAAAAAAAAATTCAAGCTAGGCAAGGGAGCAATACATGATTCCTCCCACACAAATACAGTGCAGAACCAATCTGGAGACATCAACTCATCAGAGAACTCGGGAAAAAATTAATTATTTGCCAGAAAATCTTGAACAAACTTTTTGAAAATACCAAGTGAGTATCAGCCCCATGCAGACTCCATGAGAGAGTTCCAAATCATGTTACAAGCTATCAGAGGGTTATAAGTCAGACTGTATTGACAGAATATAAGGTATATGTAAATTATTGGAAATGCAGAAATAATAAGTCAATTGCTCAGAAATTGAAAACATATTATTATATTTGGCAGCAGGAAGCTGGCCATGTAACCTCAAAAAATTAAAAAAGAGGCACAAGACAGAAAATAGAGAGATCTCAAGTCAAGCAAGGGTTTAAGTAGGGAACAGTTAGTATCCTGTATAAGAGTCATTGCTTTATCATATAATTTTGAAAGAGGCTTCAGTGATGAGGGAAAAGTTGACATCCAAATAATAGAACCATATGAAACATAAGGCTGTAGAATAGGAGTGGAAGAATTGACTCTTGAAAAATGTGTTTAAATTTTTTAAGGAGGCCAAGGCTTCTGGAGACTTTTATTTAAATGAAGTCAATATGAGGCTTGAAGGAGAGACTTTCATCAAGCAAGATGCTTAGGAATCAAACACAACGTTTTTTAGGCCTAATAAGGGAACCTCTGGATACATGTATTTCATTTAAACCAGAAAAAGCCCTTTAAACTCTTGAGGAAATAAGAAAACATCACTTTCCAACATATAAGGCAAGATAATTAATATCAAACCACTGAATAACTTTCAAAAAGAGCAATCATGTTTGAACAGAGATCAAACTCAGTTTTACCAACTATGCCAAGAGTAGTGTCATCTGCAAAAGCTATAAATGTATTGGAGAAGGACAAACTCTTGTCACAATTAGTGACTCATGCAGGTTGAGAAAGACAACAGCAAGTAGCACGTTTTAGATTTTTAACCACATTTACAAGGTCAATTAACATAAATTAAAAAGAGTTTCAGCCCAATCATAGATCCTTTTGGAACACCCAACTCTATTTCAGACGGGTTGGAAAAGAGAGGATCAACTGAGATAAATCAACCAGATAAATATGATAGAAAGCAAAAATAAGTACTCCCTCAAATTTCAATATGGAATAGTTGTCAAAGGAGAATCTTGTGTGCTATTGAATCAAATGCCTTACATACATCAAGAGAAAAAGTAGCAGGTATCAGACTAGAGTAAAAAAAAATTATGTATATAATTCAAAAGATTCGCACATGCATGCTCAGTTGAGTGCTTTGCCCTAAAACCAAACTGGGAATCATGAACAAAAAATTGAATTTAGAAAATCAAGAAGTTGAGAAAGCATAGCTCTTTCAAAAATTTTACTAAACACTGATAAGAGAGATATAGAACGATATCTAGCTGGGTCATTCCGTGAACCACCTTTAAAATGTATAATAACACAAGCATGCTTTAAAGCCCTTGGGAAGACAAAATTTTTAAAAGGCATATTGCCAAGTCTTCTAAGAGCAGAAATGATGACAGAAAGAATGAACTTGACAGCCTTAGTAAAAGTTCTGTCTGGGCCAGATGATGAAGGACCTTTCAAACCATTAACAATTCTGGCTGTTTCAACTTCATAGGTAGGCTCCAAAATCATTGATTTAAGATAAGGAGGTCCAAGATAAGACTTAAATCCATTTAGAGAAGAAGAGGGACTTACAGAAGAGGCTGTAGTTTTCCCAATATTTGCAAAGTAAGTTTGTCTTGCACTTTCAGCTCACCCTCTATGATTTTACCATCAATCAAAACACTTGACGGGACAGAAGGGGGCCAAGAAGATGGCCTGATGACAGAATTGATTACTTGCCATGTTTTCCTAATGTCTTTACCACACACAGAGAATTAACTAAAGTAAAATAACAATTTGGTCCTCTGGCAAAGTGAATTGTAAACTGTTCTATAAGCTTTAAAAAGTTGAAGCTGATAATCACGTGTAGATGGCTTAGGGGACCTGTCAGCCTTCCAAAGACTATTCTTTTTCCTACAGCCTTTAAGGAGTCATCCAAGGATTCAAAGGGGTTGTTCTTTTTGATTCTGGATTCAACTGGGATGCATAACAAGTATCCAATATAATTTCTTTCAAAGAGTCATAAAAAGAATTAAAAAGTAAAATTACATTGGATTCGTTTTCAAAAATAGCCAACTGTGATCTAAGAATAGCCAACTCCTGATCATTAAATTTTAAAGGCAAAAAACCTCTCAACATTCAGTGGATAAATGGAACCTATTAAAAGTGAAGACTATATTTACTTGGACAACCAAAAAAAAGGTCCCAAAACCCCAGGTCTATCACCCCTAACTAACGTTCTCAGGTTAATAAACAAACTAATGAAATATAAGCCGACAGCTTTATTTTTCTCTTTACCGTGAAATTTTATTTTAACTTAAAATCCACAATTACACTTTAGATTTAGTTATATAAAAAAGAAAGTTTTTGAATTTTAGCACCCTTAAAACAAAATCAAATTTGTAATGCCTTTGACTCCTAAAGGAGTTGAGCCTTTTATTTCGACTGTATTAAGACAAAATCTACTATGCAGTGAGTAAAAGTCATTCTAGTCATCAATCCTAATATCTTTTGTATTTTAGGACTCTCCTGACTAAAATCTGTGTTGCATCTAAGTTTCGATGATAGTATTGAATTTCTCATAATTTGCATTAACTTCGTTCCAAAATCTTTCCTTGACTTGCCACAATTTCTGAAAATGGCCAATACCATCACAGTTTCTGAGGATTGTTTCTTTAAAAACGGTAAGTTGTACTGTTGATTTTTTTAGAATAAAAGAAAAGCTAATTTTTGTAGAAAATAATTATCCTTTTTTCCCTCCTTGCTCATTAAGTGATCCTAAGAAAAAAAAATTAACTACATATGTACTTTGATTTAATGATTAAGAGCTGATTGGTGATAATAGTAGCTTCTTTGTGATGCAAAACACATTCAGATTCAATTTATTAGCTTTAATTTTTAAGTTTGGTGAGACAATTAATTGTCAGGTAGAAAAACTTTCTGTGCAGGTATGATGAACAAAATATTTCCACAAAATCAGGGGTAGTTAGGGGGGGCTCAGATGGGAATATCTAATCATAATACATGTAAGAGATGAATAAAGTTAGTTAAATCAGCTGCTAAACTTGTGAGACTATATTTTGTATTTTATGTTCTGGGAACTAATGCTGAAAACCCCAATTGAGTGGTATTTTTTTTTTACATTAATTGTCTATTTTTTTGTGATTGTTAAGATGTGAAATGTTTTTTTTTATTCAGTTGACCTGAATAAATTGATCAGAGGGAGGGAGGGCCAGGGGTCAGTTCACATGATTCATCATTGATAATTTTTGGGGTGAGGGAGGGGTATCGGGCCATGGAGGAGCAAGGGTCAGTTCCAACAAGTCTTGGAATAAAATATTGTTAAAAAGATGTTTTTTTTTTTTTTGGGGGGGGGGGGGGTCAGGCCGTGGAGGGCAAGGGGTGGGTTGCCATAATTTATGTAATAAAATGTCTTTAATAAGTAATTTTTTCGGGGGGGGGGGTCAGGCCATGGAGAGAAGGCCAGGGGTCAGCTTGCTTGAGTTTTGGAGTAAAATATCTTTTATAAGTTATATGAGTTGAGGTGGGGGTTTGGCTTATCTGATCTTTGAAATAATTTCAAAACCCTTGCATAAGAACCTTATATGCCCCCAGGCTATAATATACAACACTTGCCCCAGGGCTCTATGGGTTTGTGTCAACACTGGAGTTTTCGTTAACCATCTTTGATTTATTTTAACAAAGCGGCTATCTCAAAAATTTGATTGGATGGATTTGAAGTAAAGAAGGCAGGAGGGTTAGTTGCCCTCCGGTCCGTTTTGATTCTTAAAAAGGGAACTAGAACTTTCAATTTCCAATAGGAAGAACGCCCGACGAAGTTATACAATCATTCATTCCATAAAAACCTTATATATCCCCGGGTTGTTGGGGACTTTGTAAACCCCTGAGTTCTAACTATATGATCTTTGGTCTATTATGGACAAAATGAACATCTCAAAAAATTGATCAGACGCATTTGGGGAAAAGACGATTGGTTTGGGATGGGGGGGGCTAGTTGCCATCAGATTACTTTTGACTCTCAAAAAGGGAACTAAAAATTCAGATTTATGACCGAATGAGCTCCCTCCGAAGTTTATACTACTATCTCTTCCATTAAAACCTTATATACCCAGGGAGCATAACTTATAACACTTATCCCCAGGTTCTGGGGAGGGGCTGTGTTATCCCTTCAGTTTTTGTTATACAATTTTTGGTCAATTTAAGACGGCTACACTTATCCAGCAACTCGTTCTATGTTGTGAATTTCAGGTTTTAATTTGTTCTATGTTAGTGAATTTTCTTGAATGTTTCTGGTTTTCTGTTGCTTTATAAAAATTAGATTTTTAAAAATGATTTGTGAAACAAAAAACTGCATATGGATCTGTGTTTTATGTATACATGTGATGTCTGTATATTTACACTTATAGAAATAAAAAGAAAAAGCTGTCGTATTCGCTTAATAATCGCTTAATTTTAATTTTGTCCCAATTCCTTAAGAAGGACTTCTAAAACACTATGTTTGTTTAATTGGAACAATAAGAAGCTTTTTTCAAAAGTACTAAAAGTTTTAGCGTAAAGAGCGAGGTATTGAGGAGGAGGCAACACGTAAATAAAAAGAAAAGGCTGCCAGATTTGCTTACTAACCTTCATTTAAAATTTTTCTATGTCTGTTGAATTTAAATTTTGTTTTAGAAGTTGAAGATGCTATACCAGGTGACAGCAGGAAGGCCTTTCATTTTCCAAACCAACTTTTGTCACCAAAATGTGAAGATGTTACTTTGCTTAAATTACCTAGCATTTCAGAACCATGTAAATTTGAATACAACACCCAGGAATGCGAATATTCTAACAATAAAGGTACGTCTGAAACATCGTGTTTTTGTTAATTTAAACGTATTGAATAATATTTTATTCGACAAAAATAGGAAAAAGGAACTTAATCTTAAGATGGAACTTTTGTTTTATCTTATTCCAATGTGCAGGTGTATAGCCCCTCCCCCCTCCACATCCCCAGGGGAAATGTTTTTAAGTTATAAAAATTGTCCATTGTTTACGCGTTGTATTTTTTATTGGAAGCATGCATACATTTTAGGGTGAAAAGACGAATTTTTTGCTGGGGGTTTAATCAGGGGGGACTTTCCATGGAGAGGGAAGTTTCCAGGGGGTGAACTTGTCAAAAGAAATATACATTGGAGGAATTTGTCTGAATTCCTGTACAATTTTTTTTCGCCTTCTCTTCTCCGTCTCAAATTTACGTGCTGAGTTGTTAAGGGTAATTGCCTGGGTTAACTTTCACCCGGATTGAATTGTCTAGAGGATATATCCGTGGGGAGGGCATTTCTCTGTGGAGGTGGCCCAGATTTCCTGGGATTATTTAAAAAATGATTGGAAATTAAATTAAAAAAAAGTTTTTCCAACTGGAAGTAAGGAGCAACATTAAAACTTAAAAAGAACAGAGTTTATTACGTTTATGAAGGGGCTTGTCTCCCCTTCAACACCTCGCTCTTTACGCCAAAACTTTAATTTTGTCCCAATTCTTTAAGAAGGACTTCTAAAATACTAGTTTCGTTTAATTAAAGCAATAAAAAGCTTTTTTCAAAAGTACAAAAAGTTTTAGCGTAAAAAGCAAGGTATCGAAGAGGAGGCAACACGTAACTAAAAAGAAAAAGCTGTCAGATCTGCTTACTAAGCTCTATTTTAACTTTTCTATGTCTGTTGAATTTAAATTTTGTTTTAGAAATTGAAGATGCTTTATCAGGTGATAGCGAGAAGCCCTTTCATTTTCCAAACCATCTTTTGTCACCAAAACGTGAAGATGTTCCCTTGCTCAATTTACCTAGCATATCAGGACCATGTAAATTTGAATACGACACTCAGGAATTGCAACCCAAATGTTCTAACAATGAAGGTATATCTGAAACATTGTATTTTTGTTCATTGAAATGTATTGGATATTATTTTATTGGACAAAAACAGGACAGAGACTTAATCTTAAGATGGAACCTTTGTTTTATCTTATTCCAATGTGCAGGTGTATAGCCCCTCCTCCCTCCACAGCCCCAGGGGAAATGTTTTTAAGTTATAAAAATTGTCCATTGTTTACGCGTTGTATTTTTTATTGGAAGCATGCATACATTTTAGGGTGAAAAGACGAATTTTTTGCTGGGGGTTTAATCAGGGGGGACTTTCCATGGAGAGGGAAGTTTCCAGGGGGTGAACTTGTCAAAAGAAATATACATTGGGGGAATTTGTCTGAATTCCTATACAATTTTTTTTTCGCCTTCTCTTCTCCGTCTCAAATTTACGTGCTGAGTTGTTAAGGGTAATTGCCTGGGTTAACTTTCACCCGGATTGAATTGTCTAGAGGATATATCCGTGGGAAGGGCATTTCTCTGTGGAGGTGGCCCAGATTTCCTGGGATTATTTAAAAAACGATTGGAAATTAAATTAAAAAAAAGTTTTTCCAACTGGAAGTAAGGAGCAACATTAAAACTTAAAAAGAACAGAGTTTATTACGTTTATGAAGGGGCTTTTCTCCCCTTCAACACCTCGCTCTTTACGCCAAAACTTTAATTTTGTCCCAATTCTTTAAGAAGGACTTCTAAAATACTAGTTTCGTTTAATTGGAGCAATAAAAAGCTTTTTTCAAAAGTACAAAAAGTTTTAGCGTAAAAAGCAAGGTATCGAAGAGGAGGCAACACGTAACTAAAAAGAAAAAGCTGTCAGATCTGCTTACTAAGCTCTATTTTAACTTTTTCTATGTCTGTTGAATTTAAATTTTGTTTTAGAAATTGAAGATGCTTTATCAGGTGATAGCGAGAAGCCCTTTTATTTTCCAAACCATCTTTTGTCACCAAAACGTGAAGATGTTCCCTTGCTCAATTTACCTAGCATATCAGGACCATGTAAATTTGAATACGACACTCAGGAATTGCAACCCAAATGTTCTAACAATGAAGGTATATCTGAAACATTTTATTTTTGTTCATTGAAATGTATTGGATATTATTTTATTGGACAAAAACAGGACAGAGACTTAATCTTAAGATGGAACCTTTGTTTTATCTTTATCCAATGTGTGGGTGTTGGCCAAACCGCTTTTGTAGTCTTTAATGAACATTTTTAAATTTTCACTTGAAATTAGTTTTGCAGGTTTTATTATTTACAAAAGGCTTGATAATAAGCCTTAAAACTATGTCTCTATATACATAAAGAAAGAAAAACGAGCAAAAATGGGGTTTTTATAGGCCAAATGAAAATACTGAAAAAAAAAACAAAGCGAATATTTCGAGAGGACAAACGCCTCTCTTCTTCAGCGCGAAACGAAATAATGTAACCAAGGAAAGTGCCGAAGAAAAAAACAACAAAAAACAAATGCGGAAAGTCAATGTGAAAAGAACCAAAATCCAAAGAAAACACCAAAAACTTAAAAGATGAATAAAATTCAATAAAAACCAAAAATTAAAAGAATTAAAACCAAATACCTAACAACCATAAAAGTGAGTTATTCGCCAATATCCGCGATTTGCACAAAATCCAAAAAAAAAATATGAACTGCCATCGACGGATACTAGCGAACAACTGACAAAGAA
Source organism: Artemia sinica (assembly GCA_027921565.1). NCBI lineage: Eukaryota > Metazoa > Arthropoda > Branchiopoda > Anostraca > Artemiidae > Artemia > Artemia sinica. Next base: position 55,060,885 of record CM051268.1, read on the forward strand.
AAGGAATCAATTCATTCACTCAAAAAAACAAAGCGAACCAGCAAATAAATAAGTAGAGAACTATGTCATTTGATTTCGGATTTTAATTAATGCATTTCTTGTAGACACCCTTTGAGACCTAAGGGGTTGTTCACGTGTTTGATTAGATGACTGGGAAAGTGGTTCAAGTGTTATTTCAGGGATTACTAAAGTATCGGCTTCTCTTTTGAGAAAACCGAAATATGACTCGTTTATTCTTAAATCACCGGAATCTCTGTTTAAAGCTAGACCTAAATGTTGGTATTTATAAATTTCAACAGCTTCTCTGTAGTTCTGGACTATACCTTTGTCATGCGAAATAAGGCTAGCTTGATTAAACAAAATAGTATGGTCTGGTTTTTCAAAAATGTGCTCTGCAAGGGCAGATTCAAAACTTTCTGTTTTTTTCCGCTTTTTAAGTGTATTATTAATTGAACTAGAGTGCTGAGTTAATCTATCTGTTAGTCGCTGATCAGTTCTTCCGATATACCAAAGACCACACGAACAAGGAATTCTGTAGACACCGGAGTTTTCACCTATCGGGATAGGGTATTTACCTTGATAAATTTGGGACCTGATAGTTTTTCTGGGTCTATAATTAGTGTAAATGTTATTTTTCCTTAGATTTTTTGAAATGTGGTCTGAAACCCCTTTAACGTAAGGGAGACCAAGATAAACTGCATTTTCCCTTTGATTTGTGTTTTCTGTGGAACTATCTGATAATCTTTTAATGCGTTTTGCAATTACAGAATTTGTTAAACTAATTGGATAACCATTCCCAAATAAAATATCTTTAAGGTGGTTGAGCTCTAAATCCAAGAAACGTGTTGAACAAACTTTCAATGCTCTATCAACTAGAGAAGTGACAACTCCTCTTTTCACAGCAGGAGAATGATTAGAGGAATAACTTAAATAACGGTCATTATGTGTGGGTTTTCTATAGACACCAAACTCAAAACATGAATCATTTCGGTGCACCAGAACATCTAAGAAAGGAAGACGCCTCTCTATCTCTGATTCCTGAGTAAATTTGAGTTTTGGATCCAAGGAGTTGAGCAAGTGAAGAAAAGAACCCAGAGACTCGTCACCATGCTCTCACAAATTAAAAATATCATCTTTAAAACGAACCCAAAATTCAGGTTTACAAAAACTTTGCAAAATAGCCTTTTCTTCAAGGTCTTCCATGAAGATATCAGCCTGTATTGGAGAAAGGGGGGCACCCATGGAAAGCCCATATTTCTGTCTATAAAAAATGCCTCTATAATGGAAGTAAAAAGAAGTTCTGTTACAAAGGGCTGTAAGCGAAAGAAGTGTCTGATTCGAAAGAGTAGATTTTTCTGATACAGATGGGTTAGAATTAAGTTTTTGCTTCAAAATCAGTTCGGCCTTTTGAGGATCACAATTGGTATACATTGAATCTGCATCAAAACTGCCAATTCTTGTATTTGGTTTAACCGAAACTTGCTTTACCTTGGAAACAAAATCAGCGGAATTTTTAATATAGGATTTTTGAGCCTGAATTAGTGGGCGAAATATAACTGATAAGAATTTCCCTATTTTTGCTGTTGGAGAATTAAAAGAAGAAATAATGGGTCGAAGTGGATTACCGGGCTTATGAACTTTAGGAAGACCATAAAAGCGAGGGGACGTGCATCCGCGTGGGTAAAACCTTTTGTACAACTGATCTGTAATTTCACCTTTTCCTTTTAGATAAGAAAGCTCTTTTCGGAATTCCTGGACAAATTTTTCTGTGGGATCGGTAGCTAATTGTTCATATGTGTTAGAATCATTAAGAATTTCTCTGACCTTTATGTCGTAATCATCTGAATCTAATACAACAACAGTATTGCCTTTATCGGCTTTCGTAATAATCCTGGAATGATCTTTATGTAGTGCGTGTAAGACCAAGTGATCATTTTTACTAAAATTTTTTAAATTAGGATTATTAACAGAAGGCGAATCCAACAAAGTTTCAACAAATTGTGCTCTGACCTCAGCAATCTCTCCAATATCCGCACGAGAGTCATGAAATGACCCCTCTGTGTTCGTGATAATTTCACTATAAGGTATTTTCGAAGGGGTTATCGAAAATTTCAATCCTTTAGACAGAACCTGATTTTGCTCTGTTGTAAGGGGCGTGGAGCTGAGATTTATCACAGCAGGACCAGGATACGCATTTGGGACAAAAGGTGGATTATTAGAGAGTTTTTCCAACTTTAAACGGTGTAATTTCTCAGAAAGTCTTTGTCTAGAAATCCTAAAATCATGCTGAAAAGAATTTTCAGCAATAGCCTTAATTTGATGAAAATCAGCATAAGAAAGCGTAATTAATATTTCTCGCTCTAGCCTGAAAATATCCTGATTTAACCGGTAGCGCTTGCTTTTGCAGTCGCTAATAACATGTTTTAAAAATACCAAACCCTATACGTTCTGTAAATTGCCGTTCGTTACGTGTGTTTAAGTGAAGTGAAGGTCGCATTGACTTGGGTAAAATACGGTTCATTTTACAATTATGAAGAAAATACTGTTGATTATTCAAATTAGCTTTTTTTCTCACAAGAGAAATGAATGTAGTGACAACATTGGTAGAATGCTCCCCATAAGAATGACGAAGATAATTTCTTAAACCACACTGGCCTGACATCACATAAAGAAAGAAAAACGAGCAAAAATGGGGTTTTTATAGGCCAAATGAAAATACTGAAAAAAACAAAGCGAATATTTCGAGAGGACAAACGCCTCTCTTCTTCAGCGCGAAACGAAATAATGTAACCAAGGAAAGTGCCGAAGAAAAAAACAACAAAAAACAAATGCGGAAAGTCAATGTGAAAAGAACCAAAAATCCAAAGAAAACACCAAAAACTTAAAAGATGAATAAAATTCAATAAAAGCCAAAAATTAAAAGAATTAAAACCAAATACCTAACAACCATAAAAGCGAGTTATTCGCCAATATCCGCGATTTGCACAAAATCCAAAAAAAAAATATTAACTGCCATCGACGGATACTAGCGAACAATCGACAAAGAAAAGGAATCAATTCATTCACTAAAAAAAACAAAGCGAACCAGCAAATAAATAAGTAGAGAACTATGTCATTTGATTTCGGATTTTAATTAATGCATTTCTTGCAGACACCCTTTGAGACCTAAGGGGTTGTTCACGTGTTTGATTAGATGACTGGGAAAGTGGTTCAAGTGTTATTTCAGGGATTACTAAAGTATCGGCTTCTCTTTTGAGAAAACCGAAATATGACTCGTTTATTTCTTTCTTTATGTGATGTCAGGCCAATGTGGTTTAAGAAATTATCGTCTCTATATACATTTTTTAATCCATATTTATAGTGTATATTTCTCTTCAAATCAAGAGATAAAAAAATAAATCGGTCTATTATTTTGATTCCAAGGTGAATTTGAAAGAAGAAGAAAATCGGCTGTTAAAATCTGAACTCCCTACCAGAAATTTTTAGTGTAGAATATTAATTTACTGAAAACACTAGATTCAAACAAAAGCACTGAATTCATTTTGTGCAGATGAAGTCCAAAGTTTTTTTGTCTGTTTAGGAACGAGTTGTTTTAAATATTTAGCTAGAAGAACATAGCGAGTATCGTTGGATTAAAAAAAGACGAAAGTCACGTTTTCTGCCGAGAGATGAATTCTTTTACTACAAAGTGAAAAACGATGAAAAAAAAATCGAAACGAACAATCAGAGCCTAGTGAAAATTTTATACCAAATAAACGTGTTTTCTGCATGTAAATACACGATGATGAGCTGTTACTAGTTCCGTTTTCAATCACCAGTTTTCAGTCACCTGTGACCAGTTATCAGTCACAGCCTAAATATTGTTTTATTTAACAATTTGCTTATAGCCGATGCACAGTGAAATAAAACAACGTATTTATTGTTCACAGTTCAATATAAATTTTGAACCTAAAATATGTGCATGTCTCTATAAAAAAAAGTATAGCACAGCAAATAAATCTGCTCGCAAGGTACTCCAGCCTGACTCTTTGTTACAAAGGAAATTTTTTAAACGATTCAAAATTAACCGAATGCTGATGGCGTTGTCACTATATTTGACCGAAATATCTGTATTTTTTTTAAGTTGTTTTTCAATGTCTATTAAAAAGATTTATCCCTATTTGAACTGTTATTTGTAAGACCTGAAGAAAACGTGACATCCTTCGTTTTTTTTTTAATCCAAAGCGTTGTGGCTACCCAAAAATTTTAACTTCAACATATGATGTGCATTCTTTTAGCTCTTCCTCTTTTTGTTACAATAATTCCTGACATTTATTGTATTATTTCCTCTCCTTCACTAATGGTTTAATTTACACTACGGTTTACTTTTTGATCTCTTATGGTTTCATTTGCACTCTTTCGTTGTATTAGAATCACTAATTTTAAAAGCTAATATAAGTATCACAATGAGGGACAAAAGAGGGATAGAAAATAAACTTAGTTGTTATAACCTATTAAAAGATTTACTTTTTTTTCTGTTTTTAACTCTGTAGACTTTCAAAACATTTTGAAAGATATGTATTTGTTTTCGGTTTTAAGAGTTTGGATTTTTGTATTATTTGTTTAATCTATAGACTTTTAAACTTTTAGGTCACTTTTCACCACACGTGTCTGGACTTCATTTCAAGGGGAATGCGTCACTAGTCGTTTCAAAGATTCCACATACGAGCAGTTTCTTAATTTCGTGTGCATCAGAATCTGAAGGAAAAGGCTTAGAATGTCAGAAAAAAGGTTTGAAAAGTTGCCTCCAAAGTAAAAAGGAAAAAAAATCGAAAAGATTTCAAAGAATTCATAAAAAGAAAAAGACATATAAATGTGAGGTATGTGACAAGTCTGTTTCTCGAATGTGCGATTTGGACCGGCACCAAAGAGTGCATACCGGTGAGAAACCGTTTAAGTGTGATGTTTGTGACAAAACCTTTTCTCAAGCATCAAGTTTGAACACCCATAAAAGAGTGCATACGGGTGAAAAACCGTTTAAGTGTGATGTTTGCGACCAAACCTTTTCTGCCGCATCAAGTTTGAACACCCATAAAAGAGTGCATACGGGTGAAAAACCGTTTAAGTGTAATGTTTGTGACAAAACCTTTTCTCAAGCACCAAGTTTGAACACCCATAAAAGAGTGCATACGGGTGAAAAACCGTTTAAGTGTGATGTTTGCAACCAAACCTTTTCTGTCGCATCAAGTTTGAACACCCATAAAAGAGTGCATACGGGTGAACAACCGTTTAAGTGTGATGTTTGCGACCAAACCTTTTCTGCCGCATCAAGTTTGAACACCCATAAAAGAGTGCATACGGGTGAAAAACCGTTTAAGTGTGATATTTGTGATAAAAACTTTTCTCGAGCATCACATTTGAACACCCATCAAAGAGTGCACACGGGTGAGAAGCCATTTAAGTGTAATGTTTGTGACAAAACCTTTTCTGTAATACAAAATTTAAACACCCATCAAAGAATGCATACGGGTGAGAAATAGTATAAATGTGATATATGTGATCGAACCTTTTTTCGAGCAGGAAATTTGACCAAGCACCAAAGAGGGTATATGAGTGAGTAGACAGCTACATGTTATGTATGTGAGAAGTGTTTGTCGAAAGTTTGCAGTTTGGATACATATCAAAGACTGCGTACAAGTGAGAAACCTTTCATATGTGATATGTGTAGAAAAACTTTTCGTGATTTTAGCAATTTTACTCGCATTAAACAGTACTTACAGGAGTTTTGGAAGATTGTTGTATCCTCAGTGGTTTTTGGTTGTTATTCTCACAACCAATTAGTACATCGAATTAGTTTTTTTCATGTTTTTTTTTATGTGTTTAGTTTCCTTAGCAATTTTAGTTTCTTTAGTTATTCAAATTTGCTTGAGTGTTACCAATGTGATGTACATAAGAAATGCTTGTTTACATCACGGTTTTTGAATGAGCTCCAAAGATTTTATACAGGTGAGAAACTGTTTAAAATATTATCTATGCAAGGAATGCTGGCCGTGGCTGTACAGGTGAGACACATTTAAATGTGAAATGTGCAAAAGGGTATTTTCAGTTAAGATGGCTCTGAATTAGCATCTAGCAACCTATTCTAGAAAAAGCCTCTCTGTTTATAGACTACAACAAGGCTTTAGGAACAATAGTGATTTTCATTTACAAAAGAAAACTCGATGAAGAATTAAAGCTGTTCCACATTGGCTAATTCTTCAATTTAAATTCTTTAGATATTGATGTAGTTTTCCTTTTTTTTTTTTTTTTTTTTTTTTTTTTTTTTTTCTTTTTTTTTTTTTTTGCAAGTTAAGCTTTTTTGCAAGTTAAGCTTTTATTTCATCCAATGATCAATCTGGAACCATACGAGACGAAAAAGGCAAATATCTATTTTCCGAAAAAAAAATCTTCTAATATTGATAATCTCAAAAGAAACAAGTAGTTTACATTGTCCAAAACTGAAATGCATAATAATTAGGATTTTTAAGCAACCATAGATAACTGAAATTCTGAAAAACTGACAGATTTGTGTGTTTTTCCTTCTATTTGTGCCATGATTTATATGTTTTCAACTTATGCCAACAAATTTGTTGTGTAAGATGGCTCTTATGCACTGAAAAAGGTATTTAATGAGCAAGTCCACTCCTCCACTTTTTATGAAGTCCAGTTGCTGGTTATTCATATCCCTTAAAACTTGCCTGGACTGATGAGCCTTCTCTCTTATTTCAAGTTAATACGATGTAGTTAATTTGGATGCCAGTCTAGGAAAATCCCACAAAGAAGAAAAATTTTCAGAAAAAAAATGAGAGAGGGAGTGCCTCAAAAGATGAGGCGTCTCAAAAAGAGGGAGGGAGTGAGGATGGAAATTCTGTTGTTATCAATTATGAGAAGTTACCAATTTGTTCAAACTGTATTGATTTAGAATAATTCCATTAGGCTAAAGACATAAAATCACTAAAGCTCCAATAACTCCTTGTAAGTCTTGTTTTATTTATGTGGAAACTATTTGTTGCACCCAGTAAACTTGTAATGTGAAAATAATGCTGTCGCTCTATAAACATTAAAACTCTGAGAAACAACAGATTTGGGCTTTGAAATTAAATTAGTATGTTTAAACCCACAAAAATAGCTCTTGTCCTAAGATATAGTTATTTCTAAAGATTGAAGAAGAATCTATTTTAACTCTTCGAGAGAATTGAATGATGTAAGTGTTTGTTTAACTGATAGTAATAAAAGTTTTACTGGTTGCCGATAATTGGCCGTTTTCGTCAGGTCAAGCAAAAAAAAAACAGATGTTCTCAAATTGATTTTCTGAGATTGGTCTTTTCGTAAAACGAAACTTAAACAGATTTGGATTAAAAATGAGGCCTGATAACTTTATTTATCTGTTTTGAATTTTTGGAACGATGAATTTGTAAAAAACATCCAATTTACAACTATTTTGAGCTTTAACAACCCATGTTTCGCATCCATATAGGAATTTACTTCGGATGATCGTCTCGTAGACTCTAATTTCGTAATGAGGCTTATACTTCGACAATTCCACAGTGCTTTATTAAGCTGAGATAAACTGGCAGAGGCTAGGTGAATGTGCCTTTCAATTTCATGATCAGATCCCCCTGTAGTGAGACTGACTAATTAAGTCAAAATTGGGTTTTTGTAAAAACATTAAGACGCAAAATACAAAGTTTTGAAATGCCGCTTTTTATTAAGATAAAGAGCAGATCCTGGTATGTGTAGACTTGAATAGGAAATTGATAAATCACCACTTCGTTGGTATGTGCGTCAGTGGGCCCGATAAGATGTGGTTGATTCTCGGTATAAATGATACATTTTATGGGAACGGGGAGCCTGATACTAATTTTATGTTGGACTGACCTCTGGTCCGTTATTTTGGGAAATAATTAAAAAAAACTTTCCAGAAAATAAGTTTTTCAAAAAAAAAGTAAAGAACTCCATTAAACAAAAAAAGAGCAAAAATAAAATCAAATAATCTACCAAGCGTGAAACTACCATAAATCAGCATCGATAAATAAATGAAACCCAAAACGAACAGAAATTACAATAAATTACCGAGTCAAACTCAAAACGAGCAGAAATTAACATAAGTTGGGCTCAAAACCCAACTTTTAACAACATACGGTATTTGTTTAGCCTTGTGACACCTCATAAGGAGACATGTTAAGAAAACAATTCTTACTTTAAAATATGTATAATGATCCTAGTTCTTATATTATCCAACGGGAGAACCTTTATCATCAAGTCTTTCCTTTAAAAATCCTCAAAAGAGAAAAAGTTTCCAAATATCACCACCTTGAAAATTCAATGCTTAAGTCTTTTTAAATTGCCGCCCAATAAGTTCTTTTATAGATAGCGTTCATGCCGGTCTTTTTAATATTTTTTTTTTAAAGAGCAGTGGCGAAGGGCGAATAGCAGTGGCGTAAATACAAAATATTAATAGCAGTGGTGAAAATCAAAATGTTGTATTTTCGGCGAAAAACCGAAAATACAAAATATGCACGGCATTGAAAAGAAATGAAATAATACTACTACTACTACTAACAACTCATCGCAGCACCAAGCCGCCTGAGGCCAACACAGCTACGCACGCTCCTCCTCCACCCCAATCTATTCAAAGCCTCCCTTTTTACACCCGCCCACGAAGTTCCCATTTCCTTTAAATCTTTCTTTATGACGTCCTCCCAACCCAGACGGGGACGACCTGCTTTCCGTTTAGCCCTAGATGGTTGGCCGAAAAGAACAATCTTCGGCAATCTGTCATCCTTCATCCGAACAACATGCCCTAACCACCTCAACCTTTCTTTCATTATAGACCTAGAAAGCGGTATTGAACCACATTTTTCGTATAGCCTATTGTTTGAAATACGGTCAGTCAGCCGGGTACCCAGAACAATCCTTAAGCAATTTCTCTGGAAAACATCTAGCAAATCTTCATCCGCTTTTCGGAGCGTCCATGCTTCAGAGCCATATTTGACCACTAAAAAATTATATGAAATCCGCTGATTTTGAATTGAAGTTATCAGGTTAGGTTAGGTTACAAAAGATGCACGGAATTTTTTTTTTAATGAGCACTGGCGAAAATACTGTTTTTTTAATGAGCAGTGGCGAAAATTTCATTTTGATTCACAATTTCTATAATTTCAATTTGCCACTACTTTTTCTTTAAACACGTTTTTGACACACGTGCTAAACGCTATCTATAAAACAACTCATTTCGCGGCAGTTTACAGCGGCAATTTCAAAAGACTTAAGCAACGTGGTACTTTTAGCATGGATTTTGGAAATATTTTCTTTTAAGCTTGAAAAAGAAGGATTTTTAGAGGAAAGACTTGATGATAAAGGTTCTCCTGTCGGGTAATATAAGAACTAGGATCATTATACATATTTTAAAGTAAGAATTGTTTTCTTAACATGTCTCCTTATGAGGTGTCACAAGGCTAAACAAATACCGATATTTCTTCTTTATTATATTTATGCAATTCATCTGATAAAAGTAAATAGTATTTCTGATTAATATGTTTGTTTTTCAGACCATGCACTTACTCACACTGATGGTCCTAGGCTATGTATAGTCCAAGGATAGCCTATATACAAAATTGGTATAGGCTAGCCTAAGCCTAGAATTAGGGCTATTGAGAAGGAAACATGTTAAGAAAACGATTCTTGCTTCCTAGTATGCAGATAAATTGAAGTTAACACATTTTGAATGAGATACCCTATAGGTAAATGTGCAGTTTACAACATAATAAAGTTTAAATTTTTACCAAATCATATTATTGAGTTTCAAATAAAGTGAATATACCATTTGCTGCCTTTTTGGTAAATATATACCAAATCATATTATTGAGTTAGGAATAAAGTGAATACACCGTTCAATGCCTTTTTTATTCTGATTACAAATATAATAGGCTAATCATTTCTATTGGAAATGAATTTTAGCCCCTCCCCTATATATGCCAATTCAGAGTATATATTTCTACATTAGGGGGGTGGGGGCAAATTTTGTTTCTGATGTAAATGGGAGGTAAGTTTAAACTTTACCCCCACCCCTAATGTAGAAATATATACCCTGAATTGGCATATATAGGGGAGGGGGGGGGGTACTAAAATTCCTTTCCAATAGAAATGATTATTATATTCATAATCAGGATAAAAAAACATCAAATGGTGTATTCACTTTATTCCTAACTCAATAATATGATTTGGTATATATTTACCACCTTTTTTTTATGCTGATTATTAATATAACAATCATTTCTATTGGAAATGAATTTAGACCCCCCCCCTATATATGTCAATTCAGGATATAGGCTATATTTGCAAATATGGGGGTGGGGTTAGGTTAGGTTAGGGGGGGGGGCTGAAATTCATTTCCAATAGAAATGATTATTATATTTGTAATCATCATAAAATAATGCATTGAATGGTGTATTCACTTTATTCCTAACTCAATAATATGTTTTTGGTAAAAATTTACCTAGTAAAGTAGGATGAAAGTGAATAGGCTATATCATTTAATGCCCTTTTCATGCTCTTTCATAATTAAGTAATCTCTTCTCCAGGAAATTAAGTTTAGAGCTATTAATATGTGCAAAACAGCCTATAGTAACCAAAAGATAAGCAACATGTTTCCAAAAAACCTGGCTAGTAAGAAAAAAAATAGCCTACCAGATTCAGTATCTTATTGCAATTATTATTTTCCTTAATCTCAATAGTAAAATGCTAGGCTATTTTGAAAACAAATTTGTTGAAATTTACAACAAGAGCAAGACATTTGTCAAAAATAATTAAAGTTTTACTATGATGTCATTTTTGAGAATTTTGTTTTTAAAATAACATTTTACTATTAAGACTAAGGAAAATAATAATCATGGTACTGTTCTTTTATCTGTAAGACACATGAGACAGCCACTTGGGAACAGCACAAACAAACTACATGAACAAACTAGTCAAGCAAAATTTTAAACAGGGAATTGCTTTGAAACAGGGGTTTCTCACTTTGTTGAACAATATTTAAACTTTAGTTTTTTGGGGTTTAGGGGGGAAAAGGTAGGCTACCAAGGTTAGGTTGGGTTATGTATTTAATATATTCTATGCTTTACCCCCACCCCCCTGATGTGCAAATATATAGCCAAAATTCATTTCTAGACCATTATATTTTTATCCTATTTTGTTTTATTTCATTAACATTAACCAAGCTTCACTTCTCATGTGTCTTACAGATAATAGAACAGCACCATAATTACAATTCATGAATCAGCTGCAAATAGCAGTTTTTGTCACTAGATAGTTTTTTTTTCAAGAAACATGTTTTAAACTTTTGATTAATATGGACTGTTTTGCATTTTGTGCCCCATTAAGAGCTGTGGTAAGCTTATATTTGTGACCTACAAATAAGTTGAACATGCCACTTGATGCCTTTTTTATGCTTTTTCCAAATATAACAATTGCTTTACTCAGAAATTTAATGTTAAGCCCTTTATTGACACTCAAAGATGATACCTTTTTCTGTTATTTTAGATACCACTTATGTACTGCTGTCAACATCAATCTTGTTTAAACCAGTTCACCTATAAATTGAATCAACTGTGACAATATTGAGAATCACAAAACACTTGGGAAATACATAATTTGGGCTATATATTTGCACATGAGGGAGAGGGGTAAAGTATAGTGGACCTGCAGTTTGAATGCATTAGCTACTATTATTGTGCATATAATGAAGTAAAAATTGTTGTTTTCAACCCTTTATATAGCCAAAAAGTTGAGAAAAAGGCATCATCTCTAAGGGTCTGTAATGGGCTTAAAATTGAATTTCTGAGTAAAGCAATTACTATATTCAGAGAGAGCATAAAAAAGGCAACTAATGGTATGTTAATGTTGTTTGTAGATTAGTAATATATACTGCCCCAGATTTACCAGGGCTTTAGATAGAATTATCAGGAAACAATTATTAAACTATAAAAGAGAATAAGGAAAAGCATCAAGGGATGTATTCACTTCCATCCTAGCTAAATTATGTTGTAAACTGCAAATTTACCCTACATCTTACCCTCAACATCCCTATTGTGCTTATGTATAGCCAAAATTATATATTCTCTATGTGTTTTTCCATTTCTTGGTTCTGCATTGGTTCACTTTATGTAAATAGCAACAAAGACAACACTGCCTTTCTATCATAAACACAAAAAAACAATAAGAATAATAGGTATTTTTCTTAAAGCCAGTGGATCTTTAACCTTAAATGAATATTTTGACCCTATATCCAAGGGCTCTCCTCAGCAAAACACAAATGAATATATAAAAGATACTTAAATTAGAATATAATCATAATTTTTATTTAAACAGTCCTAGCATTCTTACTACAAGGAAGTTTAATTAGGACTGATACATAAAGTGAGGTGAAATGGGGCAATTCATTCAAATGACATAAAAATAATTAAAAGCAAGTTTTCAGTACTAATATTGCCTTTCTGTCAGCTATCCTCATGGGTCTTTTTGTAAAGACCTTTGACTATATGCACTTTTTGTCTAAATGCTTTAAATACAAATTTAAGTAAAAACAATTTAATAAAATTTATAAACCAGTAGACAGTACCAATGAACCTGTTACAAAAAGACCTTTGAGTTTAGCTGCCAAAAAGGCAAGATCAGCATTGAAAACATGCTCTTAATTATTTTTATGTCATTTGAATGAATTGCTTCTTTTTATCTCATTTTATGTATCAGTCCTAATTAAACTTCCTGGAAGTAAGGATGTTAGGACTCTTTAAAAAAATTTTGTTTCAATGCTTGTACTAGGCTACAATATAAGGTTCTTTATCAATTCCATTTGTTGTTTTGCTTAGGACAGCCCATGGATATAGGGTTAAAATATTCATTTAAGGTTAAAGTTCCACCATCTTATAGAAAAAACCCTATTATTCTACTTGTTGTTTGTGTTCACTTTACAGGTACACTTGTTAAAACAATAGTGATGGATGGCAAAATGCAGAAGAAAGATATAATTTAGGCTATAGATTTGTATATTAATTGGGTTTGGGGTAAGGTGTAGTGGAAGTGCATTCAAATTTTGTTAACTACAATGTTTCCACTTATCATTGTTTTCTTAACAATTTGCCTTCTCAATAGCTTCAATTCTAGGCTTTTACCACAAAATTAATAATAAGCAATGAAATTCTTGCTTTATAATATGCAGCATGTTTCTATTAATCAAATTATCATGTTTCCCTGATATTTTCAAGTCATTTCAAACAATATTCTTATCCAGCTGGGTGTTACAATCAATCACTCAGGTAAAATTACATTTCACCAGGTCAAAAATATGAGTAAACAAGATGAAAAAGAAGGAATAATGTATCACATGATACCAAACAACAAAAAAGTATATTATCAAAGCTATATGCAGGACTATCAGGAGATGGGGACATTATCAGAAAAAACAATCATGATATTAAGAAAGACCATAAAATGAGGAATCTAATTTTACTAGTCCTACTCTTTTTGTCTTATAGTGTTTCCTTTATAAGAGCCACTAAACTGCAATTTTACCCTTGACAACTTTGGACTATAAAAGCAAAACTAGAAATAGAGTTTTACCACAATGAGGCTGAAGAAAAAAGGTTTCAAGGCTCAAACCATTGTTAAATGATGTTTTACAAGGTTTAAAAGTTTTTTTTTTAAACATTATAAATTTGAAAAAAAATCTGGATATGACTTAAAATCTTGCTCAAACCATTGAAATTATGTTCCCAAACCCTAATGGCACCAATAAAAAAAGAAAAAACCAGGGGTCAAAAATTAATTTTTTTAAATCTATGGGTGCAATATTTTTTTTTTTAATAAAAAAAAAAATTAAAATACCAAAAAAAACCAGTATTGATCAATGAAAGTACAAAAAATTCAAACCGCAGAGGGGGGTGGTGGTGGTTATGGCTGTGGAATAGTTAGAAATGCCACAAAACAAAGGACTTCTGACCCATCTAAAGGGCATTTTTTGGTATTTATTTTTTTGTAAATGCACTTGGTTACTGATAGGGTTGTGCCTCCTGGCTCTGTCAATGGCTCACATTTTTCTCTTTTTGTGCTCAAAAACTGTAATAGATTCTGAGTTTAAGTTAAGCACAAGTTAAACTATCAGAGGGGCTGTGGTAATTCACCCTTAAAGTTAAATAATCTGTAGAATTCTATAAAACTTTGTTTTCTCATCTTAGAGCTAGAAATGGGGAGCTCCTTTTTTTGTCAGTTTCGGCCAATCCTTAACTACCTCCTATTAGGTCAATATGACTGTTGATGCAACCAAGTTGCATTCTTAAACCCATATTTTTCCAAATTCCCTGGAGATTATACCAACCAGTCTTGGAGAGATTTTTGCACATATCATATGATACATCTGCAACATCTACACATCTTGAGGTTTCAAGAAGACCCAGTTCCCACTTTGCTCAGTACCCAGTTCCCATATGCAATCATTTTTTTGTGAGCAAAGTAGGTAAATTAAACCAAAAAAAAAACATTACAAATAAATGAAAAATATTAGAGAATTATAAACCACTTAAGAATTCTTAAGAACCTAGCTGCAAATAATTTCCTGCATATGACTGGTGTTAATTAAATGTGTCTCCTTTTAAAAATTCAACAATATTAGGTTGATAGAATCATTTCATTTATTAATGTCATGATCAATAATGATAAAATGTCATGATGATAATGCCATAATATCACGAGGTAACAAAAATAGAACAAAACTCAAAGTAAGATTACCTTGTCAGTAAAATGATGTAAAGGAAAATGAAGATTTCTCAATTCCATCATATCATACCTTTTTTGTTAATATATAAAAGGCAGAATTCCTGTAATAATTGCTTGGTCTCTTCTACAGCTGGCTTATCAATACAAAAATTTCTATTTGGTTTATCAATTATTATTATCCATATTAATACAAGTGGATTCACCAACTGAGTCATAGCTCAGACCTTGTCAGGCCATTACTTCAACCCCCCCCCCCCAAAAAAAAAAACAACAAAAAACAAAGAAACTATTCAATTATTGGGGACTAGGGGCAGCATTTTCCCTTCTTATAATATACCTGGCTTGCTGTCAGACTTTACCTTCCACAACTACATCTTACAACTGAACATCCTACTTATGAAATGTCTACAGCCAGTATCTGAACCCAGTTAGCCATTTTTCTATTGGATACTTTCTTGTTTCCTTGGTCATCAGACATCCTTGGCGAATTGGGGAATCAGCTCTTCCAGTTCTAGAGAAATGACTCTGAGGATTCCCAATTCCTGTACTGGCTTCAATAACTAATTGTATTTCAGTCCTTTTAAGTCAAAGAAGATGTTCGTGTAAGATTAAACTTTGAAATTACTTCCTCTGCTTCTTTGCATACCACCATCGTGTGCCAATTATGTTCTGCCCTCTCAAAGGTCCATCTCCTTGTAGAAACTTTCCAGCAACTCCAAGGGATAGGAATGAAAGGCACTAGTCTATAACTAGTCATTGATGCACCAACCTTAGGTGCTTCATCTCCCAACTCGTTACCTGTTATCCCAGAATGTCCAAGGGTCACAATGGGCTAATAAAGCTGCCATTGGAGGCTAGTCTGTTTAAGGCTTTGTGGCACTTCAGTTCATTTTTTTTTATGTTCTTATTATTCTCAAGAGTCTTAAGACTTGCTTGGTTGTCAGTTATGATACAAATCTTCCTGTCTGTGCTTTTTAATTTCTCTAGTCTTTTAGCTGCCTGTTCTATCCTTATCAGTTTAGCGTGGAAGATCATTTCAATTTCCCCTAAGTGATAACTTCTAATCTTTTTATTTAGATCTGAGGTATTATGGTACATCCCTACTCCTGTGTCTAATTTTCCATGGGTCTGTGAACCACCATTGTAACAGATTATTCTGTTATTTAGATGGATTAGTGCAATTTCCTGCTCTATTTATGTCACTCCTTCTCTTTGTAGCAATAAAAAATGGCCTTGTTGATTTAATAATTGAATTAGTATTATCCTTGTACATCTCTAACTCCCTATGCTTAGGATAAGCAGTACTGGGTTGCATGTTTCTACATGACTTTATTTTCCACTTCATAAATTCTGTCTCCAAACTCCATTGGTCAACCATTTTCAACCCAATAGCACTTTTTAATTTCTCCTTCCTCTAGAAAATTCTTTATAGGTTGAAGTCTTACACATAGCCTAGTTCCATGGATGGAGTGGCAGTTCCATAGTACACCATTGTGATCATTAGACGGGAAAGCCTTTGTACCTTTCTCAAAGGGGTTTTATGTGCCTGAACGTAGGTCAACCTGACCCAGGAAACTCCACCATACAGAAGCATAGGTTGAATGACTGCCCCATGCAGATGCATGGTCTTGATTGAAGCTAAACCCCAGCTTTTCCCCACCATTCTCTGGCACATGATTAAGGAAGTTGTGGATATCAACTTTCTCTGTGCAATAGGCTTTTCAGGTCAACTGGTGGTCCATCATGATTCCCAAATTTTTCACTTGTTCCTTGAGTGATATTTGGTAATCATACATATTTTGAAGTAAAAGAAACTTTTACTTTCATATACCAAAACTTACTTGCCTGAGATGTAACTATTTCTGTTTGTTGAATCTCAGGTAAATAATTTTATATTTTGAAATGACTGTCATCAGTAAAAATTACTTTCCTGAGATCCCTACTTGTTTTGCCAATGGTTCCTCGGAAATGAACCTAGAAATATAAAATAAAACTAAGAAAATAATAAAGACAGTGACTTTTAAATACCACAACTTACCTACCTGAGCTGTAAATATTTCTGATTGTTGAATCTCAGGTAAGTAATTTTATATTTCAAAACGACTATTATCAGCAAAAATTTGACCCCCACTTTTTCCTCCAATGATGCCTCGGAAATTGAATCTAGAAAAAAATTAATAAAATACAAAAGAGTTACTTTTAAATATCAAAATTTATACAAAATTTATTGCAGTTTCATCAACAAGCTCAACCTTTAAAATACCAAAACTTATCTGAGACGTAAGTTTCTCCGATTGTTTAACCTCAGGTAAGTAATTTTATATTTCAAAACGATTATCATCAGCAAAATTATTTACCTGAAATCCCCTCTTGTTTCGCCAATAGTGCCTTGGAAATGAACCTCGAAAAAGGACATAAAATTAATAAAATACTAAAGACAGTTACTTTCAGATACCAAAACTTTCTTACCTGTGATGTAACCATTGCGGTTTGTTGAATCTCAGGTAAGTAATTTTATATTTCAAAACCACTATCATCTGCAGAAATTACTTACCTGAGATCACCATTTGTTTCGCCAATGGTGCCTCGGAAATGAACATAGAAAAAGAAAATAAAATAAATAAAATATTAAAGACAGTGACTTTTAAATACCACAACTTACCTACCTGAGCCGTAAATATTTCTGATTGTTGAATCTCAGGTAAGTAATTTTATATTTCAAAATGACTATAATCAGCAAAAATTTGACCCCCACTTTTTTCTCCAATGATGCCTCGGAAATTGAATCTAGAAAAAAATTAATAAAATACATACCTGAGATCACCATTTGTTTCGCCAATGGTGCCTCGGAAATGAACATAGAAAAAGAAAATAAAATAAATAAAATATTAAAGACAGTGACTTTTAAATACCAAAACTTACTTACCTGATACGTAACTATTTCTGATTGTTGAATCTCATGTAAGTAATTTTATATTTCAAAACGACTGTCATTAGCAAACATCACTTACCTGATTCTCCACTTGTTCCTCCAATTGTATCTCAGAAATGAACCTAGAAAAATAAAATTAATAAAATACTAAAGACGGTTAGTTTTAGATACTAAAACTAAATTACCTGAGGCGTAACTATTTCTGATTTTTGAATTTCATGCAAGTGGTTTTATATTTCAATAGCAAAAATCACTTACCTGAGATCCTCACTTTCTCCTCCAATGATGCCTCGTAAAAACACCTAGAAAAAATAAATTACTAGAATACTAAAGACAGTTACTTTTAAATACCAAATTTTACTTACCTGAGACGTAACTATATCTGATCATCGAATTTCAGGTATGTAATTTTATATTTTAAAACGGCTATCATCAGCAAAAAATTCTTACCTGAGATCCCCAGTTTTCCTCCAATGATGTCTAGGAAATGAACCTAGAAAAAGAAAATAAAATTAATAAAATACTAAAGACAGATACTTTTAAATACTAAAACTTGCTTACTTGAGACAACTATATCTGATAGTTGAATTTCAGGTAAGTAATTTTATATTTTCAAACGACTATCATCAGTAGCAATTACTTACTCGAGATCCCCACTTTTTTCCCCCAATGATGTCTTGGAAAAAAAACCTAGAAATAAAAATAAAATTAATAAAATACTGAAGACAGTTACTTTGAAATACCAAAACGTACTTACCTGAGACATGACTATTTCTGATCGTTGAATTTCAGGTAAGTAATTTTATTTTTCAAAACGCCTATCATGAGCAAAATTAAAATAAAATAAAATAAATAAAATACTACAAACAGTTGCTTTTAAATACCAAAAATTACTTACCTGAGACAAATATATCTGATTTTCGAATTTTGGTAAGTAATTTTATATTTGAAAACGACTATCGTCAGCAAAAATTACTTACCAGAGATCCTTACTTTTTTCCTCCAATGGTGCCGCGGAAAAGAACTTAGAAAAACAAAATAGAAGTAATAAACTACTGAAGACTGTTACTTTTAAATGCCAAAACTTACTTACCTGAGACGTAACTAGTTCCGATTGTGGAATCTCAGGTAAGTAATTTTATATTTCAAAACAACTATCATCAGCAAAAATTACTTACCTGAGATTCCCACTTGTTTTGCCATTGGTGCCTCAGAAATCAACCTAGAAAAATAAAAATAAGTTAACAAATACTAAAGACAGTTAATTTTAAATGGAAAACCTACTTATCTGACACTTAACTATTTCTGAGTTTTGGAATTTCAAGTAAGTAGTTTTATATTTCAAAACGACTAGTTTTATATTTCAAGACGACACTTGTTTTGGCACTGATGCCTCGGAAGTAAACCTAGAAATATAAAATTAACAAATGCTAAAGATAGTTAATTTTGAATACGAAAACCTACTTTCCTGAGGCGTAACTATTTAGGATTTTTGGAATTTCAGGCAAGTATTCTTATATTTCAAAACGACTATCATCAACAAAAATTACTTACCTGAGATCCCCACTTGTTTCCCCAATGGTGCCTTGGGAAAGAAGCCAGAAAAAGAAAATAGATTCAATAAAATACTAAAGACTATTTCTTTTAAATACCAAAACCTACTTACCTGTGCTGTAACTATTTTTGATTGTTGAATTTCAGGTAAGTGATTTTATATTCCAAAACAACTATCATCAGCAAAAATTACTTACCTGAGTCCCCACTTGTTCCTCCAATGGTGTCTCCGAAATGAACCTAGAAAAAAAATAAAATTACTAAAATACTATAGACGGTTACTTTTAAATACTAAAACTGACTTACCTGAGACGTAACTTTTTCTGATTTTTGAATTTCACGTAAGTAGTTTTATATTTCAAAACGACTATCGTCAGTAAAAATTGCTTACCTGAGATCCTCACTTTTTCCTCCAATGATGCCTCAGAAAAGAACCTAGAAAAATAAAATAAAATAAATAAAATACTAGACAGTTACTTTTAAATACCAAAATTTACTTACCTGATGTGTAACTATATCTGATTGTTGATTTGCAGGTATGTAATTTTATATTTCAGAACGACTCTCGTCAGCAAAAATTGCTTACCTGAGATCACCACTTTATTCTCCAATGATGCCTCGGAAAAGAACCTAGAAAAAGAAAACAAAATTAATAAAATACTTAAGACGGGTACTTTTAAATGCTAAAACTTGCTTACTTGAGACAACTATATCTGATCACAGGTAAGTAATTTTATATTTTAAAACGACTATCATCAGCAACAATTACTTACTCGAGATCCCGACTTTATCTCCCAATGGTGATCCGCACGAGATCTCCACTTTATCCCCCAATCAGCAAATATTACTTACGTGAGATCCCCCCTTGTTTTCCCAATGGTACCTCAGAAATGAACCTAGAAAAAGAAAATAAAATTAATAAAGCACTAAAAATAGTTACTTTTAAATACTAAAACTTACTTACCTGAGACAACTATATCTAATTGCTGAATCTTAGGTAAGTAATTTTATTTCAATTTGACTATCATCAGCAAAAATTATTTACCTGAGATCCCTTCTTTTTCCTTCAATGGTGCCTCGGAAATGAACCTAGAAGAATAAATTAAAATTAATAAAATACTAAGGACAGTTACTTTTAAATACCTTAATTCCCTTACTTGAGACGTTAATATTTCGGTTCGTTGAGTCTCAGGTAAGTAATTTTATATTTTAAAACTACTATCATCTGCAAAATTACTTACCTGAGATCTCCACTTATTTCACCGATGGTGCCTCGGAAGTCAACCCAGAAAAATAAGATAAATAAACAAATACTAGAGACAGTTACTTTTAAATACCAAAACTTACTCATCTTAGACAACCATATCTAATGGTTGAATCTCAGACAATTATTGTTATATTTCAAAAGGGGTAACCCTTGTGTGTGAGGTACCAAGGGGTAACCCTTGTTGATTTTTTGTGTGTGTAAAATATCAAATATGACAAATGAGACTTGAAACTAACTGAGTAGTGTAATAAACATATTATAGAGATCTGAACTCAACTACTGTTTTTATCCTATTTTGAGCGGTAGCGTTAAATTTTTTTTATCTATGGACCAATTGGGACTAGTTTCATTCCTGAAAGTTCGTTCACATAGCTCGAAATTGCATTGCCAGGACCAACCCCTCCTGGGCTTATCCAAACATTTTACTATTGTATTACGTTAGCGCAGAAATAAAAAAAATTGATCAATAATTTCAAAATAAAAATTTTTTATTTCAAAAAAAATAATTTCTTGGTAGGTACTTCTACCAAGAGCCTAAGAGCCTATGAATTTTAATGAAAGTCACGCCATCAGACTCAGTGCATACGAGAACCTTATGGTAGAAGTTTCAAGCTCACATCTGCAAAAATGTGGAATTTTGTTTGTTTTGCCAGAAGAAAGATCACGGTTGCGTGTTTTTTGTCTTTTGTTTGTTTTTGTTTGTTTTTCCCAGGAGTGATCGCATGGATATAATAGTCGTGGAATGTCAGGAAAAAGGTAATCCCAGGGTTCTGATTTCAAGATGAGCTCATCACAATGTTCACTTGTTTGTTCATCACAATGTTCACAATGACAAATGTTTATTTCAGATGAAAAAAACAAATTAGAAATATACAAGTGTAAAACAGCAGGTAAAACCTTTCATTAGGGCGGTAGATAAAACTGTTAAACTCAAATTACTTACCTGAGATCCCAACTTGTTCCTTCAATTATGCCTCGGAAAAGAACCTGGAAAAATAAAATAAATAAAATACTAAAGACAGTTACTTTTAAATACCAAAACTTACTCATCTTAGACAACCATATCTAATTGTTGAATCTCAGACAATTATTGTTATATTTCAAAAGGGGTAACCATCAGCAAATATTACTTACCTGAGATCCCAACTTGTTCCTTCAATTATGCCTCGGAAAAGAACCTGGAAAAATAAAATAAATAAAATACTAAAGACAGTTACTTTTAAATACCAAAACTTACTCATCTTAGACAACCATATCTAATTGTTGAATCTCAGACAATTATTGTTATATTTCAAAAGGGGTAACCATCAGCAAAAATTACTTACCTGAGATCCCAACTTGTTCCTTCAATTATGCCTCGGAAAAGAACCTGGAAAAATAAAATAAATAAAATACTAAAGACAGTTACTTTTAAATACCAAAACTTACTCATCTTAGACAACCATATCTAATTGTTGAATCTCAGACAATTATTGTTATATTTCAAAAGGGGTAACCATCAGCAAAAATTACTTACCTGAGATCCCAACTTGTTCCTTCAATTATGCCTCGGAAAAGAACCTGGAAAAATAAAATAAATAAAATACTAAAGACAGTTACTTTTAAATACCAAAACTTACTCATCTTAGACAACCATATCTAATTGTTGAATCTCAGACAATTATTGTTATATTTCAAAAGGGGTAACCATCAGCAAATATTACTTACCTGAGATCCCAACTTGTTCCTTCAATTATGCCTCGGAAAAGAACCTGGAAAAATAAAATAAATAAAATACTAAAGACAGTTACTTTTAAATACCAAAACTTACTCATCTTAGACAACCATATCTAATTGTGAATCTCAGACAATTATTGTATATTTCAAAAGGGGTAACCATCAGCAAAAATTACTTACCTGAGATCCCAACTTGTTCCTTCAATATGCCTCGGAAAAGAACCTGGAAAAATAAAATAAATAAAATACTAAAGACAGTTACTTTTAAATACCAAAACTTACTCATCTTAGACAACCATATCTAATTGTTGAATCTCAGACAATTATGTTATATTTCAAAAGGGGTAACCATCAGCAAATATTACTTACCTGAGATCCCAACTTGTTCCTTCAATTATGCCTCGGAAAAGAACCTGGAAAAATAAAATAAATAAAATACTAAAGACAGTTACTTTTAAATACCAAAACTTACTCATCTTAGACAACCATATCTAATTGTGAATCTCAGACAATTATTGTTATATTTCAAAAGGGGTAACCATCAGCAAATATTACTTACCTGAGATCCCAACTTGTTCCTTCAATTATGCCTCGGAAAAGAACCTGGAAAAATAAAATAAATAAAATACTAAAGACAGTTACTTTTAAATACCAAAACTTACTCATCTTAGACAACCATATCTAATTGTTGAATCTCAGACAATTATTGTTATATTTCAAAAGGGGTAACCATCAGCAAATATTACTTACCTGAGATCCCAACTTGTTCCTTCAATTATGCCTCGGAAAAGAACCTGGAAAAATAAAATAAATAAAATACTAAAGACAGTTACTTTTAAATACCAAAACTTACTCATCTTAGACAACCATATCTAATTGTTGAATCTCAGACAATTATTGTTATATTTCAAAAGGGGTAACCATCAGCAAAATTACTTACCTGAGATCCCAACTTGTTCCTTCAATTATGCCTCGGAAAAGAACCTGGAAAAATAAAATAAATAAAATACTAAAGACAGTTACTTTTAAATACCAAAACTTACTCATCTTAGACAACCATATCTAATTGTTGAATCTCAGACAATTATTGTTATATTTCAAAAGGGGTAACCATCAGCAAATATTACTTACCTGAGATCCCAACTTGTTCCTTCAATTATGCCTCGGAAAAGAACCTGGAAAAATAAAATAAATAAAATACTAAAGACAGTTACTTTTAAATACCAAAACTTACTCATCTTAGACAACCATATCTAATTGTTGAATCTCAGACAATTATTGTTATATTTCAAAAGGGGTAACCATCAGCAAATATTACTTACCTGAGATCCCAACTTGTTCCTTCAATTATGCCTCGGAAAAGAACCTGGAAAAATAAAATAAATAAAATACTAAAGACAGTTACTTTTAAATACCAAAACTTACTCATCTTAGACAACCATATCTAATTGTTGAATCTCAGACAATTATTGTTATATTTCAAAAGGGGTAACCATCAGCAAAAATTACTTACCTGAGATCCCAACTTGTTCCTTCAATTATGCCTCGGAAAAGAACCTGGAAAAATAAAATAAATAAAATACTAAAGACAGTTACTTTTAAATACCAAAACTTACTCATCTTAGACAACCATATCTAATTGTTGAATCTCAGACAATTATTGTTATATTTCAAAAGGGGTAACCATCAGCAAATATTACTTACCTGAGATCCCAACTTGTTCCTTCAATTATGCCTCGGAAAAGAACCTGGAAAAATAAAATAAATAAAATACTAAAGACAGTTACTTTTAAATACCAAAACTTACTCATCTTAGACAACCATATCTAATTGTTGAATCTCAGACAATTATTGTTATATTTCAAAAGGGGTAACCATCAGCAAAAATTACTTACCTGAGATCCCAACTTGTTCCTTCAATTATGCCTCGGAAAAGAACCTGGAAAAATAAAATAAATAAAATACTAAAGACAGTTACTTTTAAATACCAAAACTTACTCATCTTAGACAACCATATCTAATTGTTGAATCTCAGACAATTATTGTTATATTTCAAAAGGGGTAACCATCAGCAAAATTACTTACCTGAGATCCCAACTTGTTCCTTCAATTATGCCTCGGAAAAGAACCTGGAAAAATAAAATAAATAAAATACTAAAGACAGTTACTTTTAAATACCAAAACTTACTCATCTTAGACAACCATATCTAATTGTTGAATCTCAGACAATTATTGTTATATTTCAAAAGGGGTAACCATCAGCAAAAATTACTTACCTGAGATCCCAACTTGTTCCTTCAATTATGCCTCGGAAAAGAACCTGGAAAAATAAAATAAATAAAATACTAAAGACAGTTACTTTTAAATACCAAAACTTACTCATCTTAGACAACCATATCTAATTGTTGAATCTCAGACAATTATTGTTATATTTCAAAAGGGGTAACCATCAGCAAATATTACTTACCTGAGATCCCAACTTGTTCCTTCAATTATGCCTCGGAAAAGAACCTGGAAAAATAAAATAAATAAAATACTAAAGACAGTTACTTTTAAATACCAAAACTTACTCATCTTAGACAACCATATCTAATTGTTGAATCTCAGACAATTATTGTTATATTTCAAAAGGGGTAACCATCAGCAAAAATTACTTACCTGAGATCCCAACTTGTTCCTTCAATTATGCCTCGGAAAAGAACCTGGAAAAATAAAATAAATAAAATACTAAAGACAGTTACTTTTAAATACCAAAACTTACTCATCTTAGACAACCATATCTAATTGTTGAATCTCAGACAATTATTGTTATATTTCAAAAGGGGTAACCATCAGCAAAATTACTTACCTGAGATCCCAACTTGTTCCTTCAATTATGCCTCGGAAAAGAACCTGGAAAAATAAAATAAATAAAATACTAAAGACAGTTACTTTTAAATACCAAAACTACTCATCTAGACAACCATATCTAATTGTGAATCTCAGACAATTATGTATATTTCAAAAGGGGTAACCATCAGCAAAATTACTTACCTGAGATCCCAACTTGTTCCTTCAATTATGCCTCGGAAAAGAACTGGAAAAATAAAAAATAAAATACTAAAGACAGTACTTTAAATACCAAAACTTATCATCTTAGACAACCATATCTATTGTGAATCTCAGACAATTATGTTAATTCAAAGGGGTAACCATCAGCAAATATTACTTACCTGAGATCCCAACTTGTTCCTTCAATTATGCCTCGGAAAAGAACCCTGGAAAAATAAAATAAATAAAATACTAAAGACAGTTACTTTTAAATACCAAAACTTACTCATCTTAGACAACCATATCTAATTGTTGAATCTCAGACAATTATTGTTATATTTCAAAAGGGGTAACCATCAGCAAATATTACTTACCTGAGATCCCAACTTGTTCCTTCAATTATGCCTCGGAAAAGAACCTGGAAAAATAAAATAAATAAAATACTAAAGACAGTTACTTTTAAATACCAAAACTTACTCATCTTAGACAACCATATCTAATTGTTGAATCTCAGACAATTATTTTTATATTTCAAAAGGGGTAACCATCAGCAAATATTACTTACCTGAGATCCCAACTTGTTCCTTCAATTATGCCTCGGAAAAGAACCTGGGAAAATAAAATAAATAAAATACTAAAGACAGTTACTTTTAAATACCAAAACTTACTCATCTTAGACAACCATATCTAATTGTTGAATCTCAGACAATTATTGTTATATTTCAAAAGGGGTAACCATCAGCAAATATTACTTACCTGAGATCCCAACTTGTTCCTTCAATTATGCCTCGGAAAAGAACCTGGAAAAATAAAATAAATAAAATACTAAAGACAGTTACTTTTAAATACCAAAACTTACTTATCAGAGACGTAACTATTTCTGATTTTTGAATTTCTGGTAAGTAATTTTATATTTCAAAACGATTATAATCAGCAAAAATTACTTACCTGAGATCCAAATTTGTTTCGCCAATGGTGCCTCAGAAATGAGCCTAGAAAAAGAAAAGAAAATTAATAAAATACTAAAGACAGTTACTTTTAAATACAAAAACTTACTTACCTGAGACGTAAATATTTATGATTGTTGAATCTCAGGTAAGTAATTTTATATTTCATAACGACTAACATCATCAAAAATTACTTACCCGTGATTCCCTCGTTTTTCTCCAATGAAAAGGAAAATAAAATTAATAAAATACTAAAGACACATACTTTTAACTACCAAAAGCTTCTTATCTGAGATGTAAATATTTTTGATTGTTGAATATGAGGTATGTAATTTTGTATTTCAAAACGACTATCATCAGAAAATATTACTTACCTGAGATCTAACTTATTTTGCCAATAGTGCGTCGGAAAGGAACATAGAAAAAGAAAATAAAATTAATAAAGTATTTAAGACGGTTACTTTTAAATACCAAATTTTACTTACCTGTGACAACTACGCTATATCTGGTTGTTGATTCCCAGGTAAGTAATTTTATATTTCAAAATGACTCGTCAGCAAAAATTATTTACCTGAGATCCCCACTTTTTCCTCCAATGGTGCCTAGGAAAAAAACCTAGAAAAAGAAAATAAAATAAATAAAATACTAAATATAGTTAGTTTTAAATACCAAAACATACTTACCTGAGACGTAACTATTTCTGATTTTTTAATTTCAGGTAAGCAGTTTTATATTTCAAAACGACTATCATCAGCAACAATTACTTTCTTGAGATACCCACTTGTTTAGTCAATGGTGCCTGGAAAATAAAACTACAAAAAGAGAAGAAAATTAATAAATTCTAAAGACAGTTAGCTTTAAGTACCAAAACTTACTTACCTGAGACGTAACTCTCTGATTTTTGAATCCCAAGTAAGTAATTTATATTTAAAAACCACTATCATCAGTAAAAATTACTTATCTGAGATTGCAACTTCTTCCGCCGATGTTACCTCAGAAATTAACCTAGAAAAAGAAAATAAAGTCAATAAAATACTAAAGACGCTTACTTTTAAATATCAAAATCTACTTACCCGAGACATAATTATTTCTGATTGTGGAATCTCAGGTATATAATTTTACATTTCAAAACTACTATCATCAGCAAAAATGACTTACCTAAGATCCGCACTGTTTTCGCCAATGGTGTCTAGGAAATGAACCTAAAAAGAGAAAATAAAATACTAAAGACAGATACTTTTAAATACTATGACTTACTTACCTGAGACAACTATATCTGATTGTCAGGTAAGTAACTTAATATTTTAAAACGACTATCATCAGCAAAAAGTACTTACCTGAGATCCCCATCTGCAAAAATTACTTACCTGAGATCCCCACTTGTTTCGGCATTGGTGCGTCGGAAATGAACCTAGAAAAGAAAAGAAAATTAATAAAATACTAAAGACAGTTACTTTTAAATATCAAAACTTACGGTACCTGAGACAACTACATCTGAATTCGAATCCTGGTAAGTATTTTTATATTTGAAAACGACTATCATCAGCAAAAATTACTTACCAGAGATCCTTACTTTTTCCTCCAGTGCTGCCTCGGAAAAGAACCTCGAAAAAGAAAATAGATTTAATAAAATACTAAAGACTGTTACTTTTAAATACCAAATATGACTTACCTGTGACGTAACTATATTTGATTGTTGAATCTCAGGTAAGTGATTTTATATTTCAAA
The DNA here is from genome assembly GCA_027921565.1 of Artemia sinica. Classification (NCBI taxonomy): domain Eukaryota; kingdom Metazoa; phylum Arthropoda; class Branchiopoda; order Anostraca; family Artemiidae; genus Artemia; species Artemia sinica. The sequence goes on from CM051268.1 coordinate 55,088,850, forward strand.
ACGACTATCATCAGCAAAAATTACTTACCTGATTCCCCACTTGTTCCTCCAATTCTGTCTCGGAAATGAACCTAGAAAAAGAAAATAAAATTAATAGAATACTATAGACGGTTAGTTTTAAATACTAAAACTTACTTACCTGAGGCGTAACTATTTCTGATTTTTGAATTTCATGTAAGTAGTTTTATATTTAAAAACGACTATCGTCAGCAAAAACTACTTACCTGAGATCCTCACTTTTTCCTCCAGTGATGCCTCGGAAAGCACATAGAAAAATAAAATAAATTAATAAAATTACTAAAGACAGTTGCTTTTAAATACCAAATTTTACTTACCCGAGACGTAAATATATCTAATCATTGAATTACAGGTGTATAATTTTATATTTCAAAACGACTATCATCAGCAAAAATTGCTTACCTGAGATCACCAGTTGTTCCTCCAATTCTGTCTCGGAAATGAACCTAGAAAAAGAAAGTAAAATTAATAAAATACTAAAGACGGTTACTTTGAAATACTAAAACAGACTTACCTGAGACGTAACTATTTCTGATTTTTGAATTTACGAACCTAAAAAAATAAAATAAAATACTAGAGACAGTTAATTTTAAATACCAAAATTTACTTACCTGATACGTAACTATATCTGATCGTTGAATCTCAGGTATATAATTTTACATTTCAAAACTACTATCATCAGCAAAAATTACTTACCTAAGATCCGCACTTTTTTCGCCAATGGTGTCTAGGAAATGAACCTAGAAAAAGAAAATCAAATAATAAAATACTAAAGACAGATACTTTTGAATACTATGACTTACTTACCTGAGACAACTATATCCCATTGTCAGGTAAGTAATCTCAGTTAAGTAACTTAATATTTTAAAACGACTATCATCAGCAAAAAGTACTTACCTGAGATCCCCATCTGCAGTAATTACTTACCTGAAATCCCAACTTGTTTCGGCATTGGTGCCTCGGAAATGAACCTAGAAAAGAAAAGAAAATTAATAAAATACTAAAGACAGTTACTTTTAAATATCAAAACTTACTTACAGTACCTGAGATAACTGTATCTGATTTTCGAATCCTGGTAAGTAATTTTATATTTGAAAACGACTATCATCAGTAAAAATTACTTACCAGAGATCCTTACTTTTTCCTCCAGTGCTGCCTCGGAAAAGAACCTCGAAAAAGAAAATAGATTTAATAAAATACTTAAGACTGTTACTTTTAAATACCAAATCTGACTTACCTGTGACGTAACTATATTTGATTGTTGTATCTCAGGTAAGTGATTTTGTATTTTAAAACGACTATCATCAGCAAAAATTACTTACCTGATTCCCCACTTGTTCCTCCAATTGTGTCTCGGAAATGAACCTAGAAAAAGAAAGTAAAATTAATAAAATACTAAAGACGGTTACTTTGAAATACCAAAACAGACTTACCTGAGACGTAACTATTTCTGATTTTTGAATTTCATGTAAGTAGTTTTATATTTCAAAACGACTATCGTCAGCAAAAACTACTTACCTGAGATCCTCACTTTTTCCTCCAGTGATGCCTCGGAAAAGCGCATTGAAAAATAAATTAATAAAATACTAAATACAGTTGGTTTTAAATACCAAATTTTACTTACCCGATACGTAACTATATCTGATCGTTGAATTACAGGTATGTAATTTTATATTTCAAAACGACTATCATCAGCAAAAATTGCTTACCTGAGATCCCCAGTTTTTCTCCGATGATGCCTCGGAAAAGAACCTAGAAAAAGAAAGTAAAATTAATAAAATACTAAAGACGGTTACTTTGAAATACCAAAACAGACTTACCTGAGACGTACTATTTCTGATTTTTGAATTTTACGAACCTAGAAAAATAAAATAAAATACTAAAGACAGTTAATGTAAATTCCAAAATTTACTTACCTGATACGTAACTATATCTGATCGTTGAATCTCAGGTATGTAATTTTATATTTCAAAATGACTATCATCAGCAAAAATTGCTTACCTGAGATCCCCAGTTTTTCTCCGATGATGCCTCGGAAAAGAACCTAGAAAAAGAAAGTAAAATTAATGAAATACTAAAGACGGTTACTTTGAAATACCAAAACAGACTTACCTGAGACGTAACTATTTCTGATTTTTGAATTTTACGAACCTAGAAAAATAAAATAAAATACTAAAGACAGTTAATGTAAATACCAAAATTTACTTACCTGATACGTAACTATATCTGATCGTTGAATCTCAGGTATGTAATTTTATATTTCAAAATGACTATCATCAGCGAAAATTGCTTACCCGAGATCTCTACCTTTTTCTCCAATGATGCCTCGGAAAAGAACCTAGAAAAAGAAAATAAAATTAATAAAATACTAAAGACAGATACTTTTAAATACTTAAACTTGCTTACTTGAGACAACTATATCTGATAGTTGAATCACAGGTAAGTAATTTTGTATTTTAAAACGACTATTATCAGCAACAATTACTTACTGGAGATCCCCACTTTATCCCCCAATGTTGTCTTGGAAAAAAACCTAGAAAATGAAAATAAAATTAATAAAATACTAAAGACAGTTACTTTTATATAGCAAAACTTACTTACCTGAGACGTGACTATTTTTGATTGTTGAATTTCAGATTCAACAATATCAGGTAACAATATCACAATATCAACAATATCAGGTTGAATATCAGGTAAGTAATTTCTTAATTCCAAACGACTATCATCAGCAAAAATTACTTACCTGAGATCCCCACCCTTTCCCTCAATGGGGCCTCGGAAAAGCACCTAGAAATATAAAATACTAAAGTCAGTTATTTTTAAATACTAAAACTTACTTAAACTAAATACTAAAACTAAAACTCATCTGCAAAATTACTTATCTGAGATCCCCACTTTTTTCGTCAATGGTGTCGCAGAAATGAACCTAGAAAAATAAAATTAATAAAATACCAAAGACAGTTTGTATTTTAAATACTAAAACTCACTTACCCAAGGCGTAACTATTTCTGGTTTTTGAATCTCAGATAAGTAATTTTATATTTCAAAATAACTATTATCAGCAAAAACTACTTACCTGAGATCCCCACTAGTTTCGCCAATGGTGCCTCGGAAATGAACCTAGAAAAAATAAAATTAATAAAATACCAAAGACAAAACATACTTACCCAAGACAACTATTTCTGATTGTTGGATCTCAGGTATGTGATTTTATACTTCAAAACGCCTATTATCAGCAAAAATTGTATACCTGAGATCCCAACTTGTTTCGCCAGTGGTTTATCGGAAATAAACCTAGAAAAGAAAAGAAATAAAATGATAAAGACAGTTTTTTAACTGCCAAAACTTACTTACCTGAGACGTAACTATTTCTGATTATTGAATCTCAGGTAAGTAATTTTATATTTTAAAACGGCTATCATCAGCAAAAATCAATTACTTGAGATCCCCAATTGCTTCGCCAATAGTGCCTAGGAAATGAAACTAGAAAAAGAAAATGAAATTAATAAAGTACTAAAGACTGTGACTTAAATACTGAAACTTTTTCACCTGAGACAACTATATCTGATTGTCAAATCTCAGACAAGTAATTTTATATTTCAAAACTACTATCATCAGCAAAGATTACTAAACTGAGATCCGCACTTTTTTCATCAAGCCCCGGAAATGAAACTAGTATAAGTAAATAAAATAAATAAAATACCAAATAGTGTTACTTTTAAATACCAAAAGTGACACCTGGGACGTAACTATTTCTGATTGTTGAATCTCAGGTAAGTAATTTTATAGTTTCAAATATAATGTTACCTATTTATAATTTTCTTTTAAATAAAATACAAAAGGCAGTTACTTTTAAATACCAAACTTACTTACCTGAGATATATTTATTTCTGATTGTTGAATCTCAGGTAAGGAATTTTATATTTCCAAACCATTATC
>CM051268.1:55097806-55265306 GCA_027921565.1 Artemia sinica
TATCTTTAAATAGCAAAATTTACTTACGTCGAATTCAACTTTTTCTTCCAATAGTGCGTCGAAAAAGAACTAGAAAAATAGAAACAAAATAAATTAAATACTGAAGACACTTATTTTTAAATAGCAAAACTTACTTACATGATTTTTTTTTTCAATTCTAAGGGTGATCTTTTCTTTCTCCAAGAAAGGGACAATATTCCAAGGAAACTGCCCCGGGGAAAATTTATTTGATTTTTATAATTAGGGGAGCGTAGATAACGAGGGACTCAGGAGGGGCAGTCCCCCTCAAAACAGAATAATGTCAGTTGGTCGTAAGTTATAATGTTGCTCCTTACTTTCAGTTGAAAACACTTTTTTTTATCTATTTAATCAATTAAAAAAGCAAAACTTACTTCCCCGGGATTCAACTTTTGCCTCCAACGGTGTCTCGAAAAAGAACTTAAAAAATAAAAATTTAATTAATCAATTACTAAAGACACTTATTTTTAAATAGTGAACTTAATTACCTGAGATTCAACTATTTCCTCCGACGGTGGCTCGGGAGAGAACCTAGAAAAGAAAATAAGATTAGTCAAGAATTAAAGACAAATAGTTTTAAACAGCAAAACTTACTACCTGAGATTCTACTTTTTCCTGATCATATCAGTGAACCCTACTGTGGAGGTTTCAACCCCCTACCTACAAAAATGTGGGATTTTTTTTATTGGCCTTGGAAGATTGCCAAAGATTATCTTTTTCGGCCAACCGGCTAGGGCTATATAAAAAGCAGGCTGTCTTCGATTAGGGTGGGAGAATGTCGTAAGGAAATGTTTAAGGAAATTGAGAACTTCCTGGGACGGTGTAAAGAGGGAGGCTTTGAATAAATTGGGATGGAGGAGGAGCGGGCGTAGCTGTATTTACCTCGGGCAGATTGGTGCTGCGGTGAGTTATTAGTAGTAGTTAGTAGTTGCTTACCTGAGATTCATCTTTTTTCGCCAGTTGTGCCTCGAAAATAACATAGAAAAAAAATTTATCAAGTACTAACGACACTTGTTTTTAAATAACAAAACTTAATTACCTGAGGTTCAACTCTTTCCTTCGACGATACCCCGAAAAAGCACCTAGAAAAAGAAGAAGAAAATTAATCAAGTTCTAAAGACACTTAATTTTAAATAGCAAAACTTCTTAACCTGAGATTCAACTTTTTCCTCCTATAGTGTTTCGGGAAAGAACCTAGGTAAAGAAAAATAAAATAAATCATTTACTAAAGACACTTAATTTTAAATAGCAAAATATTCTTACGTGTGATTCAACTGTTTCCTTCAGTGGTGCCTCAAGAAGTAACAAAAAAAAGTAAATTATTCTAATACGCAAGAAAATCTTCTTAAATAGAAAAATTGCTTACCTTAGATCAAAGTTTTTCATTCAATGCTGCATTAAAAAAGAACCTAGAAAAATAAACCAGAAATTTGTCAAATTCACAAGAATTTCATCCTTAGATAGTCAGAAGTTACTTGCGTGAGCTCCAGTGACACCTTTTTCTTTTTATTCTACATGTCTTTCCTCGAAAATCTTTGAGAAACTAATAGAGTATTTCGATTGTGTTTGAATATATACTCAAAATGACGTCACCCTTTATTGTTGTATGGCGTCATAAGAACAATGATTGTAATTTAGTTTCTTGATTAAAAGGAAGTAGAAAAAATAAAATAAAACGAACCGATTGCTAAAGACACATGTTTTTAAATAGCAAAACTTGCTTACCTGAGACTAACTTTTTCCTCCAATGGTGCCTTGGAAAAAAAACCTAGAAAACAAAATGAGATTAGTCAAAGACTAACGGCAAATATTCTTAAATAGTGAAATTTACTGCCTGAGATCCATCTCTTTCCTCCAACTTCTTCCTTGGAAAAAAATAGTAAAGAAAATAAATTATTCAAACAGTTCTTGGTTACGAACTTAAAGAAAGGAACAACTCGGTCCAAAAGTAACCGAAACTCAAAAAAAGGAATTTTGGTAACAGTTCATACATAAAAAGAATAAATAAAAAAATAAAGAATAAATAAATACAATTTTTCAGGGATAAGTGTAGTCTTTCTCCAGACCTGGAGAATTTTTCAAGAGTAGAATTTTCTGTGCGGGGGGAAGTCTACGGGGGGGGGGGGAATTTCAACCGGAAATTTTGTTCAGGGGGAACTGTCGAGAATTCACATACGAAATTCTTTTTGTTGGTCTTACTTTCTCTATTGGCTACTGAATTTTCATGGAGGAAATATTCTGAGGAAATTGCTTGGGAGGAAATTTCACGGGGGGGGGGAGGGGGGAATTGTCGTGGGGATTTATCCTTAGGGGGTTGGGATTTTCCGCGGGAAATTTTTTCGTTTTTGTGAGAGGAACTTCCTATTGGCTGGGGATTTTTCGGGAAAAACTCTCCATGGGGAGGGGGAGGGTTACCGGTATGAATGGGGAAATTATCAGAAATTAGATTAAAAAAAAATAAAAAATTTCAAAAGAAATAAGGAGAATTTTTCGGTGGATTAGTCCGCTGGAAATTTTCCGGAGGAATTTTTAGTGAAGAAGGCATTATCCAGGGGGAATTTTCCTGGAAGTATTTTATGCAAGAGGAAGTTTTATGGGGGATTTACCGCGGGAGGAATTTTTCTGGGAGGGGTGAAAGGAATTGTCTACGGTTCCCCGGCATTTTTGGAAGAACTATCAAATTTAGATATAAAAAAAAATTAATAAAGTTTTTCAACTGGTAGTAAGAAGCAACATTAATACTTTAAACGGACAAAAATTATTTCGTAAGTAATTGCCTCCTCAATCCCTCACTCTTTAATCTAAAGTTTGACTTTTTGTCCTAATTCATTAAGAACGACCCACTGGAAGAACCGCCGTTTAGTTGGAATAAGAAGCCAGGGGCGTCCTGAGGATCATTTTATTGGGGGGAGGGCGATCTTCGTAAATTTTACCGAATCACTACCTGATTTATGCTGAATTTTCTGCAGAAATCAAGAATTTCGCTACATTTCAGCCGATTTTGCAAAATGTCTGCCGAAATTTTCGCCTTCGGCGAATATTTTACCAAATGCCAAAAAAGTTGGGGGGGGGTGCCCCTCCCCGCCCCCTCGGGACGCCCCTGTAAGAACCTATCTTAAAGTCCTAAAAAGCTTTAGCGTAGTTAGCGAGGGATTGAGGAAAGGGCAACCCCCTTCATAAACGGAACAATTTTTGTTTGTTTTAAGTTTGAATGTTACTCCTTACTTTCAGTCGAATTTTTTTTTCAGTTTTCAAAAAGTAAAATTTACTTGCCCAGGATTCAACTTTTATCTCCAATTGTGCCTCGAAAAAGAACCTAGAAAAATAAAATTAATCAAATAGTAGATACTTATTTTTAAATAACAAAACTTAGTTACCTGAAATTCAACTTTTTCCTTCAATCGTGCCTCGGAAAACAACCTAGAAAAGAAAATACAATTAATCAAGTACTAACGACGCACGTTTTTAAATAGCAAAGAAAAAGAAAAAAAAAGTTAATCAAGTGCTAAAAACTTTTTTAAATTAATTAAAACCAACTTTCCGAAAAAGTAATTTTTCAAAGAAAAGTAAATAGCCACATTAAACTTAAGACGAGCAGAAATGAATGCATACAATAATTCTAACTCAAAACAACAGGAAATTAATGTTAAAAAATAAGTGAAGTTCAAAACGAACAGAAATTAAATAAACAATCATAGCAAACAAACATATAACAGGTACTAATATAAATAAATAAATAAATCTTAAAACGCAGTAAAACATAAATTGAGTTTTCAAATAAAACTTAAAACGAACAAAAATCACTACAAACAAGGGTTTGGCAACAGTCCCGTTCCCCTCTCCTAACTGTAAAAGTCTAAAGCCTATTGCGTCATTTGTGTTTTTTTTTAAAAACAATATATGTCTTGAAAAGTTATTGGAAAGAACTAATAAAATTAAACAAAATATTTGATATATAATATATTGATTGCTGAAAGCTCAGCAATTGAAGATTTTATTTCACTGTAATTTTAAGTTTTGTAAGTACAAAAGCAAATAGTCGTAATATAATTCGTTTACAGTAAAGCGCAAATGACGCAGCGGGTTTTAGACTTTTATTTTTCATTGAAAAACTTCTTTTTCAGAAAGCTTCTTTTAATTAAATTCTGTTCGTTTTTAATTGCCCGTTTTTAATTGTTCGTTTTTAAGTGTCAAGTTTTTCAACTTTCCCCATTTCAATATCAAAGTTCTTTGCTAACATCAAAGTATCAAAACATCAAAGTGATATTTTTTTCAACATTAAACTTTCAAAGCTCAACATCCCCCCCGGCATTCCCATGAAAGTAGTCACAAGTAGACTTAGTAGCTATTGCAAGCAGTCGCAAGTTGTCACAGTTGCAAGTTGTCGCAGTTGGAAGTAGTCAAATTTTTAGTCGCAACCAGCTTCATTTGCCGCTGCAATAGTAGCAGTAGTGGCCCTGAAAGTTACTAGTTAATACCTTCACCTGTTTCTAAGATATTGCAGATACTCCTTTTTGATAACTTGGATACTGATAGTTTCTTCTGATTTAGCTCAACATACCCCTCAACATTTCCCGAAATTTTGCATCAATACCCTTAGTCTTTTTGGACACGCCAAGGATCAAACATTCCCCCCTTCCCCAATGATAAATTCTGCATTCGAAAAATGGACAAATTGTATAATTTACATTCCTTGTCCTGGGGCTGTGGAAGCATTGTATCCCCAGAGGCATAGCTATTAGACTTCGTGACTATTTCGAATAAAATAACTTTTTAAGATCTCTATCTATGTTAATGGGAGCATCTAAAAGGGCAGGGGGGGCTGCCCTTCGTTCCTTTTTCAACATACCTCTCAACATGCCTTCAAAGTTAACTTAATATCATTAACCATTCCTTAGATATTGTTGTTGTTCCGTTTGACAAGCCCCCTGCGTTTAGTGTGCTTTGGTTTTGTTAGACATCTTCCTCAATATTTTCTAAAAGTTTTAACCGTAATATTCTTAGCCTTTTTGAAGATTCAGGATCAAACATGCCCCCTTTTCCCAATAACAAACCTTATATATAAACAATTGTCAACTTTTATAACTTACAACACATGCCCCAAGGTCTGTGGGGGGCTACGTCATTACCGGAGGACTGAATCACCAAGGACTGAATTTTGATCGGAAACATGCGGGGATAAAAGGCGTGGAGGGGCTGGTTGCCCTCTGATCACTTTTGACTCTTAAATAGGGCACTAGAACTTCTAATCTCCAATTGAATGAGCCTCCTCCGAAGTTCATATGACCGCCCTTTACATAAAAATCTTATATCATAGGCAGCACGCTAGCTAAAGAACGATGTGGGCACAATGTTTTTTTTTTTTTTTTCTCCATATCCGCGCACTTCGTATCGAAGGAGTTGTCGTAGAAACATCGAAAAGGGCTCATTCGATTGGAAATTGGAGTGGCTAGTGCCCTTTTTAATAGTCGAAAGTGATTGGAGGGCATCTAGCCCCCCCCCCCTCCCACGCCCATCATCCCCCCAAACACATCCAATCAAAATTTTGAGATAGCCATTTTGTTTAGCGTAGTTGATTTCCTGATAGAAAATATGTTTTTGAGGAGGGCACTGCCCCACAACCCTCAGGGCAAGGGTTTTAAGTTATGCCCTGGGGGCATATAAGGTTTTTATTGAAGGCGTTGTCGTAGAATCTTCAAAACAGGTTCATTCGATTGGAAATTCAAAGGGCTAGTGCCCTTTTTAATAGTCGAAAGTGATTGGAGGGCAACTAGCCCCCCCAAGCCCATCATTCCCCCAAACACATCCAATCAAAATTTTGATATAGCCATTTTGTTTAGCGTAGTTGATTTCAAGATAGAAAATATGTTTTTGAGGAGGACACTCCCCCACAGCCCTCAGGGCAAGGGTTTTAAGTTATGCCATGGGGGCATATAAGGTTTTTATAGAAGCTGTTGTCGTAGAAACTTCAAAAAAGGCTCATTCGATTGGAAATTCAAAGGGCTAGTGCCCTTTTTAATAGTCGAAAAGGATTGGAGGGCAACTAGCCCCCCCCCGCGCCCATCTTTCCCCCAAACACATGCAATCAAAATTGTGAGATAGCCATTTTGTTCAACCTAGTTGATTTCCAGATAGAAAACAGGTTTTTCAGGAGGACACTCCCCCACAACCCTCAGGGCAAGGGTTTTAAGTTATGCCCTGGGGGCACATAAGGCTTTTATAGAAGGTGTTGTCGTAGAAACTTCAAAACAGGCTCATTCGATTGGAAATTCAAAGGGCTAATGCCCTTTTTAATAGTCGAAAGTGATTGGAGGGCAACTAGTCCCCCCACGCCCATCATTCGCCCAAACACATCCAATTAAAATTTTAAGATAGCCATTTTGTTCAGCGTAGTTGATTTCCACATAGAAAATACTTTTTTGAGGAGGACAATCCCCCACAACCCTCAGGCCAAGGATTTTGAGTTATGCCCTGAGGGCGTATAAGGTTTTTATAGAAGGTGTTGTCATAGAAACTTCAAAGGGGGCTCATTTGATTGAAAATTCAAACGGCTAGTGCCCTTTTTGATAGTCGAAAGTAATTGGAGGGCAACTAGCCCCCCCCCCCCCACAAAATGTGTTTACTTTTATAACTTTAATAAATCAAATAATTTTAACATTTTGATTACTGAATATCAGTATATGTATATTAAACTGACAATGCACATTCATTTGTATTTTTTTCAGTAAAGTGCAAATTTTGTTCTGGCCTTGGGAAGGCATAGGGGTTTTGCGCCCAACTTATGTTAATTTCTGCTCGTTTTGAGTTTGACTCGGTTATTTATTTAATTTCTGTTCGTTTTGGTTTTCATTTATTTATCGATGCTGATTTGTGGTAGTTTCGAGCTTGGTAGATTATTTGATTTTATTTTTGCTCATTTTTTGTTTAATGGAGTTCTTTACTTTTCTTTGAAAAACTTATTTTATGGAAAAAGTTTTTTTAATTAATTTTAACAATGGGCGACTTGCATAACTTACAACCTTTGCTCCCGGGACGTGGAGGGTTTTCAGCCCCAGAGTCATGGTTAATTCATTCTTAGACTATTTTGAACAAAATGGCTATCTCAAAATTTTGACCGGATGCATTTGGGGAAAAGAGAGCTTGGGGGTGGCTAGTTCCCCTGCTATTTCTTTGACTCTTAAAATGGACACTAGAACTTTCTATGTCCAATCGAATGGGCTTCCTCCATAGTTTATATGACCACTCCTTCCATATGATGTGCTTCTGGGTGAAAAAACAACATTGAAGCCTTATGGCTCTTTACTTAACATCCTTTGATAACCATAGCATTGCTCGTTGTGCATAGGATTTCTTCATCACTAAAATTTCCAATATTGAGCATCTCTAGGAATGTACTGTATGTAACCGTCAATTCTAATGCATTATTGCTCACAAATAATGTAAACAAGCTCTTTTTTGGTTCTAAAAATGTTTATTATTGTACAAAGTAAAGTGTATTTGCGGTGAATTGTGTTGCACTATTTTGTTAAAAAAAAATCTGTAGCAAAAGCACACAATTGATATTTAGGGTGACAATGTTCTGTCGGATACAACATACAGAGACTGGTTTTGACCTATCAAAAATAATGATTTTGAACTTGAGGCTAAAGAGCATTCTGTTGCAAACATTCTTTTAGAATATTGGTACTTATATTGAATATTGCTAAAATTAAAGCTGATTTAATAGTAACATTTTCCTGCACCTTTTTTTTATACGAAATTCCTATAAAAGAAGAATCTGGGCCGTGAATTTCGATTTTTTTTGCCATTTCTCTACCAACATCTACAACAGACGGATTTGGCAAGAAGACCTTCCTTTTCATGCTTTTGTTGGTTCTTTTTAACTGATTCGTAGAACCAAAAAGATTTGAAAACAATTACCATAATTACAAAAACAATAATTTAAACTGGGAAAGTTGCGGTTGCAATTTTTTAGCATTTACTTTGTCAAAAAGCAAAATGGAGAGTTAAAATGAGTAATCTACCAAGTTTTCATAGTATTTAGAAACTTTTTGAAATGTGAATGAAAGTCCTTTTGAAAGAGAGGAAGATGTCAGTGTCCATACTTTGCCACTTCTGCTTTTAACAAAAGTGGTAGATGAATTTGACAACCGAATGAGCTCCTTTCGAAGTTTATGCGACAACTCCTTCTATACGATGTGCCTTGGTAAAAAAAATAAATAATAATACATTGTGCCCACATGGCTCTTTATTTTTGCAGCGCTTTTGCGGTACCTATGATTTGAATAGTATTTATTGTGACCAAAAGAACTCCTTCTATGCGATGTGCCTTGGTAAAGAAAATAAATAAATAATACATTGTGCCCACATGGCTCTTTATTTTGGCAGCGCTTTTGTGGTACCTATGATTTGAACAGTATTTACTGTGACCAAAAGAACTCCTTCTATACGATGTGCCTTGGTAAAAAAAAAAAGTAATACATTGTGCCCACATGGCTCTTTATTTTGGCAGCGCTTTTGTGGTACCTATGATTTGAACAGTATTTACTGTGACCAAAAGAACTCCTTCTATACGATGTGCCTTGGTAAAAAAAATAAATAATAATACATTGTGCCCACATGGCTCTTTATTTTTGCAGCGCTTTTGCGGTACCTATGATTTGAATAGTATTTATTGTGACCAAAAGAACTCCTTCTATACGATGTGCCTTGGTAAAGAAAATAAATAAATAATACATTGTGCCCACATGGCTCTTTATTTTGGCAGCGCTTTTGTGGTACCTATGATTTGAACAGTATTTACTGTGACCAAAAGAACTCCTTCTATACGATGTGCCTTGGTAAAAAAAAAAAATAATAATACATTGTGCCCACATGCTCTTTATTTTGGCAGCGCTTTTGTGGTACCTATGATTTGAACAGTATTTACTGTGACCAAAAGAACTCCTTCTATACGATGTGCCTTGGTAAAAAAAAAATAATAATACATTGTGCCCACATGGCTCTTTATTTTGGCAGCGCTTTTGCGGTACCTATGATTTGAACAGTATTTATTATGATCAAAAGAACTCCTTCTATACGATGTGCCTTGGTAAAGAAAATAAATAAATAATACATTGTGCCCACATGGCTCTTTATTTTGGCAGCGCTTTTGCGGTACCTATGATTTGAACAGTATTTATTATGACCAAAAGAACTCCTTCTATACGATGTGCCTTGGTAAAAAAAAAAAATAATAATACATTGTGCCGACATGGCTCTTTATTTTGGCAGCGCTTTTGTGGTACCTATGATTTGAACAGTATTTACTGTGACCAAAAGAACTCCTTCTATACGATGTTGCCTTGGTAAAAAAAAAAAATAATAATACATTGTGCCCACATGGCTCTTTATTTTGGCAGCGCTTTTGTGGTACCTATGATTTGAACAGTATTTACTGTGACCAAAAGAACTCCTTCTATACGATGTGCCTTGGTAAAAAAAAATAATAATAATACATTGTGCCCACATGGCTCTCTATTTTGGCAGCGCTTTTGCGGTACCTATGATTTGAACAGTATTTATTGTGATCAAAAGAACTCCTTTTGTACGATGTGCCTTGGTAAAAAAAAAAAAAAAAAAAAAAAAAAAAAAAAAAAAAAAAAAAAAAAAAAAAAAAAAAAAAAAAAAAAAATTGTGCCCACATGGCTCTTTATTTTGGCAGCGCTTTTGCGGTACCTATGATGTGAACAGTGTTTATTGTGACCAAAAGAACTCCTTATGTACGATGTGCCTTGGTAAAAAAAAAAATAATAATACATTGTGCCCACATGGCTCTTTATTTTGGCAGCGCTTTTGTGGTACCTATGATTTGAACAGTATTTATTATGACCAAAAGAAAAAGGATATTTTAGCTCTCCCAGTTAAATAGATAATTCGTTAATAGAGAGCCTATTTTGAAGTAAAAAAACATTGGTTTTCTTTAAAGTGAATAAAACTATTCACATGCATCAATAGATGATCATTGATCCTTAGATGAACAGAGAGTAATTTAAACTCTTAAACTGTGTAGGAGAATGTGGTTTAAGCTCTTACTTTAGCTGAACTTTTCCTAACTTTATACTAAATTTAAACTCTTAATATTGTTTAAATTTCCCAGTTTGAAAATACTGGTGTCGGAATATATGCTTGAAATTTCTTTTAGTTAGTACACCTAAAATTAATGATTGCTAATAACCTAGAATCAAAATTAATATGTGATCTTTGTGCTGTAAAAGAGCAGAAAATGCTCTAAAATAGACATATTGCTTTATAGGTGAAGATCCAAAACTTTGGACCCCACCAACAAAGCCTAAATTCTTAAAAAGATGTATTTTGTGGTAATTTGGGGCCAAAAGCAACATAAAATGCATGGAGATATTGGCTCCTAAAGAAAGTTTCTTTGCTGTTTTTACAATATGACAAGCCTGTAAGTGTAACTTGCACAAAAAGGACAATATTCACTGAGTCAGAATTATTATACTGGGTCAATCCACGCCAAATCATCCAATCGTGACTGCGCGTGAAATTCCAATTTTGCTGAAAAAATTCTCAGCTGTTCTCTTCATTGATAGTACACACAGGATTTTTTTTTTTTTTTTTTTTTGAAAGCTAGTTTTTCCGGAAAAAATTTCCAAAGTTTCAAAATTCGCAAAAAACGAGGTTTTTTGAAAAAAAAAATCCAAAAAGTTGGTATTTTTTTTCCACTTATTTATCCAATTATCTACATAGCCAGGAGAGGTTGGATAGAAAAAATTGAGGCAATCCGATAACGACGGAAGAACTGACGGCCAACCGAAGTTTTTGAACCCTTGTGCGAAAAAGCAGAACTTCAAAAATCTGTAAATTCTTAACGGTAAGAGCTAGGATACCATTTTTTTTTTATTCTTGTCCTCTTGTCACCAGGTACAAAGGGAAGTTTTGCATATTGTCCTATCGCTTTTAGTTTCGGAGATATTTTCATAGAATTTTGACAAATTGTGAAAATTGTCACTTTTCATCCCCAAAAAAAGCTCTGTAGGCAACGCGATCCAGGAAAACTACTTATTAGGTCCTAAACTACCAAACATGACCTACCTGAAACCGTAAAAACCTCGATGGCAAAATTCGATCCTGATTTTTAAAAGAAGATTGAAGTTCGACCGTTTTTCAAGTTTCCTGTTATCATAAAAATGCAGATTCTTCTATCGCCAATTATTGCATTTTTATTTGGTTAGCGAACATATCTTTTAATATGGCCACTCATGCTGTATCTCGTGTAACCAATCTCAAACTTTTCTAGTTTGAATGTAATTCATCAATTCAGGCACCTGGTATTCTTAGTATGTAGCATAGTATACTAAAGTTTTTTAGCCTACCCTTCATGTGAACTTGTCCGGAAATGGCTGATTTTATATTTCTTGAAACAAATAGACGCTTCTTCAAAACTACTTAGATCAATTAAGTTAGAAAAAAATGAAATAATGAAAATAAAACAATTAATGGTTGCTTTCTCTGCTTTTCTTCTTGTAAGTTTTGAATGTTTCTGTAACAACGGCTACTACATCTGGCTCTAAAACAAAGTTTCTTGCGGAGCGACTACGAGACTCAGGAATAGGCAGCTTTTGTAGTAAGTTAGCAGCTGGTACTATGCACGTGTCGTCAGGCCGAGGCCAACGAAAACTTGAGCATGGTCCATTTGGGTGCATAAACTTAGCTTCAACTTCGCCACTCTCCTCATCAATGCTTACAACACACCCCACCCACCAATCAGAGCCATACACACAGGCTACGTAGTCTCCCGAGTCCAGATCGGTTAAAAGGACGTTCTCGAAATCTAACCGCAACACAATAAATTCTTCTCTTGGCAAGATAGTACCCAAATCCGATAAAACGCAAGCACTGATATTATTTTTGCCTTTGGGCCTAAAACTGTGAAATGACTGAGTTCCAGGAATAGTAATAGCTTTCTCAAAGCGGTCTTCGAGGCAACTTTCAAAGTTTTCATTAACGTTATTTGACGAAACCCAAAATACTGTAATGTTGGGTAGGGACTTATCTGCCCACTCATAAAGATCGTGTGCCGTAAGTATCTGATTGTCAAATGGCCTTTGCAAGCTGGCGCGAGCTGCTAGTCTTTTCACAGTACCGCCAATCCCATCACACGCATTCTTTCCATGACACGAAGCAAAGAAATTCCACTCAGCATCTAACCCAAAGTCACTGAAATGGCAGCTCAAATTTGCAAAGTTTTTTCTGTTTTTGTACTGGGATCCTGCACCGTCGCTGAAATAATAGATTTTGCAAAGGCCGGGAATCATAGCCTTAACGTGAAGCAATACGACTTTCAAAAAAGCGTGAACTGCAGCAGTGTTATGGTCCATGTGGTCGCTGATAACACACAAACTGTTGCTGAACAGGCTATCACCCCTACGCCAATATACCACAAACGGATGTAATGTTGCCTGAGAATTTTCCCAGTGAAAACCCTGAACTGCGTCTTGGACCAAAAAGGAAAAATTTTCTGCAAAGTCTAAAAGCAGGAGGACCTCATTGGAGCAGAGATTCTGCTTTAGTTGGTCTATGTAATTTTGCTGACGGACTGAAATGAAATGGTGTACTGTAAGGTTCCGGATTGACTCGACGAAATTCGGTATGAACACATCTATCGTTTCTTCTACTTGTCTAAGAACTGTTCGGTCCACATGTACCCACTCTTTATAGGTCACTGAATCAGATTCAGCTAGTTCCTCCCAGAGAAAACTCTCCAAGTCGTTTTGTTTATCAACACAGACAGTGCACTTGTGTAGCATGCACATTTCATTTCTGATAGAGCATACAACTTTGGACATCAAATCCTCGAGCGAAATCCTTATATCAGCGCCTAATGATTTAAGCTTAGCATTTTGGTGGTACAGACAAACACATACCGAATGAACCCCACTTGAGCCAGCTGTAACACACCAGGGTGGCTTAAGCTCAGCAAATTTGCTGCGTCCGATTTTGAAATCCGGCTTGTCCTCATTGTCCTTCTTAAATAACTCGTAAAGTTCAGAAATATTGGCCAGCAGTAATTTCTTTTGTTTTTGTTCCCTTTTGCCATCGATTTTTACGGAGACGAAATCTTTCTTGCCTGGAAGCTGCCGGCTGTTGACGTCAGATTCATAAAAGTCCAGAACAGCCTGAACTACATGTGGCTTAAGAACATTAGGTGGCTTTTTTGAGGTCAAAAGAGGCAATATTCCTCCCTCCTTTCTGATATTCCTAGCTTTTCTAACAAGGTATTCCGATACTTGGAAAAAATCAGATACTTTTTGCCGGGGCCATGTCGGAGGCACTAGAGTGAGAAGACTAAGTTTCCTAGATAATGTATCCGAGGTTTCAAGTTTGGTTTTCAGGGAAATACAGAAATCCTTTGTTTCTGTGTCGTTCATCAGAAAGGGGACAGATTCTTCAGCAGACTCCATAGAATTCTGAACCAATGACGAAGCTATGCATTTGCGCTTCAGCACAGGAGAGGAAGTAGCACTGGTTGGAACACTCAAAGCGACATTAATGATTTTGGAAACGGATTCTGCAACCGTTTCGGACTTCCGTTTAACGTAGTCTTTTTTTTGTCCAACAGAGAGTTTTAAGGAATAAGGCTTGAGCGGCGAGGTCCCAATATTTTCAAATAAACTTGAAACAACTGTAGCTGCGTTCGCTGCAGATTGTCTTGAGGAACAATCAGGCTGGGAATTGTATGAGAAAGATCCGTCGTTAGAAACTTGGGGGATATTAACAATGTCATCATCGGACTCTTCGTAGGCACGATCGTCAATTTCGGTGCGGCATTCAGCACACACCTTGTAACCGGGAATAAGTTTGAAACGAGACAAGGTTCTAGCGTTTTCTAGTGTTATAGCTCTTGTTCCTTTCCGAGGACAAGAGGTGTGCAACTCAAATGGATCACAGCAGATTCTCGGAACAGCCTTAGCAAACTGATGAAGGTAGAATTGCTCATGATGAAAGCAAATACGCTCTATGGAGCTAATAAATGTTCTCCATAAAATTGTCTCGCGACTCTGATCTGAAAGTTCGGTAAATTGTCTAAGTCCTTCTTTGCGAAAAAATGTTTTCTTGTGACACTCGCTATTTAAATGAAGTCCAACACAACATTTTTCAAGAGCTATTTTTTCTAATTCCGACATCTAACAATCCTCACAGTACGGTATGAATTATACTTCATTCACGGTCAATAGCAATTATTCGACTGTGAGTGAAATATCTGAACTTCAAATAATTCGATGACGCATCCCACTAACTTACTCTGGAGAAAGGAATCGGTCAATTTGTGTGATTTCGATATTTGAATAAACTGCTTGGCAACAAAGAATTTAAACTTGCAGCAGTTCATTCCGCATGCATTTTGTTAACTTGAAAAACGGTCCAACTTCAATCTTCTTTTAAAAATCAGGATCGAATTTTGCCATCGAGGTTTTTACGGTTTCAGGTAGGTCATGTTTGGTAGTTTAGGACCTAATAAGTAGTTTTCCTGGATCGCGTTGCCTACAGAGCTTTTTTTGGGGATGAAAAGTGACAATTTTCACAATTTGTCAAAATTCTATGAAAATATCTCCGAAACTAAAAGCGATAGGACAAAATGCAAAACTTCCCTTTGTACCTGGTGACAAGAGGACAAGAATAAAAAAAAAAAATGGTATCCTAGCTCTTACCGTTAAGAATTTACAGATTTTTGAAGTTCTGCTTTTTCGCACAAGGGTTCAAAAACTTCGGTTGGCCGTCAGTTCTTCCGTCGTTATCGGATTGCCTCAATTTTTTCTATCCAACCTCTCCTGGCTATGTAGATAATTGGATAAATAAGTGGGAAAAAAATACCAACTTTTTGGATTTTTTTTTTCAAAAAACCTCGTTTTTTGCGAATTTTGAAACTTTGGAAATTTTTCCCCGAAAAACTAGCTTTCAAAAAAAAAAAAAAATCCTGTGTGTACTATCAATGAAGAGAACAGCTGAGATTTTTTTCAGCAAAATTGGAATTTCACGCGCAGTCATGATTGGATGATTTGGCGTGGATTGACCCTACTACTTCAACATCTTCATAGAAAAGGACCAAAAATAAGCTTAAAAAATTAGTCCCTTTTCAGCGATTTTCAACTAATTTTCAAAGCATTATTAATCTAAAGAGCACTGTACACCAAAATTCAAAAATTTTGTTTGATATATGAATAGAGCTGAATCTCAGCTATGGAGTAAACTTTTTGTTTTCGGTTGACATATTAAAACCATATGAGAGCAGAAAACAGCAACATTAGTGGTGTCCACATGTAATAAAAATGAAACTCTTTATGGTTTAACTTTGTTAATTCTTTTCCTACTGAAAATAGTGCTATATTATGGATAAAAATCTTGTGGAATTGTCAATTTTCTCTATAAGTATGCTGCAGTTCAAAGCTTCTGAAGTAGTCTCCCCCCAAGCATCAAAGCTCCTGTTTATAGCAGACTTTTCTTTCAGAGCTTCAGCTTTAGTACCTCCTAAAAAGACAACCACATATTACCTTTTTAAATTTTATTCCATCCTCAAATTGGGTGATCACCCTCTTACCATCTTAAAGGGAAAAATAATTATTCTAGGCATGTTATCCTTATTGATAAAGAGGAGATTCATGTATCTCTTTCATGATATTGAAACTTGGTGGGATCAAATTAATGTGTTCATAAAATTTTAAATTCATATAAGTTTTAAATTCATATATTTATTTGATACATAAAATAAAATAATCAGATGAACAATCAAAATAAAAAAGATGCAAATATCATCTTATTGCAACTGGGCGTTTGAAATGTTTGAAATGGGCGTTTATGGATTCTGTATCATATTTATTGCGTTTTATTGTAAGTTTGACTGTTATATTATGGAAGTATTTTAAAGTACAGCCTTTTTAGCCAGTTGGTAAATGCAGACATTTATTTACCAACCGCAAAAGATATGAAAATCAACGGTTAGTGTTTCTTTTGGTAGACAGAAGAGTGTTGAATTGGGTGTTGCTATAGTGTCCATCAATCACTTCTCTCTGCTAGCATTAATCCTGGGTTCACATTGTTGTGTTTTCGCGCAAAAATAAATGCTTTCAAGCTTTCCGTCAAATTTATTTTCATTTGTCCTAACTTTTAGTTGGTGCATCCCTGAAAGCTGAAAGCATTATAAAGTGAAGCAAAGTGCAGCCGTTTGGAAATTAGAGGTATTTTAATTACTATTACTTTTCAAAATCATTTGAACTGAAGTTTGTATTGTTTAAAGCTACTATGAGTAAACGAACCTTTCTTCTTTTTTTTCTTTCTTTTTCAAGCTGATTCACTTCTATAGTTTTTTTTCCTTTTGAAGGTTAATGTTTTTTTCTTTCAGCAAATGAAGAAACTTAAAAAGCTGATCAAACAAGAACGGTACAAAAAGGTATTAAAACTGCTCAATGAAAGTGATGAAAATATTTATGCTAGCAGAAGCAATAAGATGAATATATTCCATTACTCTTGCAAGAAGGGAAAGTTGGACTTGGTTTCCATTCTATTAAAGCATGGGCATTCTAAATTGTTAAATATTCCTGATAAGCTGGGAAATGTTCCATTACATTATGCATTCAAATATGGCTTAAGCGAGAAGAATGAGAAAGATATTGAAAAAAGTAAGAATTTTTTGGTGTTTCTTTGTGGTTTTTTCATATTCACTTTTAGTTTTCTAGTATTATAAGTGTACATTATTCTTTCACTGTATTTATTGACTTTTGCGAAATTTACTTGATTCTCCACAGTTAATTGAATGTTGGATAATTTTATTGATGATTGCTATTAGCAATCTTCGTTACCCAGGTCCTGACGCCCGGGGCCTGGCAGAAGATTTGCCAACATCGGCGGGTGTTCTCCAAGGTTGCCTCTTGTCACCCCGCCTCTTTAATCTATTCTTCAACGCTGCACTATCACTTGCTAAAACTGTAGGTGGTGCAGAAATTGCAGGGAACCTTGTCGATAAACTGGCATATGCAGATGACATCGAGAAAATCAACAACCAAGAGTATCTACTCTTAACTGACACCGATTACCTAGTGTTAACAATCGAGGTTTTTGGGATGATTATTATTACAGCCAACATTAAGGTTATGTGGGTGTCTCAAGACCCTGCTACAAGAACTATGCAGCTGGCAAGAAAAGGGGAGCCAATAGAAAATGTTAACTCCTTCTATTAGGGAGCCTCTTAACTTCTGACAACGACTGCTCAAAAGGAATCAAGCGAAGACTCGGCCTGGCTAGCAGCAGCTTCAAGAACTTCTTGCCAATTTGGGAAAACAAGACTCTGTCAGCATCTCTAAAGATGCGACTATTGCGAAACTTGGTCAAAAAAGGCTGATGATGAGTGAAGAATCTCCGCAATTGTAACTAAGTTCCTTAAACGTTTTGTGGGATTACTCACGTCGACCAAATCTCAAATGAAGACTCCTAAAAGCTACTCCGTTGGCCCAGAACCGTCATGGACCGATTCAAAAGCCAATA
This sequence comes from Artemia sinica, assembly GCA_027921565.1. Lineage (NCBI taxonomy): Eukaryota > Metazoa > Arthropoda > Branchiopoda > Anostraca > Artemiidae > Artemia > Artemia sinica. The sequence continues at coordinate 55,115,363 of CM051268.1, forward strand.
ACTCTGCTGGCTTGGCCATATTCAGTGAATATCAGCCAATCAGCTACCAAAAATCACCTTCAAAAGACAGGTTCACTGCACACGCCCCCACGGAAGATCTCGTAAGAGATGGATCGACAACTTCCTGGCCCATAACCTTTCCCTGCTACTATATCTAGCGCCAGACAGATTGAAAAACCGTCGCCCAATCCATCGTCTAATTAGAAGAGAAGAAGCCACAAAGGCCGGACGGAACTTAGTCAAGTCAAGTGACGATTTTCAGCTTGCTTATAGAAAGATAATTTGTTCAAAAGTTTTTGTTAGGATAGTAGAAACAGGCCTTTAATGATGAGAATATTCACTTTTGAGGGAAATTAAGCATGAGTCAAATAATCACGCCATAGTTACACCTATTAATAACATAAGTCACACCATAGGCCTGAGCCACATTTTCACATTATATAAAACCTGTTGATAACATGAGTCAAACCATAGGCCTGAGTCACATAGTCACTATGAATGATGTATATTTTTCCTTGCTTTAATTTCTTACTTGTACTATAGAAGTGGAAGATCGAAATGGCAAAAACATTAGTCTGAAAAGCATTTATCAAGATTAATTTGTTACCAAGTTTTACTAATAATTGCCTACTATGTCTTTGCATCTTTTGCTGGACTCACCTATAGTGGTGTCAATGCGTAAGGGGAGGGGGGGAGTCTGCCCCCACATAGATTTCTCCCTACAGAGTTTGAAATCCACATATTTTTGGGTATTTTTATTGAAAAATTCCCCTTTTTTGCATTTTCGTTGGAAAAATTTAAAAACATCCAAACTGCCCCCTTTAGATTAAAAAAAAACATATTTTGCCCCCTACCTCAATTTTGATGATTTGATGCCACTGCTAATCTCAAGTATAGACAAACCAATACTTACAGCTTTCATATTTTTTTACTTAAAAAAATTAGCCTTAAATCTTCAATGTGATTGATAAGTTATAAATGTTATGCTTGAAATTGGAAGACAGTTCAACATGTGAAAAGTGTGACCATAATGTGACCCAATCTTTAGAAATTTCTCTTCTATTTCGACAATAGGGGAGGGTAGGGATGGTTGGTCACATTTTTGTTCTAATAGAAATTTTAGCCAAAGTATTAAGGCCAGAAGATTGGTTTTGACATAGAAAGATGCAGCATTCATTGTTCTAGCTTCTTTGATTTTTTTTAGATTTATGCGTCCATTATTTTTTTCACCAATATTTTTAACAGGTGAGGTCAAAAGTGACCAATGTGCCCCAGGGGTGGGCAGGTTGGTCATGGGCAGGGGGTAGGTTGATCACAAAATGAGTCATCTTTCTTTTACTTCCGAGACCTGACACAATTACTGTAGTAGTCTTGCTTCATTTACAAGGTGTATATTTTGCTTCTAATACAATTTTTTCAACTTCAATTATCAACTGTTCAGCTTCAAGTACAACAAAACTGAAAAAGATATGACTTATTCAACTGAGTACTCACCAAGACAAACGTCAAACACTAGTACTTTTACAGCACGTTGAGTCCCTCCAGAGGTCGTGGGAACTGGGAGATTCGAAACAATATCACTTTTAAAGACTAGAGCCTCGTCAATTACTTCTGGGAAAACCGCAAACTCAAATGCCAAGGTTCTGACTTCTTTTGGTGACAGTCCATGGTGAAGATGGGATGCTCTGACAAGACATTGCTCAAGATTTTTCTCTTCTTCAGCCGTGAAAACTATGCGCGTTTTATACCGTGGCACAAACTACTCTAGCGTAACATTACTAACATCGGTTGCATTTGTACGACCTTTTTCAGAGAATTTCTGGGCATAGTGTTTTAGAGTCGAGCGGGGGATATCCATCTCGCGTGCAATGGTGGAAAATTTTCCACTTTCCAGTACGTTTTGCACAGCTCGTCTCATGACTTCTGGGGGAATGATCCCATTTTGTGCTTTTCTAGTGTAAGTCCGCATGTCTGTTGGATCTCACCTAGAAAGATGACATAACGATAACCAAAAATACCGATAAAGATCTGCACTTATGGAAAAATGTGAATTTTCTGCTTTTTTCACCCAGTGGGGCAGGTTGGACAGTGCACCTTCAAAGTGACCAACCCCCCCCCCCCCAACAAAAAAAAAAAATGTCCAACTTGCCCCACACAGGACGCACGAACAAAAACACGGCTCCATGAAAAACTAATAATGTTGAGAACTTGCTTCCAAGCCTAAAAGGAAACCAATTAATAGGCTGCTCTATTCTGGAATCATTTCTGAGATCGGCCTTCTCATTCTCTCTCAAAACAACATTAAGTCCAGCAACAATTCTAAAAAAAAACTCGCCAAAAAAGAGAAAAGTTTTGTCCACTCTTTTCATATGGAGGCTACCGCTGTCATTTTTTCATGGCATGACTGCACTGTAATTCCTCACATTCAGTAGGAGTTTCCGATTTTTTTTTTTTTTTTTTTTTTATAGATGGCGGACAAATATCCAAGTGTTCAACCTGTCCCACTGATCAACCATCCCCAGCCTCCCTTATTCAGTCCTTTACACTAGGAAAGCCATTTGCAGATTCATTTCCAAATATACTCCGTAAAAATTAAAGGTTTTTCTTACAATTTTTTATCACCCATATCTTCACAAAGGGGTTTATGGGATTCACGGGACGTTGCATGAAACCCATGGCTGTGTTTTAATTTATTCTTGAATTTAAATCTCCATTTTTTGGGCTTAAGATACGTACAATTTTCTTGGTAATTTCTTGTACATCTTCGATAATTTGTATGTATTTTTCATTTACATTTTAATTAGCTTAAAAAAAATTTAAATTGAAAAAAGAAAACATAGTCCTACCCACGTCCCTGATCAGCATTTCACAATTCCACCTGGTAGGTGGAAGCGGAAGTGGTTAGTAGGAAATGCCAGTTTGTAGTTTTTCTAAGTAATTTTCTAAGTTTCTATGTTTTCCTAAGTAATTTTGAAATTTTATAAGATTAAATTTTATAAATGGGCTTGTTCAGTTTTCTTCACCAAGTTTGACATTTTATTTATTTTATCATCCTCAAGTTTATTTTAACATCTCTCTCTCCTCTCTCTCTCCCTCTCTCTCACTTTCTCTCTCTCTCTCACACACACACTCTCTCTCTTTCCCCTTCTTTCTTCCTTTCTCTTATGAAGTTCCTGTTTCCTTTAAACCTTTTCTTATAACAATGTCCCACGTCAATCGAGGACAACCTTGTTTTTCCTGTTTGGCTAGTTAATCAAAAGTACCATTTTGGTTCTTATTATCCGCTATCCGTAAACTCTGGGCAAACCATCTTAACCTATCTTCATTATAGACCTAAATTGTAGGACCGAACAAATTTCTTGTTCAGCCACTTGTTGTTAATACAATATCTCAAACAATCAAACAGAAGGTTGTACGAAAAGTGTGATTCAATCCCGCTTTCTAGGGCTTTGATGAGAGAAAGGTTGAGGTGGCTAGGGCACGTTATGCGGATAAAGGATGACAGATTGCTGAAGATTGTCCTTTTTGGCCACCCGTCTAGGGCTAAACGGAAAGCAGGTTGTCAACGGTTGGGGTGGGAGGATGTCATAAAGAAATATATAAGGGAAACGGAAACTTCCTGGGAGGGTGTAAAGAGGGAGGCTTTGAATAGATTAAAATGGAGGAGGAACGTGCGTAGCTGTGTTGGCCTCAAGCAGCTTGGTGTTGCGTTGAATTGTTAGTAGTAGTAGTTATAGTTCCTAAAATTGTCTTTGTATGATGTATGTGGTAAAAATCTAGTAGATTTTCTTCAAACAGCTTTAGGTGGCGGATAGGGGAACGCCTTACAGATATGTAGGGTACCTCCATTGAGTAGGAGGCGCGGACCAAGGGGGGACCCAGTCCCTGGGGGTCCTTAATTGAAACTGGGGCACCCTCGCCCGGGGGCCGTAAATACAGGCGGAGGAGGAAGAAGGCCCCTCGAATGTACACTCAGCAGGGCCCACCGGCGTGTGGACACGTCCCGTCAGTTACAAACCTTCTCCCAGCAATGGGTTAAATTGCATGGTGGCGCAGAACACCATCGTGGGAGGATCCCCTATAGGAGGACAACTGCGAAGGGCGGAGGATCCAGATTTACGGACAACGGCCTCTGCAAGGTGGTGGAGAGGAGTGGCTTGCCGCCACCACCCATTTAGCCAAGAAACCACCTCTCTTGAAATCATGAAAAAAGGGTCCAGTATTATACGAACATCTGCTACCGCGTCCGGGGTAACCGACGAACAACCAATTTTCATGGATGAAAATGCGATTTTACATGCTACCGCGTCCGGGGTAACCGACGAACAACCAATCTTGAATGATAATAATGCGATTTTACATGCTACCGCGTCCGGGGCAGCCGACGATCCTAGGCCTAGGACGACCCCCACCCGGGGTGAAAAACCACACGGTTGTTCCGTTCCGACAAAAACCTCCCTACACTTTGGCACGCTAAACATCCGAACACTTGCCAAACCGGGAAAACTAGATCTTGCCCTTAGAGAACTACAGAGGTACAATTGGGATGCTATTGGGCTCTCTGAGACTCACCTCCCCCGAACCAGTGAGGAAAACCTCTCTGGAGCCTCCCTCTTGTTGTCCGGCCGCAAGGACGGAGTTCATCGACAAGGTGTAGGATTCTTCGTATCATCAACTGCCAAAAAATCTCTAATCTCCTTCACCCCAGTCTCAGAAAGAATAGCCGTCTTACGACTAAAGGGAGCTGCCAAGAATATCTCAGTCGTCCAAGTCTATGCCCCAGACTCCGCCAGAAGTGAGGAAGAATGCGATGAATTCTATTTCACACTACAAAGCGTCATTGACCAAATCCATAAGAAAGACGTACTGATTGTCATGGGGGACTTTAACGCTATAGTAGGTATGGATAATACCGGTCGATCCGATATAATGGGGACTTTTGGTCACGGAAAACTCAATGCGAGAGGGGAACGATTGCTCGACTTCTGCCGATAAAACGAGTTATTCTTAACGAACACAATTTTCAAACACCGCCATCGACGTAAAGTGACCTGGAGATCCCCAGACGGTAAAACCGAGAACATGATTGATTATATCCTGATATCGAAGCGCTGGAAGTCTTCCGTACTAGACACAGTAGCATTACCTGGAGCAGACTTCGACTCTGACCACACTCTCCTGATGTCAAGGTTCAAGCTAAGAATGAGAAAATTGCAAAAAGCAACAAAAATCCCAAGATTCCGGATGGATCTGCTGCGGGATCCCGCAAAAAGGCAGACCTACACTTCCACTCTATCTGAAAAATTCCGAGAGATCCTGAAAAATCATTCTTCCTTGACCACTGCTAATGAGATAGACTCCCTGACCGAGCAGGCTACATCAGCTATCATAGAGACAGCGAATGACGTCCTTGGAAGAAAAACTCCAAATGAAAAACCATGGATCACAGATGAGATCATTGCGCTATGCGAGGATAAGCGACTTTTTTGCAATAAATCCGACCGTCACAGTTGGGATACTTACAAGCTCCTCAAGAGAAGAGTAGAGCGAGAGATCAGAAAGGCACTACGTAACCACCTGCGAAAGAAATGCGAAGACTGCGAAGTACTGTCCAAGAAGGGGAATAGCGGAGCAGTTTTCAGAATGGTACGCGAGTTAAGCCGGAAAAAAGAGCCGCAAACATCAGTGATCCTGGACAAAGACGGAAATGAGATCGACGATTCAAAGATGAAACTTGAAAGATGGAAAGAATACTTTAACGATAAACTGAATCCCCCAGTAGCTGCGGATCCTAAAATACTAACCCGCTTCCCCATACCCGACCAAGAACTCAGACCACCACCCCCACTCAAGTCAGAAACCGAGTCAGCAATCAAGACGCTCAAATAAGGAAAAGCCCCTGGCCCAGACGGAGTCACTGCTGAACTCATTAACGTCGGATCGGATGATGTAACTGATCTGTACCATGCCATTGTGTCTGCGGTGTGGGAAACCGGCCACGTACCCCGTCAGTGGTGCAAGGCTGCTATTGTACCCATTCACAAAAAGGGGTCAAAGAAAGAGTGCGGAAACTACCGTCCGATCAGCCTCACGAGCCATTAGTCACGTGTCCTGACAAAAATCCTACTCCGACGCATTCAAGCAACAACTGCCTTTGCCATTGGAGAATATCAGGCCGGCTTCCGCCCTGGAAGATCAACAATCGATCAGATATTTGTCGTTCGGCAACTCATGGAACGACACATCGAATTCAACCAAGAACTCTACCAACTATTCGTTGATTTCCGTCAGGCATTTGACCTGATACGGCGCGAAGGACTATGGCATATCCTCCTTCACTACGGTATCCCTTATGAGATAGTCCAAATAATCAAGAGTCTGTACGACCAGTTCCGAGGCCAAGTAATAACCGTTGATGGGTTGTCAGAAGAGTTTACAACTTCGTCAGGAGTACTCCAGGGTTGCATCTTATCACCACATCTCTTCAACCTCTTTCTAAATGCCGTTCTGTCGATGATGCAGTCGGAATATGGCGCAACAATAGGAGGGGTGTTAATAGAGAATCTTGCCTACGCTGATGATATTGATGAGCTAGCCAACTCTACACAAGAATTGCAGGCACAAGCTGATAAACTCTACGATACCACAAAGCCGTTCGGGATGGAGATCAATGCCAGCAAGACCAAAGTCATGGTAACTACGAGACGTGAACTTGACAACCCGCCCATTATCACCATAGGCGGGAGACAGGTTGAAACGGTTGATCACTTCCTGTACCTTGGTAGCCTACTCTCCTCAGATAATTGCCATAGCTCTGACGTGAAACGTCGACTTGCACTTGCTAGCTCTAGCTTCCGAAGACTAGCCAACCTCTGGAAAAGTAACCACCTATCCAACAAACTCAAAATGCGCCTATTCAACAGTTTAGTAATCCCCATAGTTATTTATGGATGTGAAACATGGACTCTGAAAACCGAAGACGAAATAAAACTTCTAGCTTTTGAGGTGAAATGCCTCCGTCGCATTTCTAGAATCAAATACACTGACCGAATCACAAATGTGGAAGTACGTCAAAGGCTCCAGTCCACTGAAACCATACTCAATAAAATTAAGAAGCAACAACTGCGCTGGTTCGGCCACGTCAAGCGAATGGAGCCGAGCCGCCTTCCGAAAATCGCCCTTGAAGGATCCCTCCATGGCCTTCGCCCACGAGGCAGACCACGAAAACGATGGATGGAGAACTTCCACTTCGACAACGTCAAGATAGCCCAGTTATCACGTATCGCACCAGATAGAGCAATGTACCGAGCCCTTACGCATGAGCTAGCAAGAGGAGTGGCCCCAAAACGTCCCACGAGGATGGCCGGGACCTAAGTAAGTATTGTTCTTAGATTTACTATCACCATTAACAGTACGACTATTTTTATTTCTGCCGTTTTCCTCATTGGTGTTTGCAAAAGAAATATCAGGTATAGTGAATTTTCAATTGTATGGAATGAAAATAAATCTTTTCATCTGACGGTCCAGAAATAAAAATCCTTTCTGATTTACTTCTAATCGATTCTCTGAAATGGTATCCATTGCTGAGCCATCGCGTGTATTAGAAAAAGTCGGATGAAAAAAAAGGCGAAATAATAAAGCGCCGGCAAATTTTGGGAATAATATTTTACTTTCAGCAGTGTTGTAGGTGCTTTTTTGTCGGACGATCTAAAAATAAAAAACTGATCCCTTTTATATCTTAATTATGTTCTGAAATGGTATATGTTGCTCGGCCACTGCGCAAATTGGAGAAAGTCAAAAGAAATGCATAACGGTGAAATGATAAAGCGCCGGTGAAATTTTTTGAATAATATTTTTTTTTGTGTGACGATGCAAAAATAAGAAATTAATTCTGGTTTACTCCTCATTGATCCTCTGAAATGGTATCTGTTGCCAAGCCACAGTGCAAATTGGAGAAAGTCAGATGAAATAAAAAAAGGTAAAATGAAAAAGCGCCGGTGGAATTTTTAAATAATATTTTATGCTCAGCAGCGTTGCACGTGCCTTTGTCTGACGGTCCAAAAATTAAAAAAAATATTTCCGGCTTACTTCTCGTTGATCCTCTGAAAAAGTATCTGTTGCTGAGCAACATAAAAAATAGGAGACATTTCATATGAAATAAATAGGAGATCATTTCATATAATAAGGCAAAATATTAAAGCGTCGGTGAATTTTTTTGAATATTTTATGCTCAGCAGCGTTGCACGTGCCCATGTCTGACGAACCAGAAATAAAAAAAAATCTTTCTGACTTACTTCTCATGGATCCTCTGAAATCGTATCTGTTGCTGAGCAACATAAAAAATGGGAGATATTCACATGTAATAAACAAATAAGGAAAAATGAAAAAGCGCCGGCGAAATTTTTAAGAATAATATTTTATTTTCAGCAGTGTTGCAAGTGCTTTTTTATTACAAAGCTGGAAGCTTTACGGGATTTCTTCGACATCTTGCCGAATTATGAAAACTGAGAAGCCGATCTCCCATGCGAGTTTAAGCATGCATAAGATGCTATTAAGCATACATAAGATAGAAATTCGCATAACGGTCAGTGCTATTTTGTTTGTTAATCATAATTTTTTCCCCTTTTTTGCCATCAACATTAGCACATAAGTATTTTTATTTCTGGCATTTAAGAATTGTTATATTTATAGTTAATAAAGACCTTGTATTGCCTCTTCTAAAGGCTTCTCCACACTCTTTGGACGTGCAAAATAAATATGGAACTTCAGTTAGGCATCTTTTGGCTTTATTCGATGAAAAGCTGAAAAAGCAAGAAATACTGAGGAAGAAAGCAGAAGTCAAAGAAGCAAGGATACATTTGATTGAAGTAGGAAATGATAATGACAGAGAATGGGATAGGCGAATTGAGGAAGAAGCAGAAGACGAGTATGACCAGCACTGGGGCAAATTTGAAAAGGGTTGGTTATTTTTTCTTTTTTTAAAAATTTTCGTTTAATGGTTTTAGCATATTAGGCTGTTTCCATTTTTGTCTTTGTTAATTGTTCTTGAAAAAGGCTTTCAGATCTTTAGTTGGGGGAGGTGATATTTCACCCTTAACCTCCTTCTCTATACAAGATTTTCTGGTAAGTTTAAACTATTTAAAACAATTAAGCTCTTTTTACTTCCGGTGCTCACCTTAATAGATTTTTTTTTTACATCAGAGCAATAAGTAGAGAATGTATTTTTATTGTTTTCTATTTGGATTTTTTTTTTTTTCGTTAAATTAAATCCTTTCAAAGTTTGGAAGTGGGAACTCTCTTTAAAATTTGTCTCAAGAGTTGTATTTTTGCTTCTTCTGATACTTTTGATGTTAAACTTTTTTGGCTTTTGATAGAAATGAGGCGGTTTGAGGTATATTGAAGGTAATTGTAAAGAATTGACAAAAACAAAATTATGCTTAGTAGGAAGAAAACATGAGAAATATCGCAAAAAGAGTAAAAAAAAGTGTAAAAATCAAATTCCCTGAACAGCTTCCTATATTAACGCCAACAACAAATATGGGCTTGCATGGAAATTTCTCTTGCATGATTGTGTAGTATAAAGGGAAAACAACTGAAAACCAGAACGTCATCCATAGAATAATCAGATCTTGACTGATCGGTAAAATATTAATGAATTGATATTTTGTTATATATCGTATAAACGTATAACGTTATGACGAAGAATTAAAATATAGAAAATAGTATAGTATTGCGTTCAAGAAATCATTCCAGTTAAGAAAATAATAGAATCATTCAAATAAAATCGCCAAAAAAATTTAATAAGATCAATAAATGCTAAAACGCTATCAAATAGAGCTCATCAGACGGACACCATCAGCCAATTTTTTTTTTAGTTTCAAACTGTAGCCTTTATTACAGCTTCATTCTATCTTACTTTTAAAACCTTGTCTGCATGCTATACTAACATAATAAAATAATCTTATTAGAGTTTATCTTATTAGAGTTTTCTCAAATAAAAATTTTGGTATATTTTTACCAATCATATTATTGACTTACAAATAAAGTGAATATACCACTCGGTGCCTCTTTTTATGCGCTTTCCAAATATAATAATCATTTTTGTCGGAAATGAATTTTACCCCCACCTTTATATACGAATTCGGGGTATATATTTGCACATTAGGGGGGTGGGGGTAAAGTTTAAGCTTACCTCCCATTTACATCAGAAATAAAATTTGCCCCCCCCCCCTAATGTGGAAATATATACCCTGAATTGGTATATATAGGGGTTGGGGTAAAATTCATTTCCGACAAAAATGATTATTATATTTAAAAGAGGCATCGAGCAGTATATTCACTTTATTTGTAAGTCAATAATATGATTTGGTAAAAATTTACCAAAGTTTCTCAAAAAATAATACGTCAAATAAAAAATATATTAAAATATGGAAAGAGAGCAATAAAATATAAAAATAGGTTAATTATAAAATATATTAAAGTAAAATATAAGTTATGAATAACTATATAAGTTAAAAATAAGCACCGAACAAAGAAGGTGTAGCTTTCTTTTGAAGCTATAAATAAAATGAATTGTTGGTAGGAATGATTGATGCAACCAGAAACAGGGTAAGTTCAGGTTTTATTTATCTTTCTTTTGTTATTCTCTTTCCTAAGTTTCTTCCTTATTTAATGATAATATATATGTTCGAGGGGTTGATATACTCCAAACAAGCGAAAGCTTAAGGAGCGTTATTTTTTTTTTTACAATAAACCCCGTATTTAAGCTAGTATGAAAATAAATTGTAGCTGTCTTTGGAAATCAAGAGATTGTTAATGTTTAAATATCTATGGACGAACAGCATTGCCGAACTTAACTAAGTAGTTTTGCTTGTCTATCTTCATAGTTTAACATAGCAACAATGACGAATATGCGATACTGCCCTAGCAGCTACATATTGAAAAAGATATATTTTCGAAAATTGCAGTTTCAGGTGTAAATAGACATAAGACAAAAATTCTTTTATTTTGATGTCAAGGTACTTTAACGGAACTAGGCTAGTACGAAATGTAGTTTTTTTTATGTTTGCTTAAAAAATCATTTTTCAGTATTGAATAGGGGCTATTGGCCCCCCTCCATTTGGCGCCCCTGTCATCAATAACCTAAATAAACTATTTATTTTCTCTTTAAGCTCTTCTGTTATTTTGCTGACGATGGCTATAAATATTCAAATCTATTTGAGTGCTATGATGCTGAGCCGATAGGATTTTGCAGGAAAGACATCGAAGGATGGATCAAGGAGCCTGTAAAAAGGCCATAGAGGCCACACTCCTTTGTATGGCCTTTAGTTAGGTTAAAGTATCAAGGACACCAAAATTAGAATTTAACCCTTTAAATTAATTGTTGAAACTTACGCAACCATATACGTCTAAAAGTTACAAAAAAGTGGAAATTCAATTTTTAATGAAAAAGATCTCCAGATTTTAATACAATTTTTACACTCCCGGAGCCAATTTTAAAAATTAAGAACGTGTGTGAAATATCTACTACTACTACTACTACTACTAACAACTCACCGCAGCACCAAGCTGCCTGAGGCCAACACAGCTACGCACGCTCCTCCTCCACCCCAATCTATTCAAAGCCTCCCTTTTTACACCCGCCCACGAAGTTCCCATTTCCTTTAAATCTTTCTTTATGACGTCCTCCCACCCCAAACGGGGACGACCTGCTTTCCGTTTAGCCCTAGATGGTTGGCCGAAAAGGATAATCTTCGGCAATCTGTCATCCTTCATCCGCACAACGTGCCCTAGCCACCTCAACCTTTCTTTCATTATAGCCCTAGAGAGCGATATTAAACCACATTTGTCGTATAGCCTATTGTTTAAAATACGGTCAGTCAGCCGGGTACCCAGAACAATCCTTAAGCAATTTCTCTGGAAAACATCTAGCAAATCTTCATCCGCTTTTCGGAGCGTCCATGCTTCAGAGCCATATTTGACCACTTTCATCACTGTAGCTTCTAATATTCTAATCTTGGTTTGCAGACTTATCTTCTTATTCTTCCAGACTTTTTTTAACTGTGAAAAAACACCCTGAGCCTTGGCGATTCTATATTTAACATCTTCACTGCTCCCACCATCTAAACTAATAATACTACCAAGGTAAGTGAAGCTGCCCACCTGATCAATCTTTTCATTACCCAACGTCACCTTTTCATCTTCACTTATTCCTAGACTTAGTGACTTAGTCTTCCTAATATATCATCAAAATATCAGCATAAAATAAGCGGAAAGAATATATCATCATGGAGCTCTAAAAGTGTAACTTTCATTATTACTTTAGCAAAAGACAAACACTGCCATAAATCTAAGCTCTACACCAAATATGAATATTATTAACACTATTCAAGATTAATAACATCAAGTTATTCCTTTATAGGCTCACCTACGAAAACATCTTTTCAGAAAGGCCATTTAGGCCATTCAGTTTTGTTATATTTATCCTTTTAGTTGACTATTGACACATAAATAAAATTCTTATTTTCATCTGTTCAAAAAAAGCCACTTTTATTTCTTAAATTTACATATTCCCAGTAGCCTATATTTATTCAACAGGCCAACTAAACAGAATCGATGTTTCGTCATATTTTTACTGTGTTGCTCTACGATTAGCTGCATACAAATTAGGTATTACAAACCTTGGTAGCGCTTGTTTGTAAACAAGAGAAGTTTCCGCTAGATCTTTCAAGACTCATTTATGGCAACAGTGGACAGGATTTACACAGCAAAAATAATCTTTTTAAGTGTATAACAATCAAAAGAAAATCATAGAAAATCTCAGTTTTCAGGTATGAATAGATCGAAAATGGCGCCAGGGGGGAGGGGGGCAATGTTTTCCTTTTGATGTCCTTGGTAATTCATTAAACTACATATTTATCGCTTTAATTTTTATTATATTTTGCAGAGGATGACTATGAATTCTCACATGTATTTGAATGCTATGATGCCTGGGCCGATAGGATTTTGCGAGAAAGACGTCAAAGGACGTATCAAGAGGTGCCTGAAGTAAAATCTAAATGGACGAAAGAAGATCAACAACAGTTCATACGAAAAGAAGAGAAAAAGAAAATATTAAAACTAGAAGAAACGTTAGAGAAAAAGAGAGAAAGGTTATACAGAAAACTAGAAAAGGGAGATGTTAAATATCTTCTAGAAATTGACACTGTAGAACTGGGAAATTTGGTTATTTCGGAAATTAAGGGCAAAGAAAAGCTAAAAATATTCAAAGAACTGAGGAGATTTTGGCATCCTGATAAATTTATTCAAAAATTTGGATCAAGCTTGAATGTAGAAGATAAGATAAAAATTGATAGAAAAGTGACGGAACTTTCTCAGAGAATAAATACATATACTTTATAAGTTATATTAAAAAGATGTTTTATATAATAAATAGATTTTGTACGCTTGACACTGACGTTCATAAATTTGGGTTGAGCTTGGATGTGAAAGGTAATATCAAACTTGATCGAAAAGTTACGGCACAGTCTCAGGGAATAATACGTATACTTTTTAAGTTATATTTAAAGATGTGTGATGTTATATGTAGACTTCTTTCGTTTGACACTGACATTCATAAATTTTGATCGATTTGAACGCGTAAGATATAACTCAAATTGATTGAAAAGCGATGAAACTCGGAGATTGTATTTCCAACATTTTCTTAGGTTTTACGAGTCGGATTTATTTATTTATTTTTTTTTTTTTTTTTTTTAGAGATAACAAATACATATACTTTCAATAAAAAACTTCAATATAATAAATATATATATGACCTATAGTATCATCTATACACAATTTTTTTTTCTTAGAGCTCCCTTGAAAACCCGAAACAGGCGACTTTAAAATGTATTTTATGCATAACAGTTGTTTATCACCCCCAGCAATACAATATATTAAAAGTTGTAGTTTTCAGGGCTGATTATCATTCTTCAATCATTGTTATACAAAAATTAAACTTGAATTTAAACATTAAGAGTTAAAAGGGAAATTTAAGGGAGCACTGGATATGACATTAAAACGAAAAGAATTTTATATATGTTTTTTTTTCAAATCCAACCGTTTGTGATAAAGAACTGTAAGTAAAAAGTGGCATTTATCAGTATGAACTGAAACTCGAAAATCAAATTTCTATTGGAGGGGGCAAGAGGGTTGCATATCCGGATAGTCAAGGGACTTGGGATATATAAAAAAAATATTCTCCACATTATTAGGGGAGGGGGACAACTGACTCCCCCCCCCTTGCCCCTCTTAAACGACACCCCTGATGACAATATATATGTCAAAAGAAGCTGTTTCGTGCATTGATTATACAAATATATACAAATGTATGCATACATAGAATATACAAATGTATACAATATAGAAATGTATACAAATATACAGTAATTATTGAAATAAATCCATCGAAAGTTCTTAACACGAAAACACTTCCGTAGTTTTGGAAAAGGGTCTTGATGAACTTTCTACCAGGGAATTAAATACTCTGAGAATCTCTAAAGTGAGGTTTTAAGCTCTTATTTATAAGAAATCAAAAGTTCTTGTTTTTTTTTCAGGGGTAATTATATCAACTCAAAAGTCTCGGGATATCGGGAGAGGGCTCATTACCGAAATAAAGCTATTGCGCTCTTCCTGTATCCAGGCTTTTTGTATATATGTTACCATGGATGTCCAAAATTGGTTAATGTCCGAAATACCTCTTTTCTCTCCTTGGATTCAGACAGCGTTGCCAGTCTACTTTTTAGTTTAATGCAACGTTTGATGGTGATAGGTTAGGTTTTAACCCATTTCTGAGATTTATAATCTAATTTGATGTAACCCAACCTAACTTTAACTTTTACCATCAAAGCTTATATAAGACTGAAAAAGCTGATTTGCCAAGCTAATTGAATCCCAGCAGAGAAAGGGAATTTCGGACATTCACCGGTGAATGTCGACATTAACCAGATTTCGGACATTCATAGTAACATATATATATTTTGTAGTGTTTCTGAATCAGTCGAAAACAAAACATTACATTATAAAACCTTATATGTAGCGTTTTTCAGTGTAAATTAAGTTTTTTTTTATATTACATAAGAAAACCCTAAATTGAATATATTTATGATTTATATTGGCTTTTGTTCTGGATTGAGGTCGTTTTTGAACGGCTTTATTCAGCTCTTTTTATGTTAAACGTAAAATCTCTCTTACAATAAACTTTTGGTTGATACCTGGTATCATTTGCGTTAAAGAAGACGGAGGCGTAATCTCTCGATGAAGCGTTAGAAACGAGAACTGTTAGTCTTAAACAGTTACACGTTGGCCTTGAAGTGTCCTTTAACATTTTTAAAATATAAACTTTAATTTATTAAGTTTTAAATGTTTATAAAGTAAATTTAAATCAAAAAAAAAAAAAAAATTTAAGCATGAGGGGAGAAGAATTAATGACAAGATCTATTAGAAAACTAAAAAGAATAAGATGAAAAACATTTCACATAAGCTTGAAAAAACCGGTTTATCTTGATTTGCAATAAAAGGTAAAAATAAATTTCGTTATCCAGAAAAATCAGAATATTTTATTTTAAAGCAGCCATGACAAAACGACGCGAATATTTCGCCTGTAAGAAACAAGGAGTCTTCAAGGCTAAAAACAAAAATGAAATCTAAAATAATCTATAACAAATACGTA
This sequence comes from Artemia sinica, assembly GCA_027921565.1. Classification (NCBI taxonomy): domain Eukaryota; kingdom Metazoa; phylum Arthropoda; class Branchiopoda; order Anostraca; family Artemiidae; genus Artemia; species Artemia sinica. The sequence continues at coordinate 55,131,072 of CM051268.1, forward strand.
TTTGATTGTTATGTATTTGATTGTTATCAAATACATCAAAAACACCCCATGCTTTCTTTTTTAGCCTGAATTTTTTCGATTAGCAGATTTTTTTACATTTAAGATTAGTTGAGACATAAGTATCTAACAGAATGTTTTTTTCTTTAATTACAAAAGAAACTAAAGAACACAATTTGAGAATGTCATGTATGTTAAAACAGCAACTGTTATACATTAAAGACCCTTTAGACTTAGAATATATTGATAGATATATTCTAATAGATAATATATATTGATAGATAATATAACAAGAGATATAGATAATAATAGATAGATAATATATTGATAGATTAGACTTAGAATATCAATATTTCTGTGCATATGAAGAAGCTTGCTTTCGTTGATTCCTGCAAAATTTTGTTCTTTAGGGGAAGCGTTTTTTTGTATTGATTATTAGGTCAGGATTTTAGAAGCAACTGTTCGTAAAAAATTGCCTTAAATCGCATTGTGCGCATGTGCAGCAAAATAAGGAAAAATAACGGTCGGAGAAAATAGAATAATTTGAACAAAAAACTCTTAGAACTCCCGAAAAAAGCTTTTGCCAGCTTTGCCTCTCACTCCGACTATCTGTCTTGGCTTTTTCTCCAATTAGTAATGGCTTGACGCCAGCAACTCGATTTTAATTCAAAAATGGATACGGCATTTTAGAAGCAACTGCTTGTAATAACAGTCGGAAACGGCAAATGTTTTGCCGTATACATAATGAAGAAGAAGAAAAAATAACCTTCGGCCTATCCACTGCGCTATATATTGAATTAGCTGTTGCTACCCCTCCAAACCTGAATACATATTTCAACCCCAAAAGTGGCAGATTCTCTACAATTGACCTACAAATTGTGTCTTTAAATATTTTGAATAAAATTTGTATAAATAAAATTGATAGTCTATGTACTGACCACTTTGCTATAGTTTGCTCCCTAAATGAACCTGCTGAAACCCGATGACACACCTCAAAATATATCAACACTAAAGCAAATTGGTCTTATGTTCCAAAATAAGCTAAATGATGAAATTACAAGTTTCACCCAAAATTCATGCATTTCAAACACAACAGTTGACACACATGCTGAAGTCTTGGCATCTTTACTAATAAATACAGCTAATCATGCTATCCCCAGGACAACACCCAAAAAAACCTTCCCTAAACACATTCCCAAAGCATGGTGGACAAATGAGTGCCAAAATAAATGGAGAATAAAAAAGGCAGCTAGGAGAGCATTCATAAAAAAAACCATCACCTACTACATATTTAAAAAATTACAAGCAGAATCTAATCTAAAAAGGACTATAATAGATGCTAAATATAAATACTGGAATAATTTTGCAAATAATCTCTCCAGAAAGACACATGAGCCAATTATACATTAAGTCATAAGCCACATCTGTGGGAAAAAGACTTTCCCCAACCCACTCCTGTATGAGCTTATACATAATAATACCCATTATGACAATGATAATGAAAAAGCTAAGCTATTTGCAACTCTATTTGTTAATAAGCTAGCATCAAATAATCGAAGCAAAATATCCCCACTTCCTATGAACCCAAGTTACCAACCACGCCCAGGATCCGAGTATATAACTAGTCCATTTTCAATCCAGGAAATGAATAATGCAATACATCATATTAGGACCAAAACTAGCAGCAGCTATGACAATATACACCCTACATGGATAAAGAATCTCACTCCTTCATACAAACAGGAAGTGCTAAACTGTTATAATCACGCTTGGGCATCTTCAATGTTCCCCAATATATGGAAATGTTCGTCCCTCCTACCAATCCTAAAGAAAAATAAACCCAAAGATAACCCTGAGTCCTATAGGCCCATAATGATTACTCCTGTGATGGGGAAAATAATGGAGAAAATGATCTATTACAGACTCCTTTGGTTTGTTGAAAAAAATAATATGATCCCTCACACTCAAACTGGATTCAGGAAACACCACTCCTCAACAGATGCTTTCATTTTGCTAACAAATGCAATAAATGAATCATTCTCAAAAATAATGTCCTAGTTGCAGCTTTCCTAGATTTTGAAGGGGCATATGACAATGTGAACCACCAAACCCTTTTAAACAAACTTGCAAACCTTGGACTACCCCCCAAGCTAGTATCTTTTATCAAATCTTTCATAGAAGTGCGAAGTTTCATTGTTTGTGTTGGTTCAGCCTCTTCACCCAAAAGACAATAACCAAAGGCCTACCTCAGGAAGCAGTCCTCAGTTGCCTCCTTTTTGCCCTATATCTCTGGGACATGAACATCCCCCACACGAATCTACAATATGCTGACGATCTGGTGCTATGGTCATCTGGCAAAACCTTTGAGATAGCACGGTCAAATCTGCAAAAGTCACTTTTCCAATTTGAAAAATTCTCTCAGCATTCAGATTTACCCATTGCACCTACCAGGTCAAAAATAATCCAATTTCACCGAAAGCGGAACCATGTTAATGCAAAACTAACTCTAAATGGAACAACTATTCCAGAAGATAATCATATTAATTACCTAGGTCTCATGCTTGACCAAAAACTTAATTTCCACCTCCACATTTCAAACACAATAAAAAAATGCTATAGAAAAACAAATATACTAAAAAGACTTCTTTCCACACCCTGGGGCTGTAAGGAGAAAACCTTACTCCAGTTTTATAAATCACATATAAGACCCCATATTGACTATGGGCTCATCGTCTATGGTGCATGTGCATAGACCCAGATGCAAAAAATTGAAACAACACAAAATGATATAATACGTCTGATATTTGGTCTTTGGAAACCCACAAGCACCAAGTTTCTGCTTATGGAGAGTGGATTAACAACAATAAGGGAGAGACGTAGCTTTCTCTTGACAAAACATCTTACAAAAATTGAATCAAATAGCTCACACACCCTACATAATTGGTTAAGAAATCCAGCCATGTATAGAGGCATTGCAGATGAGTATGCTAATATTCAGAAGAAATTCCCTGTACCAGCAAAGTCTATTACACCTACTTCCCCCCAATCCCCTCCATGGAATTGGTCAATTCCCATAATAAATACTGATTTCTCAAAGTGGAATAAAGATCTAACCCCCATTGCTTTTGTCCAGAAAAAATTTGCTGAACTTAATACAATTACTTATAAATACCACTTCCAAATATTTGTTGATGGGTCAAAAACGAATGAGAAGGTAGCAAGTGGTGTATTCCTTCCTCACCTGAAAATTGCAATGGGCGAGAGATTATATAACAATGTATCTATAATGTCTGCTGAGTTAAATGCCATAATCATGGCATTAGAACACCTTAAGGAAAACCAGCGTTTGATTGCAAATTCAAATAATATTATAGTATATTCCGACTCTTTATCAAGCCTTGAGTTGCTGGCCTCAGCTCCTCAGTATAAGTTGGACATTGACACTTATCATTGTCTCAGTATTATAGATAAACTTGCTTCAAGTGGCATAAGAACTTATTTTCAGTATATTCCTAGCCACTCTGGCATAAGTGGTAATCATCAGGTTGATGAAATAGCAAAAAAATGCTATAAATATTGACCAGCCAAGTGGGAGACCAATCCCGATTAGAGATATTTACCGATGGAGGCTATCAGATATTAATTTTAATAAGAATAAGCCTATCCTTTCCCCCTTTCCCAATAAGTATTTTTCTAAAATTTACCATAGAATTCGTTCTGGAAAAAATGGACTAAATTTTCCTTGCATTCTCGTATAAGTTTTCTAATTCAAGTGGTTCAATTCCCCTGTCCCCTCTTTGCAGGCATTGTAATATGAATAATGAAACAATTGACCATTGCCTATTTGAACGTAATATGCTGACGTCTGCACAACATACCTTGCTTTGTAAAGTGTTAAAATGCTTCAAACACCACAAAATCTCACTATCAGCCAAGAGCCTAGCCAATTATACCTGCACACAGAGCATAGAAATCGACATCTACCATCTCATAATTGAACTCCTAGAGTCAAAAGATCTACTGAAAGATATCTGAAAATATCCAATAAATATGAGGCAATCAAGCCAGTAGCCCTGTAGCCCACAGAGCGAAGCAAAAGGAAAAGGGCTAAATAGTACTACTGAAAAGCCCGCCTGCTGTTAATAAGAAGAAGAAGAAGAAGACTGCGCGACTGCTTAAACTCACTGGACTGGAAGAAGAAGAAGACACGGAAGAAATGGAATGCCTAGGCGCATTTTGCTGCAAGAAGGATGCATAACGAAGAACCTCTTAATTTAACCTTAATTGAAGCTCTTAAAGTTTAGGAAAATAAAAATAACCTTGAAAAAAATAGAAGAATTTGAACAAAAAACTCTAGAATTTAATTTTAAATATCCCCAAAGGGATAAACGCTTTTGTTTTCTGCACGACCCGTGATTCTGGAAGGGGGATGTTTTTTGTTTCACTGAAGCGTAATATAAAGTTCGATCCATTTTCATTCCGTTCTTATCGTTGTTTCCTTTACAAAAAAAACTTTCTTTTCACTTCCTTTACAAAATAACAAACTTTAAAAAACATTATCAAAAATATGTTTATATGCATATTTATTACGTTTTTACGAGTTGGACAAACATTTCGGGGGGGGGGGATCAAACCCCTAACCAGCCCTAGATACAGCCTTGCTTTAATTTGACTTGAAAAAATTTAGTTTTTTAGGTCCTGCTATTTAGATCCTGTTGAAGTTTAATCATTTCACGAGTTAGTGACGTTTACTCAAGAAACATATAATGCCATCTGTATTTGTCGGTAAAATAAATTGATGCGCTTTTAGGAATGACCTAAATATTTTAACAAAAATTACACTAGTTCTTGAAGCAAATATGGAACTTTTATTAATTTTAAACACAATTATGTCAATCGGAGAAATTCAACTCCTTACAGAATCTATAAGAAAAGCTGGAAAATTTAATCTAACATCAAAATAGTCTCATAGTGTTTTTAAAGTTACTTTTGCTGAACATTAAAATTTATTTGGAATTCTAACACCTAGAAGAAAACTGGTAAATGAACAATAATAATTTTATTTCAAATGGAACGTATCGTGTTCACAGTATGACATTGTAAATAAACTCTATAGATCACGCCAGACAGAAAAATCCGAAAAAAAAAACCATTAAATGGGCAGCAAAACTTTTTGGGCAAATGGAATGTAACATATTCAGAGTAAGGCACTGCAAATTCACATCGTTCATCTAATACACAACAGCCTCTTTAAAAGTCAGAAAACATATTAGACAGAGAAAGCTGATAGTAAGTCCTGTATCTTCTGTCGTCGTCTCTGGTTCAGTGCTTCTAACTCCTTTATGCCTTTGATAAGTTCTGACATACGTTCACAACCTTCGGCCAAAAGGAGGTCATTCTTATCATGTTCTCTCTTCAAATCCAATGCAATTTCATCGACAAGCACATCAATCTGTAAAGAAAGCAGAAGTTGACAAGCAGTTTCAAATATTTCACAAGCTTTGGGTGGTCTTAATAACTGAGCCACAATAGGGCTGCTTTTTCACTCATCAATGTGCTAAGATCTACATCTTTTGTCAGAAAACGCTTAAAAGTGAAATCTTTGAACAAAGATCTTACATCTTTGGTCCTTTTTGTGCAAACGTCTTTCAACATTCTACTCAGATCAGCGGTCTGAGAACAATGATGAGTAGATCATCAAAGTTCTCTCATCATTGTTCTATCTGGCAGAACCGTGGCGGTCTTCACAGTTTTTGCTAACATCAGTGAGCTGTAAGATCTTAGAACAAAGATGAGTTAAAAAACGATAATCTTAGCAGAAAGATGTAAGATCTTAGTGCTAGAAAACGGGCCTAAATGTAATCATACTTGTGGATCAAAACAAATTATGCAATACCACAGCATAAATAATGCCTGATGTGCAAAAGTTGGTGCATGATCAGAGGTCTTGGCTGAACCTATGTAAGGCAAGAAAGCCTTACTTGTGACGCTGTAGTAACACTTGTGGGTCAAAACAAAATTATACAAGACCACAGCATGGATAATGCATTATGTGCGCATGCATGATCAGAGGAGGTCTATGCTGAAGCCTAGGCTCCTTAAAAGAAATTTATTTTTTGATTTTAGTTAAAAAATTCGTTGTAGTCACAGTCACACTTGTGACGCTGTAGTAATACTTGTGGGTTAAAACGAAATTATGCAAGACCGCAGCATGGATAATGCATCATGTGCGCATGCATGATCAGAGGAGGTCTAAGCTGAACCTATGTAAGGTGAGGGAACCTAGACTCTTTTAAAGAAATTTATTTTACGATTTTAGTTAAAAATTTGGTTTTTTCAATTATTTTTTGAGTAAGTTTGTTTTCTTTTTATTTGTTTAATATTGCATTTTGCTGCTGACGGTTGTTGAACATATAGCCGAAATATTCGAATAACTTATATTACCGTGTTATCCATTGTCTTCACAAATTTCCCCGTTATCTTCTCCTTTTTTGTATGATGGAAAGACAGTGTGGTCTTCGTCGTTAATTAGATCAAAGGAATTTGTTTGGGAAGGGAAGGAGGGGTAAAAATTTTGGAAGGTGGATTAGGTCCAATAAATCCCTACTCCTTAGGCAAGAGATCCCTACTCCCTTTGTAAGACCCTGCCCTGTCACTCTCTTTTAAATTACAGTGTAATTCTTATAACTGACAAGCCAGAATTAAGAGGCAAGTAATTTTTAAATTAAAAATATTAAAAAGAGCAGCTTTACAACTATCGGAAGTTTTGAAGAGCAGTTTGACTGCTTTTTTGGATCCATCTGTATGATAAATCTGAAAAAAAAAATATAGTATTAGTAGATTTTTAAACATACATTTTGTCTTCCTATTTTTCAAGAAACGCGGTCCTTTAATAATCTTAATATACATTGTAAGAAAATTTGCATGGTTTTAGAATAAAAGCCCCCCTCTCCCCTAAAAAAACCGAGCAACCTAAATAGAAATTACACCATCAAATAGCAGAGATCAGACAACACTGGAGCAGATTTCCAATCGTTAATATATCTGCTCCAGTCTATAAAAATATGAAGTTTCCGATTTTTTTTTTTCAAGAACGATAGTCATAGATGCAATCTAATTTCACTTGCAAGCATATTAATCCGAATTCACGAAGATTAGGTGCAGGGGCTTTTTGTTTTTTTAAGGAAAATAAAAAGAATGGATATTTTACAATGAAAATTCCATTAAAAAAGCGTTTTTCAAAATAGAGGGTTGGCAAAGATCTAGGGGAGGGGGGACATGTCCCCTGTCCTCCCTCAAATTAACGCCACTGGATTTATCCATAAAAAAGAAGCTCACAAACGGTTTCCAATGGTTTACAAGCCTTGAAAACGCTTTTAGTTATTTTATGCAAAACAAGTCAATACAATTTTTTTTTTGTTAATGAGAAAAATAAAATAAATTATAGTAACTAAAACCAAAATTAATTTAGTCACAGCAAATAAAATGAGAAGAAAAACAAAAATTAGAAACATGAAACAGGTGCCTACCATTAATTATAAATATTAATTAAGTGCTTGACTTTGCCACCCTAGCTAAGTGGATGGCATGCTGAACTTGCTACCCTATGTTGTTTGGAACGGGGGTTTGAGTCCTAGCGTTGCCAGTCCTTTGGCTTGGGGTGGGTTGCGGCTCTTCAAGCTCAATCGACGCAACTCGGGGGTGCTTACGGTTAAACAAATTCAAACATAACATATGAATTCTAGATGCCAGGCAAGGTAAAAAACGCCTGGTCCTGCTGCAAGAACAAGTAACTATACCACTTGGTGTGGCAAGTACAAGCCATTTGAATTTTTGTTGTTGCCTTTTCTTTGAAGCTTTACTATTACCTATTTTTTTCTGAAGTGAGTTTACTATTTGAAGCTTTACTGCTAGTTTAAAATAATGCAACGCGAATAAATAAAAAAAAAAGAAGAAAAGAAGAATAATTTTTCACCTGTAATAAAGATTAAAAACCCATAAATCTAGAGCAAAAGCAGTAGCAGTAAAATGACAAGGGAGTATTTTTTAGCCTAATACTAAGCCAAAGCATTACATACTCAGATAAACAAGGGCAAATTGATTCAAGGGTAAAGTTGTTTTATTAAAAACCTTTGACCTAGATAAAAATATCAACTTAGTTACCGTATATACTTAGAAAAACTTCTGAAGCTTATTATTATTATTTTTTTTAATACTGAAATGCCCATGTTAGCTTAAGTATTACTGTAGTGAATAAATATATTACATTTCTGATTACCAAGCATATTATCTAGTCAACTAGAATTCATTTTTGCACACACAAAAGAATCCAAGCCTTTTTGGAAACTTTTAGCAAGACCTTTCTTTCATTGGAACATTTTTTTTAAGTTTCATGAGCTCTTTTATTCCGGGGGCATGTTCATGTAACTTTACCAAAAAAGAAGAGAAAATAAGAACAAAACCACACCGCCTTTCCAAAATATGAAAACCAAGGAAACGAAATGGAACAAGCAATTGTCTTAAAATACTGATTAAAATAAAACTTAGTTGAACATTTTGGCTATATGACCAGTAGCTATCTTTAGCAAAGTTCAAGGCAAAAAACAAAGAGATCAATAAAAATCTAACTCATTAAAAAAACTTGTATTGAGACCAGGGACGTCCCGAAGGGGGGGGGGGCGCCGCCCCTCCAACGTTTTTGGTAATCGGCAGAAATTTTGCAAAATTGCTCGAAATTTAGCAAAATTCTTGATTTCGGCAGAAAAATTCGGCATAAATCTGGTAGCAATTCGGTAAAATTTACGAAGATCGTCCTTCCAATGAAATGAGTCTCAGGACGCCCCTGATTGAGCCACATTAATCTAAAGCAAAAAATTACCAGAACCTTAGATTCATTACCTCAAAAACCTTCAGCTAAGAGCCCTAGATGAGCTTATGTTAAGTGATCATGCCCAGATTTAATTTTGTTTTAATATCTTAGTTTGTCGTTACTTTTATTGTAAATTAGTTTAAGAAAGTGATTTTTCTTTAGTTCCTTTGTTTAAATGATTGCCTTTCATTTTGTTGAAGGCAGCGTGGTGTTTTTATTCTTATGTACGTTTGTGTTAAAAAGTGTGCTTTAATTTTATGAGATATTTTCTTAAGCCAGTGAAATTATTCCATAAGAACATGTCAGAAAGGAAAGCCAAGATTAGTCAACTTCTTCATCCACTGTTTCATTTATCTGTTTTCATTATCTTAAATTTTGAGCCGAAAAAAAGAACAACAGGTTTTTGAGTTTCAACATTTTTACGTTGTAATGATTACGTAATGCTGTGGTCTTGCATAATTTCATTACATGAACCTATGTGGTATGGCTAGGGTTTCCAACACCCAGGACAATGTCAGTCCCCCCATCATCCCTATCAGAAAATAATTAGATCATAGTATGAAAAAAAAAAAGAAACCTCAGTTTGGCATCTCCTCACAGGCTGCACCCAGGGAGCCCTCCCCTGTTGCACCCTAGCTATGCCACTGCAGTCTCTGAAAATAGGAGAAAGGGTCAAATGCTTAAAAGTACACTTTTGTACCTCAATGCACTTTGATCTTTTTCTGTATCTTCTGGAGAGGGAAAGAATGTATCTGTTATAAAAAAATAGGCTTCAAATTTTAATTCGGTTTGGCATATCTATTTGGCTAGGAATAGCTTTCCTAGTAAGCATAAGTTTCATAATAGGGATAGACAAGGCATAAGTTTCCTTTGCCAGAAATACTCTAGCATCACACTTACACAACTACCCCCAAACTTGCAGAATACAAAGAGAAGAGGCTGTTTTATTAGAAAACTAATGTTAGTGAAGGGTTACAACCCCCCCCCCGCCCTCCCCCCCCAAAAAAAAATACGTTTGAAACCCACTTTTTAAAACTCTCATTGTGAAGACTGGGGGGTTGGGGTCCTCCAGATGAACATTAAAATTCTCTATCTCTACAACATATTTTCAGGTGTGCAAACAACATCAGTTATATTAATGATAATTATGTTGATAACCCTCTCTTTATGTTTTGGTCCTGGTTGCCTATGGTAAAACAGTGTTCATGGGTGTATTTACTAAAAAAAATGGTGTCCCAAACACAAGCAGCATAATCAGTGTTAAATCTCAAAGAGATAAAATTGTATGGAATTTGCCAAAAAAAAAAAAAAAAAAAAAAAAAAAAAAAAAAAAAAAAAAAAAAAAAAAAAAAAAAAGACCTGCTGATGTAAGCTGGTTCTCATTCCATCCAGAGTTTCAAAATCTTCCTGTCTCTTTTTTGATATTTTGTTCAACTTTTCCTCAAACTTATTCTGCAAGTCACTTCCTGATCTAATTTGTTCTGAATACTTTGGTGGATCAATACAGCTTTCATCAGTTGAAAAAGCAACTTGCCGACGTTTATGCTTGGTTTCATGTGCATTCAAATCAATATCACACAAAAGGGTTCTTTTAGTACTTGCCATGGTCCAAAGAAATCTTTAAACCTGAAAAAAAGTCAGTAGTAGTTTTATAGTAGTCCTATGACACATTGGGCATCATGCTAGGGGTACTGCCACATACCTATAGGAGGTTTTCTACAAAAGTATAGAAAGAGTTAACCAATACAATTTAATTTTCCTATGTCAAGTTCTACTGGTCTTATAGAAGAGTTTAAATCTCCTCCCCCCCCCCCCCAAGTTCCAAGGCGTCAGCACGCAGTGCATCTTAATTTAGTTGGCACATTCTTTTTACCCCCCCCCCAAAAAAAAAACTGAAAACCCCAGCTTCACCCCCTGAATTCTACCCATTATTTGCAGCTATGGTTGTGAGTAGCTGTGTTTGGATCAAGATGGAGCAGCTTGGTTTGGTTTTGTAAAAGTTTGCAGGTGGTGACTACATCTCCTATTAATTTTCTCTGGTAAACAAGTGTGGGTAAATATAGCATCTTCAGCTTTTGCTGATAAGAGAGCTTTGTACAACTGCTGACAAGTTTTGTTGCTTTCCTTTGCACTTTTTCCATTGAAGCTCTTTCTCCTTTGTTGACTGAACAGGCTACCATCATGCAATATTCCAGTTTAAGCCTGACTAAACCTTTGTAGAGTTTGCTAATAAATTTCTTTGTTCTGCTGGCTAAGGTTCTCTTGATGAGTGTAACAACTTGTTGGCAGAGCTGACAACAGATTGGGTGTCAAAAATGAACATAAGTTTATAATTAACAGTGATGTCAAGGTCTCATTCTTCTGGTACTGCAAGAATCTGTCTATTTACATTGTTACCCTCCCTAAAAACATGCTGTCTTGGAGACCCTAAGTAGATGACTCAATATTGAATCCAAGAAGTCAGCTTGAAGTTCATGCCATAAGCATATCAAGGTCGATTTTGAGATTGTTGCTGTTGTCAACATCAAGGTATATTAGACCTATTAGTTTTCAGTCATCACTGACAAGGCTGAATATATTTTTTATTTTTTCTGTTGCATCATTAATGTAGGCGCGAATCTTGGAGAGGGTTGGTGCAAAAACTATTCTCTGGGGTGTGCTGTTCAAGACTTGTATTGGTTCCAACAAATAGATATGTCCTCCAGAACCCACAATAATAAAAATTTGAATATAGTCATTCAGAAACTCCCTAATCTAATCAATGACAGCTTTGTGCATCTCTATGGCATCATATTTGACCCGGAGGTATTCATAACTAACTTTACTGGAGGTCTTGGATAGGTAAAGAAGCATGACGTCAATGGGGATATCTTTCTACAGTAGGGGCTCCAGTATGGACCCATCTTGTCCCCCAAATAAAAATGCTGGAGCAATGCCCCTGATGTTGACCATCGTAAATAACCTCATTTGCTGTTAGGTGGCTGTTGATTACTGCATTTAGGATTGCTTCCATTATTTTCCAGATAATCAAGTCAGACTTACTGGTCAATGGTTGCATGGTTTATCTTTATTACCCTTTCTGAAATCGGTTGAACTTAACACTGGATTAGTTATTAACAATTGTAAGCTGTAGACACAGACACACACATCATTATGTCTTTGGTTTATCAAATAAATTCATGATAATTATCTGATAGAATTTATTTTCAAAGTTGAAGCTTCAAAATAAAATGTTCTAATACAAATTACCATACTTGATAACAGCTAATATAATGTATCTTCATTCTAACACAATTCAAAAGATGACTCAAAGGTCATATAGTTAAACGAAATGTCTGTGAGAATGTAAAAAACTCTACTGATCAAACAGCAAGGGCACAAAATTAATCAAGATTCCAAGGCTAAGTCTAGAGCAACATGGATTCCATTGATGAATTACCTGCTAAAGAGAGTATTTATTATTGTGTCAGTGTTGTTACAAACATAGCTAGGAATATTAGGGAAAATACTTTAAGCTTGATATAAAAGAGGAGGGGGTAGTATAAGAAGTTTTTGAGCAATAGATCATACAAGAATGAGAAAAAAAGTATGATGAGCAGAGAGGGCATTAAAATATGAATTAAGGAGGTGCAAAATGGAGGCAATAGATGAAATTGCCATGGATATAGAAGATGCAGCCAGACTGCATAATAGTAAAATATTGTACTGATATCAAGGCTGTATCTGTTGAGGGGGTTAGGGGGCATTGGTATGATTTTTTTTTTCAACTGGAAGTAAGGAGCAAAATTTAGCTTGACTAAAACTTAGTAAGGAAGTAAGGAGCAAAATAAAAGGAACAGAAATTAACAAACAGAACAAACACAAATTATCCTGTATGTGGGGGGGGGGGGTTGCCTTCTCACTAATATCTTGCTCTTTATGCTAAAATTTGACTTTTTGTCCTAATTCTTTAATAACGACTCCTGAAATATAAAGACCCTTTATTTAGACTAAAAAAAAACTTTATTGTGAGGAGTGAGGTATTGAGAAGGAGGCAACCCCCCTCATATACAGAATAATTTCTGTTCGTTTTAAATTTTAATGTTGCTCCTTATTTTCAGAAAAAAAAAACATTTTTCTTAATAATTTGAAAAGTTGGGCATATATAGCCTCCCTACAATATTATTGGCATAATATTGTATTGGCATGCTAAGAAATTCAGGAGATAGTCTGTCTCCCCTTCTCCCAGTTAAATATAGTAACGGGACCTTAACTAGTTATAAGCAACATGTTAATGGGCAGGATATTTTGGGAATGCATTAAACCATGACAAGGGTGTAGGAAGTACTATAGATAAGAATGAAATTTTTTGACACTTTGGAAGTGAATGAAGATTTATTTTACAAGGAGAAATTAGACAGAATATTAAAAGAAATAAAAATTACTTCTGGTGCTGATGATGTGCTAAATAGATTTTTGAAATAAGGGTATGGGGTTGGGAAGTTTGAGGTAAATGACTGAAAATTCTGAACATGATTTTTGAAAAAAAGGGAAGTACCAAGCGATTTCGGGAAAATTTTTAAGTCAACCTCTTTATAAGAAAGCTTATTAGAGTGAGTGTAGTAATTATGTAGTAATTAAATATTGGCTTAGTTCCAGTAGGAAGCGAACTACTTAGCATAGTGCTACATGTTAGACTAAGAGATGGTGTAGACAAAGTTTAAAGAGAAGAACAGCATGGTTTTAGGAAGGATAGGATCCATCAGCCAAATTTACCCTCTTATATCAATAATTAAGAAGTTTCAGAGCACTGAGACCCCCGTTTAGTTCTGCATTACATATTATAAACAGGCATTTAGCTCAGTTGATAAAAGGGCTTTAGTGAAGGTCATATCCTTTTATAGTCTATCAGATAAGTATATTAAATCAATTAGTACTATATACAAGAACAAAATTGCTGCAGTTAAGGTAGGTAATGATTTTAGCAGCTGCTTTGGTGATCAATCAGAAGTCAATCAAGGTTGTGTCTTATCCCTGCTTATATGGATTATTTTGATAAATTGTGCCCTAAGCAACACAGAAAGGGCTATGGGAGTGCATGGAATTAAATAGGAAGGTTAAACTCATCTGGACATAAATCATATAGATGATTTGAACATCACAGACAAAAATGTTTGTAAAATGAACAGGGTTGAGGGTGTTAGAATAAGTTCGAAAATTAGTGTTAAGTAGACTGAGTTGCTTAGACCAGGAATAAGTGAAGGTGAAGAGGTAATGTTGGCTAACAAGAAGAATGATCAAGTAGATAGCTTCACAATACTTATTAGTAAGAGGGCTGTTTAAAGAGGAGGGGGGGGGCAACCAGGGAAAGCTGCCCTGGGTGCTATGCCTGGGGGGATGTCGTGGCTGGGGCTTTTTTAATTATGTTTGATTCGGGGGGGGGGATAAATTTTGCCCTGGGCGCTGCCAATAGGAACAGCCCTGTTAGTAAGTTTGGTGATTGTTTTGAAGATATGAAAAGTAGAAAAGCCAAAGACCAGGGTGCTTTTTCACGCTTGGAAAAAAGGAAGATAAGTCTATGCAACAATATTAGAATATCAGAAGCTATGGCAATGACAGAGGTCAAGTATGGTTCTGAAGCTTGGGTGCTTTAAAAGGCAGGGGAATATTTGTTAAATGTTTTCCAGAAAAATTTTCTAAGGATAGTTTTAGGTAACTCTTTGACTGACTGTATGTCAAACAACAAGCTGTTCAAAAAAGTATTTCTATTCAACTTCCAAGGGCTAAAATGAAAGGAAAATTGAGATGGCTAAAACACAGTTAATGAATGAAGGATAACAGATTGCCAAAGATTGTGCTTTTCGATCATCCATCAAGGGCCAAACACAAAGCAAGTTGTCCCCAAACAGGATGGGAAGAGGTCATTAGGATAGATTTAAAGGAAACTAGAACTTCATGAGAGGGGGTAAAAAAAAAAACGCTTTGAATTGATTGGGGTGCAGCACTGTTGGTCAATGGACACTTGGTGCTGCAGTAAGTTTTCAGTGTAGTCAATGTAGCATGTTTTCTTTTCTAAAGAAAACACTACTTAGAGCAGAACAGCATTATGGGCAGAACAGCATTGCCAGAAGCAACCATTGCCAGCCAATAAACCTAGAACCAGCCACCAATAACCAACCCCCACCCCCTGTTCTCTTCTCTGTCCCAAACCTAAACTTATCCTGTAAAAGACATATCCTGTAAAAATCCTACAAGATATGCCAGGAAATTCAGTTCAGGGTAGATGCATTGCAGGAAAATCAGAAGAAAAGGAAAGCTTTATCAGCTGAACTCAGATGCCAAAATGAGCTAGGAGAGCCAAACTTAGCTATCCACCATGGAAAAATTGTTCCAAAAAACTCAATTTGTCCAGATTGGAGCTACCCCCACCAGCCCATGGACTGTTAGACACCTGAGCTACCAACCATGTACACAGTTTAAATAATGATACAGAAGCATTTATGTTACCAATCAGTACCTATGAACTCACCAACTCATCATCTTGTAAATGAAAGTCACAATTCAACAGATGTGGATCTTCCAGCACTTCCCTATCCACTGTGGATAAGCTGGTTCTCAACATGAATCACTGCCATAAGGAAGTACCAAACTAAAGAAAGCAACAAGTAAGTTAAGATTTCTCTGCTCTTATAACAAATATTAACCAACTCCCAAACAAAATCATAGAGCTGGAATCTTTTATTTATGTGAATGATTTGATGTTGTACTTCTTAATGAGGTGTGTCCCAAGAATTCAAGAAACCAGCTCCTAGATTCATATGTTATTTTGCAAGGCTATCATACTGTATCCAACCTGTCATCTAATTATTGCTGCCATAGAACACCTGCAATGGTCAAATCCTCTTACACCATCATCCAAATTGACTACTTCACTGGATGCCCTCCTGTTGAAACCATTTTCTTTTATATTTCAGTGACAGAGAATAAAAGCCACCCTCCTGTCAGAATTGGCCATGTTATATAGAAGCACATCTACAAGATTGCAGACAACCACCAAGGGGATCTATTAATTGCAGGCAACTTCAACCTGCCTACATCACCTGGAAAGACCAGTTTCCCTATGCCCTATCTGGTCCTATGAGTCCAATCATTGAAATTATTCATGATGTCCTTTTCCACAACATTGACAACCAGCCAATGCATTTTAGGGATGGACAGCAGCCAAGCCTTCTTGACTTGGTATTTCTCAGGAGACTAGAAGCTCTCCTGTCCACCTCATAAAAGCCCCAAATTGGAAAGAATGATCATGTCGCCATAGATATCAGAACAATATTCCTCAGAGTAACAAATGGCTACATAAAAAAAAAAAAAAACACCTATAAATTATGAAAGGATTAGATTGGATCTTGGCAGCATTGCATGGGACAACGTCTTATCTGGTTCTTTATAACAGCAATGACACAGCTTCAAAGAATTACTTATAAACAAAGCAAACCAGTACTCTTGTAGCAAATTTGTCCACAAACCAAGAACACTTCTGACAATAACAAAAGAGATTAACAGGGAGTAAAAAAAGACAATGGAAAAAATATCAAAAGCACTAATCCCCCCAAACCAGAAAGACATATTCCAAAGGCTGAAACAAAATTAAAACATTGACATAGGCCTTGTACACAAGCTGTGAATCCAAACTTGCTGAAGAAGCCAAGACAAGCCCAAAGAAGTTTTGGCAGTACATCTCTAGCCTAGACCACAATAGATGATGTATCAAAAAACTGATAACAGAGCAAGATGGAGGAATTACTGACACTAACAAGCTTGCCAACTTACTGAACCTGCAATTTGCCTCAGTTTTCACCACTGAACCTGATGGCCCTTTACCTTCCCCACCAAAATATAATGTTAAAGCCCTAAGGGAAAGTACCATGGTATTGTCTAAAAACTTCCTTAAACATTTACAGAAATTAGATGCTAACAAGTTGTCAGGACCAAATATTATACATCCCAGACTACTAAAAGAAATTGCAGAAGTGATAGCAGACCTACTTATGAGAATCTTCCAGACATTACTTACTTTGAGAGAGCTACCAGCAGATTGTAAAGTAGCCAACATAATGCTGGCATTTGAAAAAGGTGATTACACCAAGTCTGAGAATCATTAACCTGTTAGCCAAACTTAAGCTGTTGTTAAGATGTTTGAATATATAATAAATTATTTAATTCTCAAACATTTGAACATCAATAAGATCTTGTTGCCTAAGCAGCATGGATTCCAGTCAGAAGAATCAATCAAAACAAACCTATTGAAATTACACAAAGTAATTACAAATCTGACCAAGGACATCCAGTTGGGCTACTGCTGCTAGACTTTACCAAGGCTTTTGACAAAGGTACCCTATAGCTGACTGCATTCCAAATTATCAGTATCTGCTGCTGGCATCAATTCAGCAATGATTGACTGGCTAATGAATGTCCTCACCAACTGCAAGCAGAAAGTCCAATTATTCAAGAACATTTAACCACCAACAAGATCTTGTCACCTAAGCAGCATGGATTCCAGTCAGGGGAATCAATCTAAACAAACCTATTGGAATCATACAAAGTAATTACAAATCTGATCAACCAAGGACACAAAGTCAACCTACTGCTGCTAGACTTCCCCAAGGCAACCTATAGTTGACTGTATTTCAAATTGTCTGCTGCAGGCATCAATCCATCCCTGATAGACTGGCCAATGAATTTCCTTACCTACTGTAAGCAGAAAGTCAGCTTGTTCAAGAACATTTAACCGCCAACAAGATCTTATCACCTAAGCAGCATAGATTCCAGTCAGGAGAATCAATCAAGATGAACCTATTCAAATCATATGAAATAATTACAAGTCTGATTGACCCAGGACATCCAGTTGATCTACTGTTGCTAGACTTTGTCAAGGCCTTTGAAAAGGTGATGGCTAATGAATTTCCTCACAAACCCCAAGCAAAAAGTCTGTTTATTTGAGATGGGTGGCCAGGCAATCTACTCTGATATATGCTGATAAGGTTATAGTAATGAGTAGGGCACCACAGGGAACTGTATTAGGCCCAGCCCTTTTCATGATCTACATCAATGACATTTTCAATCATGAGGATAATAAAATGCATTTGTTTGCTGATGATACCAACCTTTTTTGTCATTGCAAACCAACAGAACACCCAACACACCACAGACAGGCTACAGGATTGGACTCAAGACTGGCTTCTCTAACTCAATACAACCAAATGCTGTATTTTGCACCTTCAACAACCCAAAAGCTACCTACTCAATTTTCAATCTCATCACTAAAATAAGGGAGCATCTAGAGGATAGAGAAGAAGAAGGGGATCTTGGTGTCATTGTCAACAACAAGTGTAGGTTCTACAGCCATGTTTGGCATGTTGTTACCTGAGCAAATTCTATCCTTGGCCTATTGAAATTGAACATCAGTAGCCAAGAGGCAACAATATTCATAAAACTGTATAAAGATCTTGTTAGAATCCATCTTGATTTTGGCATGTGTCTTGCTTGTCCCTCTTATCAGCAAGATGTAAGGCTCATTGAAAATATTCAGAGGTAATTAACAAAGTGCCTAAAACCAGCTTCATATTAGGACTGCCTCAAGCAACTTAAGCTATATACCCTCACCTACAGACACATATTTAATAAAGAAAAGTATTAACATAAGATTCCTCATTTTATGCTCTTCCCAAAAACCTATATTACTTTTCTGACAACCAAAATAGAGTTATCCATGCTTTTAAATCATTTTCAAGTAATATTTTTATCGAATAATTGCATTGAAATCTCTTAGCATATGGTTTTAACCAGGGCAAGAATGTGAAAATATGGTTAGTCAACAGACATGATATGATGCAAAACTACAAAAAAATATAGTCAATTGTTAAGGATATATCTGGGACCAACAGGGGGAACAGGATTGGTGGGTGCATTGTTAGAAAAGGAACCATGATATTTATAAACAAAACAAGCAATCTAACAGTACTATTTTTTGGTAAATATTTATATATTCACATAATTTAGCTAGGAAGAAAGTGAATACATCATTTGATGGCTTTTTATGCTCTTTCCAAATTCAATAATTGCATTTGTGGGAAATTCCTTTTTTAAATATGGTGGCTCTGAGGTCAGAAATAAGTTACTGAAGATTATGAATATGATGTTTGAAAAAGGGGAAGTACCTAACAATTTAGGAAAACCTTAATTAAGCCACTTTATAAGAAACATGATAAAAGTGAGTGTGGTAATTATTGAGGCATTAGTCTGGTTTCTGTAGGTAGCAAATTACTTAGTAATATGATACTTTTTAGACTGAGAGATGCTGTAGACAAAGTTTTAAGAGAAGAACAGTGCAGTTTTAGAAAAGGTAGAGGATGCATCAAGCAAATTTTCACTCTTAGGTTCATAAATGAGAAGTGCCTGAGTTGACAAACACCTTTGGTCCTCAGTTTATAGATTATGAGCAAGCATTTGATTCTGTTGATAGAAGAGCTTTAGTAAAGGTTTTATCCTTGTATAGTATACCAGACAAATACATTAAAGTGATTAGTGTTATATGTGAGAATAACACTCCTGCAGTTAAGGTGGGAAATATGGTTAGCAGCTGGTTTTGTATTAAATCAGGAGTTAAGCAGGGTTGTGTTCTATCCCCCTTTATATGGATTATTTTGATGGACATTGTCTTAAGGAGCACAGGAAAGGCAATGGGAGACCATAGGATGAAATGGGGAGGAAAGAGTCTCCTGGACTTAGATTACGCTGATGATTTAAGCATCCTAGATGAAAGTGTGAGCAAAATGAATAAACTTTTAGAGGTTTTGCAAGTTCAGGGCGCTAGAATAGGTTTGAAAATTAGTGTTAAGAAGACCAAGTCACTAAGGCTAGGAATATGTGAAGATGAAAAGGTGACATTGGGCAATGGAAAGATTGATCAAGTGGGCAGCTTCACTTACCTTGGTAGTATTATTAGTCAAGATGGTGGGAGCAGTGAAGATGTTAAAAGTAGAATAGCCAAGGCTCAGGGTGTATTTTTCACAGTTAAAAAAAGTTTGGAAGAATAGGAAGATAAGTCTGCAAACCAAGATTAGAATATTAGAAGCTACAGTGATGACAGTGGTCAGTATGACTCTGAAAAATAGGCACTCCAAAAATTGGATGAAGATTTGCTAGATGTTTTCCAGAAAAATTGCTTAAAGATTGTTCTGGGTACCCAGCTGACTGACCATATTTTAAACAATAGGCTGTACAAAAAATGTGGTTCAATAATACTCTTTAGGGCTATAATGAAAGAAAAATTGAGATGGCTAGGGCACATTGTGCAGATGAAGGATGACAGATTGATGATAATTGTCCTTTTTGGCCAACCATCTAGGGCAAAATGGAAAGCAGGTCATCCTTGTCTGGGGTGGGAGGACATGATAAAGAAAGATTTAAAAGGAAATGGGAATTGTGTAGGAGGGTGTAAAAAGGGAGGCTTTGAATAGATTGGGATAGGGGAGTGTGTGCAGCTGTGTTGGCCTCAGGTGGCTTGGTACTGTGGTGAGTTATTAGTAGTAGTAGTAGTATAAGTTTTTTTTTTTTTAATCCCATAGTAAGCAAAAGCTCAAAAAAAGTTCTAAAAGAACTGTCTAGTCAGCACTGATGCATTCTCTTCTTCTTTTCTTTCTTTGATGGTAGCTGGGTACTGAAACATCCTTGGTAGAGAGTTGTTTAAGGCATTGTTTAAAAGCTAATTTTTATATTTAATTAATTTAAACTAATTTTTTAAATTTACATCATAGTCTATAAACTAAAGGCAAGAGAACAAGTTACCTTACGGGGCTCCAATAAGGGTTCAAAATGGAATTTGTCTCAAAAGTAATTATTAGATTTGAAAGAGCTTAATAAAGTTATCTAATAATGCACTCACTGGTAAGTTAGTATTTTACCGCATAATTTAGCTAGAATGATAGTGAACAATCACTTGATACCTTTTCTTATGCTTTTTCACAGTTCAATAATTGTTTCTGGGGCAAATACTATTTTGAGCCCTTAATGAGGCCCCAAAAGGTAAAACAGTCTATAGTTACAAAAGGCTTGAAACAAGTTCAAAAGAAACTATCTAGTGAGTAAAAACTGACATTTGCAGCTTATCCAGGAATGGTAATTATTAATTTTGTTAGTCTTAACAGTAAAATATTATTAAGAAAACAAACTTGTAGAATTTTTTATAACAAGACTGAAACCCCTAAAAAATGACATAACAGCTAAACTGGTGTAATCTTGGAGGGCTTTCTAGCTCTTTTTAAAAATTAGTAGCCTATATTTACTATTGCAACTAGGTTAAAGAAAATTATAGCTTAATTACTATCCCTGAATCAGCCAGTATTTTTAGAAACATGCTTTTAAGCTTTTGGTGACTATAAGCTGTGTTGAGCCCTTTAAGGGCTCAATGTGGAACTTGCCTCAGAAGTGATAACTGAATTATGAAAGAGCATAAAAAAAGGCATCAAGTGAAATATTCATGTGGCTAAATTATGTGCTTAAATTCTACTTTAGCTGCTTACTTTCAGGGATGGATCTACAGGCTAAAGTATGTCCCAGGAAGGTATTTTGAAGTACCTACTTCTACTCCTCCTCTTTTTAAAGGGTCCTGACATTTGATGACCTTTAAAAATCTATATTATAAAAGTGAAACCTTGCAAAATAGATCTTCTACTTAAATGAAATACAACAAATTTTTTTCAGCTTCACAACTTTGCTTAATCCCAATTTAGAAAGTTCTAAAGATAGCCTAGGCCTATGCAAATACATTCCCTAAAATTTGAAAAATCATTGATATAGCTTAAATTCTACTCAAATGACAGGAATTGTATTTTCAGACCTAAAGCCAGAGAAAAAGAACAAATAACTGAAAATGAAGGTAAAATTTTGTTTTGTCAAATTTTCAATAGGCTAGGTGTCATGTAGCCAAATTTCAGGACTCTCTAGCAGGAGAAGGGGTGGAGGTAGGTACTTCAAAATAACTTCCTGGGACATACTTTAGCCTGTAGACCCATCCCTGAAAGTTTTATTTTCCTAGCCTAACCCCTTTCCAAGATAGCCAAAAGTAGCTAAAGTAGAATTTTACCAATTATACACTAAACTGCAAATTTACCTATTCCCTTGCTTCCTAGTTAAAAATACTTCCTTTAGAAGTATTAACCACAAAAATAATATTGGCATGCCCTAGTAGGCTATCACTAGGCCTACTGTGATATAAACCAACAGAATTTTGCACATAGCCTAGGTCTTTGCTGAATTCTTAGGGAATGTGGAGGAGCACCATTTTCAAAGTAGGCCAAGTTGTCCTAAACTTTTAAAGAATGCTGAATCAAATAGGCTAGTATTGCTCTAGTCTAATATTAAATAGCCTAGTGATCTGTTCAGATAAGGAATCTCTCAAAATGATTAATTATGAAATTATTGCAAAAACGACAATTTAAAAACGATAGTAGAGAGTCGAACACATCCTAGGTTACGAAAAGAAATAATAAAAAACCTTCTGCTCCAATAGAAATTTAGCCGCCCACGTGACAGCTTTTTTAAAGTGATGCAAATTTTAATCTAGTTCCCTATATAGCTCTGATGCATTTCTTAGGATTCAATTAAACAGATGTTAATCGAAATTTCAATTGAGAACCTTCCAAGTCCAGCTGTTCTAATTGTATTTGGAAGTTAATATAATTGTTTAAACAAAGATTTAAGCAAATACTGTTAAGTTATTTTAAAATTTGGCACATCTTTGAAATACCAAAAACGCCGAATTTTGCTACTAAATTCTTCATTAGATTGCAGATTGATCAGTATAGCAGCAAATTGTAACAGCAAAAGTAAAATAAAACCAATTTTATCTCAAATATTTTCTTTTTTACTTAATATTGAAAATTAACATTAGCCCACTGTAAAATTCTGAACTGATGAGATTTCAGCAATTAGTAGCCTATCATTAGGCCTATAGGCTACATCAAATAGGCCATTCAGTTTAATTTAGGCATATTAGTTCTTTCTAAAGTTGTTCAAGACAAATATAGTTTCACTAAAAACGAGTTTGGATACTGCCCTCTTCCTAGATCTATTTATTCATTTACATTAATAGCCTATAGCCTATAGGCCTATTGTAGGCTATGTTTGTTTGCATTGATTGTTTATTTAATTTCTTTTTGTTTTAAGTTTCATTTATACTTCAATAGCAAAATATTTATTTTCATTTTAAGCTTGATTTTCATATTCAATCTAAGCATTACTTGCTCTAAGATCTATTTATTCATTTATAGGCTATTATTACTTGTTCTATGTTTTTTGCTATAATTGTTTTGCCTACTTAATTTCTGTTTGTTTTTGGTTTAATTTATTCTTTAATAGTAATTTCTGGTTGTTTTGAGTTTGAATTTTAACAGGTATTTGTATCTGCCAAGCTTAAGTTTAAAATGGTCCTTAATTTTCTTTGAAAAACTTATTTTTCAGAAAGTTTTTTTAATTAATTTTTGTTTGTTTTTGATTGCAAAAAGTTTCCAAGGTCTTAAAAATTCCCTATGTCAAAATTGGGATACCACCAGATGGCTAATTTGACAGTGTATAGGCTATATATACAAATCATTAAATTAGCCAACTGACCAACTAGTATTTTAAGCGTAGGAGTCCAGCTAGACATAAGGAAACATATTAAGAAAACAATTCTTACTCCATAATATGCAGAATAATCCTATTTAACACATTTTGCATGGGGAGAGCCTTTATCTTCACTTCTTTCCTTGTTTTTCTAAGAAATTCATGAATTTCTTAGGACCTATATATTCAAAGAATATATGCCCCCACCCCCCTAATGTGCAAATATATACCAAGAATTGCATCCTCAATCTAAATGTAACATCCATTTGCATCACAAATGAACTTTGCTCCCATATGGTGGATGTCCATTGAAATCAAACTTAAAAAAAAATCAAATGTTCATCAAAGTATCAAAACTGTTATCAAAGTAACAGTATAAAAGTGGAAAAAATGGGTCTGTGTCAACCTTGGAGTTTTTATTATATCTGATGTTTGAACTATTTTTTAACAAAATGGCTATCTCAAAATTTTTATTGGATTAGTTTGGGGAAAAGGGGCATTGGGGGGGCTAATTGCCCTTTGGTCTCTTTTGACTCTTTAAAACTGAACTAGAACTTTCTATTTTCAATCAAACAAGCCCTCTCTGAAGTTTATACAAGCACCCCTTCCATAAGAACCATATATGCCCCCAGGGCATAGCTTGCAATGCCTGCCACCAGGCCCTGGGGGGTTGTATTATCTGACCTTTAAACTATTTTTAACAAAATGGCTATCTCAAATTTTTTATTGCATACATTTGGGGGAAAAGGGGCGTGGAGAGATAGTTGCCCTCTGATGTCTTTTGATTCTTAAAAACTGAAATAGAACTTTCAATTTCCAATCAAATGAGCCCTCTCTGAAGTTTATGCAAGCATCCCTTCCACAACAGCTGTATATACCCTCCAGGTGTAACTTACAATGCTTACCTTGGGCCCTGAAGGATTGTGTTGACCCCAGAGTTTTTGTTATATGATCTTTGAACTGTTTTGAAAAAAATGGCTTTCTCAAAGTTCTTATCAGATGGGTTTGAGGAAAATAGGACATGGAGGGGGGGGGGGTAGTTGCCCTCTGATCTCTTTTGACTGTTAAAAAGTGAATGAGAACTTTTAATTTTCAATAATATGAGCCCTGTCCAAAGTTTATGCAAGCATTCCTTCCATAAGAATTATATATGGCCCCAGAGCTTTACTTACAATGCCTGCCTCCAGGCCCTGGGAGGTTGTATTGACCCTGGAGTTATATGATCTTTGAACTATTTTTGAAAAAATGGCTATCTCAAAGTTCTTATTGGATGGGTTTGAGGAAAAAAGGGCATAGAGGGGGGGGGGGGCTAGTTGCCCTCTAATATCTTTTGACTCTTTAAAACTGAACTAGAACTTTCAATTCCCAATCAAATGAACACTCTTCAAAGTTTGTATGAGCATACCTTCCATAAGAACCATATATGCCCCCAGAGCAATGCTTACAGTGCCTGCCCTGGGGGTGTTGTGTTGATACAGGAGTTTTTCTTATCTCACCTTTGAACTATTTTTAACAAAATAGCCATATGCAAAGGAGTATTGTATATGATCATTGAACTATTTTTAACAAAATGGCTATCTCAAATTTTTATTACATGTATTTGAGGATAAAGGGCTTGGGGGGGGGGCTAGTTGCCCTCAAATCACTTTTGACTATTAAAAAGGGCACTAGAACTCTTGATTTCCAATCAAATGAGCCCCCTTTTAAGTTTATATGATGACCCCTTCTATATGAAGTGCCTCTGCAAAAAAAGTAAATAGAGTGTGAGGGGAAGCTAGCTGCCCTCTGATCATTTTTGACTCTTAAAAAGTAAATTGCAACTTTCAATTTCTAATCAAATGAGCCCTCTATGAAGTTTATACAAGCATCTCTTCCATAACAACCATATATGCCCCCAGGAATAACTTACAATGCCTGCCCATGCACCCTGGGGGGCTGTGTTGACACTGGAGTTTTTGTTATCTGAATTTTGAACCATTTTTAACCAAATGTCCATCTCAAAATTTTATCTGATGTATTTAGGGAGTGGGGGGGGGCTAGTTGGCCTCCAATCTCTTTTTACTCTTAAAAAGTGAATGTAACTTTCAATTTTCAATCAAATGAACCCTCTCTGAAGTTTATACTAGCATCCCTTCCATAAGAACTATATATGCCCCCAGAGCATTACTTACAACACCTGCCTTGGGGCCCTGGGGTGTTGTGTTTTGAAGGAGTTTTCTTATCTGACCTTTGAACTATTTTTAATGAAATTGCTATTTAAAAAATTTTATTGGAGGGGCTTGGGGAAAAAAGAGTTTGGGGGGGCTAGTAGCCCTAGGATATCTTTTGACTCTTAAAAAGTGACTAGAACTTTCAATTTCCAATCAAATGAGCCCTCTCTGAAGTTTATACAAGCATCCCTTTCATAAGAACCATATACACCCCCAGGACAACACTTACAATGCCTACCCCCTGGGCCCTGGGGGATTGTGTTAACATTAGAATTTTTGTTATCTAATTTTTGAACAATTTTCAAAAAACTGGCTATCTCAAAATTTGTAGCAGATGGGTTTGGGGAAAAAGAGCCTGGGGGGGGCTAGTTGCCCTTAAGTCTCTTGACTCTTAAAAAGTGAACTAGAACTTTCAATTTCCAATCAAATGACCCCTCTATGAAGTTTATATAAGCATCTCTTTCAGAAGAACCAATGCATGCCTTTAGGGCATTACTTAGAATGCCTCCCCAGGGCCCTGGGGGTTTGTATTGACACCAGGTTTTTTCTTATCCAGCCTTTGAACTATTTTTAACAAAATGTCTATCTCAAAATTTTCATCAAATGGGTTTGGAAAAAGAAGGCATTGGGGGGCTAGTTGCCCTTGGATCTATTTTGACTATCAAAAAGTGAGCTCAAACTTTCAATTTCCAATCAAATGAGCCCTCTCTGAAGTTTATACTAGCATCCCTTTTATAAGAACCTTATTTGCCCCAGGGCATAACTTACAATGCCTGCCTTCTGGCCCTGGGGGGTTGTGTTAACATCTGAGTTTTTGTTATCTGACTTTTGAACAATTTTTAACTTAATGGCTATCTCAAAGTTTTTATTGGATGCATTTGGGGAAAAAGGGGCATAGGTGGGGGGGGGGGGCTAGTTGCCCTCCAATCTCTTTTGACTCTCAAAAACTGAACTAGAACTTTCAATTTCGAATCAAATGAGCCTTCTCTGAAGTTTTTACAAGCATCCCTTCCATAAGAACCATATACACCCCCAGGACAACACTTACAATGCCTACCCCCTGGGCCCTGGGGGATTGTGTTAACATTAGAATTTTTGTTATCTAATTTTTGAACAATTTTCAAAAAACTGGCTATCTCAAAATTTGTAGCAGATGGGTTTGGGGAAAAAGGGCCTGGGGGGGGGGCTAGTTGCCCTTAAGTCTCTTGACTCTTAAAAAGTGAATTAGAACTTTCAATTTCCAATCAAATGACCCCTCTATGAAGTTTATATAAGCATCCCTTTCAGAAGAACCAATGCATGCCTTTAGGGCATAACTTAGAATGCCTTCCCCAGGGCCCTGGGGGTTTGTATTGACACCAGATTTTTTCTTATCCAACCTTTGAACTATTTTTAACAAAATGTCTATCTCAAAATTTTCATCAGATGGGTTTGGAAAAAGAAGGCGTTGGGGGCTAGTTGCCCTTGGATCTATTTTGACTATCAAAAAGTGAGCTCAAACTTTCAATTTCCAATCAAATGAGCCCTCTCTGAAGTTTATACTAGCATCCCTTTTATAAGAACCTTATTTGCCCCAGGGCATAACTTACAATGCCTGCCTTCTGGCCCTGGGGGGTTGTGTTAACATCTGAGTTTTTGTTATCTGACTTTTGAACAATTTTTAACTTAATGGCTATCTCAAAGTTTTTATTGGATGCATTTGGGAAAAAAGGGGCATAGGCGGGGGGGGGGGCTAGTTGCCCTCCAATCTCTTTTGACTCTCAAAAACTGAACTAGAACTTTCAATTTCGAATCAAATGAGCCTTCTCTGAAGTTTTTACAAGCATCCCTTCCATATGAACCATATATTCCCCCTGGGCATAACTTGCAATGCTGCCCTTGGGTCCTGGGGGACTGTGCCAACCTAAGAGTTTTTGTTATATAGTCTTTGAACTATTTTTTAAAAAATGGCTATCTCAAAGTTCTTATTGGATGGGTTTGAGAAAAAGGGGCATGTAGGGGGGGGGGCTCATGCCCTCCAATCTCTTTTGACTCTTAAAGAGTTAACTAAAACTTTCAATTTCCAATCAAATGAGCCCTCTTTCAAGTTTATACAAGCATCCTTTCCATAAGAATCATATATGCCCCCAGGGCATAACATACAATGCCTGCCCCCAGGCCCTGGGGGATTGTGTTGACACCAAAGTTTTTGTTATATGATCTTGAGACTATTTTACACAAAATAGCTATCTCAAAATTTTTATTGGATGCATTTGGGAAAAAAAGGGCATGGGGGGGGGGCTGGTTACCCTCCAATATCTTTTGACACTAAAAAATGAACTAGAACTTTCAATTTTCAATCAAAATGAGCTCTTTGTGAAGTTTATACAAGCATTCCTTCCATAAGAACCATATATGCCCCTAGGGCATAACTTATAACCCTTGCCCTGAAGAATGTGTGGGGAGTGTTCTGCTCAAAGATAAATTTCTGCAACTTTCAACTACATTAAACAAGATGGCTCTCTCAAAATTTTGATTGGATGTGTTTGGGGAAATGGTGGGCATGGAAGGGGTGTTAGTTACCTCCTAATCTCTTGTTACTATTAAAAAGGGCACTAGCCATTTAAATTTCCAATCAAATGAGCCTTTTTTTATGTTTCTAAAACAATGCTTTCTATAAAAACCTTATATGCCCCCAGGGCATAACTTACTACTCTTGCCCTGAGGGCTGTGGGGGGGGGGGTGCCATCCTCAAAGACCTAATTTCCAGAATTTTCAACTACATTGAACAAAATGGCTATCTTGAAATTTTGATTGGATGTGTTTGGGGAAAAGATGGGCATGAGAGGTGCATTAGTTGCCCTTCAATCACTTTTGACTATTAAAAAGGGCACTAGCCCTTTGACTTTCCAATTGAATGAGTCCTTTTTGAAGTTTCTACAAAAAAAGCTTTCTATAAAAGCCTTATATGCCCCCAGGGCATAACTTACAACCTCTGCCCTGAGGGCTGTGGGGAGTGTCCTCCTCAAAAACATAATTTGCATCTGGAAATCAACTGTGTAGAACAGAATGGCTATCTCAATATTTTGATTGGATGTGTTTGGGGAAGTGGTGGGCATGGAAGGGGCATTAGTTGCCTTCCAATCACTTTTGACCCCTAAAAAGGGCACTAGAACTCTCAATGTCCAATTGAATGAGCCCCCTTTGAAGTTTATACAAGGACCCCTTCCATATGAAGTGCCTCTGGGGAAAAAAATAAATAAATAATAAAACATTGGAGCTGTATGGCCTTTACTATAGGCAATGCTATAGCATTGCCTCTGATTTTACATACACCCTCTTGACAAACTGGCTGCACATAGCATCTTAATTTAGTTCAATTTCCTCCTTAACCATATCTGGAAGTTTCAGCTGAATATAATTTGCTGCTCCTGAGATATTGGTTATGTGCCCTTTTGTTTTGATGACCCGATGCGTGTAGAGTGTTTGGTTTAGTTAAATATCCACTCATTGAAAGTTTCAACTTAATGCAATTAAGTCTCCCTGAGATATTGAGAGTATGGAAAATCCAGCTTAATTAAAAGATCAATCAAATTATCATGGACTACATATCCATAGGCATCTGCCCAGTCAAATAGGACTGCCATTGCGGCCTGTCTGGTTTTAAGAGAATTACAAACATCAATTTCAAGGCGAGTGATGTTATCCACAGAGCCTTTTCTGAATGTCCTTTTCTGAAGCCTGTTTGTTCACTTGGAAAAATATTATTAATTTCAGCAAACCGCTCAATTCTTGAAAGAATAAGCCTTCCAAGGACTTTACCAAAGAAATAGGTCAGTAAGACTTGGGGTGACTAGATGGGTAAGAAGGTTTTAAAGGAGGAAAGATCCAGGCAATTTTCCAAGCATCTGGGAACTTTTGGCTTGACCAAACAAGGTTATACAGACCTAAGAGGGCAGTATGGGAAAACCTCTGGATGCTCAAAAATCCATTTTATATAAATACCAACATGACCTGGAGAAGACTTGATATTAAGAGAACTGAGTGCTGCATTGAATTCATTTAGGGAAAATGGTTCCTTCAAGGACCTTTTATGTAAAGAAGTACAAGGAAGGGTACAAAATGGAGTTCAAGGGTAATGAGAATCAGAACAATCATTTTTATAAATATCAGAAAATTTTTTTTTGCTTTCATGTTATCTGAGGAAACTGGAAATCCATCCTGCATGATATCATTTTTACAGTCATCATTAGACTGCTTACCACTGTTGAGTTGACTACTGAAATTGTGAATCTTTGAAATTGGGGTTCTGAAGCTAATATCTGCACTAAAATTGGACCATGTAGACTAGGTTTGTTTCTTTCAATTTTGTTTTTTACTAGGTTTGTTTCTTTTTCTTCTTTTGTTTCTAATACAAATTTTACTTTAGCACATGCTTGCTTATAGGAAATTGCTGTAGATGGAGAAGGATTCTTTTGAAACATTTTACAAGCCTTCTTTTTACCTGTACTGCAACCATGCACTCCCCATTCCAGAAATTATTGGGTCTGTTGGAACCCTTATAATGAATTGACTTAGTCATGGGTATGGAAGATTTACCTGCCTGTAACAGAATGGATTTCATATTGGACTCAATAGCATTAATATCAGAAGTAGTTAATAAAAAGCAAAAATTAGCTTCCTTCAGAATTTCCCAAAACTGGATATGGTATATTGAGTCCTGAAACTGGACTTTAGCCCATTGGATATATTTAGGACATAAGTTATGATTTGTAGACTGGTGGTCACCTCCACAGTTGATGCATTTAGGAGCTGTTAGGACATCTAATTTCACTAGACACAGGGTGATTACAAAGGCATGTGGGGCAGATTGTGTCAGAGGAAGAGCAGTATTTAGATGAGTGATCAAGCTTAAAACATTTCGAGCATTGAATAGACTTTTCTTGGTAAGATTTATAAGCTTTAGGTTGACCAAAAAGGAACAATGAGTCAAAATGGGTACTCACTGATAAGATAAAAAGGACACTCTTACTGTTTAGTACTCCATCAGCATCTAGCTTGCCCATTCGATGGATTTCCAAGACCTCCAGCATTTCTTCCTTATTATTCATGAGACCATCTTTCAGGTCTTCAGCTACTAGTTCAATTGGGACATTATACATCACTATTTTCTGAGTGCTTTTATATGTGGAGTCCACCATTCAGAGGTAACTGGTATATTACCAATTCTATTTTAGGTTAAGAGCTTTGCAGGCATCCTTTCTGTCTTGGAACATAACTGTAAGAGAGCCATCTCTATTGACATTAACACTGAAACTACATCTTAAAGATTTGAATAGATTAATTCTAATGTTAGAGATATTTTTGGTGGTAAACCCTTGGCTTTTTACTGTTGAGTTGAAAAGGATGATTGGTTTGTTCTTCAATTCCATAGCTGAAACTGAGTTAGGGATTTCTGCTATTTCAGGAGGGCTTGTGGAGGGTCGTTGTTGAAAGGGCTTGTTGAAAATCATCATTGATCTGGGGATCAGTTTTTGGGTTTGGGGACTCTGAGACTGTTATCATTGCGTTATTCTGACTGTCATCACTAGAGATTGGAGATATAGCAATGGCATTGGCAGCTATGGGGATGTCAGCTTCTGAATACCAATTTGATAGTTGACCCCCTTCTCTGAGGGGGCTAGAAGAGCTAGGATACATACAGTTAAGGAAGGAAAAATTCCAAAACAAATCCTACCCACAATAAACTTAAAAGAAAAAGCAATAATATACTTCCCAAAGGAATTGATAATAAAGGCTTAATTCCGATCACTGAGGATGAAAAAGGATATCAATAAAATAATTTTTTCCAGACATCCGATTTCTTCTTTTCTCCCATTTCTCACATTTAACATGGCATTAGAACTTTCAATTTACAATCAAAAGAGCTCCCTCCAAGGTAACAAAAAATATAATATATTAAAGGCTTATGGCTCCTTACTGTATATGCTAGATAGTTGCCTCTGAATCAGTGTAATTATTACTTAAATTTTATTCAGTTTGAAATTAAGCTTTAGGGTGTTTCTTGACCTAAGATTTTGATTCGACAGCAATTTTTAGATCATTTATTTGAAAGAATCCTCATCGTCAAATGTTCAAAAGATTATATATGGATCAAATGGAATAAATGTATATCAGAGGTTTCACTCAGGTCTCTTTATTTCTGACTTTTAAGATTCTTTTATTTGTGGCTTTGTTGTGGAAACATGCCTGATGTGATGTAAAAAAGTATCTCATTTTAACAATCTGGATGCACATAATGTCTTCTGATTTAGTTCAACATCCCCCTCAACACTCTTTGAAGGTTCCAAGTTAATTACCCTATCTGCTCTTAAGAAATTGGAGACACATTATTTTGATAATCAAATAACAACTCCTGGAGAATTGTCTGAGATGTATCTTAAAAGAACAGAACCTAGATAGATGTATAGTAGGAAACAAAGATTTGTAAAGAAGAGACATTTTGTTGCTGTGAGACGCTTTAAACAAACTATCAAAGTGTATAGCAAAAAAACAAGGGTCTGCTGCAAGCAAAAGGTTAAGCCAAAACAAAATTCTAAGGTGTCACTTTAAGAGTCCCTTTAGGGGCTTAGGGTTGATTTTATAATGTTAGCCATTAGTATGTTTGGCACATTGGGTGGCATGCTCATTGTATAACTAGTAAAATAATTAAAAACTGTAGGTTAATTCATGAAAATCTAGAGGGGGAGTTACAATGTTTGGAGGGTGAATTTGTTTTATTTCATTTTTCCTATGAAATTACCAAAAGCATGAATTTTTCAATGAGAATACCTCAAAAAGATATATATCTCAAAACCTAGGGGTCACAGGCTTCCCTATCTCCAATTGACACCACTGATCAAAGCATTTAAGAATTAGCATTGAGAACTCATGTTACTGAGCCAAAATCATCTTTGCTAAATCCTACTATCTTAAATTTGAAAAAGGCCCCAACATAAATGAAAAATAGTTGGCGAAGCATTCCCCTTTAGCATTGGAAGGAAAATGCTCCATCAAGATTGAGTGTATATGTTTTGACCAGTGCTTCCACTTTGTTCCTACTAGATATCCATTTGGTCTGTTTAAAAACCTTGAAAATTCCAACACCTGACCATAGAAAATCCAACTTTTTTCCAACACCATACTGGTGCAAAATCCAATAAATTTCCGACTCCAACCGAAAAAGTTGACAATATTTCGTCGCATAGGAATCTTTTTCTTTTCATGAGACAAGCTTTTGCACTTGTCTGTCCTACATCTCCTCCTCCCTCAATGGTAACATTCATACCGTATCTTTAATGTTAAAAAAAAAAAAAAAATCACACCTTATTCATATTTACTTTTTTTTCATCCGATATATTTAAAACAATTCATATAAAACCCTTTTTTTCCTGAAATACAAAATAAACTCGCACATGTCTCTTTTCATGCCAGACTTGACCTGCGTAAATGAGGTAAGGGTCAAACTTTTGAGCAAGTTCCTGTGATCTGTTTTAACGTCCTTCAAGGTTGAAAAGAACCGCTCCACAACAACGTTCGAAAATGGCATAGTCCGAAGGCACTGGACAATATTGACTATGGTAGGGGGCCTCTGAGTACCATTTGCTGTTTTTATAGAAGCCTCGCGATGCCAAAAATCAGACATCTGTCGCATTTAGAAGATCAAAAAGCAGTAAACTCCGCCATTTTTACACTATCTTTCTTCCATCCCACGATGGTGCACTATATCTCTGTAGAATCTTTTGCAGAAGACCAATTGCACCTATGTCCAGAGCTTTCGTAGGGTCAAGGATTTTGCACAACGTCAACAGTTCGTCCTCAAATGAGACTTGCTGCTTGATTTGCTTCACCGCCTCCGTTTATAACTTACGAGCACATTCATAGATGACTTTTACTTCACGTTGATCTGCTTTTGTACTCGGATTTGACTGCAAGGTTTGAAGAGACTCGTGATCTGCCATCCCCTAGTGCATATTTTCAGCTGGAAGGTATTCACTTGCTTTGTAAGGGTCAAGATTCAAAGGTTTGGTTGATGTAATGTAGCTAGTCTTCATGAAATTCATGGTCAGTTTTCTTAGAAGTATCTCCACCTCTACTTTTATTTTTGTAGAGCAAAGGTCTTTCATTCTGGAAAAGAAGATTAAAATCTGTAAACAGCTCCAGCACATAAAGCTGGGACTCAAGTTGAATCCAAAGCTGTGGATTCTTTAGGGCTTGCAATGCCCTGTCGTTTACGTAAGCGGGTTTCTATGCTGCTCCTTGAAAGTAGCTACTAAGCGCATCCCAATTATGCAATAGTTGCTCAATGCACATCTGAAGAGACAGCCGATGTATCTGACCTTGGGTAAGCTCATTCTGGACTGAGGTGTCCGGTAATCTTCTGATGCAGTTCGAACTCTGAGCGTCTGAGTAAGTTTGTCACTATCAAAACAGTTTGATAGTCAGCCAAGTCCTGTAAATCTAGTTAGTTCCCTTGACTGAGTTCAGTATAACCAGAGCTGGTGTTTTTAAATTGTTATGAAAGATTGTTTCTGGAATGAAATAGTAAATCTTACACTTTTAGCAGGCCCAGGCCCAAATCGCTTACTTTTTTTGGTGGGCTATTTCTTCAGATTTTTCAAAATTTTGAACATGTGAGTAGCCATAGTTCCCTAGCTCTCCTATGCTTCGTTGAATAGCAAGCCAAGTTGTTTTTATCTTTCTCTTTCAATCTTATACTGTCAAAAAGTCTCACCTTATCTTTCCTTAAATTGGACCCTATTGGGCAGCAGCAGCAAACACACATATGCAAATTTGCAAATGTTTAACATTTCTTTTAACCTTTCTTTTAATCACTAAGAGAACAGCCCAACAAGCTAGTTGGAAAATCCTTCTCCAGAAAAAAAGAAAATCTAGAACAATTAAAAATCGGACAAATATTCGTTTTTTTACTGAAAATTCGACAAGATTCCAAAGTCTGACACAATTATTTTTTTTCCAACAACAGGGCCAAAAATCTGACATAGTGGACGCACTGGTTTTGGCACCGTTTTTCTCTTTCCCTCTTTTGTTGGTTTTGTTGTTCACCTACTTTTAGTTTTGCTGTTAGCTTTAATGCTTTATTATAAAAAAATACGAAGATGGTCTAAAACAGATGGTCCAGGGCTTTGGAATTAGTTATAAGTTATACCGACTCCAACTACAAAGGTTTTCAGTATACCAACTCCGACTCCTGAAACTTTACACATAATTACTGCAGCTCCGACTTGGAGTTTTAATACTTCCATTTTCATGAAGGCCTCATTTCTTCCATTTTTGTTAAAAGTACATAGTTTTACTGTTTTTTTCTAAATGTAATTTTAATAACCCTGTTAAAAGCTAATATTTATCTTATAAATTTTATATTCTGCATTGTGAGAATTGCTGTAGGGTGTAAAAGAGCTCTCTCTCTATTAATCATTTTTCTATCTTTCTTTATTTTATATGTAAGGTTCTAGTAAAATTCACTGGAACTCCGATTCCAAAGATCTCGCGATGCTTCCCAAGTTGCTTCATTAGAGAGGATGGAGGCAATGCCCTCTTAAATTATAGTTCCAGATTTGCTTACCATACAAGAATAAAAACAAGACAATAATAACAAGAATAAAAAAAAGACAATAATAACGAATAAAAACAAGACAATAAGAGAATGAAAACACTAAAATATGTTGTTTTTATTTATGGGAAGAGGAAGTGATCTTTGCTAATATGAATCTTCATCTTACTGCTGATTCTAAATAAGTAAAATTTATTAACTTTAAACTTACCCATTAACGGTTCTTAGCATAAATAAAGTTATGTGGTTTCAGAAAAAAGGAATACCCCCCCCCCCCAGAAAAAGTGATCCAATCTTGGTGGAGGTTGTATGACCAAATTCTGAATGCCTAAGAATTCCAATAGATAATTTTCAAGGCCCTTACTAGGAAAATGTGTAGTTTTAAGTTTTCATTGTCATGGGCGTGTGTGCGTGCGTGTGTGATTTTTCGTCCTTTTTAACCTAAGGTGATTGTATCACTAGTGCTGTGGAGTTTATGGGTAAGTCTAACTCAAGTGGAAATTGTGAATTATACTACCCTTTTTAAGAGCTAAAAGGAATCGGTGGGTAACTACACTTCTTCCTGCACAATTTTATCCCTAGGGGTCATTGCAGTGATGGCATCATGTAAGAATTTCAAGATAGCTGTTTATGCAGAAAAGTTAAAAAAAAAAAAATGTGTCAAATTGTAATGCACCCTATGTTATGAGTATAGCAAGGAATTAATAGAGAAAACAACTCAACAACAACTTTTGAAAAGAACATGGCATGGCCATTCATGATCATGATAAGGGGTCCTTGAAACTTGGGAGAGGGTTCTTCTGATTGGAAAGTGTTAGTGTCCTTTTTAGAGTTGCAAGTTTAATTGAAGTAAAATGCAATTTTTCTCACAAAAGCTGTATTTTTTTTTGTATTTGTGTACTTTAAAGAGGGTTGGAATATTAGACAATGGATATTTTTATATAGCCAATCAATTTTTATCTCAGATATGCTTAAAATGAGCAGGAATAATTCTGAATTTGTCCCTCATATATGCCAATTGGTGACTCAAATTTAGCATAAAGAGTAGAAGGCTGAGGGTGTGGCGTTATCCTTTGTATACTGAATAATGTTTAGGGCCGTTTTTTAGCACTAAGATCTTTCATCTTTCTGCAAAGATTATCGTTTTTTCAAATCATCTTTGTTCTAAGATCTTACAGCTCACTGATGTTAGCAAAAAGCATGAAAGACGCCATCTTTCTGCCATATAGAACAATGATGAGAGAACTTTGATGATATACTCGTCATTGTTCTCAGACCGCTGATCAGAACAGAATGATGAAAGACGTTTGCATAAAAACGACAAGAGATGTAAGATCTTATTTCAAAGATTTCACTTTTAAGCGTTTTCTAACAAAAGATGTAAGATCTTAGCACATTGATGAGTGAAAAAACGGCCCTTTTATTCTAATACTAATTGTTTTGAGTGGGACTGCCTGTTCCTACTCAAAACAAAACATGCTTGTTTTGAATTTAACACTGCTCTTTATTTTCCACCATTAAAAAAAACATTTTTTTTATTTTGATGTAATGAATAATTATTTTGCTCCATAACTTAAACTTTCAGAATACTTCACCAAGATGGATCATGCTTTAACCATCTCTTAGAACTGGTTGGTTGGAAGAAATTCATCTGCCCCTTCATTGGCAAGCCCATCGGTTGATAATGTTTCATTCTCGTTATCTTATTTTTTTAGTGACAAAAATTAGCCCAAAATAACTGTGAAGCATGTTACACACAGTATTTCTCGAAAACGCCCTCCTATTCCCCACCAATTGTAAATATTTTTCACTACCTAGATAACAATGCAAAACAAGAAAAGATAATGAGGAAATTTTTGAAGATGATGAATAAGACCTAAAGGGCTGGGCACACGTACCTGATTTCGGGAACTGATTTCCAAATCAGCGCCGATTTTAAAAGAAATCGGCGTCGATTTCAGCTTGAAAATTTTTCTAGTTTTCGGCGTCGATTTACAAAATCAGCGCTGATTTTCATCTGATCATCACAAAAAAATAGGGATACAAATAAATAGTCAGCCAGAGGTATCGGCGGTGAAAGACTCCACTACTGAGCTGAGAACTAAACTCAGAACTAAGCAGAGATCAATCAAGCAACTATTAATAAACTCCAGTTGACTATTTGTGTCCATGATTTTTTGTTTTGAAAATTTTGCGCAATAAATTTTTCTTTCAACAAATTTTTTCACCTCTATCGTTTGTCCACTGAAGCTTAAATCGGTTCCCGAAATCAGCTACGTGTGCCTAGCTTTTAAGCGAATATTTTGGTTATATATGCAACGACCGTCTTCAGTGAAACACAATATAAAACAAATAAAAAGAAAACAAACTTATTCGATCTCATTGATAAAATAAATTTTGAAACTGAAACCATAAGTAAATTTTAAAAGAGTTTCAGCCTCCTTGCCTTACACAGGTTCAGCCAAGACTGACAAAACAAAAGAGTTATTCACTCAAGCTAATTGGATTAACTAGCAATTCCCCTCCTCAACGCCCCGCTCTTTACGCTAAAGTTTGACTCTTTCTCACAACTTTACTTTTGATAACAATAAATTTTTTTTAGCGCAAATAGCGGGGCGTTAAGAAGGGGACAGCCCCTTTTATATACGGAATAATTTCTATTGGTTTCAAGTTTTAGTGTTGCTCCTTACTTTCAGTTAAAAAAACTTGTTTTTTTATTTAATTTCTGAACGTTTCTGAGTTAATGCAGGTTTTGATTTTGGCTCATCGTACATGAATAATTAAAACGAAATTTGCATGTTAGTTTTGCCTTTTTTTTAAACTAATAATAACCTTATAATATCTTAAGTTTGATTGTTCCAGTTATTTAAGAATGACTCCTGAATCACAAAGGCCGTTTAAATAGAATAATAACCTCTTTCAAAAGTAAAAAAAAACTTTAGCATAAGAGTGGGCTATTGAGGAGAGGCAATCCCCATCATATACGTAATATTTTCTGATCGTTTTAAGTTTTAATGTTGTTCCTTACTTTCAGTTGAAAAAACTCGTTTTTTTTAAAATTTAATTTCTTATCGTTTTTTTTAAATAATGCTGGGAAATCCGGCGCCCCCTTCATGAAGAATTCTCTTACCTTAGGAAAAATTTATCCATGGAAAGATCCTCCCATGTAACCTTCTCCCCCGACCCCCCCCCCCCCCTGAAAAATTCCCCATGAAAACGTCTGTATACTTCCCAATAGCCAATACTATATGTAAACAATGGGCAAAGTTCGTAATTTGCAGCCCTACCCCCGGTGACTGTAGGGAATTTAGTCACCCTCAAAGACATAGTTATTAGATTTTTCGACTATGCTGAGCAAAATGGCTATCTCAAAATTTTGATCGGATGATTTTGGGAAAAAATGAGCGCGGGAGGGGGCCTAGTTGTCCTGCACTTTTTTGGTCACTTAAAAACAGCACTAGAACTTTTAATTACGTTTGAATGAGCCCTCTCGCGATATTCTAGGACCACTGGGTCGATACGATCACCCCTGAAAAAAAAAAAAAAAAAAAAAAAAAAAAAAAAAAAAAAAAAAAAAAAAAAAAAAAAAAAAAAAAACTCTTTCTTCTGGCAAAAACTACAAAATTCCAGATTTTTGCAGATAGGAGCTTAAAACCTCTACAGTAGGGTTCTCTGATATGCTGAATCTGATGGTGTGATTTTCATTAAGATTTTGCGACTTTTAGGGCGTAATTCACCTTTTTCAAAAATAAGGCAAATATTCTCAGGCTCGTAACTTTTGATGGGTAAAACTAAACTTGATGAAACTGTATATTTCAAATCAACATAAAAATCTGATCCTTTTTATGTATCTATTGATATCAAAATTCCATTTTTTAGAGTTTCGGTTACTATTGAGCCGGGTCACTCCTTACTTACAGTTCGTTACTACGAACTGTTTGATATTTGTTCTTTGTGCTGCTAATCTTGTATTCCGTTTGGAATCTGGTTTATTTTGATTGGCTCTTAATTCTATATTGTATTTTATATCCAGTGCAAATGCTGTGTAGTAGTAGTAGTTTTTACATTCCCAATTTTAATCATATTTTTTTCAGGCTATGTAATAATTAGAAGGTATAAAAATAGAACAAAATGAATAAAGAAAAGCAGAAGAAACGATGAAAAGAATATTACCAAAACTAATATGAAAACGGCTGTTCCTCTTTAATCTGAATTTTCTGTTGCTTATTTTCAGCTTGATCCATTTCAAGGCCATGTAATAATTAGAAGGTTCAGTATAAAAATAAAACAAAATGTGGAAAAGAAAAGCAGGGGACAAGATAAAGAAAACAGTGCCAAAACCATTTACGGATGATGAAGCTGTTGAGGAAGAAACAGTATTTTCTGGGCTTTTAGAAGACAATATCTTACTACCACAACCAAAGAAAATAAAGGTGATATTCAGTTATTATTCATGGCTTAATAACAAAAAAAAAGGTAAACAATACGGCATGGGGCTTTACAGTCCCTACCGGCAGTGCTGATCTCCGTTTCTTGGCCCTTCAGCCAGGAAGTGGAATGGGGGGTTGGGGGCCAGCCATCCTGTGCTTGAGCACACCCTTCCTGTTTATCTTCCCCAGATTTCTCCAGGTATATAGAGCTGGGTCGAATCTGGCTTAGCTTACAGGGTCACACCACTGACCCTCGTCCAAACCAGATAATTGAGTACGCTAGGATTCGAACCGTCGCCCTCTCTAAATCCAGCGCACCAGTCCACTCGGCTAGGACGGCTTCTTGGCTTAATATCCCAAGTAAAACAATGGATTCAACCAAATTCCCCTAACTGCTAAGAAATATAAACTGCAGAAGTTAAAGTTTGATCGTGATTCTAAAAGGAGGCCGAAAAGGCTTCTGTAAAGTTTAATTTTATAGCCTTGTTGATGTTAGTTCTACAAGAGTGTTGCTTGTTGTTTTCATTGATTAAAAAAAAAAACTTTCCCAAGAAAGAAGTTTCGAATGAAGAAAAATAAAGAGCTTAAAAAAAAATGAGCAGAAATAAAGTCAAATAATAATTAAAATTTAAAAGGAACATAAATTACTGTCAATGAATAAATGAGGCCTAAGACAAATAGAAATTACAAAGAATAATCAAGCTAAACCTAAAACAAACGAAAATTTAACATAGATAGGAGTAGGACTAATGTCCCCTAAGCCTTCTATAGGCCAGTACATCATTTACACTTCACTGAAAACGCTTTTTATTCTAAACAGTGTCTTATTTGTGATAACATCAACAAATAATCAAATGATTTTATCAATTTTATCAAAACTGAAAGAAAATTATTATTTTCACTAAGATTGTTATAAAAGTTGTAAAAGAAAAATGAAAAGTCAGTGTTTTAAAACAAACAAATTAAAAAATTATGTTTCCAGTAAAGTCAAATTGATTGTCCGGCGTTAGAAAGTCTCAGATGGCGGTTTGTGTTGGATGTTTTCCAATTTAACCACTACCTTGCCGTTTGTTTATTTTGTTTTACTTTTTTCCCTTTCCTCATACTTCTTCTATTTTTGTTTTGTGCTTTCCACTACCTTGCGGTTTGTTTACTCTTTTTACTTTTTTCCTCGTACTTTTTCTGTTTTTGTTTTTGTGCTTTCCTTATTTTTCATTATCTTCATTAATTAGCTTACGTATTTGTCGAGATTGTACATGAGATATGTAGAATGCTGGTTTTCTCCTAGCCGCTCAAGCTCTGATTTCTGCTGGGAATATGTTCTTTTTTGTGCGAATTTTAATTGTTTGTTCATTTATTCTCTATTCTTTAATTGTGTTTTAATATATTATGTACTGATAGTTTTGTAAATTCTGGAAAGTTCTATTGTGGAAAGCTGACGCTATATCTTGACATCGTGAAACTTGAGAGCAATTTAAGAGCAATCCGCAGCCCATGCTAACTGAAAATTTGAAAGTGTTTTTAAATAAATAGTGGCAGAAAACAAAAAAGACACGTCTAAAGACACACACAAAGGCTAAAATATGATTTTCTGGTGTTTTTAAAGGGTGTGCTGGATGGCACGGAATTTTTAACCAAAGCGATTCCGATGATGAACTTTTGATTTTGATCTCGCAACATTTTCAGGGGGTTCCAAACAGTGATTTCAATTGAGGGACAGGGGTATTTGTACCTAAGATTTTCTCCCCTTCCTCCTAGATTTTGAGAAAATGCCCTTTTTTGGTGTTTTCATTGAAAAATGTTTTTTTTTGTATTTTCATTGAAAAATTGAACAAAATTACCCTGCTAGGTTTTGAAATATACATTTTTGGTCCCCTCCCCCTCTAATTTTTGTGAATTGACGTAACTGATTTCAATCTCTTTTTCGATGAGCTTGAAACTCAGAAACTATAGTTTGAAGTAATAATATAACCAAAGTAATAGTTACCATTCTTGACTTTAAACGGCATTAAACGGAAGCTATTTCTCACTGGACAGTTTTTTTAATGCATTCTTAGATTTTTAGTTACTATGGGGTGAGGTTTGCTCTTGCCAGACTGCAGCTATTGCTGCAACTACGATTTTCAAATAATAAAGCATCGTCTGGTTAGGAAATGGTAAGTAAGAAAGTAATACTTATGTATAAAATTAAGTATAAAAGTAATGATGCAAAAATATATGGGACATTCAAAAAAGAGCTTGAAAACTCTCGAAAATGGTTGTGGATTGAAAATCACATTTCAGCTTTGGTGGCACCGAAGTATCTCTTTTTTTTCTTCCTGGCGCTAGCAGGGCACTGGAATATTATAAAGAGCTATTGAAGGGCTCATTCGGAAGCTTATGATTATATATACATGCTTTTCATAAATTCATCTTAATAGCATCAAAATAAAATGTATTTTTGACAAAAAAGTTTATTTTTTGGTGTCATTTCAGTATAACTATCGTTATGCTATGTGACATCATGCTAGACTGTATAGTCGTGGAAACTGTCGATCCAAATCAGGGTGAATAGAGAAAACTTTCAAGAAGAAAATATTTTGCTCTGCTAATTTCAAAATTTTTTTTACAAATTCATCCATATTTTGCATATTCAATTCAACAGACAGTGTTTACAACAGCAGCGTTTTACTCTAATAGTAACGTAAATTTTACGACGCAACAGAAACTACATAGTAAGGCAAAATCTCATTTAGTCTCCCAAGAAGAAGCTTACGATCTTATTGCGAGAAAAGAAAAATAAACTAAAGATTAGGGTATTGTCAACCCAAACCAAGAAAGAAGAGGGGCAAATGATCTGAATTTCAGGACGCACGTTTCGATTGTCTACAGTTTAATGGACAGTCATATACTTGGCTTTTATTTCAATGAGGCTACTCATCTATTTCAAAAGTAAAGAGTATGTGTAACTTAGAAGAGTGGAAACTGGCGCTAGTGTCGACAAAACCTCAACGCCATCTAGCGTTTTGAGACACTTGCCATTTTTATTAGTGTAATAATGAGAATAATTAATGTAATTTATGCACTTAGTAAAATTAACATTTTAATACTTTTCTGATCTCAGTTCTTGACAGAAAAACAATTACAAAGCTTAAAAGAATGCCAAATATTGCCAAACGTTAGATAGCGTTGAAGGGTTTTTGTTTTGCCGCCATTAGCACCAGTTTCCACTCTTATAAGCTACCCATACTTTTACTCAAAGCCTTAAGGTCCTAACTTGTGCTAATATTTTTTATTGTACAGTGAAAAAAAGTCACAGAAATAAATTAAGAGGATTTTTTTTTAAGTCTATTTATTTTCAGTTTCCAACTCTTGAGGATAGTAATAGTAAAGCAAGAAGATTGAAATTGGAAGGTGCAACACTTGCTGAAGGTGAGAGGTACTGGGAATCCATAAAACGTTTTGATGGAGCATTGCAATTTACTCCCCTCGATGAAACGATCCATGAAATGAAAGCGCAGGCATATATGCAGGTAGATTGCAGCACTGACATTTACCTCCTTCATTTAGCCAAAATATAAAGCATTAAGATTTACTCCCCTCGATGAAACGATCCATGAAATAAAAGTGCAGGCATATATGCAGGTAGATTGCAACATTGACATTTACCTCCTTCATTTAGCCATGATATAAAGCATTATAATTTACTCTCCTTGATAAAACGATCCATGAAATGAAAGCGCAGGCATATATCCAGGTAGATTGCAGCATTGATATTTACCTCCTATATTTAGCCATAATATAAAGCATTAAGATTTACTCCCCTCGATGAAACGATCCATGAAACGAAAGCGTAGGCATATATGCATGTAGATTGTAGTATTGACACTTATCTCCTTCATTGAACCATAATATAAAGCATTACAATTTACTCCCCTTGATTAAATAATCCATGAAATGAAAGTGCAGGCATATGTGTAGGTAAATTGCAGCAACGACATTTCCCCCCTTTATTTAGCTGTAATATTAAGCAATGAAATAATCATTTAAATAAATATCTAGCAAATGTGAATAATTTGACCGCCTTGATAAGTTCACACTTGTGCGGAAGCAGACTACAAAAGAGTTAAATTGTATAGCTATAAATACTCATTGGCTTCAATTCATGAAACTATAGGGTCGGGGGGTTCAAAATGTATTTTTCAATATCTAGGGGGACCAGTTTATCGTTTTTTCGATTTGTTTCATTGGAAATACTGAAAAAGGGATTTTTAATAAAAACACCAAAAAAAGGTAATTTTCAAAATCTTGGGGGGGGGGCACGGGCTCTTCTGCCTTGGTCTAGTAAGAGAATGAACTAATAATGGAATATGAGTAATTTGGGCTACAAGTGGAATACTCATGGTAATAAGAAGAGTTTTAATTGGAAAAAGTTTGGGTTCTTCAATTAGTTAAAATGAAAATAATTAAGATTTTCAGAATATAGTAATTCAGAATATAGTGAATAAATATTTACTATAAGTAGCTAAACCTGCATCCCCTTCCCCGTTAAAGGCTCACTGAAATAATTTTGAATCTTTTCTTTGTAAATAGATTTCTTTAATCATATTCCTTCATGTATCTTGTAAAGATTTCTTAAAATTCTTGGAGAATAAAAAATAACAAAGCTACTGTGCTTTTTGGGCAAATATTTTCTCTCATTGGCAGTACTATTTTGACTATGGCCACATTTACCAATATGATATAGTAATGTCCAAACAGAAAAATGTGCATGATTTCAAATCATGAAAAGTTTCAGGTGGTAAAATATAATATTAGAAACTTGATATGCAACGTTAAATTATTATTCTAAGTTCAAATGTTTTATGTCTCCAATAATTTACTCCAGTAATGCTGTGCGCATGATATATATATATATATATATATATATAATATATATATATATATATATATATATATATAATATATATATATATATAT
Source organism: Artemia sinica (assembly GCA_027921565.1). Classification (NCBI taxonomy): domain Eukaryota; kingdom Metazoa; phylum Arthropoda; class Branchiopoda; order Anostraca; family Artemiidae; genus Artemia; species Artemia sinica. The sequence continues at coordinate 55,175,772 of CM051268.1, forward strand.
ATATATATATATATATATATATATATATATATATATATATTATATATATATATATATTATATATATATATATATATATATATAACATATATATATATATATATATATATATATATATATATATATATATATATATATATATATATATATATATATATAGATATATATATATATATATATATATATATATATATATATATATATATATATATAAATTAAAAACTTGATAAGCAATTTTAAATTATTATTAAACTCGCCACAGCACCAAGTCGCCTGAGGCCAACACAGCTACGCATGCTCCTTCATCCTAGTCTATTTGAAACCTCCCTCTTTACAGCCTCCCAGGAAGTTCCCATTTCGTTTAAATCTCCTCCTCCCTCCTAATCTATTCTAAGCCAGCCACGCATTGCACTCCTGGCTGAAGGCATTGAATCAGGAGATTGGTACCTGCGCAACGCAGACCATTGGTCAGCATGTGAAAAAGTTTTTTTTTACACCCTCTCAGGAAGTTCCCATTTCACTTAAATCCTTCTTTACGACATTGTCCCACCCTAGCCGCGGACGATCTGCTTTCCATTTAGCCCTTGGCGGTTGGCCAAAAAGGACAATCTTGGGCAATCTGTCATCCTTTATGCGCAGAGCGTGGCCTAGCCATTTCAACCTTTCTCTCATTGTAGCCCTAGAAAGTGGGATTGAACCACACTTTTTGCACAGCCTACTGTTTGAAATACGGTCAGTCAGCCGGGTACTCAAAATAATCCGTAGACAATTTGTCTGGAAATCATCTAGCAAACCTTCGTCCGTTTTTCGGAGCGCCCATGCTTCAGAACCGTATTTGACCACTGACGCCACTGTAGCTTCCAGTATTCTAACCTTGGTTTGCAGACTTATCTTCCTGTTATTCCAAACTTTTTTCAACTGTGAAAAAACAACCTGAGCCTTTACCGTTCTACTTTTAACATCTTCACTACTCCCATCGTCTTTACTAATAATTAATTAAAAAAAAAACTTTCCGAAAAATAAGTTTTTCAAAGAAAATTAAAGGCCATTTTAAACTTAAGCTCAGGAGATACAAATACCTGTTAAAATTCAAACTCAAAACGACCTGAAATTACTATTAAAGAATAAATGAAACCCAAAACGGACAGAAATTAAATAAACAATCATAGCAAAAAAACATACAACAAGTAATAATATAAATGAATAAATAGATCTTAAAGCGAGTAATGCTTAGATTGAATATGAAAATCAAGCTTAAAACGAAAACAAATATTTTGCTATTAAAGTATAAATGAAACTTAAACGAACAGAAATTAAATAAACAATCAATGCGAACAAACATACAATATGTAAATGAATAAATAAATCTTAAAACGAGTGAAACTTAAATTGAATATGCAAATCAAGTTTGAATCGAATAAAAATAACTACAAACAAGAGTTTGGGTATCGCCTCACTGCAGAAGCCTAAAACCTACTGCGTCATTGGCGCTTTACTGAAAACAATTCTTTGAAATGTTTTCACTTTTTTAACTTTAAGAAATCAAAAATTAATTAAGATTTAAGGAATAAATATCAGCATATGTATATTAAATTGACAATGCACATTTTTTTTTCAGTAAACTCATTTGATTTTTTTTTCAGTAAAGTACAAATTATATTCTGGCTTTTAGAAAGCATAGGGGTTTTAAACCCCACTCATATTAATTTATGCTCGTTTTGAGTTTGACTCTAATATTTATTTTAATTTTTGTTTGTTTCGGGTTTCATTTATTTATTGATACTGATTTGGGGTAGTTGTATGCTTGGTAGATTATATGATAGTCCGGACGCCAGGTGTTGAAAATGTGAATCATACCACGACGGAATGGGGCTGCTACGTGAATTAGCTTACCCTCCACCCCCTAAATTGACCATGCGGATTCAAAAATACCAATGGCACTTGCTTGCGAGTGGTGGAACACTCTGAAACTTGACATTTATTATATTTTGGTGTTTCATGCAAGAAAATGCATGTTCCACAAAGTTTGAGGTGCAGTTTTCCGCTCAAATAGAAATGCCTAGAAGCAATAGAATGTTTTCATAACAAACTAACACGATTAGTTAGAAAAAATGGCAGAGTTAAAAAAAAAATGGCAAAACTATATGAGTCTTGAACAGTCTTGGAAGGTATAAACAAAATCAAATTGAATATTAGATATATAATGATATTAATTGTTGAAAGATACATCAGTTCAAGATTTTTTTTTCACTGTAATTTTTATTTTCATTTTCAATGCTGTAAGAACTGAAAAATAATAAATTTGTAATATACGAGTAATTCGTTTTCAGTGAAGCACCAATGACGCAGAAGGCTTTAGGTTTTTACAGTTAAAGAAGGGGACAGTATCCAAATTTTGCTTGTAGTGAAACTATATTTGTCTTGACCAATCTTGAAAAGAACTAATAAATTAAACTGAATATTTGATGCATAATGATATTAATTGCTAAAAGCTCATTAGTTCAAAATTTTACTGTAATTTTAATATTTGTTTTCAATATTAAGTACAAAAGAAAAAATTTGTAATATAATTCGTTTTCAGTACAGCGCCAATGACGCAGTAGGTTTTAGGCTTCTGCCGTGAGGCGATACCCAAACTCTTGTTTGTAGTTATTTTTATTCGATTCAAACTTGATTTGCATATTCAATTTAAGTTTCACTCGTTTTAAGATTTATTTATTCATTTACATTAATATATATTGTATGTTTGTTCGCATTGATTGTTTATTTAATTTCTGTTCGTTTTAAGTTTCATTTATACTTTAATAGGCTTTGAATAGATTGGGGTGGAGGAGGAGCGTGCGTAGCTGTGTTGGCCTCAGGCGGCTTGGTGCTGCGATGAGTTGTTAGTAGTAGTAGTAGTATACTTTAATAGCAAAATATTTGTTTTCGTTTTAAGCTTGATTTTCATATTCAATCTAAGCATTACTCGCTTTAAGATCTATTTATTCATTTATATTATCACTTGTTGTATGTTTTTTGCTATGATTGTTTATTTAATTTCTCTTCGTTTTGGGTATCATTTATTCTTTAATAGTAATTTCAGGTCGTTTTGAGTTTGAATTTTAGTAGGTATTTGTATCTCCTAAGCTTAAGTTTAAAATGGCCTTTACTTTTCTTTGAAAAACTTATTTTTCGGAATTTTTTTGTTTAATTAATTTTTGTTCGTTTTTGATTGCAAAAAGTTTCAAGTTTTTATGGCATGGGGGGGGGTACTTACTGTCCGATTATTCTTGACTTTAAAAAAACAGATCTAGAACTTTCAATTTAAATCGAATGAGGCTTTTTTCCAAATCTATACGACTACCTCTTTGATAAAAACCTTATATATGAACAATAGACAGCTTGCATAACTTGTGGACAGCAATTGACAACAATGAATGGATTGAAAAATAGCTCCAATAAGGGGGTCTAGACCATTTCACTTGCTGACACAAAGGCATCACGACTGTTTCGAATTGACCTTAATAGGATTTTGTGTGCCAAAGCAATTTTGTATCTGTCACAGAGTATGTATTTTAACCTTATAATCGGGTAATTATAATAGATTTCCTATGTGTTCTTCCCATACAAAACCCCTTCCCATAAGTTATAAACCCCCCTTAATAAGTTATGCCAGGGCATAACTTAAAACGCCTACCCCCGGGCCCTGGTGGGCTGTGTCGCCACCGGAGTTTTTTGTTATCAGAACTTTGAACTACGTATTTTAACAAAATGTCGATCTCAAATTTTTTTTTTGCACAACTAAAAAAACAATAAAACATCGAAACCTTATTGCCTTTATGGCAATGAGGAAATCCTTTTATATGGAAGCAAAATCTACAAACAGAAAAAAATTCTTTTAGTATCTATAAAGAATTATATAATCGTTGCAGTAAATAAACCTATTCTCCAATGTGCGCTGCAAATGGGAGGAGGGGGTCGGATTTAATGCTAAGGGGTGAGCGGACGGGGCTGGCTGTACACAAAATTCTCGTTGGTGGCCCTGTTTTCACTAATCTTAGTGCACAACTAAAAAACAATAAAACATCAAAACCTTATTGCCCTTATGACCTTTAGTTTTCTATTGTCTAAAACTTAGTAACATAAGAAAATTAATCTAAAAAACTAAAATAAATTAACACAAGAGATAACCATTCACAAGCAGTATATAGAGCTATCCTGCCATTTGCGCTGCAAATGCGAGGGTATTACGGGGTTGGACAGACCTATTGCACTGGAAATGAGAGGATATCAGGGCGTCGGGTTTAATGCTAAGGGGTGGGTGGGCAGGGCTGGCTGTACGCAACAAAATCAGGAGTTTTTAGAAAAAGACCCAATAAAACATTAAAGCCTTATGGTCTTTTTGACCTTATGTTTTCTATTGTCTAAAACTTAGTAACAGAAAAAAATTAATTAAAAAAACTAAAATAACTTTACAAAAGAGTTAATAATTAACAAGCACTATATAAGGCTACCCTCACATTTGCGCTATAAATGGGCGGATGTTAGGGGGTCGGGTTTAATCCTAAAGGGTCGGCAGACGGGGCTGGCTGTGCACAACCTTCCCGTTTGCGGCCCTGTTTTCACTAATCTTAGTGCACGACTAAAAAACAATAAGACATCGAAACCTTATTGTCCTTATGACCTTTAGTTTTCTATTGTCTAAAACTTAGTAACATAAGAAAATTAATCTAAAAAACTAAAATAACTTTACACAAGAGATAACCATTCACAAGCAGTATATAGAGCTATCCTGCCATTTGCGCTGCAAATGCGAGGATATTACGGGGTTGGACAGACCTATCCTCCCATTTGCACTCCAATCACTTTTGACTATTAAAAAGGGCACTATCCCTTTGAATTTCCAATCGAATGAGCCTTTTTTGAAGTTTCTATGACAACGCCTTCTATAAAAACCTTATATGCCCCCAGGGCATAACTTAAAACCCTTGCCCTGAGGGTTGTGGGGATTGTCCTCCTCAAAAACATGTTTTCTATCTGAAAATCAACTACGCTGAGCAAAATGGCTATCTCAAAATTTTGATTGGATGCCTTTGGGGGAATGATGGGCGTGGGGGGGGGGCTAGTTGCCTTCCAATCACTTTCGACTATTAAAAAGGGCGCTATCCCTTTGAATTTCCAATCGAATGAGCCTTTTTTGAAGTTTCTACGAAAATGCCTTCTATAAAAACCATATCTTAAAACCCTTGCCCTGAAGGTTCTGGGGGAGTGTCCTCCTCAAAAACATACTTTCTATCTGGAAATCAACTACGCTGAACAAAATGGCTATCTCAAAATTTTGATTGGATGTGTTTGGGGAAATGATGTGCGTGGGGGGGGGGCTAGTTGCAATCGAATCACTTTCGACTATTAAAAAGGGCACTAGCCCTTTAATTTCCAATCGAGCCTGTTTTGAAGTTTCTACGCCAACGCCTTCTATAAAAACCTTATATTCCCCCAGGGCATAACTTAAAACCCTTGCCCTGAGGGTTGTGGGGGAGTGTCCTCCTCAAAAATATATTTTCTATCTGGAAATCAACTACGCTGAACAAAATGGCTATCTGAAAATTTTGATTGGATGTGTTTGGGGAAATGATGGGCGTGGGGGGGGGGGGCTAGTTACACTCCAATCACTTTCGACTATTAAAAAGGGCACTAGCCCTTTAATTTCCAATCGAATGAGCATGTTTTGAAGTTTCTACGACAACGCCTTCTATAAAAACCTTATATGCCCCCAGGGCATAACTTAAAACCCTTGCCCTGGGGGTTGTGGGGGAGTGTCCTCCTCAAAAATATATTTTCTATGTGGAAATCAACTACGCTGAACAAAATGGCTATCTGAAAATTTTGATTGGATGTGTTTGGGGCAATGATGGGCGTGGGTGGGGGGGGGGGGGCTAGCTACACTCCAATCACTTTCGACTATTAAAAAGGGCACTAGCTCTTTAATTTCCAATTGAATGGGCCTGTTTTGAAGTTTCTACGACAACGCCTTCTATAAAAACCTTATATGCCCCCAGGGCATAACTTAAACCCTTGCCCTGAGGGTTGTGGGGGATTATCCTCCTCAAAAATATATTTTCTATGTGGAAATCAACTACGCTGAACAAAATGGCTATCTGAAAATTTTGATTGGATGTGTTTGGGGCAATGATGGGCGTGGGTGGGGGGGGGGGGCTAGCTACACTCCAATCACTTTCGACTATTAAAAAGGGCACTAGCTCTTTAATTTCCAATTGAATGGGCCTGTTTTGAAGTTTCTACGACAACGCCTTCTATAAAAACCTTATATGCCCCCAGGGCATAACTTAAAACCCTTGCCCTGAGGGTTGTGGGGGATTATCCTCCTCAAAAATATATTTTCTATCTGGAAATCAACTACGCTGAACAAAATGGCTATCTCAAAATTTTGATTGGATGTGTTTGGGGGGATGATGGGCGTGGGGGGGGGGGGGGTAGTTGCCCTCCAATCATTTTTAACTATTAAAATGGGCACTAGCCCTTTAATTTCCAATCGAATGAGCCTGTTTTGAAGCTTCTACGACAATGCCTCCTATAGAAAACCTTATATGCCCCCAGGGCGTAACTTAAAACCCTTGCCCTGAGGGTTGTGGGGGATTATCCTCCTCAAAAATATATTTTCTATCTGGAAATCAACTACGCTGAACAAAATGGCTATCTCAAAATTTTGATTGGATGTGTTTGGGGAATGATGGACGTGGGGGGGGGGCTAGTTGCCCTCCAATCATTTTCGACTATTAAAAAGGGCACTAGAACTCTCGATTTCCAATCGAATGAGCCCTCTTTGAAGCTTCTACGACGACCCCTTCCATATGAAGTACCTCTGGGAAAAAAAAAAATTAATAAATCATAATAAAAACATTGGAGCCGTATGGCCTTTACTATAGGCAACGCTACAGCGTTGCCTCTGATACTACCAAGGTAAGTGAAGCTGTCCACCTGATCAATTTTTTCGTGACCCAACAACACCTTTTCATCTTCACTTATTTCTAGCCTTAGCGACTTAGTCTTTTTAACATAAATTTTCAAACCAGTTCTAGCACCCTGAACCCGCAAGACTTCTAAAACTTCATTCATGTTGCTCACAGTTTCATCTAGGTTGCTTAAATCATCAGCGTAACCTAAGTCCAGGAAAGTTTTTCTTTCCCATTTGATTCCGTGTTCTCCCATTGCCTTTCCTGTGCTCCTTAAGATAAAGTCCATCAAAATGATCCATATAAGGGGGATAGAACACAACCCTGCGTAACTCCTGGATTAATACGAAACCAGCTGCTAACCTCATATCCTACCTTAACTGCCGCAGTGTTATTCTCGTACATCACACTAATCCCTTTAATGTATTTGTCTGGTATACCATACACGGATAAGACCTTCGCTAAAGCTCTTCTATCAACAGAATCGAACGCTTGCTCACAATCTATAAAACTGAGGACCTAAGGTGTTACTCAGGAACTTCTCAATTATTAAACTAAGAGTGAAAGTTTGGTCGACACAGCCTCTACCCTTCTAAAACCTCTTTGTTTTTCTCTTAAAACTTTGTCTATAGCATCTCTCAGTCTAAAAAGTATCATATTACTAAGTTATTTGCTACCTACAGAGACCAGGCTAATGTCACAATAATTCTCTTTCTTCACAATCTTCCTCCACAACCAAGGTATCACAAAGTTTTTCATTTTCCTCTATATCTTTTCCTCTATCCCGGTTTAACATATTTTCAAAATGTTCTACCCATTTCTCTTTAACTCTTTCTTTATCACTAATTGTGGCTCCGCTCTTATCTTTAACTGGGACAAGTCTGGATTGACTTCTCCCTCTCAATTTTTTAGAACTTTTGAACTAATGCTGGAGAAAGTGGTAGGGGAGCTCGCTGTTACCATGTATCAAAACAACATCGCCCATGTTGAATGTTTGTTTAAAAGTTTGTGTCTGTTTTAGTTGTGCAAGTTTAATTTTTTGGCAGTGTTCTTTTGTGTCTATTTCTCTGTTTTTTTCGTTGTTATTTTTTTTTATTCATTTCAGATGATCAGCACCATAGAATCGTGGATTCTTCATTTATTTCCTTCCGTCTTTCTTCTCTTCTGTGCCACTGTTTTTGGCAATTTCTTTTTTTGTCTTTTTTTTATCTACGTTATAAAAAAAAAAAAACTCAAAAGAAGAAGAAGAAGAGTCGCCTTCTCAAGTGAACAGTGAAGAGAGTCATGTTTTTCCAGTGTGGTCTCAGAACTATTTACTTCGACTAAGTTGAAGTTTTAAACTAAGCGCCCAATTTCAGAACAGAATTGAGTAGCGACAATACCAGTAGCTTTAAGAGCCAAGAGGTGTTTATAGCCTTATTTATCTTTTTAGCTTCAAGAAATATGGCCTGCTGTAAGTTCAGCGGAAGAAGCCGTCCGATTGAACCCGTTGTGGTACATCGGACATCAAACTCTCGGAAGAGCGAGACTAGGAGTTGGAGATGTTCAGCTGGCCCTTAAATCCTTTATGAAAGCTTATCACTTAAATCCAACCAGTATGGAATTGTACCTTGACGATCTACTTGTAAGTCTTGTTATCCTTACGAATTTCGATTCTCGGCAAATCTACCTGATACCTTTTTAGTTTCATCACAGTATAATATAAGTATTAAACAATAGCGAAAATTCCTATACTCTCCATTAAAGATTTTTGGGACACGTCAGGCGCACACTTTTTCATGACTCTGCCTTCATGCACGTGCAATAACAAATTTTCAGCGCATTACGATGGGATTATGGGAGACCTATTGCTCTGACGTATTGGTAACTTCCTTTTCCGCGCGATGTGATGTGTCCTATCTCGGAACCAAATCTTCGCTACTGTTAATATTTATACTGTGAGTTTCATCTTCAAAGTTAAATTTTCTCTTTGATATTAAAGGATCGAAAGGTGATTTGAAATGTTATTTTTAGATTTAGATACTTAAGATAGAATATCACTGAAGGCTAGATAATGAACTAGGTACTGGATACTGAAGGCTAGCTTTAAATGCTGAAGGTAAAATAATATTGAAGGCTAGATACTCAACTAGGTACTGATGCTGAAGTCTGGATTTAAAAGTAAAACATATAAGATTTTACTATTGTCATATAGAAGGTCATACGAAAGACAGAAAGAGTTTCATCTCCTATAATACCTTAGTAAGAAAGAAAATGTGCTTTAATATCATTGGTTTGCCTATGTGACACATTGTCGTAAGTGAGTCACATCATTCTTTAAGCGGTTGTTAAAAAGGGAAGCTAGATAACCCCATCTTCTATATACATGATTCATATTCTTGTTCCTCTCTGAACTTTTTAAGCCAGTAAAAAGTTACAAGTAGTCTCTGTGTCCAAACCTTAAAAAAAAAAAAAAAAAAAAAAAAAAAAAAAAAAAAAAAAAAAAAAAAAAAAAAAAAAAAAAAAACCATAAAATATACATAGGCCTAATACAGAATTACGATGGAAAGTCAAAAAGGGCAAAAAAAAACTTCTGTTGTGAACTACAGTTTTTAACTGGAGGTTTATTTCATTTTCTGCTGAAAAACGCCGAAAATGCAAAAATGTTTTTATATTTTCATTGAAAAGTTCAAAAACAACAACTTCCCCTATCTAGATTTTGAAAAGTGATCTAAAACTGGAAATACAATCTGTTCTCCCTCTTAATCGTCCATACATTCCCTAAGCCCCTTGTTTCTGTGACTCCACCCAGTGCAGAGTAACAATCCCGAACTCACTTGTTTCTGACAATCACTTAATTCTATCTTAAATTCACTTGTAATATTTAAGTCTTTCAGTGGATTGCTGGCTCCTCATTTTATTTATTTTTTATTTGAGTATTTCGATTTTATTGGACCTTTTGTTTTTTGTTACCATGTGGTGAGTTGAAGTGCCATCTTTTTTTTCTGGTATTTGGAGATAGTGCTATTTTTTATTGTCATCAATCAATTTGATAGTTTTGTTAAGAAAACTTTGTCGATTAATAAAGGACTAGAGCTTAAACTTGAACAAGTAATACCTTTTTGGGACTAAGGTATTGACTTGTGATTTATGTCTTTGTGGTTTTTCACTGGGCTTACTTTGTGAACTGTGGCTTTTAATCTGTGAACGTGGCTGAACCGTGGCTTTAAAAAGTGAGTGTAAATTTAGAGGGTGAGTTTTTCGTTTTTCAGTTTCTAAAAACGTCTTGAAAATCCCCATATCAGTTTTTTTTTCCTTTCTTTTAAATCCACCGAGTTTCGTCAAACATTAACGCAGTCATGATCTATGCAGTAGGATCACACATATTGCATTACATATAAGAACATATTGAGAATATGTTAAGAACATAATGAGAATATGACCATATTAAGAATATATCAAACATATTAAGGATATATTAAGAACAAACCCTTGAATAGGTTCTATGCTCCACAGTCTTGTCAAGATTTAAAGATTTTTCCCCACTCACCCCACCCTCTCTGGATTAAAGTAGAAATACTGGACTACTACTACAAACAACTCACCGCAGCATTAAGCCGCTTGAGGCCAACACAGCTACACATGCTCCTCCTCCATCCTAATCTATTCAAAGCCCCGCTCTTTACACCCTCCCAGGAAGCTTCATTTCTCTTAAATATTTCTTTGCGACACCCTCCCAGCCCAAGTGTGGACGACCTGCCTTCTGTTTAGCCCTAGAGGGTTATCCTTCATCCGAAGAATGTGCTCTAGCCATGTCAACCCTTCTCTCGGTATAGCCCTAGAAAGTGGGATTGAACCATAGGAGTGTTGCAGGATCCAGATTTCTTGTTGTAAAATTTTTTACTGAACAGGCTTTTAAAGCTATCATTCATTTTGCCAAATAGACTTTGGCATACTCGCTTCAAAACAGAGGGGCCTTCGGGGATTACGTCATCCAAGCTGTTCACTGTTAAGATTCTGACTCGTGCCACATTAGACTATCTCTATTCTGATTTTCAAGACCTAGAATATATTATCTAGTATCTATTCTCTAGCCCCTAGTATTTAGCCCTAGGTTCTAGCCCCCAGAAATACTGGATCTGGATGAAATATCGGATTAAACGCAGCCTGCGCCGTTGTGTTTAGTTCATTCCATGGGACTCAAAATCGTTGTTCCGGTTGTTTTCTGTTCATAAATCTTATTGACTCTTCTCTTTCCTTGCTTTTTTGGACTTCCGTACCCTCCCTCCTTTGTTTAAACTACTGAAGTGATGTAATTGCTGCTTGAGCTGAAAGAGGTTGCGTCCTCAGTTTCTCGTTCCATGTTAGATTAGGTTATATCCGACAACTTTTATGGATATAAGTAAAAAAAAAGTAAGTTTTTTTCCACTGAAAGTAAGGAGCAAAATAAAAAAATTAAAAAAAAAATATTCTGCACGTGAAAGGGGCTGCCCCTCCTCAACTACTTGCTCTGTACACTAGAGTTTGACTTTTAGTCAAAACTCACTGAAACACAAGAGCCGTTGAATTGGAATAAGAATCGTTTCTAAAACAATAACAAACTTTAGCGTAACGAGCGAACGTTTGAGCAGGTGGCAGCTCGCCTCATCCACGGACAAATTTCTGCTCATTTTAAGCCTTAATGTTGCTCCTTACTTTCACATGAAAAAGTTTTTTTTATTTAATTTCTTATAGTTTTTCAACTCTTGCCAGAAAATTCCCCTCCCCCATCCATGGAAAATTCTTCCCCACGAAAATTCCTCCCGCGAAAATTCCTCCCACTCAAAATACTCCCCTAAACAATTCACTCCTCTTGAAAACTCCCCCGGACAGTTCTCTTTGCTTTCATTTGAAAACACCTGTTTTGTTTAATTTCTGGTGTTCTTAGTCATCCCGGAATTCCCCCCTCCCCTCCACATGCACTAAAGAACCGTGCAGTTTCTTCCCCGCTGCAATCCTCCCGGAAAATTCTCTCCACATGTATAATTGAGCAGCCAAAGAGAAAGTTAGATAAATCAAAAGAAATATGTATACGAATTCCGTAAGATTCCTTTTATGTAAAATCTTCCCTGGAAAATTCGCCCCGTTTAAAATTTCTCCTGAAAAATTACCCCGAAAAATTTTATTCCAGGCGAAAATTCTCCCCCGCAAAAATTCCCCTCGAACAAGCCCCGAAGGGTTGAATTTTAATTTCGGAGTCATAGAAAGTAATGCAATAAATCATGAAAAAGACAGGAAAACTAAAAAAGTGGGAATTAATGCCCAAACAACAATATCGGAATGGTAAACCATTCCTTAGTTGAAGTTATTGCACTGCAAAATGTCAAAGCCAATTTAAAAAAAAAAAAAACTGGTAAAACTAAGGAAGAATCAATAATATATACATTCCAAAAGTATATAAAAGAGTATATAAAAAGAGGGGGGGACAAGCGAACGAACACAAAAATTGGAGAGCACCAGTACCAGATAATAGAAAAGGAAAAACTAGCAGGATATTTTGTGCATTTTTGGTGTAAATATTGTGGGAAAAGTTTGTTTCATATCTGGAGGTAAAACAACGAATGGGGACAAGATAGGAACGGGTTCAGAAACAATCCCAGACGGGTAGGATCCAGTTTGGGAGTGTCTTTTGGAGGAATTATTTCCCGTGCGAGAATTGCTATTATATTTTTTTTTTTTTTGCAAAACGGAGGCACAACTTAACTCTCATGTAATTATAAACATTTCATTGTCTTTTTTTATGGAGATAATCGATATAACCGAGCAAGTTATTGCTTGCTCCATTCATTCTCAAATCATGACAAAAAAGTTTGGAAAAATGCAAAATTCGGGTGTATATTTTTTTCTTTTCGTGAAGGTACATATTCGTTATATTTTTGGTGGAAACAGAAAAATAAAACACGAATTAAACCAAAATGCAAGAATCCTTTAAATTCGGCCTTTATTTAAATTCAGCTGCATATTCTGTATTAGAATTATTTTCTTAACAAGTTTCTTTCTCAACTCTAGGCTTATACTGGATTTGGTTATTTTAAACGTGAAAGTAAAGAGCGGCATAATGTTTGCAGTGACAGTTACTTTTCTGTGTTATGAGTCATTTTCTCTCACAGACGAGCTACTTATCTCTCATGGTCTATACTTTAAATTATTGAAAATTATATTACAAATATTTATTTTTGTACTTACCACAATGAAAATGAAAATAAAAATTGTAGTGAAATACAATCCTGAATAGCTGAGCTATCAGCAATTAATGTCATTGTATATCAAATATTCAGTTTAATTTCACTAGTTCTTTCAAACAACTTTTCAAGACACATAATTTTGAATAAAACGCAAATGAAGGAGAACACTTTAGACTCTTAGTTAAGGGAGAAGGCAGTAGCCACACTCTCATTTGTAGTTATTTTTGTCCGTTTTAAGTTTGATCTGAACATTCAATTTAAGTTTTGATTGTTTTACGATTTATGTGTTCATTTATGTTTGTACCTGTTGTATGGTTGTTTGCTATGATTGTTTGTCTAATTTCTGTTCGTTCTGGGTTTCGTTTATTCTTTAATCGTACCAACCCTCTTGCATTGTTTTGACTAGGGGGCTCAAGGTTTTGTCTTGCGCCGTTTCCGTCCGTATCTGCTCAAGCTTCTGATCGCTGTCTGGTAGGTTCTTTACTACAAGCTCTCATCAAACTACCCTCATCTCTTCTACTATCATGAAAGAACACTGAGCCGTATGACCCCTGGACTTTTCCGGATCCTGACGTCATCGCCGTCATCATCATTTTAATTGGCGCTGTCGTCATTTCTGTCAGTGGGGATTATTATTGTCATCCGTTTACTGAAATCCTTACTGTATTACAAACAGGAAAAAACCTTCTTATTTGGAATAGTGAGAGACGACCTGGCTACAGCCTAAGATTATGACATAATTGATCAATCTTTAACATGAAATTATAATCTTATTATAAATACTATAGGCTGGAAACACGATTTAGATCTTTGCTGTAATTAATTAAATAACTTTTTCCACAAAATAAGTTTTTCAAAGAAAAGTAAAGAACTCCATTAAACAAAAAAAGAGCAAAAATAAAATCAAATAATCTACGAAGCATGAAACTACCGCAAATCAGCAATGATAAATAAATGAAACCCAAAACGAAAAGAAATTACAATAAATAACTGAGTCAAACTCAAAACGAGCAGAAATTAACATAAGTTGGGCTCACAACCCCTATGCCTTCCCAAGGCCAGAACATAATTTGCACTTTACTCAAAAAAATACAAATGAATATGCATTGTCAGTTTAATATGCGTATACTGATATTTAGTAATCAAAATGTTAATATTATTTGATTTATAAAAGTTATAAAAGTAAAAACATATATATTTTTCTTAGTAAAGGGCAAATTATGTTCTGGCCTTGGGAAGGCATAAAAAATTTGGGGAGATTTCAATAAAAACTTATATGCCCCCAGGGCATAACTTATAACCCTTGGCCTGAAGACTGTGGGGGATTGTCCTGCCCAAATGTATAATTTCCTGAACTTTAAACTGCGTGGAACAAAATGGCTATCTCAAAATGTTGATTGGATGTGTTTGGGGAAATGGTGGGCGTGGAAGGGGTGCTAGTTGCCTTCCAATTACTGTCGACTATTGAAAAAGGCACTAGCCAGTTCAATTTCCAATCGAATGAGCCCTTTTTTAAGTTTCTACGACAACACGTTCTATAAAAACCTTATATGCCCCCAGGGCATAACTTACAACCCTTGTCCTGAGGGCTGTTGGGGGGTTGTCATCCTCAAAGACCTAATTTCCAGAACTTAAAACTACGTTGAATAAAATGGCTATCTAAAAATTTTGATTGTATGTGTTTGGGGAAAATGTGGGCGTGAGAGGGGGGTTAGTTGTCCTCCAATCACTTTCGACTATTAAAAGGGGCACTAGCCCTTTGAATTTCCAATCGAATGAGCCTTTTTTTAAGTTTCTACGACAACGCGTTCTATAAAAACCTTATATGCCCTCAGGGCATAACTTACAACCCTTGCCCTGAAGGGTGTGGGGGAGTGTCCTATCTGGAAATCAACTATGCTGAACAAAATGGCTATCTCAAAATTTTGATTGGATGTGTTTCGGGAAATGGTGGGCGTGGAAGGGGTGTTAGTTGCCTTCCAATCACTTTTGACTATTAAAAAGGGCACAAGCCACTCCAATTTCCAATTGAATGAGCCCTTTTCGAGTTTCTACGACAAATTCTTCGATAAGAAGTGCCCTGGTCTAAAGGAAAAGAATAATAAATAATACATTGTGCCAACATCGTTCTTATATGCCCTCAGGGCATAACTTAAAACCCTTGCCCTGGGGGTTGTGGGGGAGTCTCCTCCTCAAAAACATATTTTCTATCTTGAAATCAACTAGGCTGAACAAAATGCCTATCTCAAAATTTTGATTGGATGTGTTCGGGGGAATTATGGACGTGGGGGGGGGCTAGTTGCCCTCCAATCACTTTCGACTATTAAAAAGGGCACTAGCCATTTCAATTTCCAATCGAATGAGCCCTTTTTGAAGTTTCTACGACAACGCGTTCTATAAGAACCGTATATGCCCCCAGGGCATGACTTACAACCCTTGCCCTGAGGGCTGTTGGGGGGTGGTCATCCTCAAAGACTTAATTTTCAGAACTTAAAAGTACGTTGAATAAAATGGCTATCTCAACATTTTGATTGTATATGTTTGGGGAAAAGGTGGGCGTGAGAGGGGGGTTAGTTGCTCTCCAATCACTTTCGACTATTAAAAAGGGCACTAGCCCTTTGAATTTTCAATCGAATGAGCTTTTTTTGAAGTTTCTACGGCAACGCCTTCTATAAAAACCTTATATGCCCTCAGGGCATAACTTACAACCCTTGCCCTGAAGGCTGTGGGGGAGTGTCCTCCTCAAAAACATAATTTCTATCTTGAAATCAACTACGCTGAACAAAATGGCTATCTTAAAATTTTGATTGGATGTGTTTCGGGAAATGATGAACGTGGAAGGGGTGTTAGTTGCCTTCCAATCACTTTTGACTATTAAAAAGGGCACAAGCCATTCCAACTTCCAATTGAATGAGCCCTTTTCGAAGTTTCTACGACAACTTCTTCGATACGAAGTGCCCTGCTCTAAAGGAAAAAAATAATAAATATACATTGTGTCAATATCGTTCTTATATGCCCTCAGGGCATAACTTAAAACCCTTGCCCCGAGGGTTGTGGGGGAGTGTCCTCCTCAAAAACATAATTTCTATCTTGAAATCAACTACGCTGAACAAAATGGCTATCCCAAAATTTTGATTGGATGTGTTTGGGGGAATGATGGGCGTGGGGGTGTAGTTGCCCTCCAATCACTTTCGACTACTAAAATGGGCACTAGCCAACTCCAATTTCCAATCGAATGAGCCCTTTTCGAAGTTTCTACGACAACTTCTTCGATATGAAGTGCCCGGATATGGAAACAAAATAAATAATACATTGTGCCAACATCGTTCTTTACTTAGGCAGCGCTATTGCGCTGCCTATGATACGTTTATGACGTCATTGATCAATCTTTAACGTGAAATATGCAGTTTTTGTAAAAAAAAATTGATTCTATTTTAAAAATAATTTGTTTTAATTACAAAAGGTTTTTAACTTCATTAATTTCCATTAAAATGAGCCATTGAACAACTCTACGATGTTCCAGTGCCAAACTGTCTGTGGAAGAAAAAAAAAGATGCCGTTTATGCAGAATGCTGTAGTAGCTGCCACCTTTCTTGATTTTCAAGCCAATATATTTCCCTTGCTGTTCAAGCCAAGGAACAGAAAGTTTCCTTTACAGAATTTTCGGACAAGGCGGTTCTAATGGTGTGCTTTTTGTTTTGATCTGACTCTTGTTTTAGGAGTTATGGGTTTTTATAATTTCTTAACATTGGACGTGATCGCTAGGCTGCTAGCTACCGCTGCAACCCGGATATCCAAATTGAATACCTTGTAACAACATAGTAGATACAGCCTCGCCTGGAATATATCGGGTCTGAGGTTCAAACCTGGCTGGTGCAAGGAAGGTACTTGAAATGTTGGTATGTTTAATAATTTTTTTAATTCAGACAGTTCATTTTTTAAATATTTCTAAAAGTAAAATTTTTAGTGCTTGGTCAAATGTCTCATTAATTTGACTCAAAGAATACAAAAAATTCTCTCTCTGGCCCTTTTCAACTGCCTTTGTCGCGTTTTCACAAATTCTTGTATTTTCAGCATCTTTTTCTATATCTTTTCACAATTTTATTGTTTCTATATACTTTCTGTATATTATCATTGTCTATATCTGCTTGATATAGGCCTAAATAATGAATCATATTGACTGTGTTTTTTTTCTGCTTCTACAAATTGAAGTTGTTTTGTATTCAAATTATGTTTCTCTATTTTTCTGCTATATTGATGCTATATTATCAGTATATTTTAATCAGACTTAATGCGGAGTTGTAAATATTATAACCGGAATGTTACTACTTTGAAGTATGACATTTTTTTTGTGTTCTTGAATTCATAAATCGTCAGCTGACAGTGACTTGACAGTGACAGTGAAAAGAGCTGCATTGACTACCAAGGTTTTTGATAAATTGTCAGCAGTTGATAGCTTTCTAGGAATCATAAAAAGAGTTTTTGCCGCAGCAAAGTGGCTTTTTCTGTCATTTTGTGCCACAAAATATCAATTCTTGCTCAAGAAGAGTTGCAATGCCAGCAGCTGCAAATTCTAAGATATATCAGTATATTTTAAACGCACTTAATGAGGAGTTGAAAATTGGATATCATCCCTCTAGTAATTTTTGGTCTGTTTTAGTTTAATCGCTTTGTTTTTAAAGGCTAAATTTTTATATAATTTTTTTTTTTGGAACACCAACATTAAAGAAAATTTGTATCTTCATAAAAAATTGAAAAATACAAAAATTTTCTTTTTGTTTTACAAATTTGCTTTGCTTTTGGTTGAATCAGCACGAATTAAACCAAAATGTAAGAATCCTGTAAGTACGGCCTTTATCGAAATGTGGCTGCACATAATGTTTTAGAATTTATTTGTTAACTAGCTTCCTGATCAGTAGCCCTAACTCTGGGCTTATACAGCATTTGGCTATTTTAGATGTGAAAGTAAAGAGCGACATAATGTTTGCAGTGACAGTTACTTTTCTGGGCTATGATGTCACTTTCTCTCACAGACGAGCTGCTTATCTCTCATGGTCTATACTTCGAATATCCATATAAAATACCTTGTAACAGCACAGTGGATACAGCCTCGCCTGGAAAATATCGGGTCTGAGGTTCAATCCTGGCTGTTGGAAGGAATTTGGAGAGCTCTTTCGATTAAATCAATAATTTTTTTTTGTTTCAGACAGTTTATTTTTTAAGTATTTCTTTAAGTAAAATTTTTAGTTCTTCGGTCAAATGTCTCATTAATTTGAATTAAAGAATTTAAAAAAACCCCTCTCTCTGGCCCTTTTCAACAGCCTTTGTCTTGTTTTTCAAAATTCTTAAATTTTCTGTATCTTTTTCTATATCTTTTCACAATTTTTTTCTGCTTGGTATGATCCTAGATTATAAATTATATTGACTGCTTTTTCTTCTGTTCTACAAAATAAAGTTTTTTATTTAAATTATTTTTCTCTATCTCTATTTTTAGACAATGAATTTTCTTTCAAATAATCATAGAAGTTAAACAAAATTAGTAGGGTGGCCAAAATTCCGTTTTATTAAGTGCATTTTTTTGCCATATAATATTGAGCCTTTGAATGTACTTATCTTTTATATTTTATTTATCGTACAGGGTTTGCTAAAATAAAATGGTGAATTTCTAAATTCATGGACTGCGCAGCTTCGAATATCAATTTTTGCTTTTTCTTTTGGTTTTAGTCTTCCTTATGGTAAATATCAGTTTTGATTTACCAAATCCAAGCAGCTTTGTGTTCGGCAAATGCCACCACAATTATTTGTTCTCTTTAAAGGCAAAAACTGAAATGAAAGTTTTGATTCGGTCAAATGTCTTATACAACGGGCAAGGAAGGTAAAAGAAATAGAAAAAAAATAGGATTTTCGAATGGCTAATTAATAATCGTTTCTCCGTTACCTTTTTTATCGAAATAATCGATTTGGTACAGTGGCGAATCCAGGGGGCGAGGGCCCCCCCTAAGGTAGTCTAAAGCGGTATAATTTACTTAATTAATGCAAGATTGCTTAAATTAATCTTGCTCTAAACGCAAGTTTATCGGGTCAAACTATTTTGCCCCCCCCCCCAAAAAAAAAAACCTTGATCCGCCCCTGATTTGGTAACTAGCCATTCGAAATTGAATTTTCTTTGCTCATAAAACTAAAAGCTTCTTTCTCCACGACTATGTTTCTGAGATTAGGCCTTTAAGAAATAAAAAATTCTTCCCAGATAAGATTAGCCAAGGAATTAACAAACAGAATTAACCAAGAATTAACTCATGTGAATGAAAAAGGTTCAAAAGTGATTCTGAAAAGTTCAAGGATTTCAGTAGGCACTTCTGTCGACGGGGGAGGGTGGGGGGGTATAATTAGTATTAACAAATTTAATTTTAAAGTCAAATTTGATCAGTTAATAATAACAACTTTTTGATGAATATGCCCTGTTGGTTTTATTTCAATATACTGCGTTTGGTGACACGTGACATTTTTGTTTAGTTTAATAATAAGGATAATTAATTTAATTTGTGTAGTTGGTAAAGTAAGTTTAGTAATAGTGACCTCAGAACCTGAAAGAGAAACGATTACAAAGCTTGAAAAAATGGCAAGTGACGCCAAAAGCTAGATGGCGTTGATTTTTTTTTCAATTATTGCCAGTTGCCACTCTTATAAGTTACTCATACTCTTTGAAAATTCCCTATTCTCAAGAACACTGGCAAACGATGAAAAATCTCAGCACCAAATCCATCTGGTTCTCGGTGCAGTAAAATAAAAAAACTGCAATGAAACTTTAAAAAATAAATCTATTTTTTTCGTGACATAATCATTTAATCTCTGAATAGCTTATATAACCTAGTGGACATCTTTTCTATCTCCCATGAAAATCGCATTTCTTTTACATAAATGAAAAACCCAGTGACGCTTTGCAAGGATTTATGTTCTTTATGTGTTGGATCATGGGCTCCGCCAGGGAGAGGCCAGGCGAGAAAGTTTTGTCCTGTTGTCCTGGGACAATTTCCTGGCCGTCCTCTTGTACTGGCTATGTTTTTCATGCATTGGGCCCGTGTTTCCCTTTTTTGGACTGAACTTTTATCCTTAATTTTCTGAAGTTTTGATATTTTTAGTTAATTTTTTAATCACGGAGCGAAAGTGACTGATGCTGGAAATTTAAGTTGTGTTCCTTTTATTGCTGGGTTCTCGGACATTTTGTCATTTTCAGAGGAAATGTGTCATTTTGCAACTTTTTTTTATTCTTTTAGTGGGCCAAGTCTTTGAATGATCAGAGGAAGGAAGCACAGGTGCGAAATATAAAAGCTGAAGAGAAGAAAGCTACGTTACCAGAGACTTCTATAGTCATTGCTGATTATCTCAGTGAAGAAGAATTAGAAGTAACTCTTGATACCTCACGAACTAGTATTAAAAGCATAACTGAACTGGGTGAGTCGGAGGTTAAAGAAAGTGAGTGTGTTGCTGTTAACATCTGCAGCTCAACAAGTCATATGATAAAAATGAACTTAAAAGAGGCAAGGAAATGAAATTAATTGTTGAAAGACAAAATATCTAGAAGAATAAGGCTTGGAAATCTAATAAGGAGAAAAATATGATAAAAATATCATATAGTAAAGGTGGAACCTGGACGACCCAAGAAGATTAAATCAATTGTTAATAGACTTAGTGAAAGAGACAATTTTCTAAAACAATAAGATGTGGTAATCATACAAATTTTGAAACAAAAAATAATTGTGCTATTTTAACTTGAATATTGTATATAAGTGCGATTTTGGGGAATTTCCCGTTTTGTTTTTGTTTTTTTCGTGTGTTACTCTCGAGATTTTTTTTAACAATTTTGTGAAAAAATGTTTGTGTTGCAATCTGCTCCACTATAAACCGTAGAATAACTTGCCTAATGCTAGCTAATTTTAATACAGCTTTAATTTTGATTTGATTTTAGCTAGCCTCTTTTAATTTGGCCTTTTTTCAATTTCCAATTTTTTATGTTCGTGTCCCAGATTGGGTCGAACCTTTTGATCATTGTGCATTGATGAGGATTGTGTTCTTAAAATATACATTTTTTGAAGCAGATGCACTTTCTGTGTTTCAGCCTAAAATAATTCTGGTTATCCAATCAAGTTTTGGTTTTGGGATTTGATTTTTTTTTGTCTACTGTTAAGCTTGCTTCAAAATTTGACAAAATTATGTGAGTAAGTTTTATTTAAGAACTATTAAATGCGTATTTTCTATCTATAACATATGACGTATTTTAAAACACAGTCCTGTAGGATAAACACCTTATCACCTTCAGTCTCTCACATTTAGATCGGCTGATTCAAAAGGTGTAATGTGAGGTTTCTTGTTGAGTTGTATTTTACAGCCCAACTGCTTAAATTCACATGATCAATTGATTGGTTCCATTCCATTTCTTTTGTCTTAGGCCCCAAACCTTAGAAGAAGAAGTCTTCAACTATGCCGTCTCAAAAGCGTAGCTGCAGAGATTACTTGAATGTCACTTATCAGATCTTCTAAAATAAAGAAATTGGGGCTATTTATATCTAAAATTTGGGCTAAGTGAAAGAACTCATAAAAGCACAGTATAAGAAGAACAGCAGACACAGAAAAACATTTGTTTACTAAGCATTTAATCCTTTCTCTTGAGACTTCTTTTTCTGGAAACAAAAGAAATTTTGGGGGAAGTCGTTAAAATGTTTGGATTTCGCAAAGGGTTCTGAGCCAGAAGGTTCCTTGGTGCATTTTTTTCGACTCTGATCCCAAATCAAAACCTATTAGGTGTGCAATCAAAGTTAGACTAACACGTTCGAGCGAATAGTCATATTTCCGCGTATAAATTAGGCATCGGCACTGTTTCTGTTTTTCAGATAAACAGAAACGGAAAAAACAGAAAAGACACAGAAACAAGTCCGTCAAAACAGGTGAGCTGTTTCTGCTTTCTGTTCTTTTTTTGAAAAACAGCTGTTTTAACAGCTGTTTTTTTTTGTTTATCTTTCCTCTTTTTTGAGATATTGCACCCTGTCATCTATACCGGGCGAGTTATACGCTGTAATTCCCAAGTTTGCCTAAAAAAACTACCTTGAAACCATCCCAAATCCGCTAATCCATCTTGTTTCTAATCAACTACATGCGCATACAATACGACCCCGACTGCGCAGACGACTCTAAAACCTATTAGAGGACCTGGGCATTGCACGATTTCGTTCTTGCCACCTCAAGATGTTGAACAACAGAATACGAAATAAAAGCAACAAACTTCTCTTTCAAGCATAAAAGCTTTGAATAAAACGGAAAACGAAGTGAAGTTAAAATTTTGAACTTGTCACTTAGAAACATTCTTGTTTCGAATGTTCCATTCACTATCCATGCTAAAAAACGAATATCTTTTGTTTTGGGGTGGGGACTATATAACTCCGGTCAGGGGTTTTCTACCATGGTGATTTCAATGGTGTACTTTTTATTTCGATCAAATACTATTTCCGAGAGATTTCGGGCTTTTTTCCAAAATAAGGGAAATTTATCTTTGTGCTAAGATTAGCATTGAAGTTTATTAGTTGTAATAATTAATATTGATGAATTAGCATCAAATAATTTTTTGCATAGAATGGTTTTTCTAAAAGCACTTTTTTTTTATTTTGGTTACTATAGACCGAGATTTGCTCTTTACTAGGTTGTAGCTACTGATGCATCCATAGTGTCTAAAATTTGTTGAATACAAACACTGATACATGACAAGAGCCACCTTTTCTGCTGGCTTGTACTATAAAGCCCTTTTCACGTCTTTGCAAACTGCCAAACCTTACTTATTTCGTTCTACGATCTGAGGTAACACTACTGCTAGCTTCTGGCTCTGACTTGGACCAGCTTTAAAGTTAATATTGAGCTACAGGTTCTCAATCTCCGGAGAATGTCTTGTAGTTAGACTAGAGCTTCTTCATAGCTGAAAAAGCATTAGTTACAAGAGCTAGCAAATAAAATAAAAACTATGTCTCTAGTGCTGCCTCCAGATTCAGATGTAGTTCCAACTCACTCATCACATAAACTTTCTTCATCCATCTTGTCAGGGTCATCCATATCAGACCCGGTATGAGTAACATCCTCATCTATGACATCGGGTAGATCATCTTCGTCTGCATCAATCTCTTGCTCTCTACTTGAGTCTTCTTCCAGTTCATCATCACTGTCATCAGATTCACATTTAACAACTTGCTCTACATCAATTTCTCCCCAGAACAGGTTAACAAAAAACAGAACGGAAACATGTCGGACAAAATAGATGTCTTGTTTCTGTGTTTTTTTTTTTTTTTTTTTTTTTTTTTTTTTTTTTTTTTTTTTTTTTTTTTTTTTTTTTTTTTTTTTTTTTTTAACAAAAACAGTGCCGATGCTTAGTATGAACATATTAGCCAACAAACCAAACAAGACGGAGAAGTTGATATATTATCTCAGAAGGGCAGCTGCAACTTCCTTAAACGTTAATTATCCAACCTTCTCTAAAGAAATAAGGAAAGGTTTACTTGGACAAAATTAAATAGCCCATAAAGCCAGAGAATAAGAAGAATAGCCGATATAGAAGTGATCCTTTTAGTAGACATTTAAACTTTTCTCTTGAAAAATTTACATCTAAACCTTTAAACCCATTCCATTGATTAGTCACATTTCCACTCAAAATCAAAGCAGAAAGAAAAGTCGAATACGGAAAATACGGAAGAAATGATGCAGGAATTTTGGATAGCGAAACTAGAAAAGGCGAAAATACTTGGAGTGACATGGACCCACGAGATGAAGTTGGGTAAATTATGGGAAGAAAAAATACAGAAAATTGAAGGGATGCTGGCGACGGCAAATGATATTGAAGAGTGTTCTTTGTTTTTCAGAGCGACATATGTAAACACATATTGTCTACCACTACTGTTCTATTTCGCGCCAGCTTTCGAGCTAGATGAAGGGAGTGCTAAGAGAATAGAAAAATTATTTGGAGGTTTGTGTGGAGAGGAAAAATTGGAAAGTTGAGCATGAAAATGCTCTTTGTACCCAGAGTAAAAGGAGGAATAGGAGTGGTAAATTATAGGAATGTATGCCAATCACTTTTTTGGAGAGATGCTATTGAGATGCTCCAAAGGGACGATGAAATTGGATGTTTGGAGAGAGATTGGCTACTACCGGTCTTGAACGAAATAGTTGAGGAACAAGTTTTGACGCTAGTGGAAGAGGTCCCAGATCAGTTAAAGGAAACAGCGGAAACTTTAAGAGAATTGAGATCAAAAGGAGTGTTTCAGGACGGATTGAGTCAGATAGAACGAAAAAGGGTCATAGATGATTACATATGGACCCGAGAGGACGATTTTTCATACCATGTTAAAGAAAAAGAACCTTTCATGAATTTTGATGCGGCTTTCAAAAATCTAAATGAAGTACCGTGTGACACTAGAGAAAGAGAGGTGATGTTTATGCTGATACACACCATATTACCTTACCGGGATAGAATGAGCCGTTTCAAGAAGGGCGAAATAAAGGAGTGCAACCTGTGCAAAGAAGTTTTTAGTTTTATTTTGGATGATTTTAGGGGTGAGAATATAGAGATGGTGAGTTTAAATAGTAAAAAAAAAATTCTGAAGTTAGATTTTGAAAGAAAATGTGATGAAAAGAGGCAGAAAGGAATCTTATTAATTGTGATATGGGCATGTACCCATATTTGGAAGATGAGGAAAAAGAAAGAGAGTTGAGTTAAAAATTTAAAGGAGTAGTTAGGGGGAAAGTAGAGCTTTTGAGAAAGAATAGAAATTGGAAAGAAAGAATTGATGAGGAGTGGATAGAGTTTGGTAAATAGTTGATTTTTTTTTTTTTTTTTTTTTTTTTTTTTTTTTTTTTTTTTTTTTTTATAAGGCAATCAAGTAAAGTATGAATTTTATTTGGATCTTTAAAGTTTTATGGGTAATTTGTTAGAATTTGTTAACCCTTCTTCCTAAATAAGTATCGTGTTGTTTAAGTATATGTTTTATTGTTTGTTGAGGTTTTTGTAAGGGAAGAATGGTTCAAATTGCATTTATTTTATTTTTATTTTGTTTTTATTATTATTATTTTTTTTTTATGGAAGCTTGAAGGGGTAATATAAAGTTTGGAATGTAGTTGAAGCCACCGCCAAAGGATTCTCCTAAGGAGGGGGGGCATCCTACAAGCGTGACGTGCGTTGTATTTTATCTTGTTTTTATTTGTGTTGAGTATTCCCCGGAGAGTAACATGTTGTATGTGATTGCCTTAATTCATTTTTAGTTGGTATAAAAGGGACATTTTTTTTTTTTTTTTGAAAAGGGAGTCTATAGTTAGGATGATGAAAATGTTATATTGGATTAATTTAGTTTTTTAAATTTCAGAGATATAAAGGAGGAGAAAATAGAGGAAGAGAAGTTTTTTGGTGGTTGTAGTTGGTTGAAGTTTGTAATTTTGTTGAATTTATTTTTTAATAGGAGAAAAATGAAGATGAGGGGTAAAAGGGAAAAATGGTAAAAAGGAAAGGGAAAAAAATGAAAATATAGGATAAAAATACAGAAAATGATAATGAAGGCTAATAACCCTTATCAAAAATTTTGATCTTGTTAAAAATTTATAGTAGCAGAGTGTGTTTTCATCATTATTGTTTGGATAACAAATTAAAAAAATAAATGTCGTTTTTAAATTAGTCTAGGTGACATTAAAGTTTGGAAATTATGTGAAAAAGATTATTATGTCACCGAGAGGAGAGGAGGTGGGATTTAAAAAAAAAAGAAAAAAAAGTCGATGTGTCGTCTCAGAAGTGTAGCTAGAGAAGTTGCTTAGGCATCACTTGTCAAACGGTCAATAAATCAATAAAAGAACATAAAGGTCCATAAAAGAACGGAATACTGAGAAGAATAGCTAACGCAAAAACAAACAAAAAATGTTTAGTAAACTATGTTTCAAGATAAACGTTTATCTTGAAATATTTACTCCATAAGTCCTTAAACTCTTGCGCTTAATATATTGCTTTCGTTCGTTTGTCGGTATCGTTTTTATTTCTCAAGGTTGGCGTTGAAAGCTTTAAAAAGATGCGTCACATCTTCCCCTATAAGTCGCAGAAAGTGGAGCTTTTCACATTAATTCTTTTTTATTGCCACATCTTGGAAGGCTAAACAAGACGGCCTGTGTAGTAAAGTAACAACCGGTAAATAACAACAAAAACGTAACTTAAATCGAAAAACAGACAACTTGTCTTCTCCTCTCGATTTTAAAATTACCACGGTAATTTTATTTACCAAGGTGAGCAAAATCATGTGTTGCTACCTGAATGGAGTGCTTATATAAGCTTTTGGTTTTACTCCACAGCCTTTGATTCAACTCAAACCAGAAGCAAAACAAGTACAGCACCTTGTCCTTTTAGTTTCTTTTCAGTTTCTGCGCATGCGTTTGTAGTTACTGTCACTTGCAATTTTCAGTGAGTGTGGTAGGACGAAGCTGACTATGGTAAGTAGGTTACAACGGCAGTAGTAAAAATTCAGATTAGCCTTTCTAACGCCTTTGAAAAATTTGAAGACAGAAAAAATGTAGTAAATTGGGGTAAGCATAGTGGGAAGATGGACTCGCCTCAATGGTTTTTAAGCTTCTGTGGCAGAGATTTCTTGCGTGTTTTTCCGTTTCAGATAAATCTGTTTGACTGCCTAAGGCTAATCATGTATTTTGTTCCAGCTCAATTGTCGAAACAGATCCTACGAATCTTAGTAACACCACTGCTTCGACGCTGCAATGTCGAACCCGATTTATGAGAGCTTTGACAAAGAAATGTAAAACTGTGGTTAGACTTTAACACCTAGATTCGCTCTTTCCTAATCCATTTGAACTTGGGAGAAAAAACAATAGATATTAATTTAATAGAAGTAAGTTAAATTCAGGGAAGATTAGTTTAGATGGATAGGCTATAATATGTGGAAGAAAATATGAGCACTAGGCTGAGATCTTACCAACAATAAAAGATATGAACAAGCTTGTTCAGATGTTTGTTATGTATATAGCCTGTTTATGTAGTAATATAAAAAAGTACTTTTCCACAAAAGATATATTTAAAAAAAAAGTTAAGAGCTGCATTAACCAAAGCTTATCACAAATAAATTGAAGTAATTTTTCTTCATAATCAACGCATAAATGAAACCAAACGAGGACAGGAATTACCACATGCATCCAAGTTGAACTCGAAACGAGCAGAAACTAAGAAAAGTAGGGCTGACTTGCCCTCTTAAGATCAGAGTATAATTTGCAAGTTCAGATGTAACGTTGTAGCGTTGCCTATAGTGAAATTTTCAAGAAATATTGAGGGGAAGTTGAACTAAATCAGAACACACTGAATACTCGTTGTCGAAAGGGTGTATCAGCAACATCTTAGGAACGGCTAGGAGTATGAATGTGAAATTTTGAGGGCTTGTTGTGAGGGATGTTGAACTAGCCAAGAGGCAATATTTGCATGCTACTACTTCTTTTACTGCTATTACTAAAGTTAGGACTTTTAAGGATAAATTTTAGGGAACGTTGAGAGGATATTGAACTAAATCAAAACATACTATGTGCAAGCAGGTTGTTAAAAAGATGTATCAGCAATGTCCCAGGAATTGTTTCAAGTTGAAACTTTCAGTCTTTGTCGAAGGGGACGTTGAAAAAACAGGAGCTACATTCATACTGCTACTAATACTAGTACTATTTTTAGTACTAGTATTACTGAAAGTTGAAACTTTCAGTCTTTGTCGAAGAGGACGTTGAAAAAACAGGAGCTACATGCATACTGCTACTAATACTAGTACTATTTTTAGTACTAGTATTACTGAAAGTTGAAACTTTCAGTCTTTGTCGAAGAGGACGTTGAAAAAACAGGAGCTACATGCATACTGCTACTAATACTAGTACTATTTTTAGTACTAGTATTACTGAAAGTTGAAACTTTCAGTCTTTGTCGAAGAGGACGTTGAAAAAACAGGAGCTACATGCATACTGCTACTAATACTAGTACTATTTTTAGTACTAGTATTACTGAAAGTTGAAACTTTCAGTCTTTGTCGAAGAGGACGTTGAAAAAACAGGAGCTACATGCATACTGCTACTAATACTAGTACTATTTTTAGTACTAGTATTACTGAAAGTTGAAACTTTCAGTCTTTGTCGAAGAGGACGTTGAAAAAACAGGAGCTACATGCATACTGCTACTAATACTAGTACTATTTTTAGTACTAGTATTACTGAAAGTTGAAACTTTCAGTCTTTGTCGAAGAGGACGTTGAAAAAACAGGAGCTACATGCATACTGCTACTAATACTAGTACTATTTTTAGTACTAGTATTACTGAAAGTTGAAACTTTCAGTCTTTGTCGAAGAGGACGTTGAAAAAACAGGAGCTACATGCATACTGCTACTAATACTAGTACTATTTTTAGTACTAGTATTACTGAAAGTTGAAACTTTCAGTCTTTGTCGAAGAGGACGTTGAAAAAACAGGAGCTACATGCATACTGCTACTAATACTAGTACTATTTTTAGTACTAGTATTACTGAAAGTTGAAACTTTCAGTCTTTGTCGAAGAGGACGTTGAAAAAACAGGAGCTACATGCATACTGCTACTAATACTAGTACTATTTTTAGTACTAGTATTACTGAAAGTTGAAACTTTCAGTCTTTGTCGAAGAGGACGTTGAAAAAACAGGAGCTACATGCATACTGCTACTAATACTAGTACTATTTTTAGTACTAGTATTACTGAAAGTTGAAACTTTCAGTCTTTGTCGAAGAGGACGTTGAAAAAACAGGAGCTACATGCATACTGCTACTAATACTAGTACTATTTTTAGTACTAGTATTACTGAAAGTTGAAACTTTCAGTCTTTGTCGAAGAGGACGTTGAAAAAACAGGAGCTACATGCATACTGCTACTAATACTAGTACTATTTTTAGTACTAGTATTACTGAAAGTTGAAACTTTCAGTCTTTGTCGAAGAGGACGTTGAAAAACAGGAGCTACATGCATACTGCTACTAATACTAGTACTATTTTTAGTACTAGTATTACTGAAAGTTGAAACTTTCAGTCTTTGTCGAAGAGGACGTTGAAAAAACAGGAGCTACATGCATACTGCTACTAATACTAGTACTATTTTTAGTACTAGTATTACTGAAAGTTGAAACTTTCAGTCTTTGTCGAAGAGGACGTTGAAAAAACAGGAGCTACATGCATACTGCTACTAATACTAGTACTATTTTTAGTACTAGTATTACTGAAAGTTGAAACTTTCAGTCTTTGTCGAAGAGGACGTTGAAAAAACAGGAGCTACATGCATACTGCTACTAATACTAGTACTATTTTTAGTACTAGTATTACTGAAAGTTGAAACTTTCAGTCTTTGTCGAAGAGGACGTTGAAAAAACAGGAGCTACATGCATACTGCTACTAATACTAGTACTATTTTTAGTACTAGTATTACTGAAAGTTGAAACTTTCAGTCTTTGTCGAAGAGGACGTTGAA
Source organism: Artemia sinica (assembly GCA_027921565.1). Taxonomy (NCBI): domain Eukaryota; kingdom Metazoa; phylum Arthropoda; class Branchiopoda; order Anostraca; family Artemiidae; genus Artemia; species Artemia sinica. The sequence goes on from CM051268.1 coordinate 55,205,462, forward strand.
AAAACAGGAGCTACATGCATACTGCTACTAATACTAGTACTATTTTTAGTACTAGTATTACTGAAAGTTGAAACTTTCAGTCTTTGTCGAAGAGGACGTTGAAAAAACAGGAGCTACATGCATACTGCTACTAATACTAGTACTATTTTTAGTACTAGTATTACTGAAAGTTGAAACTTTCAGTCTTTGTCGAAGAGGACGTTGAAAAAACAGGAGCTACATGCATACTGCTACTAATACTAGTACTATTTTTAGTACTAGTATTACTGAAAGTTGAAACTTTCAGTCTTTGTCGAAGAGGACGTTGAAAAAACAGGAGCTACATGCATACTGCTACTAATACTAGTACTATTTTTAGTACTAGTATTACTGAAAGTTGAAACTTTCAGTCTTTGTCGAAGAGGACGTTGAAAAAAACAGGAGCTACATGCATACTGCTACTAATACTAGTACTATTTTTAGTACTAGTATTACTGAAAGTTGAAACTTTCAGTCTTTGTCGAAGAGGACGTTGAAAAAACAGGAGCTACATGCATACTGCTACTAATACTAGTACTATTTTTACTACCTAGGCCAAGGGTATTAAGAAGAAGCTTTCTGGGAACTTTAAGGGGGTTATTGAACGAAATCAAAACACATCATGAGCATGTAGATTGTCAAAAGGGTATACTTACAGCATTAGCTTAAGACTTTCAGGATACGTTGAGGCTGATTTTGAGCTAACCAAAAGGCACTATGTGCATACTACTACTACTGCTGCTGCTACTACAATTACTGCTACTAGCCAATGGTATTAAGGGGAAATTTTCACTGTATGTGTGCAAGTTGTCAAAAGGGTTTATAAGTAATATCTTAGAAATGATTCAGAGCATTGAGTTGACACTTTCACGGCTGTTGAGGGGCATGTTGAACTAAAAAAGGCACTATGTTTATGTTACAACTATTGCTACGACTACTACTTATACTGAGGCTAAGTGCATTAAGGTGTAACTATCAAGAACTTTTTTGGGGGATGCTGAACTAAATCAAACACACACTGCATGCCGTTTGTCAATAACGCGCATCAGCAATATCCCAGGAATGGTCTAGGGTATTATAGTTAAAATTTTCAGGGTATGTTAAGGGGGATATATATATATATATATATATATATATATATATATATATATATATATATATATATATATATATATATATATATAATATATATATATATATATATATATATATATATATATAATTGAACCAGCCAAAATCATCTACGAGCATGCTACTACCACTACAACTGCAACCGCGACTACCACTATTACTAATGAAACTAAAGGTATTACGATAAAACTTTACGAATCAAAATTTGTTTATGTTCAATTTTATTACGTTTTTTACGAGTCGGATAAACGCTTCGGTGGGAGAGGGGGGTCACCCACCCCCTCTAAATACAGTCTTGATTCCAGGAACAGCTTGGATTACTAAGATGAAGCTTTCAGTGCATGTTGAGGGTCTATGTATACTAAATGTTGTGTGTATACTAAAGATGCTTCAGATATTAGAATAAAAGGAAATTATAAACATCTCTACTTGCAACAAAAAATAAATAAATAAAATATGTGCGAAGAATTATCTTAAATAATACTTACATGCATCTATTCTAAAGATGGCTTTAGACACCTTAATAAAATAGATGAAAAAGAACGACTACTTGCTACAAAAATAAATACATTAAAATATACATGAAAAAATATCTCAAATATTACTTAACTGTATCTATTCTAAAGATACTTCAGATACCAGAATAAAAAGGAAATTAAAAACAGCTCTGCTTGTAAGAAAAATAAATAGATTAAAATATATGTGAAGAATTATCTTAAATATTAATTAACCGAATCTATTCTAAAGATGCTTTAGATACTAGAATAAAAGGAAATAAAAAAAAGTTCTACTTGTGAGAAAAATAAATAGATTAAAATATATATGTGAAGAATTATCTTAATATTACTGAACTGTATCTATTCTAAAGACGCTTCAGATACTAGAATAAAAGGAAATTAAAAACATCTCTACTTGCAAAAAAAATAAATACAATAAAATATATCTGAAGAATTATCTTAATTATTACTTACTTGCATCTATTCTAAAGATGCTTCAGATACTAGATTAAAGGGAAATTAAAAACAGCTCTACTTGTAAGAAAAATAAAAAAAAAAAATATGTGAAGAATTACCTTAAATATTACTTAACTGTATCTATTCTAAACATGCTTTAGATACCTTAATAAAATAAATATAAAAAAAACGACTACCTGTAACAAAAATAAATACATTATACTAGATACTAGATACTAGAATAAAAGGAAATTAAAAACATCTCTACTTGCAAAAAAAATAAATACAATAAAATATATCTGAAGAATTATCTTAATTATTACTTACTTGCATCTATTCTAAAGATGCTTTAGATACCTTAATAAAATAAATAAAAAAAACGACTATTTGTAACAAAAATAAATACATTGAAATATACTTGAAGAATTAACTTTTGATTGAATGTGTTTCAGGAAATGGTGGGCGTGGAAGGGGTGTTAGTCGCCTTCCAATAACTTTCGACTACTAAAAAGGGCAAAAGCCACTCCAATCTCCAATTGAATGAACCCTTTCCGAAGTTTCTACGACAACTTCTTCGATACGAAGTGCCCTGCTTTAAAGGTTAAAATTAATAAATAATACATTGTGCCAACATCGTTCTTATATGCCCCCAGAGCATAACTTAAAACACTTACCCTGAAGGTTGTGGGGGAGTGTCCTCCTCTTCACTTAGTCCCCGTTTCTTGTCTCGTTCTCGAGGGTCCCCGTTCTTTACTTAGGCAGCGCGATCGCGCTGCCTATGTAAACAACTATGTACAACAACTTTCTATATAAACCTTATATGCCCCCAGGGCATAACTTACAACCCTTGCACTGAGGGCTCTGAGAAGGTTATCATTCTAAAAGACTTAATTTCCAGAACGTTCAACTACGTTGAACAAAATGGATATCTCAAAATTTTGATTGGATGTGTTTTGGAAAATGGTGGACGTGAGAGGGGCGTTAGTCACTATCCAATCACTTTCAACTATTAAAAAAGGTACTAGCCCTTCGAATTTCCAATCGAATGAGCCTGTTTTGAAGTTTCTACGACAACGCCTTCTATAAAAACCTTATATGCCCCAGGGCATAACTTAAAACCCTTGCCCTGAGGGTTGTGGGGGAGTGTCCTCCCCAGAAACATATTTTCTATTTTGAAATCAACTAAGCTGAAAAAAATGGCTATCTCAAAATTTTGATTAGATGTTTTTGGGGGAATGATGGGCGTGGGAGTGGGGGGCTAGTTGCCCTCCAATCACTTTCGACTATTAAAAAGGGCACTAGAACTCTCAATTTCCAATTGAATGAGCCCCTTTTCAAGTTTCTACGACGACCCCTTCCATATGAAGTGCCTTGCTCCATAGGAAAAAATAATAAATAGTGCATTGTGCCAACATCGTTCCTATATGCCCTCAGGGCAAAACTCAAAACCCTTGTGCCGAGGGTTGTGGGGGAGTGTCCTCCTCAGAAACATATTTTCTATTTTGAAATCAACTAAGCTGAAAAAAATGGCTATCTCAAAATTTTTATTGAATGTGGTTGGGGAATGATGGGCGTGGGGGGGGGGGGCTAGTTGCCCTCCAATCACTTTCGACTATTAAAAAGAGCACTATCCCTTTGAATTTCCAATCGAATGAGCCTTTTTTAAAGTTTCTACGACAACGCCTTCTATAAAAACCTTATATGCCCCCAGGGTATAACTCAAAACCCTTGCCTTGAGGGTTTTAGGGGAGTGTCCTCCTCAAAACACATTTTAGATCTGGAAATCAACTATGCCAAACAAAATGGCTATCTCAAAATTTTTATTGGATGTGTTTGGGGGAATGATGGGCGTGGGGGGAGGCTAGTTGCCCTCCAATCACTTTCGACTTTTAAATAGGGCACTAGAACTCTCAATTTCCAATCGAATGAGCCCCTTTTGAAGTTTCTACGATGACCCCTTCCATATGAAGTGGCCTGCTCTAAAGGAAAAAAATTAAATAGTACATTGTGCCAACATTGTTCTTATATGCCCTCAGGGCATAACTTAAAACCCTTGCCCCGAGGGTTGTGGGGGAGTGTCCTCCTCAAAAAAAAATTTTCTATGTGGAAATTAACTACGCTGAACAAAATGGCTATCTCAAAATTTGGATTGGATGTGTTTGGGGGAATGATGGGCGTGGGGGGGGGGGCTAGATGCCCTCCAATCACTTTTGACTATTAAAAAGGGCACTAGCCACTCCAATTTCCAATCGAATGAGCCCTTTTCAAAGTTTCTACGACAACTCCTTCGATAGGGCATCTGTGCCCGGGTATTGAGGAAAAAAAAACACATTGTGTCCACATCGTTCTTTACTTAGGCAGCGCTAGCGCGCTGCCTATGATTATTTTGATGGACTTTGTCTTAAGGAGCACGGGATAGGCAATGGGAGACCACGGAATCGAATGGAGAGGAAAAAGTCTCCTGGATTTAGATTATGCTGATGATTTAAGCATCCTAGATGAAAGTTTGAGAAAAATGAATGAAGTTTTAGAGGTTTTGCGAGTTCATGGTGCTAGAACAGGTTTGAAAATTAATGTTATGAAGACTAAGTCACTAAGGCTAGGAATAAGTGAAGAAGAAAAGGTGACGTTGGGTAATGAAAAGATTGATCAGATGGGCAGCTTCACTTACCTTGGTAGTATTATTAGTTAAGATGGTGGGAGCAGTGAAGATGTTAAAAGTAGAATAGCCAAGGGTCAGGGTGTTTTTTCACAGCTAAAAAAGTTTGGAAGAATAGGAAGATAAGTCTGCAATCCAAGATTAGAATCTTAGAAGTTACAGTGATGACAGTGGTCAAACATGGCGCTGAAGCATGGGCGCTCCGAAAAGCGGATGAAGATTTGCTAGATGTTTTCCAGAGAAATTGCTTAAGGATTGTTCTGGGTACCCAGCTGACTGACCGTATTTCAAACAATAGGCTATACGAAAAATGTGGTTCAATACCGCTCTCTAGGGCTATAATGAAAGGAAGGTTGAGGTGGCTAGGGCACGTTGTGCGGATGAACGATGACAGATTGCCGAAGATTGTTCTTTTCGGCCAACCGTCTAGGACTAAATGGAAAGCAGGTCGTCCTCGTCTGGGGTGGGACGACGTCATAAAGATAGATTTAAAGGAAATGGGAACTTCGTGGGCGGGTGTAAAAAGGAAGGCTTTGAATAGATTGGGATGGAGGAGGAGCTTGCGTAGCTGTGTTGGCCTCAGGCGGCTTGGTGCTACGGTGAGTTGTTTGTAGTAGTAGTAGTAGTACTTCCCCACAGCCCTCAGGGCAAGGGTTGTAAGTTATGTCCTGGGGGCTTGTAAGGTTTTTATAGAAAACTTTGTTGTAGGAACTTCAAAAAGGGCTCATTTGATTGGAAATTGAAATGGCTAGTGCCCTTTTTAATAGTCGAAAGTGATGGGAGAGCAAATAACCCCCCTCTAACGCCCAGCTTTTCCCCAAATACATCCAATAAAAATTTTGAGATAGCTATTTGTTCAAAGTAGTTGAAAGGTCCGGAATTATATATAAGAGGATGTTACTCCCCCCCACATCCCTCCGGGTAAGGGTTGTGTTATACCTTGGGGGCATATAAGGTTTGTATTGAAAGTTTTATCGTAGAAACTTGAAAAAGGGTTAATTCGATTGGAAATTCAAAGGCCTAGTGCCCTTTTCAATAGTCGAAAGTGATTTGAGGGCAACTAACCCCCCTTTCATGCCCACCTTTTCCCCAGATATATCCACATCCATAACCCCCTCAGAGACCTCAGGGCATGGGTTTTAAGTTATGGGGGTATATAAAGTTTTTATAGATAGTGATGTTGTAGAAACTTCAAAAATAGCTCATTCGATTGGAAATTTGAAGGGCTTGTGCCCTTTTTAATAGTCGGAAGTGATTGGAGGATAACTAACATCCCTCTCACACGCACCATTTCCCCAAACACATCCAATCAAAATTTTGAGATAGGAATTTTCTTCAACGTAGTTCACTTAAAAACGCAAAAGTAAAGGGTTTAGATTTCACAACCACAAACAGAAACTAGGGAACAAATTTCAAAAACTGTTACCTTCAAACACACCTCGGATTCTGAGCACTTCCGTGCCGGGATTTCTTTGTGAATATAAGTAGTAAATGTTTTTCTTCGATGATTGTTTTTACCTTTTTCTATATATCTGAATTTTATGACCTGAAGACTATTGATAAATATAAAGCCGGACTTCAACACTAGAATTCCCAGTTGATGTCTTCTATATACTGCATTAGGAATATGAAGCCTTTCCAGTTGTACATCCAAATAATCCGAAAAAAAGGGGTTTTGAACTAAAAGGTCTCCAGGATTTTTAATCATACTGTCACAGAAATAATCCCAAAAAATCTCATAAAATCCAGGAACGAAAATTCGTATTGTAATTTTAAGGTCTGGCTTTCCCTTCCGGTTTTCTGTCTCCGGGTTTCCCTTCCGTCTGGATTTTCCTCCTGGAATCTCCGAGATCTATTTTTATTCTTCTATTGCACCAAAAAGCCATGGTGGATTTATTTTTACTGAATTCTTTATTTTCATCATCGTAGAAAAAATTTCGGCAAAAGAAATGTGTTTGCTATCCTACCCTCAACCCCAAAGAATGGGCAAAAGTTTTTTTTTTATCTAAACTGCCGAGATCGAAAGGTGTGTTTAGCCAATAAATTGTACTCTACATCTGAAGAGAATGGATTTCAAACATAAAAAAATGTTCCAAAATTGTTGTGTTTTTTTTTTAGCAGAATTAGATGTACTTATCTGTTATAGCCACCGCACTCAAGTTCTTGGTCTGACAGAACCAGTCTCTTTCTGTAGTTTCTTTCTGCTTAGCATGAGAGAGTGTATATACACTACAATGTAATTATATTTTGATTATATGTTTTAGTTGTTATTTTGGTTATGTCAGGCTAGAAACCGTTTGATATAATGAATTCGGGGGGGGGGGCTGATTTCTATAATTTTCTGGTGTAGTTTCAAAATTTTGTAATTAAAGTATTTTCATCATACTTAGACATAATTCATTACGACTAACCTAATTATTACGATAATTCATTACGATTAAACCAATTCATTACGTTTTTCCTTCTTTCATATTTTTTTTTTACCTGGTTATCAGACCCACACTTATTTTTGGAGGGCTCTTAAAACTTGTGGCAATCGATTTATTTACAAATTGTTGAAGCTATCAAAATTGTTACAATTACGAGAAAAAAAAATCATTGATCGAAATTATTGTCAGAATGGAAAAAAACTGTCACAATTGACAATTTTAATAATTTGTTGTATAGAGCTCATATAGCGCGTCACTAATGGATTTGCGCTTTTCCATTATTGCAGATTAACCATTAGGAGAAGGGGGGGTCAGTGAGTTCCAGATATGATCTAGCAGCTTTTTAGCTAATACTTTTGTTTCTAAAAACATAGAAAAATTTGATAGCTAACACAGTTAACAACCAGATTTGATGCTAAGCAATAGCTGGCTCGTACCCGGGGATGCCTTTTTGGTCGTGAAAAGAAAGCTACGAAAAAAAACTGGTTGATGGTTATAATCAAAACAATTTTTAATTTAAAATAAATTTGAAGCAGCCAAAAGTTAAAGAAAATCTATGATTTTTACTGTAATGATGTTACAAGATATTACGAACACTCATCTCCTAAATAAGAAGTTTTAAATTATTGGAAATTAAACTCTTTTTTTTTATCTTTCTACAGTCTCTGAGAAACCTTTCTTGGATGAAGTTTATGCACAGATTTTGCTGAGCCTTTCCCAAATTAATACCAGCTAAGAGCATTCTTGACTCCTAATAAAATTTATATAAAAGTTTTTGAACTGAAAGTAAGGAGAGACAATAAAACTTAAAACGAACAGAAATTATTCCGTATATGAAAGGGGCTGTCCCCTTCTCAACGCCAGTATGGGGAGAGGGATTACTCCGAGAAGAGATTTAATGTCCTTGGCAAAAGCCTGGAAGAGATTTAATGTCCTTGGTAAAAACTTGGGACGAGATTTAATGTCCTTGCTAAAAGTGTTATTTCTAGAACAATCAGATGCCTAGAATCCCTGTACGTACAAGATCACCTGCCTCTTTCTAGACCTGTTTAATGGTTATATTGTTTGATGGTTATATGGTTTGATATTGTTTGTTGGTTATATGGTTTGATGTTGTTTCATAGTTCTGTTCTGTTTGTTGATGGTTATATTGTTTGATGGTTATATGGTTTGATGTTGTTTCATAGTTCTGTTCTATTTGTTGATGGTTATATGGTTTGATGGTTATGTTGCTTGTTGGTTATATGATTTGATGTTGTTTCATAGTTCTGTTTGTTGGTCAACTTGTTTGATGTTTCTAAGCCTATTACTCCGAACAAAAGTTTACATCATTGCTGGATAAGAGTGTCTAACGGGACAAGATCAATGACACCTATTTCTAGGTCAATGGTTTTACGTAAAATTTCTCTTACGTCACAAAAGGATGCCGAAACAAAGGAACATTCAGAAATTACTTTTAGGGGATTATTTGGGCGAAACAAATTAATCGACATTATAGGGATTTTTTGGGTGAAACAGTTTGAGACATTTTAGAGGATGATTTGGGGTGAAACTCTGTGGTCGCTATAATACACAAGAATACAATATTGGATTAGTGAGAGAATTATGAGTATGAACCATCAATGACTCTAACCACAATGGACTTCAACCTCCAGGGACCACCTCTCCCCAACCCCCAAGACCCCTTCCCGCCATTCCAACTTTTTTGATGACAACCCCCCCCCCCAATTTTCAATATAGAGGCTCAAATTAAGAGTTAAAAATGTGTAAGAAAAAAGTTAGCAGAAGGTCAACTTTGACCTTATCTTTCAAGATTTAGACAAGCAGATGGTATGACTATCCAATTCTGTTACTTTTTACCTCACATTTTCAAATATGACATTTAGAATGTTACCCATTTAAAAAAAAAAAAAAGTCCCAGAGCTTAGAGGCATAGAGCTTTCGAGCACTACTCTTGTTAATTTCTGCTTGTTTTGAGTTTGACTCGGTCATCTATTGTATTTTCTGTTCGTTTTGGGTTCAATTTATTTATCAATGCTGATTAGTGGAAGTTTTACGATCTATAGATTATTGCTTTACCTTGGATAGGCACAGAGCTTTCGAGCACTACTCTTGTTAATTTCTGCTTGTTTTGAGTTTGACTCGGTCATCTATTGTGTTTTCTGTCCGTTTTGGGTTCAATTTATTTATCAATGCTTTTTTTGGTTTAATCAAAGATTAAACCAAAAAAAGAGCAATAAAATAAAACCACATAATCTATAGATCATAAAACTTCCGCAAATCAGCATTGATAAATAAATTGAACCCAAAACGAACAGAAAATACAATAGATGACCGAGTCAAACTCAAAACAAGCAGAAATTAACAAGAGTAGTGCTCGAAAGCTCTATGGCTTTCCAAGGTAAAGCATAAATTTGCAGTTTACTGAATATTGAAACAAAGTAAAAATACGATTAGCCTCTAAAACTATAGAAGGTTAGCGTCCTAAGACAAAATCCCAGTTTTTCAAAGAAATTTAAAGAACTCCATTAAACCAAAAAAGAGCAATAAAATAAACCCAAATAATCTATAGATTGTAAAACTTCTTCAAAGCAGCACTGATAAATAAATTGAACCCAAAACGAACAGAAAATACAATAGATGACCGAGTCAAACTCAAAACAAGCAGAAATTAACAAGAGTAGTTCTCGAAAGCTCTATGCCTTTCCAAGGTAAAGTATAAATTTTCAGTTTACTGAATATTAAAACAAAATAAAAATACGGTTAGCCTCTAAAGCTATAGAAGGTTAGCGTCCTAATAAAAAATCCCTGTTTTTAAAGAAATGTAAACTCCATTAAACCAAAAAAAAAGCAAAAAATAAAACCAAATAAACTATAAATTGTAAAACTTCCTCAAATCAGCATTGATAAATAAATTGAACCCAAAACGAACAGAAAATACAATAGATAACCGAGTCAAACTCAAAACAAGCAGAAATTAACAAGAGTAGTGCTCAAAAGCTCTATACCTTTCCAAGGTAAAGTATAAATTTGCAGTTAACTGATTATTAAAACAAAGTAAAAATACGGATAGTCTCTAAAAGTATAGAAGGTTAGCGTCCTAAGACAAAGTCCCTGTTTTTCAAAGAAATTTAAAGAACTCCATTAAACCAAAAAAGACCAATAAAATAAAACCAAATAATCTATAGATCATAAAACTTCCACAAATCAGCATTGATAAATAAATTGAACCCAAAATGACTTGAAAATACAATAGATGACCAAGTCAAACTCAAAACAAGCAGAAATTAACAAGAGTAGTGCTCGAAAGCTCTATGCCTTTCCAAGGTAAAGCATAAATTTGCATTTTACTGAATGTTAAAACAAAGTAAAAATACGATTAGCCTCTAAAACTATAGAAGGTTAGCCTCCGAAGAAAAAATCCCAGTTTTTCAAAGAAATGTAAAGAACTCCATTAAACCAAAAAGAGCAATAAAATAAAACCGAATAATCTATAGATCGTAAAACTTCCACTAGCTAATTTTGAAAAAGAAGGACATAAGAATGTACCCAAAGTGGGACTTTTTTTTTAAATTGGTAACATTCTAAATGTCATATTTGAGAATGTGAGGTAAATAGTAACAGAATTGGATGGTCATACCATCTGCCTGTCTAAATCTTGAAAAATAAGGTCAAAGTTGACGTTCTGCTAACTTTTTTCTTACACATTTTTAACTCTTAATTTGAGCCTCTATATTGAAAATTGGGGGGGTGTCCTCAAAAAAAAAGTTAGAATGGCGGGAAGGGGTCTTGGGGTTGGGGAGAGGTGATCCCTGGAGGTTGAGGTCCATTGTGGTTAGAGTCATTGATGGTTCATACTCATAATTCTCTCACTAATCAAATATTGTATTCTTGTGTATTATAGCGACCACAGAGTTTCACCCCAAATCATCTTCTAAAATGTCTCAAACTGTTTCACTCAAAAAATCCCTAAAATGTCGATTAATTTGTTTCGCCCAAATAATCCCCTAAAAGTAATTTCTGAATGTTCCTTTGTTTCGGCATCCTTTTGTGAATTTAAGAGAAATCTTACGTAAAACCATTGACCTAGAAATACGTGTCATTGATCCTGTCCCGTTATATACTCTTATCCAGCAATGATGTAAACTTCTGTTCAGAGTAATAGGCTTAGAAACATCAAACAAGTTGACCAACAGTCAGAACTATGAAACAACATCAAATCATATAATCAACAAACAGAACAGAACTATGAAAAAACATCAAACAAGTTGACCAACAAACAGAACTATGAAACAACATCAAATCATATAACCAACAAACAATATAACCATCAAACCATATAACCATCAACAAACAGAACAGAACTATGAAACAACATCAAACCATATAACCAACAAACAATATCAAACCATATAACCATCAAACAATATAACCATCAAACAGGTCTAGAAAGGGCAGGTGATCTTTTACGCACAGGGATTCTAGGCATCTGAGTGGTCTAGAAATAACACTTTTACCAAGGACATTAAATCTCGTCCCAAGTTTTTACCAAGGACATTAAATCTCTTCCAGGCTTTTACCAAGGACATTAAAACTCTTCTCGGAGTAATACCTCTACTAACGCCCCGCTCTTTACTCTAATTTTTTATTGTTTTAAAAAGTAGAGTTTTAATAAGAAAGCAAACAGTAGCGTAAAGAGTGGGATGCTGAGGAGGGGACAACCCCTTTAATATACGGAATAATTTCTGTCCGTTTTAGGTATTAATGTCGCTCCTTACTTTCAGTTAAAAAAATTTTGTTTTCTTTATTTAATTTCTGAACGTTTTTGAATTAATGCAGGTTTTGAATTTGGCTCACCGTGCATGAATAATTAAAACAAAATTTGCATATTAATTTTGCTTTTTTTTAACTAATAATGACGTTATAATAACCTAAGTTTCATTTTTGTTCCATTTATTTAGGAATGACTCCTGAATCGGAAAAAGGCTGTTTGATTAGAATAAAACCTCCTTTAAAAGTTAAAAAAAAAACTTTAGCGTAAGAGCGAGCTATTAAGGAGAGGCAACCCCCCTTATATACATAATATTTTCTGTTCGTTTTAAGTTTTAATGTTGCTCCTTACTTTCAGATGAAAAAACTTTTATTATATTAGTTTTTAATTTAATTTCTGATTTTTTTTTTAAATATTGCTGGGAAATCAAGCGCCCCCTTCATGGAAATTTTCTTCCTCCATGAAAAATTCCTCCATGGAAAGATCCTCCCACGTAATCCTGTCCCTCCAGCCCCCCTCCCCTTCCCCTGCTAGAAAAAATACCCCCTGAAAACTTTTGTATACTACCCAATAACCAATATTATATGTAAACAATAGGAGCCCTTCCCATTGTTTCAGCCCTTCCTCCAGGGACTATGGAGGATTAAGTCATCCTCAAAGACATAGCTATTAGATTTTTCGACTATGCTGAACAAAATGGCTGTCTCAAAATTTTGATCTTACTTACTTTACTTACTTTCGTCGGAAACCAGACGATGAACTGTCCTGCCCGGCACCAAAGGATCTTGGAATGACTTCCGACGACCACTTGGACCTGTCGGCTGCAGCTTCTCCGGCAATCTTCAGCCAGTCTTTGTCCCATCTCCGACTGTGTCTCCTGAATCCTCTCCACGGGTCCAGGTCAACCTTGAATTTTGCCACAGGTTCTTCTTTTGTCCTCCTGGCTTACGTTGGCCGAAACCATCCTCGGGACCCGAGCTGTAGAACTGGAATGAGTCAGATTCGGAAACGTTCACCTTTATGGACAGAACATCATTCAGTCTTGTTTCTGACAGACAACAAACGTTGATTTTAAACTTCTGTAGCTCCCTTGCAAGGGGCAGTTGCGTGGATTCCAGCTTGCAGCTGCGAACATTCCACGCGCCAATATTCAAATATTTCCTTGATCGGGCGGCTTGCATACTTGTCGGGCCAGGCACCACCCTGACCTGGTACGCGTCGGCTACCGACAACGCCATAGAAGTAGTATCTCTTTGCATTTGATCTTCAGTATCAATTGGTGTTTCAAGGGAATTGAATTGAACAAGGGCTCCCTAGACCCTTACACTTGCATAGACCGTTGTCCAATTCTGGATGTTCCGCCCTTTTGCAGTTGTCCTCCTGGAGAGGATCCTCCCACGATGGTATCATCCAGTACCATACAATTTAACCCATCGCTGGAAGAAGGTTCGCAACTAGCGGGACGTGTCAACACGCTGGTGGGCCCTGCTAAGTGTGTGTCAGAGGGGCCTTCTTCCTCCTCCGACTGTATTTATGACTCCCGGGTGACCCAGTTTCAATTATAGACCCCCAGGGGCTAGGTCCCCCTTGGTCTGTGCCTCTCTTTATGGAGGTACCCTACATATCTGTAGGAAGTTCCCCTATCCGGCACCTGGGGACGCGCTGAGTGGCCTGGGGAGGACACCTACTGAGAAGGTGATTCAAAACTTTGATCCGTTGACTTTCAAAAAAATGAGTGTGGGAGGGGCCCTTGTTGCCCTCTAACTTTTTGGGTCACTTAAAAAGGGCACTAGAACTTTTAATTTCCGTTTGAATGAGCCGTCTCAAGAACTTCTAGGACTACTGGGTCGATACGATCACCCTTTGAAAAAAAAATAAATAAAAAAAAAAATAAACACGCATTCGTGATCTTTCTTCTGGCAAAAAAAAAATTCCACATTTTTGAAGATAGGAGCTTAAAACCTCTACAGTAGGGTTATTTGGTACGCGGAATCTGATGGTATGAATTTCAATAAGATTCTATGACTTTTAGGGGGTGTTTCTCCTTTTTTGAAAATAATGCAAATTTTCTCCGGCTCGTAATTTTTGATGGGTAAGACTAAACCTGTTGAAACTTACATATTTACAATCAGCATTAACAAAAAATTCTTTTAATGTTTGAAAGAAACACAGCAAAATTGTGTCGCCTGAAAGCGGTTTTGCCGAAAATAACCTTTCTTGGCGAAACTGAGTTACAACCATTATCTTGTGTAAAAAAAATTCTCTTTAGAATGGTCTAATTGACATTGCTGTAAGACGTCTCTAACTGTATGTATTTTGCAGTTCTCCTTTGCCGAATGGCATGTTTTTCGATTTCTTCAAAGTGGTTTTGCCGAATCGCATACGGGATTATAGCACGGTCCGTTTTGCCGAAAGTTACTGATTTGCTGAACGCGACCTTGGATAAGAAGAAGACTATCTTTCTTATCTTAGTGAATCTTGTGAATAAAAGAAAAGAAGAGGATCTCGCATACATAATAAAGCACATTGAAAGCTTCCCAACCATATAAACAAGCACAATAATAAAAGCGTTTTTTTTCTTAATTTTGAAACAAAAATCAACGCTCTAGCTATAGCCGATTCTCAGATACAAATGTCAAAATTTTCAAACTGGTTTTCTCCCGTTTTTGGAAAAATAGATTCGGCAAAACCGGTTTCAGGTGACGATTGGTTAATTGATCACGAGAAACAACGAAACCGTGAAATCCCTCTAAGTCTTTCATAAAGAAGCCATTTTCAGCACTTGCCTTTAATAAAATTTTACACAAAAGCCTTGTTCAGGGTTGCCACCCCAACAAAATAAAAACCACCAGTTTTTCCCCAAGAAAATCACCAAAAATCACAAGTTTTTCACCATAAAAATCACCAAAAATTATCAGTATATAACCAAAATCACCAAAAAAATCACCGAAAATTGGTGTTCAATAATGATTGGCTTCACACCAAATTGACGCTTTGGGCACCCTGAGCTAAGACATTGTGTTTCTCAAAGGCTACTGCTCAAGAAAGAAGAGAATTTATACCAAAAACCAGAATTCCAGCCAAAACTGAAATTGTGACCCAAAATCCTGTTTCTGGACATAAAGAACCTTTTTATTTATTTAACTACTATTTTACTTTTCTTTGTCTTTACTTTGCAAAATCTTTTCTTTTTTCTATGTTTCCATTGAAAAGAATAACCACAATAATCCTCTTTGGTCCTCAAATTGAATTTCACTTGCTTATGAGCGTTTTTAATCCCTCTGCCGCAGTTGGTATCCTTAATGGTAAACTTTAGCTCTGAAAAAAAACCACTCGCATGGCGTTAATTTCTTATATATTTCTTTTACCTCTAGAAAATTGTCATGGGTCAAGTCAATGCTGAAATATCAGACAAGCCGTTATAAATCTTATTCCCCTGGTTCCTTTGACAAGAGCTCTGCTCTGGCCGACCATCTAAATACTATGATTTGGAGGTATCACACAAAAGAAGTATTTTAGCAAAAAATGCAAGGGCCAGAGAGCACGCAATTCTACCAGCCAGCAGAAACAGATTTCATCATTAAGTTTTTAACAGCATTCCTTTTGCGAACCCACAACTTTACAAAATGTACCTGGCGGGGTTGCCCCCCTCTCCCTGTCATAAATTTATTGTCGCTAGCTCCGTTAATTTTAGCGTCAGTTCGTAACCTCGGGAATGGATTCCAAAGACCTACTTTGAATCTTCAAGAATTTTAGGTCAAATGCTACAGTTCATCTTTAAGCTAACAAGTTAGATAAGCACTGTAGACATAAAAAAAGGGGCCGTGAATACTTATAGTATCTTAATAGCTATCTGTGAGTCCTGTCCTCAGAGTCGAAGTGAGAAGGATGACTTTAGCCGAAGACAAACTATTTGAAGTAAAGAGCAACGTTTACTATTATTCATTATTTGCATATTAGGCAGAAATACATGGTCTTTAATTAATCGTCCTTTCTACTACAATTTAGTGAAAACCTTGTACTGATCATGAACTAGTCCTAAATGGCAGAGCAAATTATACACAAGGAAACCAAATCTGTCAATATTCAAATAATATTGAATTAAAATCTTTAATTCAAATCAAATATAGTATATCACAATAAATCATATTAAATATATAGGATTATAACAAGTTGCAGGAGTTTGTGCAGAAGATTTAAATGAAAAAAAAAAACAATTTTGGGTTGTTCAAATATGAAACAGAAATAAATAAAAATATTAAAGGTTATCCCAAAAGAAAATATTTTCAATTTTGTGCAACTGGTCTTCCCTTTTCCACAGCCTAGCCTTTTGACTAGTGATGGGGATATTTCCCATGTTGCTGGGTCTTCAACCAACTTGTGCACATGCATCAAAGCACTTAAGGTTTCTGGCTCTAAATTATTTTTGAGGGGACTTTTAATGATCTTTAGTAGCGAAAACTGCCCCTCTGCTGCAGCACTTGGGTGTGGCAGTACCACTAGGATACCCATGAATTTTGGCAAGGTAGGAAAAAGAAAATTGCCTTCTTCATCCTTAAATTCAGACAGGACTGACCAAAACTTTGCTGGATTGTCGCCAGTGATCGAAACTCTGTCCAAGTCATCATTGTCAAGGTTCAGGTACTTTTGTTTCTTGATCTATGACAGCATATCAATGATGCTGACAAGACTTCATGACAAAAAACTACAAGATGATGATTAAGATCTGAGCCTTAGTTTTAAGACCTAGACAAGAAAATGGCCTAAAAGACTGCAAAATTACCAATGTACTCAAGATCAAGATACAGATGTCAGGCGTCAAAGATCAAGACCAATGAACAGCTAATAACTTATTGTCAATAACTTGAATTTGTCTTTATTGATACATAAAAATATTTATTTAGTGGCCATGTAAATTGTTTGACTATACACTCCTGATTGCATCTGCTGAATGGAAAGCACAAAATGGTAATACAATATAACTGGCCAGAAACAACAGTAAAAAAGGGCTTGAAAGAAAGGAATAAAGCATATATCCTCTCTTTGTCTCAAGATTACTTGCCAACTGTAGGAATAATAAAACAGAACACCAATATTGAAGTCAGGTCAGTTCAAAGTCCAGCAAGCACAGGAAATGTGGATGATTTAAATCTAATCCATAGTATGAAAGCATGAATATCAGAACTAAATTTAATGTAGCATCAACTATGAAACATTTCTAGTGAGGCTTGTCCCATGTCAACATTCTGCACATATGAAAATCATATAAAAGTTTAGCTTTTAAAATTCTCCCTCAAGAGTCCATTTACTTTAACACTAAAGATTAATTTCTGAGCAAACTCCCATCAGAAACCTAGTTAAGTCCCTTAAAAAAAAAACCTATCCTTGGCTGCTGAATCTATGTTCATCTGGGGCTATGCTTTCTTTAGCTGAGAAATTACATTTTTTCGTTTCTGAGCCTCAGTCCGTTTATAGCACACATGGGACACACGTATATGTATACGTTAAAGTTAGTAACTATGGGGAAGCCGATTGCCAAGCTAAAAGAATACAGAAAAGCTCAAAATAACGCCATTCTTTAGAAATAAAGAATAAAAGCAAGACATAAAATATGAAAGTCACTGATCATTTTACCTCCGTAAGACAGTGGAAACCAATCATCCAAGGAATGTCAACAACTTTTGTAGAAAATCACCAAATTAAAAAGAAATCACACAAGGATGAAAAATCACCAGATCTGGTGATAACTCACCATTGGTGGCAACCCCAGGGCTTCCACTATTCCCGAATTTTCGGGGATTTCCCCGAAAATCTATGTGTTTCCCCGAAATTTTTTTTCTCGGCGAATCACCGAAATTTCCCCGAAAATCACCCAATCATGGGGTGAAAATCACCCCCAATCTAGGGGGTGTCACCCCTAGAAAATATTATTTTACACACCATAATTTATAACTACTCTCTTGTTCGTTAATTTTCGTCTTCTGTGTTACTTTGCATAAGAACCAGACTGTTACAATTTAAGTATAACCGGTTCTTCATATGTTAAAAAAAAGTATCATTTTCCTGAATTTAGTTAAACCATTTCGACCTGAATGTAGTATTCCGAATGCTATAACATTTTCACATTTACATCATTCGTGGTCTAAGACAATCTTGACAACATTAGTCAAGAATTATACTTGAAGTGGTTTAACGGAAGTACGAAACGTTCAGTTGCAAGTTGAAATTTGGGTTTTGAAATTGAACTTCTAGAGAAGAAGAATTGTTTTAAAAGCTGAATCGTGAGTTTAATTTTTGTTTTCTTTTGCTATTTTTGGTTGTGGGCATACTGTATTAATATTTAATACCTAATGATTGAAAACATGATATATTGAAGGAATTGATCTTTTTGCCTGGAATTCTTACCATTTAAATTTTTGTTTCATTCGGTTTGTAAGAATTGGTGGCCGGTGCTTACCTCCCCCTCCCGGTGATTACCCCCCCCCCCTAAAAATACCCCCGCGGAAAATGCCCCTTGCAAATACCCCCCCCCCCCCCGTGGAAAATAAGGCTTTCCAAATTTGAGAATTTTATTTGAGTTTTTTTCCGTAAGGGGGGAGGAATTTTGGTGCTTGCGTATTATACGCCACTCACTCAAGCTTACGCTGTGTAAAACTCGAGAACAAACCGGTTTCTTCGTTAGTTTCGTTCAGCTTAGCACGAGACAAGACAAAGACAAGTGACATAATAGATGGGAAATATATAATTTGGGCATAATATATAATTTGCACATAGGAGGGAGGGGGTAAAGTATTTGGACAGTTTGAAGTCAGAAAACAATTCTTCCTTCATAATATGCAGAATAATTGTACCTAACACATTTTCCTTGCAGACCCGCTATACTTTACCCCCCCCCCCCCCTAATGTGCAAATTCATAGTCCAAATTTGTTTCTAAAACAACGAAGAAACCGGTGTATTCTCGAATTTTATAGCTCGTAAACTTGAGTGAGTAACGTATAACATTAACATACAAGTGCCGGAATTATTTATGGAGAGAGAGCTGGATTTCCCGGTATTATTTAAAAACAATCAGAAATTAAATATAGAAAAAACAAGTTTTTTCAACTGAAAGTAAGGAGCATCATCAAAACTTAAAATGACCAGGATTTATTACGTATATGAAAGGAGTTGCCTCCTCCACAAGACCTTGCTCTTTACACTAAAGTTTGACTTTTTGTCCTAATTCTTTAAGAACGATTCCTGAACCACAATGGCCGTTTAATTAGAACAATAAGCTTTGTTTTAAAATTGTTAAAAAAAACAACTTTACTTAAAAAAAAACTTTAACGTAAAGAGCGAGGTCTTGAGGAAGAGGCAACCCCTTTCATATATGTAATCGTATTAAGGTTTGATGTTGCTCCTTACTTTCAGTTGAAAAACTTTTTGTTTTTATCTAATTACTTACAGATAGTATTTGTTAACGGGAAACAGAAGTTTTTTTTAAAGAAAAGTAAAGAGCCTCAATAAACAAAAAATAAGCAGAAATAAAGTCAAATCATGTTCAAAGTAAAAACTATGGAGTCTAATAGAAAAAAAAATAAAAAGATATAAGATATTTTCTTATATGAAAAAGACTGTCAATAAAAAATGAACAGAAATTAATATAGAAAGTTTTTTCAACAAATCAAGAAGTTTTAACACTATAAGGAATAGATATCAGAATATTTATATCAAAATGACAATTCATGATTATTATTTTTTTTTTTTTTTTAAAGTAAAGTCCAAATTATTTTCGGGCAAATTATCAAACAGTTCGTGGTAACGAACTGTAAGTAAAGAGCGACCTGGCTCATTAGTAACCGAAACTCTAAAAAATGGAATTTTGATACCAATAGATACATCAGAAGAATCAGATTTTATGCCGATTTCAAATATAGAAGTTTCCTCAAGTTTAATCTTACCCATCAAAAGTTATGCGCCTGAGAAAATTTGTCTTATTTTCGAAAAAAGGGGGAAACAACCCCTAAAAGTCACAGAACTTTAATGAAAATCACGCCACCAGATTCAGCGTATCAGAGAACCCTACTATAGAAGTTTCAAGCTCCTATCTGCAAAAATGTGGAATTTTGTATTTTTGCCAGAAGAAAGATCACGGATGCGTGTTTATTTTATTTTTTTTTCTCAGGGGTGATCGTATCGATCCAGTAGTCCTAGAATATCGTGAGAGGGCTCATTCGAACGGAAGTTAAAAGTTCTAGTGCCCTTTTTAAGTGACCAAAAAAATTAGAGGGCAACTTGGCCTCCTCCCACGCTCATTTTTTCCCGAAGTCACCCAATCGAAATTTGGAGATAGCCATTTTGTTCAGCATAGTCGAAAATCGAATTAATATGTCTTTGAGGATGACTTAATCCCTCACAGTTCCCGGGGAAGGACTGCAAGTTATAAACTTTGCCCATTGTTTACATATAGTATTGGTTACTGGGAAGTATACAGGCAGTTTTCAGGAGGAATTTTTTTCTAGTGGTGGGTCCGGGTCGGAGTAGAGGTTACGGGGGATGATCTTTCTATGGACGATATTTCCTTGGGGGAAGGGACATTTCCATGAAGGGGGCGCCAGATTTCCCAGCATTATTTAAAAAACGATCAGAAATTAAATAAAAAAACAAGTTTTTTTCAACTGAAAGTAAGGAGCAACATTAAAACTTAAAACGAACAGAAATTATTTAGTATATCAGAGGGTTCGCTCCCTAGTCAAAACCTTGCTCTTTAAACTAAATTTTTTTAGTACTTTCAAAAGAGCTATCTATTCTAATTAACCGGCCTTTGTGATTCAGGGTCTTGTGACTCGAACAAAATTCGAACTTTAGCGCAAAGAGCGAGGTATTGACTAGGGAGCGAACTCCTAATTTACATAATAAGAACATTCGAATATAAAAAATTCGTTACGTAAGTTACGTCAGATCAAAATTTCGAGAAAGCCAATTAGCCAAAAAAAGGAAAATTAATGTGCGAATTTCGTTTATATTATTCATGTACGGTGAGCCAAAATCAAAGCCGCATTAATTCAAAAACGTTCAGAAAATAACTAAAAAAAAAACAATTTTTTTAAACTGAAAGTAAGGAGCGACATTAAAACTGAAAACGAACAGAAATTATTCCGTATTTGAAAGGGGCTGTCCCCTCCTCAATGCCTCGCTCTTTACGCTAAAGTTTTTATTGTTTTAAAAAATAAAGTTGTGAGATAGAGCATCACTTTTTTCTATTTTTCATTAGAATTAATCTATCTTCACTTCTTGAGTGTTTTCGGTATAATACACAAGTACCCTTATTTTATACACTAGCCCAAGTAAAACAACGAAAAAATAGGCCAAACCTGGGCGTTTTAGCGACAGAAATATGTTTCACTCTGAAATGTTCAACAGATCCCTAATAATAAATACTAGCTCGACAAAATTTGGCTGTACAGAAATATTTTTTTTTCGGGGAAAATAGGGGGAAGGAGAGGGAGGGGGAATCTTGAAATTAAATTTCTGCAATATTTTCTGGATTCAAAGGACATTCTTTATTAAATAAAGTTTAAGGAAACCAAAAATGATATAAGAATTGGAAAATTCAGTCCCTTGTGCCCCATAAACACCCTAAGCGAAGTTAGAAGAGGATGAAAAACCAAAATCCTAATTTGCCGAGTATTAGACGGATTAAAAGGTCTTTTCCTATTAATTCAAATCTGTGGAGACAGAAAGTGACATCAGAATATAAAAAAAATATCATTAAGTTCTCTATTCCCATCCCATGTGAGGCAAGAGGGGGAGACAAGCCGAAATCTTAATTTCGGCAATATTCACACACAAATGAACACAAAAATGTTCAGAGAGATTTAACTAATAATGTTTACTGGTTCTCTCAAAATCTGGGACTGGAAACTGGTATGTCTGAAAGTTTGAAGTCTGAAGACCGGGGCTGGAATCTTTCACCAAGCGGTCAAACGTCCATTATAACTGATATTAATAACAAACTTGGAAAAAATCCAAGAAATACAAATATTAATAAGAATGTAAATTTAATAAGCTTTGATTCTTTGCCATTAATATTAAAGTGCATATCGCCCTTCGACTTCATTCAAATCCCGCACCTACCAGAGCAGACAAAATTTCGCAGTAGAGCCTCGAACTATTCCAACAGCCCCTTGAATCGTGCTCTTAAGCTGTATGTGATTTGAAAATGACATTTTAGCAAACTCAGATGTAAATTTCTTTGAAATAGCATTGTTGAAACCTTAATCAAGAAAATTTCGATCCCCCTCATTTAAAACAAGAAAAATATTTTTATTTTACTTGGGCGGCAGTGATATGTCCTCTTTTGTTTTTTCGTCGAGGCACTGGAACATTACAGAGAGGTGTTCAACGACTCATAAAAAATAAATCTTATATCAAATTGTTTTGTTATGTACCTAGAAGCATGGTACACTAAAAGTGTAATTTGGTTGACATTTTTGGAATAGAAAGGCTGGGTCGGAGACATGGACATTATAGAGAGCTAATTATGCACTAATTATGCTCTTTATAAATTTGACTTTATAAGGCAACCATAAAGTGACACCTGGCACCCACAGAGAGCGCTTTAAATTTTCTTTTCATTTATCATAATAAAAAATAACAAAAAAGTATGTTGTCCATTGAAAAAATTCGGCGGACAAGTTTCTCCCCATCCCTGCGGAAATTCTTCTCTATAGAAAATCTCTATGGAAATTTTTCTTACGTTTAAAATAGCGACAGTATTTCTAATTTAAAGTATACGAAAAAAGTGTCTGAATTATTAAATTACTCGTCGAGCATTGTTTGATTAAGAATATCCAGAAAATCTGAACAATTCTTGGCAGCATTGTGGTAGAAACATTATATTAAATAAAACTTAACAGGGATGCCAATCGGATGGGAAAAATTTACACCGAGTTTGAAAATTAACTTCCTCCTTGTATTTTATGTTTAAAAAAACTAAATCTGGAAAAACAACACAAGGAATTTTTTTGCGTAAATCAGGGTATGGGAGGTATACATATCCAGAAGGGAAGGGGTGGAATACTTTTTTTATGTCTAAAGTTCCCTTGACCAAGCGAAGCTTGGTCTCCTAGTGCTGCATATTAAAACTGATAACATTAGATACAGAATATGGATTGGTGCCGCTTATTTGTGAGCATAAAATTTCTAAGTTGTGAGAAAGACATACATATATTGTTTGTATTCACTTTATCCTGCTTGCAGCAAATATTTCGTACAACATACTGATGCAAAGACACCAGTAGCGCTGCCGTTACGCGAAATGAGACTAATAACAGTAATAATCCTCGGCACATTTGTGTCAATTCTTTTTTTTGAAATATTTAGAAATAAAAGAAATATTTAGAAAAGCAAAAATAGCAAGAACTTACATGGTATTGTACATTGAGGCAGTTCTACATTTATGGGTTAGTATATGAATCCAAAACGCAAGGAATAGGACGTTATCAGCATTCACTATAAGTTTCGATTACAATTAAGAAAAGTTGGAGGTATATTGGAGTGTCCATTTAAATATTTGACGTAAAAAATTAAAACAATTAAATTATTTTTGGAGCTTATCCCTCCCCCCACCTAACATCTATGACTAATCTACAGCCAATTTAACCTATCTAGCTACAGTACAATTATTATTGTAAAAAGCACTAAGTCTTATTTTCTTTTATGGTGATTAATTTTCATGTTTTTCAATGAAAAAAATCTGATTTTCAATGATTTCTTGTTTTCAGGGATTCCATGTCTGTCCTATTGTCCTTTTGTCAGACCCTTACCTATCAGGGGAAAACAATTCGACTTGAGCAAATGTAGCGAAACAGGAAGTATAGTACATATTCGTAATTTTGGCATTTTCGTAAATAGGCAGCGATATTGGAACAATGTATTATTTGTTTACTCTTTTTTTTTTTTTTTTTTTCTTTGACCAGGGCACTTGGTACAGAAGGAATTGTCGTAGAAGCTTCGAAAAGGAATCATTTGGTTAGAAATTGAGAGAACTAGTGCCGTTTTTGATAGTCAAAAGTGATTGGGGGGCAACTAACCCCCTCCCACACCCACCATTTCCCCATACACACCCGATCAATATTTTGAGATAGCTATTTTGTTCAACGTAGTTCAAAGATCTGGAAACTGTGTCTTTGAGGATGACAACCCCCAGGGCCTGGGGGCAAATATTGTAAGTGATGCCCTGGGAACATTTAAGGTTTTATTTAAGCGATGGTTGAATAAACCTTAGAGGAGGCTCATTTCGTTGAAAATTGGAAGTTTTAGATCCCTTTTAAGAGTCAAAAGTGGTGGAGGACAGCTAGCCCCCTCCCCCCAAACTACCCCTCTTTTCACCAAACAAACTTGATTGAAATTGTGAGATAGCGATTTTGCTCACAAAAGTCCAAAGAACATTTAACAATGCCTCTAGGGTTGACAAAATCCCCAAGGACCATAGGGATAGGGTTTTAAGTCATGCCCTGGGGGCATATAAGGTTTTATGGAATGGGGGTCGTATAAAACTTCATATGGGGCTCATTTGATTTTAAAAAGGAAGTAATTTGATGGAAACCACTCCCCCCCTCCACGCTTATCATTTCCCCAGAGACATCCGGTAAAAATTTAGAGACAAGAATTTTGTTCATTGTGGTTGAAGTGTCCGGAAATCATATCTTTGAGGAATACACCCCTGCTTTCACAGCTCTCAGGGCAAGGATTGTAAGTTATGCCCTGGGGTCATCTAAGGTTTTAATGGAAAGGGTGGTCGTATATGCTTCGAAGAGGACTCATTGGATTGGTAATAAGAATTTCTAATGCCCTTTTCAAGAGTCAAAGTGATCAGAAGGCAGCCACCCCCCCCCCGACACATCGTGTTTTCCCAAAATACATTCAATAGAAATTTTAAGACAGTCATTTTATTCAAAATAGTCCATAGATAATATAACAAGGCTTTTGGGGTTGATACAAACCGCCAGAGCCTGAGGGTGAGGGTTGTAAATTAGGCCGTGGGGACATTTAAGATTTTTATGGAAGGGATGATTGTTTAAATTTAGACGAGGCTCATTTGCTTGAAAGTTAGAAGTTATAGTTCCTTTTTAAGAGTCAAAAGTAATTGAGGGCATTTACCCCCCCCCCCCCCCCGACAACCCCTCTTTTCACCAAACGTATCTAATTGAAATGATGAGATAACTGTTTTGTTCAAAAGGGTCCAAAGAACATATAATGATGACTCTAGGATTGACACAATACCCCAGCGCCATGGGGATAGGGTTGTAAGTTATGCCATGAGGGCTTATAACGTTTTTAAGGAATGGGCGGTCATATAAGCTTCAGGTGGGGCTCATTTGATTAGAAACTGGAAATTATAGTGCCTTTTTAAGAGTCAAAGTGATTTGAAAGCATCCAGCCCCCCCCCCCACCTCAACACTCATCATTTTCTTTTATACCTTCAATCAAAATTTGGAGATAGTAATTTTGTTCGTCGTAGTTGAAGGGTCCGGAAACTATGTCCTTGAGGAAGACAACTCCTCACCCCTAGAGCTCTCAGGGCAAGTGTTTAATGTATGCCCTGTGGGCATATAAGGTTCTTGTAGAAAGGGTGGTCGTATATGCTTTGGATGGGACTCATTGGATTGATAATCAGAAGTTCAAGCGCCCTTTTTAAGAGTCAAAGCGATCAGAGCGCAGTAAGTCCCCCTCCCCCCCAACACACACACACAAAAACATCGTGTTTTCCCTAAATGCATCAAATAGAAATTTTGAGACAGTCCTTTTATTCAATATAGTCCAAAGATCGTATAACAAGGCTTTTGGGCTGATTAAATAAAAAAAAAACAAGTTTTTTTTAACTGAAAGTAAGGAGCGACATTAAAACTTAAAACGAACAGAAATTATTCCGTATATGAAGGGGCTGTCCCCTCCTCAACGCCTCGCTCTTTACGCTAAAGTTTTTTATTGTTTATAAAAATAGAGTTGTGAGAAAGTCAAACATTTTCGAACATTCTGAACAAAATGGCTTTCTCAAAATTTTGATCAGGTGACTTTGGGAAAAAAATGAGCGTGGGTGGGGGCCTAGTTGCCCTCCATTTTTTTTGGTCACTTAAAAAGGGCACTAGAACTTTTAATTTCCATTCCAATGAGCCCTCCCACGATATTCTAGGACCACTGGGTCGATACGATCACCCCTGGAAAAAAAAACAAATACACACGCACCCGTGATCTTTCTTCTGGCAAAAAATGCAAAATTCCACATTTTTGTAGATAGGAGCTTGAAACCTCTACAGTAGGGTTCTCTGATAAGCGGAATATGATGGTGTGATTTTCATTAAGGTTCTATAACTTTTAGGGGGTCTTTCCCCTTTTTTCATAAATCAGCCAAATTTTCTCAGGCGCGTAACTTTTGATGGGAACATTAAACTTGATGAAACTTATATATTTGAAATCAGCATTAAAATACGATTCTTTTGATGTACCTATTTGCATCAAAATACCGTTTTCTAGAGTTTCGGTTACCATTGAGCCGGGTCCCAATAACCAATACTATATGTTAACATTGGGTAAAGTTCATAACTTTCAGCCCTCCCCCTAAGGCTTCGAGGGATTAAGTCATCCTAAAAGACATAGTTATAATATTTTCGACCTTTCTGAACAAAATGGCTATCTCAAAATTTTGATCGGGTGAATTTGGGAAAAAAATGAGCGGGGGAGGGGGCCTAGTTGCCCTCCATTTTTTTTGGTCACTTAAAAAGGGCACTAGAACTTTTAATTTCCGTTCTAATGAGCCCTCCCATGATATTCTAGGACTACTGGGTCGGTACGATCACCCCTGGGGAAAAGAAAAAAAACAAATAAACACGCATCCGTGATCTTTCTTCTGGCAAAAAATGGAAAATTCCACATTTTTGTAGATAGGAGCTTGAAACTTCTACAGTAGGGTTATCTGATACACTGAATATGCTGGTGTGATTTTCATTAAGGTTCTATAACTTTTAGGGGGTCTTTCCCCCTTTTTTCGAAAATCAGCTAAATTTTCTCAGGCGCGTAACTTTTGATAGGTAAGATTAAACTTGATGAAACTTATATATTTGAAATCAAAATTAAAATCTGATTCTTTTGATGCATTTATTGATATCAAAATTCCGTTTTTTAGAGTTTCGGTTACCATTGAGCCGGGTCGCTCCTTACTTACAGTTCGTTACCACGAACTGTTTGATACAAACCAGCAGAGCCTGAGGTTGAGGGTTATAAGTTAAGCCTCTTGGGGATTTAAGGTTCTTATGGAAGAATAGTTGTATAGGCCTCAGAGGTCACTCATTTGGTCGAAATTGGAAGTTCTAGTTCCCTTTTACTGAAAGTTCCAACTCAATAGCAAAATTCGTTATTGAGATACGCCTTTTGACAATCTGCATTCACATAATGTGTACCGATTTAGTTCAAATTCCCCTTAATATTCTGTCAAATTTTCACCTTAATACTCTTAGCCTTAATTGCACTAGTATCATAATAGTAGTGGTAGCAATAGGAACAGCAGTAGCAGTAATAATTTACTATCATTAATGGTAGTAACAGTAGTAGTAGCAGTAGTAGTTGTTGTGGTAGCAGTACAAGCAGTGGTATTTGTATTAGAAGAAGGCAAAGATTAATTGACAAAAAGGTAATATATGACTGTCACTACTAACACTACTACCGCTGCTACTTTTACTAATCCTAGTTCTGCAGCGAAACTACTCCAACTACTACTTCAATTGCAAAAAATTGTTAGGCAAAGAGTATTAAGATAAAAAGGATGTCGAAAGGAAGTCAAAAGCACACATCAGCAATATTTTTGGGACGGCATAGGCCTACTGTATCAAAATGAAATTTTCTGAACATCATGAAAGGAATGTTCAACTAAAATAAAGGCTAGATATAAATGCCACAACCACTATTAATACTTTTGCCACAGCTGTTACTACTCCTACTAATACTAATACAACACTAACACTGCAATGTCTTCTCCTACCACCATACTGTGATACTACAGTAGTATTATTAATGCTAACTTTAAGAAGGTAAAATTTGAGAGAATACTGATAGCAAATTCGAACTAACAAAAGAAACTATGTGCATTTAAATTGTCAAAACAGTGTATCTTCAGAATTTATTTGTTTATGAAGTTGGAATTCTCAGAGAATGCTTAAAGGGAAGATCAATGGACAAAAAGGCAATATGTGCACACTGCTACTAATACTACTACCACTGCTACATTTAGTAGTTCTACTACTGCTATTGCTATTGCTCCAACTACTTCTATGGCAACTGCTTTTAAGACAAAGAACAATAAGAAGGATGCCCGCCCTCCCCCTTGGCTGAATGATGTTGCCTTATTTTTATATTTTTGTCCTGAGATTTCTATTATATAGCATTAAAAGTGTCAATTAGTCGAGGTTTGCCCCCCCCCTGGAATTCAGCTTATGGGTGCCCATGTATGCAGACTAAACTAAATAATAAGCTTGACGAAATTACTTCTGAGATTTCATCATTGAGAGCTGAGGCTGCAGCGAGAGATAGATAGATAGATAGATATTTATTGCAAAACAAAAGCCTCTTTGGGCCATGGCAAAAACAAACACAGTTGCATATAAAGTCAAAACACATGATAATAACATATATAACAATAACTAAACATAGCCCATAGCAAATAAAAATAAAATAACATAACAATTGCAACACAAAAGCACACATAATACTATAAAACTAACTCACATAATTACACACAATGTCACACACATAATAATAATAATAATAATAATAATAATAATAATAATAATAATAATAATAATAATAATCGTGTATTCAAAAGCCTTTCTACAGGGCCATATACATTATACATCAAATATAACAGGAAAACAAAAGTAAAACTCCCTTCAGCATTTTTATTCCAAACCATAACAAATCTTCTTCACAATAGTTCCTTTCTTATCTTTAGTGCCTGATCAACAAATCTGCATAATCTACACATGAGGCTAGGTACCGTCTGAGACAACATGCCCCGAAGTGAAAAATTACTTTTCCCCAAAATACCCTCCCTCAAATCAGTAAGCCCCTGGCACCGGCACAGAAAATGGTCCAGATTTTCCTCTTCAATATTACAAATGGGACACGTGTACCTAGACGCCGGGAACCCCTTACCTCTCTCAAATACTTTACTCCTCCATCTTAAAGGCAAACAGTTGGCCCGCAGCTGCAACCAATATGACAAATACTAACTTGGCAAATTTAATTTAAAGTAAATCTCCTGGCCAAACACCTTTTTAACATCCTTATAAACGCTTATTGTCTCGGATCTCTCAATTTCATTCCCGCATGTCTGTATCTCCTGATCTTCTAATCTTTGTTTAACTATTCCTATTATGTCAATCTTACTAATGGCGGGACCTCTACCATCATTCCATGTATATGACAATCACATAATTACACACAATGTCACACACATAATAATAATAATAATAATCGTGCATTCAAAAGCCTTTCTACAGGGCCATATACACTATACATCAAATATAACAGGAAAACAAAAGTAAAACTCCCTTCAGCATTTTTATTCCAAACCATAACAAATCTTCTTCACAATAGTTCCTTTCTTATCTTTAGTGCCTGATCAACAAATCTGCATAATCTACGCATGAGGCGAGGTACCGTCTGAGACAACATGCCCCGAAGTGAAAAATTACTTTTCCCCAAAATACCCTCCCTCAAATCAGTAAGCCCCTGGCACCGGCACAGAAAATGGTCCAGATTTTCCTCTTCAATATTACAAATGGGACACGTGTACCTAGACGCCGGGAACCCCTTACCTCTCTCAAATACTTTACTCCTCCATCTTAAAGGCAAACAGTTGGCCCGCAGCTGCAACCAATATGACAAATACTAACTTGGCAAATTTAATTTAAAGTAAATCTCCTGGCCAAACACCTTTTTAACATCCTTATAAACGCTTAATGTCTCGGATCTCTCAATTTCATTCCCGCATGTCTGTATCTCCTGATCTTCTAATCTTTGTTTAACTATTCCTATTATGTCAATCTTACTAATGGCGGGACCTCTACCATCATTCCATATATATGACAATCCTAATCTGTCTAATAAGGATTTAACCCTAAACGGCCACGACCTCTTACGCCCTGAAGCAAGTAGCTCTTCATAGGCCTCTCCAATAAGTTTACCTCGTGGTACCTGCACTATCTTCATCCAAAATCTAACTACCTGAACTAGCCTATGTTTACGGAGGGAAAAAAGCCCTAGCTCCCCTTTCAAAAACTGGGTATGCGTAGTCCTTTGGAGGCCGAAAAGCCTTTTGTAATAAGTTACCTGAAGGGTCTCCAACTGTTCTGTCACTTCCATCCCCCATAATTCCCAACCATAATGAATAACTGGCATAATCTTCGTTAAAAATATTCTCTTATGCATTGCTAGACTTTTAATACCCATAACTGTACCATTCCTAAAAACCGTCGATATAGCCGCTTTCCCCCTTTTTACTGACTCTTTAATGTGGGCACACCAACTACCATTATTTTGAAATACAAAACCTAAATATTTTGAATTTTCAACTATCTTTATTTCGTCTCCATTAAACATAAACTTACCATTACATTCTTCATCCTTTCTTTTACCAAAAATAACTATTTCTGTCTTCTTAACATTAAAATGGAGCTTCTTCAGATCTAAGTAATCTGCAACAAGATCTAACAAAATCTGTAATTCATGGGCAGACTTAGCTACAAGTACGCAATCATCAGCGAAAAGCAAAACTGAAAATAATTTTGAACCAAGACCCACTGTCGGAGCCTACCTTCTTTCCAAAAACTGAACTAATTCATTTATAAAAATAGAAAACAAACGGGGGGAAAGAGCACTACCTTGTTTTACCCCTTTACGGTTTCTATATACTCTAGAAAAACCCTGATCTATTACCTTTACTACCGCCTTAGTTCCGCAATACATGCTAGTAACTAACCTCACAAAAATACTAGGTAAACCTATACTTCTCAGAATATCTACCAAAAGCACCCTCTCAACATTATCAAAAGCTTTTCTTAGGTCTAAAAAAGCTGCATATAGTCGGCTATTCCCTGTTCCATACTTATCGACTAAAGCTCTAAGCACAAATGCCCTATCTGCTGTACTATAATCTTTCCTAAATCCTTCTTGCTCTTCCTTTATAATCTTATTTTTATCTAACCACCTATCTAGCCTCCTATCTAAAATTTTTTCTAACACTTTACTAAAAACTGGTGCTAGAGCTATGGGCCTATAGTTATCATTCCAGCTAGGGTCCCCCTTCTTAAAAAGCGGTATAACAACTGAAGTCTTCCACAATTCTGGCCACTTACCTGTAGATACAATACTATTAAATGCTATAACTAATATCGACAAAAACACCGACACAAATTTCTTAACCACCCAGCCTGGTATCCCATCCAAACCTGGTGCTGAACCTCCTTTCATCTTACTAACTACTTCTCTAACCTCCTCTCTTGTCACTTCCCCTACTAATTCATAATCGTTCTCCTGCAGCGGGAAAATACTTTCACCTGAACATGACGACTGACTATCCTCTTCTAGCCCTTCACAGTCTCCTTCTAAATTCTCAAAATAACCAGGCCACGACTCCGGTGAAGGCGTTCGACCTGAAATATTAGCTCTTTCCTTTCTCATTCTACTCCAAAATTCTTTAACATTCCCTAGTGTAAAATCCTCCATCATCTTTTTCCTTTCTAAACTATTCCATTCCCTACTTTTCCTCTTCAGCAATTTCTTATATTCCCTATTCTTAACTCTATAAAAATTCAACGCTTCTAACCGCAATTCTTCATCCTGGCACTGCCTAACAATTTCTAATTCTGTTTCTACCTCCTGCTTTAACCTTCTACATTCCTCATCATAATATCCTTTATCTCCTGATTTAACTTTCCTTTCTACCGCTTTACTAGACCACTGGCGCACAAACTCACATAACTCGGCAAGGACTTCCTCAGCACCGCAATCTAGATTTCTAATCTCCTCTAATCTATCCATTACTTCCGGTCTCGCTATTATCTCATTCATATTATCAATTTCTTTATTATTCCAATCTTTTTTTTTAACGGTTTTCGAACTCTAACCTTCTCTTGACCGACTGTCTCATACCTCTTTCCAACACCGCTCCTCTTACCTTCAACCTCTAAACCCAACTCGAACTTAACTGGCCAGTGGTCTGAACCAACTGACTGAAGTACCTCAACATCAACTGATTGAGCTGCAAGCCCACTGTCAACCAACACATAATCTATCAGACTCGGACGAGCTCCCGACATACAGGTAAACTCCCCTACTCCCCCATCAGTTCCAAATCTCCCATTCCCAATTATTAGACCATTCTCCGAGCAGAGCTCCAAGAGCCTTCTCCCCCAACAATTCACCCTCCTATCTATATCTCTGCTACTTCTAGGCATTCCATACTCAGATGGAACCAAGTCAGGCACTTCTCGGAACGAAACACTCTCCATTTCTAATAAAGCACCCATATAAGCGTTAAAATCCCCCATAACAACAAAACATCCTCTGTAAAATCCCTTCTTAGTCTACTTAACTCTTCAGCTAACACATCCCATGTTTCCTCTCTATTATAGGAACTATTCTGAGGCGCTATATACACAGATCCTAAAGTCATCTATTTATTTCTCACTAACTCCAACCGTACCCAAAGAATGTTCTCTGAATTACTAGCAATTCTATGATAACAACGGAAACGAGCTTTACTTAGTAACACGGTTATCCCTCCATAGCAGCGCATGTTTCCAGCTGGCTTTCGTGCAACATGCTCAACACTAAAACCGTCGAATATCGGAGGGTCACTTGCGCTATGCCATGTTTCAACTAACCCTACGAGTATAATATCGATTGACTTTAAATCTTCACTAATCTGTTTCAATTTATTTTTCACACCTTGTACGTTCCAGGTTACTAAACTTATTCGATGTATATGGCCGGGTTTTTCCTAGTCACTGTGTACCTGTCGCTCTTCGGTATTAGCTGCATCAAAATCTGAATCTTCTGGAGTAATGCGGTAATAGTCACGATATCTGTTACTATAGGGGGTACCTCCACGGGGGACCCTCGACACGTACCGACCAACTCTATTTGGCCAACCACCCGTGGGCGACACTCGCCTGGAAACATTCCTACTCTTTCCCCTTGATTGTTCTTCAGGACTAATAACTTCCGATAATTTTCGCGTCTTCTTATCATTACCCTTTAATGGAGACCTCGCTAAAATAGTGTCTTTATGGTAGGTTTTACTGCCAGTAGGTGCGGGGTTATTCACATCAACTTCAACTACTGTTTCCGCATCGCTATCCGAAATTGTTGCATCGCTACCCGAATTGTCTTCCGCATTTCCTCGAATAACAACTTCGCTGCCCTTATTAATGGCGCCTGCAGTAGGGGCTCTTGCCTTTTGTACTTTTTGCGTGGTGCGCGGAGTCTCCTTTATAACCTTATTCGATAGCTCATCATATTTAAACATAACATCGTTCACATAGACACCCCTGAGATAGGCAGAATGACCTTCAGAAAGAGCTTTATTCATTTCTACTCTGAGGTGCTTTCTACCTTCACGCTGGGCGGGCTATAATCGGGTGCAGCAGAAAGTCAATACTCTCGTAGAAGTGGATTTCCCCTTAAAATCATATTTCTTACATCCATCGAATTCAGCTTTAGCAAAATAGGACCCGCCTTCAATCGGAAAGAGTCTCTTACATCACTGCGGATGAGGCGCAAATTGGGAATTACGTCGTTCAAAACCTTCATAATCTCTTCACTAAGGGTATACCTTCTCGGATCCACAGCCTCAAAGTTGTAGATTATAACATTGCTGCGCCGCAACTCATCCTCTAAACGGTCAGCTCTAAGCGTTGCTGACTGTAAATTTTGGCGAACCAGTATCAATTCACTCTTCAATTTCTCGTTAGCTTCTGCGTTCGATTTTAGCTGAACATTCACTTGTGCTAACTGTGCCTCGACAGAAGTTACACTTTCCACAAGTTTCGGGAGAGCGTCCATTTTTGATGTCAATTCCGGCAGCAAATCCTGCTTAAAATTTATCTCTTGTAGAAACTGACTGTTCATTGTCGAATCACCTCTATCCGCTTGCATTGTAACAATAACTAATCAGTGACGTCACCGAGTAATAACAATCCAGTCAAAAAATCCAATCTCCGATATTTAGTGCATTCAGGTAATTGCGTAAGATTTGATCCTTTACAAAATTGTGTCATTCTTTAATCCTTTACAAAATATATATGACCGTCACTGGCGGATGCTGAATGAGAACTGTAGATATAAGGCTTAATAAATTTGAAAAAACTCTCGATGAGCACGGAGACAAAAATCAGGCGTACAAAAGCAACTACTACTTCTTGACATAAGAGATCGTCGCCTGAACCTTATAGTTCATGGTCTACCGAAAGAAGAGCCCAATCAAAGAGTTGAATATAGTGTAATAAAGCTAGTTAAAGAAAAGTTGGGTGTAACTAGTGAATTGTCAACAAAAAAGATCTATAGGATTGCTTCAATTGCGGGTAACATAACAAACAGAAGTGGCAAGCAAAATAATCGGCAAAAGGAGTCCCCCGTATTTGTTTCATTGAACTCAGAGAGTGATGTCCATGCGATAATGAACAATGTTAAAGGTACTGGGGTAATAATTTCATTAGTACTGAACATCTAAAATTATCAAGAGGAAAAAGGGTGGAATTATCCGGGAGGGGGAATTTTACCGGGGGATACATCTAACACCAACTAAATATAACAAATTTAGGGATAGGAGCATTTTGCTTTGCTGTATAGGCTTGCATATATCTGTAATATTGTCCCCATCTTTGGCGTACAGAATAATCCGGCTTTGATTGTCCAACTTACTATAAAGGGTCTTTTTGGCTAGAATCATTGCATCAAGATCGAAATAGTTACCGCACTTTTCATAATCAGTTCAAGTGTCATTCCTTGTCCGTGATCTGCAGAAAAATCCATAACTGGGCTGGGTTTGTTTGACTGGAATCTTCTAGAAACTTCTCCCTATGTAACTGAATCCTCCAACTGATCTGGTAGATACAAAGAAATCCTCAATTTGATCATTATTGGCTATTTCTTATTTTCGTTTTGAGCCACTTCACAGGACTTCATCTATATTGCTTGAGAGATGGCACTACGGGTGGTACTGATTCACATGTTTGAGATTCATAATCAAGTGTAAATTTTTTCAATTGCTTTTAATGAACAAGAAGCTTGCAGGACTTTTCGCTTTATGGGCAATTAACCCATAGTGTTATTTACAAAATAAGCCTAAAGATTAAACAAAGTGACTCTGCATTTACAGGAACTTAAATTGTTCCTACAAGATTACACTGTAGCTTCTTGGTGGTCTGTAAATGTGAAGATAAACAAATAACAGTGGCATCGATTGTGGTTGGAGGAGTACATTAAGTATCGATTAAATATATATATATATAGATTCTACCACCCCCTCCCCCTCCATCCCTAGGTTTTGAAAAAAAAATTTATTCTTATTTTTTACTTAAAAATACCGTTTTTGATATTTTCTTCGAAGAGAGACAAAATTACCCCTCCTACTAGATCTTTAAAAAATGTCCCTTCCCCGTGTCCCCAAAAACAAGATTTCGTGAATTGAAACCGCTGCATCAAGGGAAAATTTTTTCTATAATCCAAATGTCTTTATTTTCTTCTTTTTCTTATAAATTAATTAGAAAACTTTTTCCACAAAATAAGTTTTTCAAAGAAAAGTACACAATTCCATTAAACAAAAAATGAGCAAAAATTACGCTCATCGTAATTGCAATCGGATACGGATTATTTTGTGGAAAAAGTTTTTTAATTAACTTATAAGAAAAAGAAGAACATAAAGACATTTGGTTTCTGATTTGGAAAAATGCCCAAAAAGTGTCCTTTTTTTCAAAAAGCTGACTTTTTTAACCCAATAGTGTCCTAATGTCCCTCAGAGTGAAAAAGTGTCCAAAAGCCGCTAAAAGTGTCCATTTGGTATCCCAGATGGGGAAACTCAGATTGAATATTTTCTTGGATGATGTACAACAAATAATATTTTGGTGTCAATATGTCCGTTCATCGGATTGCTTTAGCGTTATTCCGCGGGGCAAAAGTTTTCCAGAAATATTTCTTGGAGCCATTTCTTATAGAAAGTATTTTAATAGCATAGACTGAGAAAACCATGTTAGGCTATCTTGGTAGCCTACCCACGGGACTACCGGTAGAAATGCAAACATTATATTCGTCCAAAACTTGTATTCAGTTTCAACTAACTTTTGCTCAGGTCAGCATAGCGGCTGCGGTGACACTTTTTCTTCCGTTTAAACAATACTCAAACTGATCATGTTAATCAGGATAAAGGTAAAGGGTAAAGGATGCGGCACTAGACCCTTAAGGTCCAAACCGGCGGTGCTGATCTCCGTTTCGTGGCCCTTCAGCCAGGAAGTGCAATGAGGGGCTGGGTGCCAGCCAACCTATGCTTTCGCAAACCCTTCCTGTTTACCTTCCCCAAATTTCTCCAGGTACCCATTTAGAGCTGGGTTGACTCTGGCTAAGCTTACAGGGTCACACCACTGACCCGCGTCCCAAACTAAGAAACTGACCACACCAGGGATCGAACCCGAATTCACGGATTCTCAGCCCAGCGCGCGTCCACTTAGCCAGAATCAGGCTAAGACTCAGCTAGTTAATCAGGATAGTATATGAATCACATTAATTTACACCCATATCAATCATTTCTTGCATTGTCAATAAACCAAATCAACCCTGAATTTATTTCAAGACCCCTCTCCAATCTCGTTAAAACCTATAGGTTAAAAAATACTGAAGCCTCAGATGATCTTCAATGAGTTGTCTTTCTCAGGGACCTCAGGGTTGTCTTTATTGTTTTGCTACTACATCTTAATAATGATTGTTTCTTTTTATATAATCATGTATGGCGTTGTTTTGTTGTTTTTTTGTTTTCTTTTTTCTCCTTCCCCCCTTTTTTCTTTTCCTTCTGTTAGATTTTATTCATATAATTTAATGTAATGTTTCGTCTCCCACTGTCACAGGCCAAAGAGCTTTTGTGGGGGTCTAAAGCTTTGTAATTTTCTATGTTTTCTGTAAAAAAAATTGATTGATTGGATCGAATATCAATCAACAGCACAACTATGCAACAACTCTGTCCTTAGACTGTTCCAGTCAAGATGAAGATTACTTTGGTGTTTATATAGAAAACTAATATTTGTTGCACGTGATAGCTGTAACAATCCTTATATAGTTTTGTATCTTGTAGGCTCCAATTCTGATCACCCGTATTCTAACACCGAAAAAAAAAAAATAATAAATACATATCCATGATCTTTCTTCCGGCAAAAATACAAAATTCCGCATTCTTGTAGATAGGGGCTTAAAACCTCTACAGTTGGGTTCTCTGATAGGTTGCATCCGATGATGTGAATTTTTATTACGATCACTTGACTTTTTAGGGGTGTTTCCCCCTTTCTTGAAAATCAGGCACATTTTTCACACTCTTAGCTTTTGATGGGTAACCTTAAACTTAATGAATTATATGTATTTGGAATTAGCGTAAAAAGACAATTGTTTTGACGTATTAATTATTATCAACATTCTTTTTTTAGAGTTCCAGTTACTATTGGGCCGAGTTACTTCTTACTTACAGTTCGTTACGACGAACTGTTTGAAATGAAAAGACCTCCATAATGATGCTACTCACATTAATACAGAGGATACGAAGCAAAAGTCAAGAGTTTATTCCAAGCTTACTCGATAAAAATGCCTACAGAACGATAGCGCGACAGTTTCCAGACAAGAATATGCCTCCAAAATAAAGTATAATGTTGGGGGCAATTCAGAAACTAACCTCCGATTGGTCACAGTGCGTGTAGTGGGGGAAGTAGCGCGCCATCTGTGCATTCACGCGCTCAGCAGGTCAGTCGGCATCAAGCCGTAGTCGAGTGAACATCGTACCTGCGCTAGTTTAGTTATTGTGGTAGTTTGAAATGTGTGCTGCAATAGAAAATCCCGCCAAATGTGAAGTGCGTGCTGTTATAAGGTTTTTTACAGCCAAAGGATACTCTGCAGCAGCTATTCGTCGTGAGCTTTGTGCCGTGTACGGACCAAAAGTTATGAGTGAAGGAGTTGTCCGTGAATGGGTACGTTTATTTAAAAGTGGACGAGAAAACGTTCATGATGAAGAGAGGAGTGGTAGACCATCCTTGGTGACTAACGAACTCGTTCAGACAGTTGATGCAAAAGTTCGTGAAAATCGACGTTTCACAATGGCGGAGTTGTCTACTGATTTTCCACAGATTTCTAAGACTCTTTTGTACGAGATAGTGACAGCAAGATTGGGTTACCGTAAGTTCTGTGCACGATGGGTGCCCAAAATTCTTACCGACCACCACAAAACTCAAAGAATGGCCTCTGCATTAGACTTTCTGTCACGTTATGAGGACGAAGGAGAACCATTGTTAAACAGAATCGTGACCGGTGACGAAACCTAGATTAAGTACGTGAACCCTGAGACAAAAGAACAGTCAAAGATGTGGGCACATTCAGATTCA
The DNA here is from genome assembly GCA_027921565.1 of Artemia sinica. Classification (NCBI taxonomy): domain Eukaryota; kingdom Metazoa; phylum Arthropoda; class Branchiopoda; order Anostraca; family Artemiidae; genus Artemia; species Artemia sinica. The sequence goes on from CM051268.1 coordinate 55,244,093, forward strand.
CCTACCAAACCAAAAAAAGCCCGGCAAGATTTTTCTGCCAGAAAACTGATGGCAACGGTGTTTTGGGATGCCAAAGGGGTGTTGTTGGTTGAACTCATGGAACGTGGGACGACCATTAATCAAGACGTGTACTGTGAAACACTAAAAACATTATGACGGGCTATACAGAACAAACGCCGTGGTATGCTGACTTCTGGTATCGTTTTTTTCCACGATAACGCCCGTCCTCACTCTGCTCGCAGAACAACAGCCCTTCTTGAGTCCTTTAAGTGGGACGTTTTCAACCATCCACCTTACAGCCCAGATCTGGCGCCAAGCGATTATCACCTCTTCATGTATATGAAGAAATGGCTCGGGTCCCAGCGGTTTGATGACGACGAAGAGCTCAAAGATGCGGTCACAGGCTGGCTCAAGGCACAAGCGGGTGATTTTTATGCAGAAGCAATTTCAAAGCTTGTGAAGAGATACGATAAGGGCCTCAATCGTTATGGAGACTATGTCGAAAAATAGTGCAAAGATGTAGTTGTAAGATGTATATATTAAAATATTTTTACTTAACTTGGTGTATTTTTTCAATCAACCGGAGGTTAGTTTCTGAATTGCCGTAACTCTAAAAAGTAAACATGCGAATAAATACCAATACGTCATACATGTACAAAAGGCAGATGACTAGTGGTAATTTCAGAGTAAGGGGAACATTTTGGTAAATAAGAATATGAAATCGTAGATCCTTTATTAAAGTTGTCACCCTACAAAGGTAATGGGGTTCTCCTTATATACGAGAGGATTTGAGTTCAACTCATCCCATGGCAACGACTAGCTCTTCAACCTATATCCGGCTTTTTAGGTGCCACGGTAGAGTTGTTATGACACCCTCTTTTAATTAAAAGGATGAGATATGAAACTACATTGCAGCAGAGTGACATCTCAAACTTGCTGGAGAAAGTCATTCGCCCCAAGTCTTTTCCTGTTCCAATTGCTGCAGAACGAACAATAAATTAATAGCGTCTGCCCTTTATATTCTTTCATGTGTGTCTTTCGTTTCTCTTCTCCTACATGTTGGTTGTTCTTGTGGCACTCAGGACTAGTCTATCTCTCGTCTATGATCATTCAATATACCATCTTCGTAATTCCTGCTTCTCATGCTGCTTGGAATACTCTGCCAGAGTCAGCTAAACGGTGTGACTCGCTTGGTGACTTAGGAATTTTTTTATTGCTGAATATAGCTGAATATTTTCTTTCTTCTAGTTATTTGTTTTACTTTTTTAATGTCCCCTTGCGGTGGATGTCTGGGCTAAGCTGGAAGGTTCAGGGTTATATTATTAATACATATTTATACAGAATATTAAATTCCCGACAGGGAAAACTCGATAGAGTCGGGAACAAAAAACACTTAGCATATAAATTTAAATTAATCCTACCTCTACTAATGTTCTACATATATATATATATATTTAAACAAAAAAAAATCTTTATTTTTCTTTTTCAAACTACTCTCAAAAATAAAATAAACAATAAGCAACTCACCTTTCCAGACTCCTCGACTTACCAAAATAACCAAAATCCCAAATTTTATTACCTTTTATTCAACTCATCACCAGGGGAAAAGGGACCGACTCCCCCCAAATACGCCATACAAAAAGGTATACAGATGCATATACAAGCACATATACATACGCATACCAATATACACATACATATATGTATACATACACATATTTATTAACTTATTACATCTTCATTAGGCATTCCTTAAGTTGAGTTTTTAGTGTTGATAGAGGGAGTGATAGATTTTAATTTTTAAGAAACTTATTCCATACTGTAATAAACTATTTCTAAAGGAGGCCCTAGACAGTCAATCATTTTTATCAGAAGTTTCGTCAACCGATTGACGTGTGCTTAATCAACCTTCAATTGACACTTCAATCAACCCTTCAATCTTGAGCATAGCTACAGGCCCAAGACGGTCAATCATTTTGATCAAAAGCTTCCGTAAATTGATTGATTCAAGCATGATTGACCGTCTTGGAACCTGTTTGACACTTGTGTGAAGCGTTGACGGTGATTGATTGTAAGTTTGAACGACTCAAGCGGTTGACGAGGGTGATTGACCGTTTAGACTAGGACACCCTAGACGGTCAATCATTTTGATCAAAAACTTCCGTCAACTGATTGATTCAAGCATGATTGGCCGTCTTGGAGCCTGTTTGACGCTTGTGTCAAGCGTTGACGGTGATTGATAGAAAGTTTGAACGACTCAAGCGGTTGACGAGGGTGATTGACCGTCTAGACCAGTTTTGTTCAGGACATCCTAGACGGTTAATCATTTTGATCAAAAGCTTCCGTCAACTGATTGATTCAAGCATGATTGACCGTCTTGGAACCAGTTTGACGCTTGTGTCAAGCGTTGACGGTAATTGATAGAAAATTTGAACGACCCAAGCGGTTGACGAGGGTGATTGACCGTCTAGATTATTTTTGTCCAGGACACCCTAGACGGTCAATCATTTTGATCAAAATCTTCCGTCAATTGATTGAAACAAGCATGATTGACCGTCTTGGAACCTGTTTGACGCTTGAGTCCAACGTTGACGGTGGTTGATAGAAAGTTTGAACGACTCAAGCGGTTGACGAGGGTGATTGACCGTCTAGACTAGTTTTGTTCAGGACACCCTAGACAGTCAATCATTTTGATCAAAAGCTTCCGTTGACTGATTGATTCAAGCATGATTGACCGTTTTGGAGCCTGTTTGACGCTTGTGTTAAGCGTTGACGGTGATTGATTGAAAGTTTGAACGACTAAAGCGGTTGACGAGGGTGACTGACCGTCTAGACTAGTTTTGTTCAGGACACCCTTGACGGTCAATCATTTTGATCAAAATCTTCCGTCAATGGATTGATTCAAGCATGATTGATCGTCTTGGAACCTGTTTGACCCTTGTGTCAAGCGTTGACGGTGATTGATAAAAATTTTGAACGACTCAAGCGGTTGACGAGGGTGATTGACCGTCTAGACTAGTTTTGTTCAGGACCCCCTAGACGGTCAATCATTTTGATCAAAGGCTTCCTTAAACTGATTGATTCAAGCATGATTGGCCGTCTTGGAACCTGTTTGACCCTTGTGTCAAGCGTTGACGGTGATTGATAGAAAGTTGGACAACTCAAGCGGTTGACGAGGGTGACTGACCGTCTAGACCAGTTTTGTTCAAGTATTGCTTCATTCACGCGCCAACGACAATGGAAGACACATCGGAAGTAAGCAAAAATGTGGAACGCAAGATTATCTGTTTATTAATAGAGTTATACCGGGATCGCCCTGAGTTATGGAAAGTTAAAAGTAGAGATAGTTATAACCTATATAAGAAAAGTACGGCATTTGACAGGATATTTTGGGTGGTAAAGACAGTGAAACTAGATTATACAGTTTTCGAACTAAAAAAGAAAATTAATGTTTTAAAAATAAATTTCAACCACGAGTACAAGGCGATCGAGCAGAAAAAGAAGTCTGGAGCGTCAGCAGATGACATCCCACAACCTTCCCTGTGGCACTACAATGACGCTGCATTGTTAGACTGTATTTCACACGGTGGACACTTCACTTCCCGACTCTGAACTGAAACTAAAAATCTGGCCGTGAGTTTAAATTAAACTTGAAATTAGCTTTGGTCAAGATTGAAGGTTGATTGAAGCACACGTCAATCGATTGACTCAAGCATGATTGACCGTCTAGGAACCTGTACGTAAATACAGAACAACAAACAGAACTGACTTAAACATAACAAACTGATTAACTGGAATGATATTCAATATAACATACATACTCTGAGTACTTAATTTATTTGGTAACGAGACTGGAGATCGAATATAGTCTTTCAGTGCTCACAATCCTTTATTCTTTTGTCTCTGGAGAGGTAGTAAGTGGCTCCTAAATGTATTTTAATAAACAAGTGGGCAATAATTCAGTGAGAATGCACTAAGCTAAAATAAACGGACCTCAATACATTATAAGGTAAGATAAACTTAAGGGGATGCATCATTCCAACATTTCTGATGAATTTCAACTGAAGATGGCTAATACGGTGCTTGAATGACAGGTTTTTATCAATGATAGTTCCTAAGTTACGTATAAAGCTAACACGCTCAATACGCACGTTGTTTGAAGCCACAATTGACTGGAGTCCAGGACAAGAAGTTGAAGCCCGAGAGTAAATAATAAATTTCATCTTCTCAGAACTTGCTGTCAGACGATTAGACTTAAACCACAATAGAATTCTATCAATTGACGGATATATACTTTGCCTAAGTATCAGATCATTGGGTCCAGAGACACAGCACGCCGTATCTTCAGCAAACAACACTCTATGACGACTCAGTCAAGTCTTTGATATAAATCAAGAAAGGCAAATGGTTGTGTGTATTGCTTATTGCGCATGACACCGGTCTGGCTGGATTTTTGGCTTGATCAGAGATGGAGCTGTTTACCATTATTCTTTTGAGTGTGTGTATTTTATTGCTTTTTTTCTTTATTCCTACACTCCCCACCATAGAGCCTTTGGCTCATGTTGATCTATTGGTCTTTGTTATTTCAATTCAATGCTTAATAAATTTATCTAGCAAATTTTTACTTTCAGCATAGACGACGAGACATACACACACGCACACACACAAAAGAAAAATTCATATCTCATAGTGTCGTTCAGAATTAAGTATATCATCGATATTACAGTAACCACAATTGTTGTAGTGACAAAAAAAAATGTCATCACTGACATGACATAAAAAAGGGACTTCATAGTAGAACTCAATTAAATATATCATCAAGTTTACAGTAATCACCAATGGCTGTGGTTACACAAAAACGTCATCGTTGTCGAGATACTAAATCACATTTCATATTATTGTTCAGAATCAAATATATCGTCAAGTTTACGTGGCCACCATCGTTGTGGTGACTCAAAAAACGTCATCGTTGACAAGACACAAAAATCAAATTTCATTGTATCGTTGAAAATTAAATATTTAGTCAAGTTTACAGTAATCACCATCTTTATGGTAACCACCAACTTTATAGTAACCACCATCATGTGGTGGCACAAAAAAACGCCATCGTTGACAAGAAACTAAAAATCACATTTCATAGTATCGTTCAGAATTAAATATATCATCGAGTTTACAGTGACCGTCATCGTTGTTAAGGCAATCCAAGTCCCTTCGACACTTTTCTTTGCGCCTCTCCACCACGCCTTTGATGTCATTGTACTTTGCTCCCAATCCATCTTTGGCAAACTGATAGCTCCGTTCCAACTTTTTCTTATCCGTAACACCTTCTATACTAAGTTCCCTAGAAAATTCATATTTTAGCCTTTTTTTGTCATCATGTCTTTCATCCAGTAGCTTGAGAGTCCTCATATTATCTTTATTTTTGGCTTTGATACATTTCATAATATCTTTCTCGTTTTATCCTTCCAGTTTGTTAAAATCTGGTGGTTTTCATTATAAGATCTTTGTGCTTCCTTAAAAGCACCTTTCCGGAAGGATTCAAAGCTTTCAAGAGCTAGAGCTTTCTGTTTATTCTTAAAGTCTATTTGTAAGGTATCTGTCTCTGTATCTCTGTCTTGTAATTCCACGAGAGATCTGCTTAATATTCTTCCTAGCTTGTTACGAATTTGTTTCATCTCTTTTTTGTACTGATTTCTCTTTTTAAATGCGGATTTAGCCTCCAGAACGTCCGTCGGTGACAAAGAAAATAGTTCAGGAGGAATGAACAACGTTTCTTCGGATGCTGTCTGATGCATTGGATTTGAGCTTGTGGAATGCACAGAAGCATAACCGGAACCCACAGGCTGTGCTAGAGTCGATTCTCCGGGAATTAAAAGCAGAAGCACCTTGTTCTGGTGTATCAATGTTTAACTGATTTTGATACCTGATGGGATTCGATAATGCCAGTATCTCTTCACTGAAAGTGTCAGGGACATAATTTTTCACAATGATATGAACAAAAACAGGAGACAGACCGAGTGGCTGACCCAGCTTATTACGGATACAGATATATTTATAACCAGGTGAAATAGCATTGATAAGTAAAATCCGATGGCTGAGAAAGCAGGGGGCTACTAAAATTTACGAATCGGACATTTACAAAGTCATTGCCATTACTAATTGTCACAGCTTTACCTTCAAGACTATCAGGGTCTCCAATTGTTACAAATATTTGATCTTTAGGAGTTTTCGCGTATCTTCCTTTCCTCGTATCCCGAATACACCTCATATCCAAAAAATCAGTTCCACTGTGCTTCCCCGTCAAGAACAGGTAAAATCCCTTCTCATGAACTTTCAACGTCACATGCGTTAAAAGAAGCGAATTTTCATCGCATTTGATAAATTATTCACCTTCTATAAGAAAAGGATCCAAAGATATAGGCTTTAGCTGCACTATATGAATTCCTTGGTTAGCCTTCACCATTTTCCTAAACAATTTTATCATCAGAGGTATGAAGCACTAAGAAGTTGGAAATGGCTGTGACACTTCACACATTTTTATGTAACACTTAAAAGACCTAGTTGATCTTAGAGACAGCAAAATCTTCACAATAAAGGGCAGAGCTGCACAAAATATAATGCACTTAAACAACTAAACTTTAGTTGTATATGTTTTGCTGTATAAAAAATAATTAAATACTAAGGTCATTGTAGTTGAGAATTAAAACACGAAGGACAGTGAAACGTAAATCTGATTATTTGAATTGGTTAAGTGAAAGCCACATATGTGTTAAAAAGTTGGGAAAAACTGGGCGTTAAATTTTTGTTAGAAAAATTACTCCATTTACAGTTATACACCTTGTGGTGGTAGCGCGTGCAAAATTTAAGAAGAATAAGCGTAGATGGATAATCATAAAAAAATACACTAAAAACATGTGTGACCAATTAGTTTAAGAAGGTATATCTTTCCTCAAAAGCTATAGTTGTCTTTGGGAATTAACAAACTGTTAATGTTTAATTTTTACCAGCAAAAAGTGTTGCCAAATTTGTCTAATTAGTTTGATTTTTTTTTCTCACAGTTCAACATGGCAACTTTGGGCCTAAAAAATGCATAACTTTGAAAAAACTAAAAGAAAGTCTTAGAAAATAGTGGTTTTCAGGTAAAAATGAGACCTAAGATTGGTCCAAATAGCAAAAAACGTTTTTTTTTATTCTGATGTACTTTTAGAACTCACTAGCATACTGGACGTAGTTTAATATACTTCACAAATAGAGCCACTTTCAACTTCAGCCTTTGCTGAGAAAATATCTGAGCAGTCCTGAAGAATGATATCCGTTATCGATATCCGATTATTCAAGTTTAAATATGATATCCGTTATTCAGGTATAAATGAGACCTAAGATGGGTCCAAATAGCAAAAACTGTTTTTTTTATTTTGATGCACTTTTAGAACTCACTAGCACACTGGACTTTCAACTTCAGCCGCTTCAACTTCAGCCTTTGCTGAGACAATATCTCAGCAGCTCTGAAGAATGATATGCGTTATCGCTTGTCCAAGGTTTTGGCTAAGAAACTTGTGTTCCATCACATTTTCTCAGTAATTTTCTCACAATTTGCCTAAAAATCAAACTGACAAAAACCTCGTCGCTAATTCAGAATTAAGTAAAAAAAAAAAACAAGTTTTTTTTAACTGAAAATAAGGAACGACGTTAAAACTTAAAACGAACAGAAATTATTCCGTATATGAAAGGATCTGTCCCCTACTCAACGCCTCGCTCTTTACGCTACAGTTTTTTTATTGTTTAAAAAAATAGAGTTGTGAGAAAGTCAAACTTTAGCGTAAAGAGCGAAGCGTTGAGGAGGGGACAGCCCATTTCATATACGGAATAATTTCTGTTCGTTTTAAGTTTTAACGTCGTTTCTTACTTTCAGTTAAAAAAACTTGTGTTTTTATTTAATTTTTGAACGTTTTTGAATTAATGCAGGTTTTGATATTGGCTCACCGTACATGAATAATTAAAACAAAATTTGTATATTAATTTTATTTTTATTTGGTTAAATGGCTTTCTCGAAACTTGTTTAGTTTATTTACGAACGTTTTTATTAGTAATAAATATACGTGACTTACGAATTAACTTACGTAACGAACTTCTATATTCATAGATTTTTAATACATATATTAGGGGGTTCGCCCCCTAGTCACTACCTTGCTCTTTAAGCTAAAGTTCGAATTTTGTTCCAATTCTTTAAAAATGACCCCTTAATCACAAAGGCCGTTAATTAGAATAAATAGCTCTTATGAAGGTACTAAAAAATCTTTGGCTTAAAAAGCGAGGTATTGACTAGGGGGTGAACCCAATTATTTTCTTAATATTTTTCGTAAATTATACGTAATATTTTCTGTTCGTTTTAAGTTTTATTGTTGCTCCTTACTTTCAGTTGAAAAACTGTTTTTTTATTTAATTTCTGATTTTTTGGGGAAATCCGGCACCCCCTTCATAGCAATGTCCCTTCCCCCATGAAAACTTCCTTCATGAAAAGATCCTCCCATATAACGCCGACCCCCCCCCCCCTCCACCTACCAGAAAAAATCCCCCCTGAAAACGTCTGTATACTTCCCAATAACCAATACTATATGTTAACATTGGGTAAAGTTGATAATTTTCAGCCCTCCCCTCGGGGACTTCGGAGGATTAAGTCATCCTAAAAGACATAGTTATCATATTTTGGACCATGCTGAACAAAACGGCTATCTCAAAATTTTGATCGGGTGACTTTGGGAAAAAAATGAGCGTGGGAGGGGGCCTAGTTGCCCTACATTTTTTGTCACTTAAAAAGGGCACTGGAACTTTTCATTTCCGTTCCAATGAGCCCTCCCACGATATTCTAGGACCACTGGGTCGACACGATCACCCCTGGGGGAAAAAAACAACAAAAAAAACAAAGAAACACGCATCAGTGATCTTTCTTCTGGCAAAAAATGCAAAATTCCATATTTTTGTAGATAGCTGCTTGAAACCTCTACAGTAGGGTTATCTTATACGTTGAATATGATGGTGTGATTTTAATTAAGGTTCTATAACTTTCAGGGGTCTTTACCCCTTTTTTCAAAAATCAGCCAAATTTTCTCAAGACTAAACTTGATGAAATTTATATATTTGAAATCAGCATTAAAATCTGATTCTTTTGATGAATCTATTGGTATCAAAATTCCGTTTTTTAGCGTTTCGGTTACCATTGAGCCGGGTCGCTCCTTACTTACAGTTCGTTACCACGAAATGTTTGATAATGGGAAACTGCTGTGTCTTTTTATAATACATTAGTTCAAGTGACCCAGGGATGGTTCCAAGTTTCAGATCATCATAAATAATGGACATGCAGCCAAAAAATGCGGTTTATTGAGAAAGATTGGAGTTTGCTTTAATTCAATCACTTTGTACTCTGGAAAACAGAACTAGAACTTTTGATTTCTAATCAAATGAGCCCTCTCCTAACTTTCTATTATCACCCATTTTTTACTAGTGTAAAAGTAGTCTGGAAACAAGATTGATGCATAGAACACACTTCGCTCTTTTCACAGTGCCGCCAAATCGGAAAACTCAGATTGAATATTTTCTTGGATAATATACAACAAATAATGCTTTGGTGTCAATATGTCCGTTCATCGGATTGCTTTAGCGTTACTCCACGGGGCAAAAGTATTCCAGAAATATTTCTTGGAGCCATTTTTTATAGAAAGTATTTGAATACATACACTGGGAAAACAGTGTTAGCCTATCTTGGTAGCCTACCCACGGGACTACCGATAGAAATACAAACATTATATTTGTCAAAAACTTGCATTCAGTTTCAACTAACTTTTTCTCAGTTCAGCATAGCGGTTGCGGTGACACTTTTTCTTCCGTTTAAACAATACTCAGTAAATTTCTTACAAAAATTAAACGAAAAAAGAACGGCTTAAAGAAAATTTAAAAAAGTATGCGCTGTCCGATTTGTAATCTTTGTATTTAATTAAGGAAATAGAGGCAAGTAGAAAAGTGACGTCATTACCTAAAAAAATGCGAAACTTTGTCGAGTTGTAGTTTTTTTTAGACCAATTGGGATAAGACTAGCTAATACTGCATTGTTCTTCATATTTTATTATTTGGAGGCAGACCCGTTACTAGGCTTGGTGTGGTCCGGGGCAAAATCAATTACAGCACCCCACCGTAACTCAAATGTAAGCAAAAAGTTTGAATCAAATTAAAAAATTTGATCAAAGTGGGCAGCCCCCCAGCTACGGCAAACCAACCCCCCAGATATGAATCCCGGGGCAGCTGACCTGTCTTCCCCTCCCCCTCCCATCCCTTTGAACGGCTCTCTTTGAAGACACTAATGTATAATCCCCATGTCATTCCAGACCGTGCGGCAGCGGAGATCGAAACCTCGGTTTTGTATAACCAAGCAGAAATCGATCCCACTGCCCTCCCACAAGATTATTTCAACATAATCACACAGGTAAGGACACTTTGGGAGAGCACCCCTCAAGATGAGTCGAAAGGACTTCCGCAGATAAATATGAGAATCATAGCCAAAAAACATTTTTTTAGGGACATAATCCCCAGAACAGAAGCGTCTATCGTCCCTCCTCCCGTTAAGGTTTGACCTAGGCCCCCAAGAAGAAATTTATTACCCGAGGAAGGGCAATTTTGAAAAAATTAAACTATAACGAAAAAGACTATATAGGGAATGAGAAAAAAACTTTGGATTTCAGAGGAAGTCGGGCCTGAATCCTGGCAACTACACAAGCTATGTATGGCCGGAGGTGCTTATCCCTGTGCATCTTGTGATAGTGAGTCTACCCTTGTGTAATCAGACCAACACAAATATAATCGTCTAATCCATGCCATTAAACCGCAAATCTTCTCTGTCGAAGATTAGCATTTTTTGTTTGTTTTGTTTATAGAAAAAATCTTCCCTTGATGCAGTGGTTTCAAGTCACGAAATCTTGTTTTTGGGGACACGGGTAGGGGATATTTTTTTAAAGATCTGGTAGGAGGGGTAATTTTGTCTCTCTTCGAAAAAAAAATATCAAAAACGGTATTTTTAAGTGAAATATACCGATAAAAAGTTTTTTTTTTTCAAAACCTAGGGATGGAGGGGGGGGGTGGTAGAATCTATATATATATATTTAATCTATACTTAATGTACTCCTCCAACCATAATCGATACCAGTGCTATTTGTTTATCTTCACATTTACAGACCACCAAGAAGCTACAGTGTAATCTTGTAGGAACAATTTAAGTTCCTGTAAATGCAGAGTCACTTTGTTTAATCTTTAGGCTTATTTTGTAAATAACACTATGGGTTAATTGCCCATAAAGCGAAAAGTTCTGCAAGCTTCTTGTTAATTAAAAGCAATTGAAAAAATTTACACTTGATTATGAATCTCAAACATGTGAATCAGTACCACCCGTAGCGCCATCTCTCAAGCAATATAGATGAAGTCCTGTGAAGTGGCTCAAAACGAAAATAGGAAATAGCCAATAATGATCAAATTTAGGATTACTTTGTATCTATGAGTTGGATGATTCAGTTACATAGGGAGACGTTTCTAGAAGATTTCAGTCAAATGAACTCAGCCCAGTTATGGATTTTTCTGCAGATCACGGGCAAGGAATGACACTTGAACTGATTATGAAAAGTGCGGTAAACTATTTCGATCTTGATGCAATGATTCAAGCCAAAAAGACCCTTTATAGTGAGTTGGACATTCAAAGCCAGATTATTTCGTACGCCAAAAATGGGGACAATATTAGAGATATGTGCAAGCCTATACAGCAAAGCAAAATGCTCCTATCCCGAAAATTCTTATATTTAGTTGGTGTTAGATGTTTCCCCAAGTAAAATGCCCCCTCCCGGATAATTCCCTCCATTTTTCCTCTGGATAATTTTGGATGTTCATTACTAATTAAATTATTACCCTAGTTCCTTTAACATTGTTCATTATCGCATGGACATCACTCTCTGAGTTCAATGAAACAAATACGGGGGGGTCCTTTTGCCGATTATTTTGCTTGCCATGCCTGTTTTTATGTTACCCGCAATTGAAGCAATCCTATAGATCCTTTTTGTTGATTAATTAAAAAAAACTTTTTCCACAAAATAAGTTTTTCAAAGAAAAGTAAAGAACTCCATTAAACAAAAAATGAGCAAAAATGAAATAAAATAATCTACCAAGCGTGAAACTACCACAAATCAGCATCGATAAATAAATGAAACCCAAAACAAACAGAAATTACAATAAATAACCGAGTCAAACTCAAAACGAGCAGAAATTAATATAAGTTGGGCGGCAGAAATTAATATAAGTTGGGCACAAAACCCCTATGCCTTCCCAAGACCAGAACAAAACTTGCACTTCACTGAAAAAAATATAAATGTTTTTACTTTTATAACTTTAATAAATCAAATAATATTAACATTTTGATTACTAAATATCAGTATATGTATATCAAACTGACAATGCACATACATTTGTATTTTTTCAGTAAAGTCCAATTTTTGTTCTGGCCTTCGATACAAAGTGCCCTGGTTAAACAACAACAACAACAACAACAAAATATCACTAATCACTTTCGACTATTAAAAAGGGCACTAGCCTTTGAATTTCCAGTCGAATGAGCTTTTTTTGAAGTTTCTATGACAACGCCTTCTATAAAAACCTTATATGCCCCCAGGGCATAACTTAAAACCCTTGCCCTGAGGGTTGTGGGGGTGTGTACTCCTCAAAAACATATTTTTTATCTGGAAATCGACGACGCTGAACAAAATGGATATCTCAAAATTTTGATTGGATGGGTTAGGGGGAATGTTATGCGTGGGGGGGGGGCTAGTTGCCCTCCAATCACTTTCGACTATTAAAAAGGGCAATAGCCCTTTGAATTTCCAATCGAATTAGCCTTTTTTGAAGTTTCTATGACAACGCCTTCTATAAAAACCTTATATACCCCCAGGGCATAACATTAAACCCTTGCCCTGAGGGCTGTGGGGGAGTGTCCTCCTCAAAAACAAATTTTCTAGCTGGAAATCAACTACACTGAACAAAATGGCTATCTCAAAATTTTGATTGGATGTGTTAGGGGGAATGATGGGCGTAGGGGGGGAGGAGGCTAGTTGCCCTCCAATCACTTTAGACAATTAAAAGGGCACTAGCCCTTTGAATTTCCAATCGAATGAGCCCCTTTTGAAGTTTCTACGACAACGCCTTCTATAAAAACCTTATATGCCCCCAGGGAATAACTTAAAACCCTTGCACTGAGGGTTGTGGGGGAGTGTCCTCCTCAAAAACATATTTTCTATTTGGATATCAACTAGCCTACGCTGAACAAAATGGCTATCTAAAAATTTTGATTGGATATGTTTGGGGGAATGATGGACGTCGGGGGGGGGGGGGGCTAGTTGTCCTCCAATTACTTTCGACTATTAAAAAGGGCACTAGCCAGGACAAACTTAAAACCCTTGTCCTGAGGGTTGCGGGGGAGTGTCCTCCTCAAAAATATATTTTCTATTTGGAAATCAACTACGCTGAACAAAATGGCTATCTCAAAATTTTGATTGGATGTGGTTGGGGGAATGATCTACGTGGGGGGGGGGCTTGTCGCCCTCCAATCACTTTCGACTAGGGTACTAGCCCTTTGAATTTCAAATCGAATGAGCCTGTTTTGAAGTTTCTACGACAACGCCTTCTATAAAAACCTTATATGCTCCCAGGGCATAACTTAAGACCCTTGCCCTGATTTTGGGGGAGTGTCCTCCTCAAAAACATATTTTCTATCTGAAAATTAACTAGCCTACGATGAACAAAATGGCTATCTCAAAATTTTTATTGGATGTGTGTGGGGGAATAATGGACGTGGGGGGGGGGGCTAGTTGCCATCCAATTACTTTCGACTATTAAAAAGGGCACTAGCCCTTTGAATTTCCAATCGAAAAAGCCTGTTTTGGAGTTCATACGACAACTCCTTGTATAAAAACCTTATATGCCCCCAGGGCATAACTTAAAACCCTTGCCCTGAGGGTTGTGGGGCAGTGTCCTCCTCAAAAACATATTTTCTATCTGGAAATCAACTACACTGAACAAAATGGCTATATCAAAATATTGATTGGATGTGTTTGGGGGAATGATGGGCGTGGGGGGATCTAGTTGCCCTCCAATCACTTTCGACTATTAAAAAGGGCACTAGTCCTTTGAATTTCCAATCGAATGAGCCTCCTTTGAAGTTTCTACGACAACCCCTTTTACATAAATCTTTTATGCCCCAGGGCATAGCTTAAAACCTTTGCCCTGAGGGTTACGGGGGAGTTGCCCTCTAATTACACTATATTCGACTATTAAAAAGGGCACTAGCCCTTTGAATTTCCAATTGAATGTGCCTGTTTTGAAGTTTGTACGACAACACCTTCTATAAAAACCTTATATGCCCCCAGGGCATAACTTAAAACCCTTGCCCTGAGGGTTGTGGGGCAGTGTCCTACTCAGAAACATATTTCTATCTGGAAATCAACTACGCTGAACAAAATGGCTATCTAAAATTTTGATTGAATGTGTTTGGGGGAATGATGGGCGTGGGGGAAGGAATAGTTGCCCTCCAATCACTTTCGACTATTAAAAAGGACACTAGAACTCTCAATTTCCAATCGAATAAGAAGTTTCTACGACGACCCCTTCCATACGAAGTGCCCTGCTCTAAAGGAAAAAAATATTAAATGATACATTGTGCCAACATCGTTCTTATATGCCCTCAGGGCATAACTTAAAACCCTTGCCCCGAGGGTTGGGGGGAGTGTCCTACTCAGAAACATATTTCTATCTGGAAATCAACTACGCTGAACAAAATGGCTATCTAAAATTTTGATTGGATGTGTTAGGGGGAATGACGGGCGTGGGGGGACTAGTTGCCCTCCAAAAACTTTCAACTATTAAAAAGGGCACTAGCCACTCCAATTTCCAATCGAATGAGCCCTTTTGGAAGTTTCTACGACAACTGCTTCGATATGAAGTGCCCGGGTATGGAAGTAAAAAAAAACACACATTGTGCCCACATCGTTCTTTACTTAGGCAGCGCTAGCGCCCTGCCTATGACAATTCACTAGTTACACCCAATTTTTCTTTAACTAGCTTTATTACACTATATTCAACTCTTTGATTGGGCTCTTCTTTCGGTAGACCATTAACAATAAGGTTCAGGCGACGATCTTTTATGTCGAGAAGTAGTAGTTGCCTTTGTAGGGCCTTATTTTTGTCTCCGTGCTCATCGAAAGTTTTTTCAAATTTTTTTAAACCTTACATCTCTGGCTGCAGCCTCAGCTCTCAATGATGAAATCTCAGAAGTAATTTTGTCAAGCTTATTATTTAGTTTAATCTGCATACATGGGCTCCCATAAGCTGAATTCCAGGGGGGCAAATCTCGTCTAATTGACACTTTTAATACTATATAATAGAAATCTCAGAACAAAAATAAAAAAATAAGGCAACATCACTCAGTCAGGGGAGGAGAGTGCCCCCCTGCCCCCCTTATGGGCGCCCATGTCTGCATAGTGATAATAGACTCCAGTTTTCCGCTCAGAACTTTTCTGAATTCTTCAAACGATTTTTGCGTAACATTAGCAATGATAAATTTTGATTATAAATCCGTTTGAGGAGGATTAGGGACTAGCAATTCATTTGAAATAGCATCAAACGGGACTTACTGGCAAGGGATGTGTGTGACTATACCCCGTTAACAGAATATAGTCGAGTGATAAAGGAGTTTGTTTAATTCAGATCAAATCAGATACACTAATCCGATGATACAGCTATATAAACTTAGTCACACTAAAGTAGACCCGTTTTTCTCACAGTTCATAAATATCCGATTCAAGCCAGATCTTTTTACTTTGAACTTTGAATCATTACTATGCTATTGCCGATGTGACCTTTTGACAATCTGTATATTCACCTGCCTCTTGAAATTTCCATCTTAATGTTCTTAGTCTTAAAAGCAGTTGCAATAGAAGTAGTTGGAGAGATAGCAATAGCAGTAGTAGAACTACTAAATGTAGCAGTGGTAGTAGTATTAGTAGCAGTGTGCACATATTGCCTTTTTGTCCATTGATCTTCCCTTTTAAGCATTCTCTGAGAATTCCAACTTAATACACAAATAAATTCTGAAGATACACTCTTTTGACAATTTAAATGCACATAGTTTCTTTTGTTAGTTCGAATTCGCCATCAATATTCTCTCAAATTTTACCTTCTTAAAGTTAGCATTAATAATACTACTGTAGTATCACAGTATGGTGGTAGGAAAAGACATTGCAGTGTTAGTGTTGTATTAGTATTATTAGGAGTAGTAACAGCTGTGGCAAAAGTATTAATAGTGGTTGTGGCATTTATATCTAGCCTTTATTTTAGTTGAACATTCCTTTCATGATGTTCAGGAAGTTTCATCTTGATACAGTATGCCGTCCCAAAAATATTGCTGATGTGTGCTTTTGACCTCCTTTCGACATCCTTTTTATCCTAATACTCTTTGCCTAACAATTTTCTGCAATTGAAGCAGTAGTTTCAGTAGTTTAGCTGCAGAAGTAGGATTAGTAAAAGTAGCAGTGGTAGTAGTGTTAGTAGGGACAGTCATATATTACCTTTTTGTCAATTATTCTTTGCCTTCTTCTAATACAAATACCATTGCTTGTACTGCTACCACAACAACTACTACTGCTACTACTACTATAACTAATACTACTACATCTGTAACGAGTAAGACTAAGGCTCAGTATGTTGGAACAAAGATCAGAGGAAACTATGAGGGGAAAGTTGAACTAAATCAAAACATGCTATGTGCTGACGGATTGCTGATACGACGTATCACCAAATTTTGGAACGGCTTATTGTATTAAGAGGAAACTTCAAAGGCATCATGAGCGGGATGTTCAGTTAACTAAAAGGCAAAATGTACCTGCTACTACTGCTTTTAATACTGTTGTTATTACTATTACTACCATTAATGATAGTAAATTATTACTACTACTGCTGTTCCTATTGCTACCACTACTACTATGATACTAGTGCAATTAAGGCTAAGAGTATTAAGGTGAAAATTTGACAGAATATTAAGGGGAATTTGAACTAAATCGGTACACATTATGTGAATTTAGATTGTCAAAAGGCGTATCTCAATAACGAATTTTTCTATTGAGTTGGAACTTTCAGTAAAAGGGAACTAGAACTTCCAATTTCGACCGAATGAGTGACCTCTGAGGCCTATACAACCATTCTTCCATAAGGACCTTAAATCCCCAAGAGGCTTAACTTATAACCCTTGACCTCAGACTCTGCTGGTTTGTATCAGCCCAAAAGCCTTGTTATACGATCTTTGGACTATAATGAATAAAAGGACTGTCTCAAAATTTCTGTTTGATGCATTTAGGGAAAACACGATGTTTTTGTGTGTGTGTTGGGGGGGGGGGGGGACTTACTGCGCTCTGATCGCTTTGACTCTTAAAAAGGGCGCTTGAACTTCTGATTACCAATCCAATGAGTCCCATCCAAAGCATATACGACCACCTTTTCTACAAGAACCTTATATGCCCACAGGGCATACATTAAACACTTGGCCTGAGAGCTCTAGGGGTGAGGGGTTGTCTTCCTCAAGGACATAATTTCCGGACCCTTCAACTTCGACGAACAAAATTACTATCTCCAAATTTTGATTGAAGGTATAAAAGAAAATGATGAGTGTGGAGGGGGGGCTGGTTGCTTTCAAATCACTTTGACTCTTAAAAAGGCACTATAATTTCCAGTTTCTAATCAAATGAGCCCTACCTGAAGTTTATATGACCGCCCATTCCTTAAAAACGTTATATGCCCTCATGGCATAACTTACAACCCTATCCTGGGGTATTGTGTCAACCCTAGAGTCATCATTATATGTTCTTTGGACCCTTTTGAACAAAATAGTTATCTCATCATTTCGGTTACATATGTTTGGTGAGAAGAGGGGTTGTCAGGGGGGGGGGGGGTAAATGCCCTTAATCACTTTTGACTCTTAAAAAGGAACTATAACTTCCAACTTTCAAGCAAATGAGCCTCGTCTAAATTTAAACAATCATCCCTTCCATAAAAATCTTAAATGTCCCCACGGCATAATTTACAACCCCCACCCCCAGGCTCTGGCGGTTTGTATCAACCCCAAAAGCCTTGTTATATGATATATGGACTATTTTAAATAAAATGACTGTCTTAAAATTTCTATTGGATTATTTTGGGAAAAAACGATGTGTCGGAGAGGGGGGGTGGCTGCCTTCTGATCACTTTGACTCTTGAAAAGGGCACTAGAAATTCTGATTACCAATCCAATGAGTCCTCTTCGAAGCATATACGACCACCCTTTCCATTAAAACCTTAGATGCCCCCAGGACATAACTTACAATCCTTGCCCTGAGAGCTGTGAAAGCAGGGGTGTATTCCTCAAAGATATGATTTCCGGACACTTCAACTACAATGAACAAAATTCTTGTTTCTAAATTTTTACCGGATGTCTCTGGGGAAATGATAAGCGTGGAGGGGGGGGGGGGTGGTTTCCATCAAATTACTTCCTTTTTAAAATCAAATGAGCCCCATATGAAGTTTATACGACCCCCATTCCATAAAAACCTTATATGCCCCCAGGGCATGACTTAAAACCCTATCCCTAGGGCCCTGGGGGATTTTGTCAACCCTAGAGGCATTGTTAAATGTTCTTTGGACTTTTGTGAGCAAAATCGCTATCTCACAATTTCAATCAAATTTGTTTGGTGAAAAGAGGGGTAGTTTGGGGGAGGGGGCTAGCTGTCCTCCACCACTTTTGACTCTTAAAAGGGATCTAAAACTTCCAATTTTTAACGAAATGAGCCTCCTCTAAGGTTTATTCAACCATCGCTGAAATAAAACCTTAAATGCCCCCAGGGCATCACTTACAGTATTTGCCCCTAGGCCCTGGGGGTTTGTTTCAACCTCAAAAGCCTTGTTATACGATATTTGGACTATCTTAAATAACATGTCGAAAAATTTCTATTAGATGCATTTCGGGACAATACTATGTGTGTGTGTTTTTTTTTTCTGCCCCCCGATCAGTTTGACTTGTAAACCAATCCAATGACTCCCTTCGAATTTTATATGACCACCCTTTCTATAAAAACATTAAATGCCCCCAAGGCATAACTGACAACCCATGCTCTTAAGGCTTGGGGGGTGGGGTTGTCATCCTCAAAGACACAGTTTCCAGATCTTTGAACTACGTTGAACAAAATAGCTATCTCAAAATTTTGATCGGATGTGTATGGGGAAATGGTGGGTGTAGGAAGGGGGTAGTTGCCCCCCAATCACTTTTGACTATCAAAAACGGCACTAGCCCTCTCAATTTCTAACCAAATGATTCCTTTTCGAAGCTTCTACGACAATTCCTTCTGTACCAAGTGCCCTGGTCAAAGAAAAAAAATGAATAAATAAATAATACATTGTTCCAATATCGCTCTTGCTTAGGCATCGTTATTGTGCTGCCTATTTACGAAAATGCCAAAATTACGAAAATGTACTATACTTCCTGTTTCGCTACATTTGCTCAAGTCAAATTATTTTCTCCTGAGTAGAGTAGTACATTCCATTTTGCGTAGGTTATGTTCCTTCCTGTGCTATTTGGGTAGATTACGTTCCTTCCGGTGCTATTTGGGGAGATTACGTTCCATGGCACCTTTCCATGGCAGATTACCAGACTGGTTATTGCTATTGATATCAATTGCACATGGAATTATACAAAACCTACCAGACAGCTTTCTGGGCCAACCAGACAGGTTTCTGGGCCAACCAGACAGGTTTCTGGCCAACCAGACAGGTTTCTGGGCTAATAACGGGGATTCCCCACACAAGTTTGTTTCAACTCTAAGTTTTTTCAACCAGACTGGTTTTTGAACCGACATCTGTTTTTCTAGGGGAGCCAATCAGAGAATCGCTTACTTATGATTTTCCCTTTGCAAAACAATTCATCCTTGAAATTCTATATAAAATGTTCATGCACTACAATTTAATTTCCATTATGATTTAACATATCGTATAGTACACTGAATATTATTAACTTTGAAACAATGGATAGTTCATTGGTCAACGTGAGTATAGTTTACTGAATTTCTTAATGTATTTCCAGATAAAAAGCATTTTACCAGTGAATTCAAATTTCAGGGGACTTAGCCCTCCTGCCCCCTCCAACAACACAAACCTTAAAATATGATGAGTATATTCGCTAGAAAACGCATTTTACGCTTTTTTTCCATTATGTAAATAAAATCCCTCCTCCACTGCTTTGTTTACAAGTTTTAATTCACTAGAAATAGTTCTTTTCGTTCAAAAATGTCCTTTTCCCACCAATGCATTTAAAATATGCTGTCTTTTTCCGAGCTAAATAAAACCATCTGTATTTATAATCCTGTTACCAAGAGGGGATGATTTCAAAACAACATTGGCATGCATCTTATCGGGATTAAGAAAACAAAAAGATGGAAATGTGCGATTCAAGACTCGTTGACAAAAGAGTTTGTTTTTTGGCCAAATTAGACGAGATAATCCATTTTCAATTGTATTTGATGAAAGCAAATGGATTTCACAGATGATTAAGAGGCTTTTATAAAAATATATGACAGGGAAGGGGGGGGGGCAATGTATCAATTCTAACACGGTTTTTCTTTACTTGGTACCCATTAAAAACGAAATTTTTGTGTTAAATAAGTAATTCTTGTATCTTTTAAAAGAGCTTTACGGGGTTTGAGAGAGACTCTGTTCCCTGATTCCGTGTGGTTAGAGGGGGATTCTTTGTGCAGACTAATTTTTTCTTCTGTAACAAAGGGAATCGTTTTTTCCATGCTAAATTTTGTCTTCTTTTTAAGGAAGAGGATTCCTACAATTACTCTCCCCCGGAAAAGAGAGCTAAGACTAACGGCGTTAGTCCAATACAACAAGTGGAGATAGGCGGTCCATTGGGGGCCACTCACATCTATTCCAGACCGGCGCTGCCTGCCCAAAACCCACCAGTGCCAACCCCTATGCAGCCAGGTAAAAAGCTGAAAAGAGAATGGATGGTTGCTCACATGAGGGGAGCCCCACTGGCTCATCTGTACAAGCCAGTGACATCGCCACCACATCTATGCAAGAAACGGACGGCACTCAACAGCAGTCTGAATTT
>CM051268.1:55265406-55402906 GCA_027921565.1 Artemia sinica
AAGTCGAGTCAACATCATTGATATGCAGTCATAGATCAAGAAAGAAAAGTACATGAATGTTAACATTGCTGATTTGGACAGAGAGTTTCGATCCCTGAAGCACACAGACGATACAATCCTTTCCAAAACTGGCGACAATCCAGCAAAGTTTTGGTCATTCCTGTCTGAATGTAAGAATGGAGAAGGCGATTTTCTTTTTCCTACCTTGCCGAAATTAATGGGTATCCTGATGGCATTGCCACACTCAAGTGCTGCAGAAGAGAAGCATTTTTCGCTGCTTAAGGTAATCATAAGTCCCCTCAAAAATAAATTAGAGCCAGAAACTTTAAGTGCTTTGATGCATGTGCACAGGTTTGTTGAAGACCCAGCAACATGGGAAATATCTTTATCACTAGTCACAAAGGCTAGGCTGTGGAAAAGGGAAGACCAGTACATTTTGTGAAGTTGAGGGTTCGGAAAAGGAATGCTGTTAAAAACTTAATGATGAAATCTATTTCTGCTGGCTGGTAGAATTGCGTACTCTCTGGCCCATGCGTTTTTTTTGCTAAGATGCTTCTTTTTTCTATACTCCAAATCACAGTATTTAGATGGTCGGGTTGCTCTGGGTTGCGGGTTGCCCTGGTTCTTCTTGTCAAAGGAACCAGGGAAATAAGATTTACCACCGCTTGTCCGACATTTCAGCTTAGACCTGACCAATGACAATTTTCCAGAAGAAAAAGAAATATATAAGAAATTGACACCATTTAAATGGCCTTTTTCAGAGATAAAGTCTACCATTTAGGATACCAACTGTGGCAGGGGGATTAAAAACGCTGATAAGCAAATGAAGTTCGATTTGAGGACGAAAGATGATTATTGTGGTTATTCTCTTCAATGGAAAACTATAAAAAAGAAATAGAAAGATTTCTCAAAGTAAAGACAAAGAAAAGTAAAATAGTAGTTAAATAAATAAAAAGGTTCTTTATGTTCAGAAACAGGATTTTCGGTCAAAATTTCAATTTTGGCTGGAATTCCAGTTTTGGTATAAATTTTCTTCCTTCTTGAGCTGTAGCCTTTGAAAAACATAATGTCTTTGCTCAGGGTGCCCAACACATCTTTTGGTGTGAAGATTGTTAGTATTGACCACAGATTTTTGGTGATTTTTTGGTGATTTTGGTGAAAAACTGGCGATTTCTGGTGATTTTTTTGGTGAAAAACTGGTAATTTTTATTTCTTTGTGCTGGCAATCATGAACATGACCTTGTTCGAACGCGTTAAACCCGAACAACAAGAACAACAGCAACAAAATAATCTTTTAAAATTACTACTAAAATTGCATTTTTTACACACAACCGTGCTCTCTGGCCCTTGCGTTTTTTGCTAGTTCCTGTTTTGTATGATACCTCCAAATCATGGTATTTAGATGGTCGGCGAGAGCAGAGCTCTTGTCAAGGAACCAGGGGAATAAGATTTATAACGGCTTGTCTGATATTTCAGCATTGACTTGACCCATGACAATTTTCTAGAGGTAAAAGAAATATATAAGAAATTAACGCCATGTGAGTGGTTTTTTTTCAGAGCTAAAGTTTACCATTAAGGATACCAACTGCGGCAGAGGGATTAAAACCGCTCATAAGCAAGTCAAATTCAATTTGAGGACCAAAGAGGATTATTGTGGTTATGCTTTTCAATGGAAACATAGAAAAAAGAAAAGATTTTGCAAAGTAATGACAAAGAAAAGTAAAATGTTAGTTAAATAAATAAAAAGGTTCTTTATGTCTAGAAACAGGATTTTGGGTCACAATTTCAGTTTTGGCTGGAATTCTGGTTTATGGTATAAACTCTCTTCGTTCTTGAGCAGTAGCCTTTGAGAAACACAATGTCTTAGCTCAGGGTGCCCAAAGCGACAACTTGGTGTGAAGCCAATCATTATTGAACACCAATTTTCCGTGATTTTTTTGGTGATTTTGGTTATATACTGGTAATTTTTAGTGATTTTCTTGGTGAAAAACTCATGATTTTTGGTGATTTTCTTGGGGAGAAACTGGTAGTTTTTATTTTGTTGTGGTGGCAACGCTGAACAAGGCGTTTGTGTAAAATTTTAATATAAAGGCAAGTGCTGAAAATGGCCTCCTTATGAAAGACTTAGAGGTATTTCACGATTTCGTTGTTTCTCATGATCAACTAACCAATCGTCACCTGAAATCGGTTTTGCCGAATCTATTTTTACAAAAACGGGAGAAAAACGAGTTTTAAAATTTTGACATTTGTATTTCAGAATCGGCTATAGCTAGAGCGTTGATTTTTGTTTCAAAATTAAGAAGAAAAACCACTTATATTGTTTTGCTTGTTTTTATGGTTGGGAAGCTTTCAATGTGCTTTATTATGTATGCGAGATCCTCTTCTTTTCTTTTATTCATAAGATTCACTAAGATAAGAAAGATTGTCTTCTTCTTATCCAAGGTGACGTTCAGCAAATCAGCAACTTTCGGCAAAACGGACCATGCTATAATCCCGTATGCGATTCGGCAAAACCGCTTTGAAGAAATCGAAAAACATGCCATTCGGCAAAGGAGAACTGCAAAATACAGGCAGTTAGAGACGTCTTACAGCAATGTCAATTAGACCATTCTAAAGAGAATTTTTTTTACACAAGATAATGGTTGTAACTCAGTTTCGCCAAGAAAGGTTTTTTTTGGCAAAACCGCTTTCAGGCGACACAATTTTGCTATGTTCCTTTCAAACAGTTCGTGGTAACGATAACGAACTGTAAGTAAGGACCGACCCGGCTCAATAGTAACCGAAACTCTAAAAAACAGAATTTTGATACCAATAGATACATTAAAAGAATTTTTGTTAATGCTGATTGTAAATATATCAGTTTCATTAGGTTTAGTCTTACCCATCAAAAATTACGAGCCTGAGAAAATTTGCATTATTTTTAAAAAAAAGGGAGGAAACACCCCCTAAAAGTCATAGAATCTTATTGAAATTCATACCAGCAGAATCAGCGTGCCAGATAACCCTGCTGTAGAGGTTTTAAGCTCCTATCTTCAAAAATGTGGAATTTTTTTTCGCCAGAAGAAATATCACGGATGCGTGTTTTATTTTTTATATTTTTTTATTTTTTTTTCCAATGGTGATCGTATCGACCCAGTAGTCCTATAATTTCGTGAGGCGGCTCATTCAAACGGAAATTAAAAGTTCTAGTGCATTTTTTAAGTGACCCAAAAAATTAGAGGGCAACTAGGGCCCCTCCCACACTCTTTTTTTCTGAAAGTCAACGGATCAAAATTTTGAGTCACCTTCTCAGTAGGTGCCCTCCCCAGGCCACTCAGCTCGTCCCCAGGTGGCGGATAGGGGAACTTCCTACAGATATGTAGGGTACCTCTATAAAGAGAGGCACAGACCAAGAGGGGACCTAGCCCCTGGGGGTCCATAATTGAAACTGGGGTACCCTCGCCTGGGATTCATAAATACAGATGGAGGAGGAAGAAGGCCCCTCTTACACACACTGAGCAGGGCCCACCGGCGTGTTGACACGTCCCGCTAGTTGCGAACCTTCTTCCAGCGATGGGTTAAATTGTATGGTACTGGAGGATACCATCGTGGGAGGATTCTCTCCAGGAGAACAACTGCGAAAGGGCGAAAGATCCAGAATTGGACAACGGCCTATGCAAATGTAAGGGTCTAGGGAGCCCTTGTTCAAGTCAATTCCCTTTAACCACCAATTGATACTGAAGATCAAATGCAAAGAGATACTACTTCTACGGCGTTTGCGGTAGCCGACGAGGACCAGTTTAGGATGGTGCCTGGCTGGACAAGTATGCAAGCCACCCGATTAAGAAAACATTTGAATATTTGCGCGTGGAATGTTCGCAGCTGCAATCTGGAATCCACGCAACTGCTCCTTGCAAGGGAGCTACAGAAGTATAAAATCAACGTTTTTTGTCTGTCAGAAAAGAGACTGAATGATGTTCTGTCCAAAAAGTTGAACGTTTACGAATCTGACTCATTCCAGTTCTACAACTCGGGTCCCAAGGATGGTTCCGGCCAATGTAAACCAGGAGGACAAAAGAAGAACCTGTGGCAAAAATTCAAGGATGACCTGGACCCGTGGGGAGGATTCATGAGACACGGTCGGATATGGGACAAAGTCTGGCTGAAGATCGTCGGAGAAGCTGCAGTCAACAGGTCTAAGTGGTCGTGGGAAGTCAGTCCAAGATCCTTTGGTGCCGGGCAGGACAGTTCATCGTCTGGTTTCAGCCGAAAGTAAGTAAAGCAAGTAAGATCAAAATTTTGAGATAGCCATTTTTTTCAGCATTGTCGAAAAATATAATAGCTATGTTTTTGAGGATGACTTAATCCCCCATAGTCCCTGGAGGAAGGGCTTAAACAATGGCTAGGGCTCCCATTGTTTACATATAATATTGGTTATTGGGTAGTATACAGAAGTTTTCAGGGTGGATTTTTTCTAGCAGGGGGGGGGGGGTTAGAGGGAAAGGATTGCGTGGGAGGATCTTTCCATGGAGGAATTTTTCATGGGGGGAAAAATTCCCATGAAGGGGGGGGCGCTTGATCTCCCAGCATTATTTAAAAAACAATCAGAAATTAAATTAAAAACTAATATAATAAAAGTTTTTTCAACTGAAAGTAAGGAGAAACATTAAAACTTGAAACTAACAGAAAATATTACGTATATAAGGGGGGTTGCCTCTCCTCAATAGCTTGCTCTAGCGCTAAAGTTTTTGCTTTTAACTTTTAAAAGAGGTTTTATTCTAATCAAACAGCCTTTTTCCGATTCAGGAGTCATTCCGAAATAAATGGAACAAAAATCAAACTTGGTTATTATAACGTTACTATTAGTTAAAAAAAAAGTAAAATTAATATGCAAATTTCGTTTTAGTTATACATGCACGATGAGCCAAATTCAAAACCTGTATTAATTCAAAAACGTTCAGAAATTAAATAAAGAATACATTTTGTTTTAACTGAAAGTAAGGAGCGACAAAAAAACCTAAAACGAACAGAAATTATTCCGTATATTAAAGGGGCTGTTCCCTCCTCAGCACCCCGCTCTTTACTCTACTGTTTGACATCTTCTCAAACCTCTACTTTTTAAAACAATAAAAAGATTAGAGTAAAGAGTGGGGCGTTGAGGAGGGGGCAGTCCCTTTCATATACGGAATAATTTCTGTTCGTTTTAAGTTTTATTGTCTCTCCTTACTTTCAGTTCAAAAACCTTTATATAAATTTTATTAAGAGTCAAGAATGCTCTTAGCTGGTACTAATTTGAGAAAAGCTCATCAAAATATGTGAATAAACTTCATCCAAGAAAGGTTTCTCAGAGACGGTACAAAGATAAAAAAAAAAGAGTGTAATTTCCAATAATTTAAAACTTCTTATTTAGGAGATGAGTGTTCGTAATATCTTGTAACATCATTACAGTAAAAATCTTAAATTTTCTATAATTTTTGGCTGCTTCAAATTTATTTTAAGTTAAAAATTGTTTTGATTATAACCATCAGTTTTTTTCATAGCTTTCTTTTCAGGACCAAAAAGGCGTCCCCAGGTACGAGCCAGCTATTGTTTAGCATCAAATCTGGTTGTTAACTGTATTAGCTATTAAGTTTTTCTATGTATTTAGAAACAAAAGTATTAGCTAAAAAGCTGCTAGATCATATCCGAAACTCACTGGCCCTTCCTTTCTCCTAATAGTTAATCTGCAATAATGGAAAGCGCAAATCCATTAGTGATGCGCTATATGAGCTCTATGCTACAAATTATTAAAATTGTCAACTGTGACAGTTTTTTTTTCATTCTGACAATAATTTGTATCAATGATTTTTTTGTCTCATAATTCTAACAATTTTGATAGCTTCAAAAGTTTGTAAATAAATCGATTGCCACAAGTCTTAAGAGCCCTCCAAAAATAAGTGTGGGTTTGATAACCAGGTAAAAAAAATTAGAAAGAAGGAAAAACGTAATGAATTAGTTTAGTCAAAATGAATTATCGTCATAATTAGGTTAATCATAATGAATTATGTCTAAGTATGATGAAAATACCTTAATTACGAAATTATTGAAACTACACCAGAAAATTATAGAAATCAGCCCCCCTCCCGAATTCATTATATCAAACGGTTTCTAGCCTAACATAACCAAAATAAAAACTAAAACATATAATTAAAATATACTTACATTGTAGTGTATATACACTCTCTCATGCTAAGCAGAAAGAAACTACAGAAAGAGACTGGTTCTGTCAGACCAAGAACTTGACTGAAGTTTTATAGTTGTTTCCATTTCTTGGTAGCCCATGTCAAATCTGTGGAGTCAACCCAGGCATATTATCCACTTGACCACCTGAGAACGAGCTGCTTTGTTTTCTTCAGAGATGAAGAACTCCAGATATTTCGCCCATTCCGTGCTTTAGTTTTGATAACCAACGACATCAAAAACTTTTTCTGTGTTCCAGCACTTGAATGTGACAAGCCGCAGAGTCAGAAAGAACTTGGCCAAGCATGAACAAATCTCGTTTCCAGGAGCATCTTTAAAAAGGGACAAGGTTTTCTAAATTTCCATGGATTTTCGAGATCTGACTTCAGAATGCGATGGAGAATCATTTTTCCTCCGTGACGGGAGCTCTTCCTATTCAGAGTTTGATGCCTCACTCATTTTTATTGGCTTCTCCTCCGTCCCGCAGGCTCTGAAGGCTACCTTTGCAAATCGTAGCATCAGAGGCACATCCGATAGCATTTGTCTTTCGAGAGAGACAGCTTCATGAGGATCAAGAGCTCTCAAATTAGACAGCGTTTCATCGAGATAGTTAATTCGCTTACGTATCTGGTCAGCCAGTTCTATGTAGTCGAGTTTCACTTTTCTAAAATCTTAGAGTTCTTTTGTTCGAGGAAAAGCAGTGAAATGTGCTTCTTCATTTGAACCAAAGGCGACCATATTATTAGGTAAGTAATGTGGCGTTAAAGACTGCGCCATATGTGGCGTTAAAGACTGCGACATACGGGGCGTTAAAGATTGAGGCACCCGTGGCAATAAAGATTGACCGCGCTAAATGTAATGTTAAGGGGATTTACCCTGTATACCGATCGCGCCAGCTACGCCGTTAGGGTTTGAAGCTGTGAACTTACACCTTATAAGTTTTCCGATAGCGTCACTTGTAACGCTAAAGATTGTGCCATCAAGGATTGCGCCACAGCAATGGGGAGTAAAGTAAATGGGTGACCGCGCCACTTGCTGAACGCGAGAAAATAAAATACATAACTATATAAATGTAATATAAATGTATGTAATATAAAATGTATCTCTTTTCCTTGAGTTATCTCGAAATCAGATTCCTTAGGGAACGAAAACCGATGGAGACCTACGAACTAGTTACCTGCTGTGCGATTAGATACAGACATATAAACAAAACAAACACAAATAGAAAAGCAATAGTTTTATTGAGACTTACATTTAGGTGTACAACAGTGCTTCACTTCAACTGACAGCAACAGAGGCAGAGATAATAATGACAAAATCTCTACAATGACTGCATAATGATAATTCTGACAAAATGAATGTTCGATGATAGTTCTGACAATTGAATCGATACGAATGCCCCGAAAAACACTTTTACAACACTATAAAACATAGTTTTGGTTCTGCGCTCTAAGAGCTAATTCACGATTGGCCCAAGTCCTGTGGAGGGGCCCGCCACCTTTTCATTATGTGGACGAACTCACTTCATTATGCTAACTGTCCATCTAATAATTTGTTTTAAATATTTTTGATGATTTAACATTCATACTGCTCTTATAACTTAAGCTTCCTGTGAACTCTGTATCTAGTGATTTTTTTATTACCAAATATCTTAGCGAAATTCAAAACCGAATAGCGTCGTTGAGGCTAAAATGTAGTTTCTCTTTTTGCTGATTAAGAATTTTTCTTTTTGAAAAGAGATTTAAACTTAATTAGAGGAAGTTTTATTTATGTCGGAATTATCTTTAGAAAGAAAGAATTTTATTTTTTGTATTTTATGTATATCACATATTACTCACGGTACAGTAATCCTCAGGGACTAGTTCTGAAAATGTCATGACAGTTGATTGCTATCGTTTCGACGAGCCCTCTAAATACTATACTGTAGAGTTTATGGGCTTTAACTCGCTCACTTCAGCAGTGAGCGATCTGGATTAAACTTTGCCGCATCAGGACAAGATTTTCCAATAGGCAACAAAGATAATGGAGCTCAAGTCAGCTTTTTTTATGTATATATGACTATTTTGTAAACAAATCCAGCCACACTTCAGAAATTATGAAAGTTAAGATTCATAATTTTCTTAATTTACTTTAATTTCATAAAAAATTGACAAACGCTTCTTAATTTAAGAAAGGTTTGTCAATTTTTTACGGTCATTGTAAAAAAAATCTGATATTCTTTGGGGCATTCTATAGAAATTACCCCCTAGATCTCTGCTAGAGCTCGCGGAGATAAAGATAAAAAGTACTTAGCAGGAGAAAGACCAAGAAAAAAAGTGTTGTTCATGCGAGTACACTACTTCAACTTGTCAGGCATCACACATTGAAAACAAAGTAAAGGTTCCTCACCATCTAGGCAAGGTATTCATACGTCACCTAAGGCTAGATGCCCAAAATAGGATACATATCCAAAACAGAAGATACACCTAAAACAGGAAATGACAGAAATCAATAAAAGCTCTAAACCCCTCAACCAAACTGCAAGGAAAGTTTCATGTGAAATCCAACAGCCCAAAAAAAACAGAAGGTGATATGTGCATGCTGCTGTTAATGTTACTACCACCACTAAAATTATTCGTACTATTGAAGAGAAGGGTATTGAGGTGAAGCTTTCAGGGAACATTTAGGGGTGTGAAACCAAAACGGAACAAACTATGACCGTGTAGATTGCCAAAAGGGTATACTTACAGCATTAAGTTGAATCTTTCAGGGTATTTTATGGTGGATTTTGAACTAACTAAAAGGCACTATGTGCATACTAATACTACTACTGCTACTACTACTGCTACTACTACTACTACGACGACGACGACGATTACCCGTACTAGTGTGGTCAATGGTAATTGGAGGTAATAGTTCTCGTCTGAAGTCTGCTCCCATGCATTCATGTCGCATGCGAGGCTGACTTCACGTGCCTCTGTATATTCGGCTAGCCACCGGAGAACTAAATGCACCTAGGACGGTTGGGCTAGCAACCCTCCTCCTGAAATTACTTGCTACAAAAGGAACTGGATATATAGCCTCGGATGCCCCAGCTACTGTCCCAATTGGACCCGTGCCTGCCCAAGGACTTACCCCGTTTAACATCGTTGACCAAGGTGGCATTAATGTCGCCACCTGGAATGTCCTGACTCTGAACCAGCCTGGTTCTAAGCTTCTTTTAGCAAATGAACTAAGAAGATGTACAGTAACGATCGCAGCAATAACAGAAACTCACCTTACGGGAAGTGGCGAAGAAGATATTGGAGAAGGGCGGACGCTACTTTAGTCTGGTTGAACCCAAAGAAAAGGGGGAGTCGGCCTTATTCTCAACAATTTTGCTCAGAAAGCCCTATTCTCATTTACTCCTATCTCACCACGTCTACTGAGAGCGAGAATCGACAGCAAGCACGGGAAAATAACTGTTCTTGCCTGCTATGCACTGATATTCGAGGTCCAAGAAGAAGATAAGGACGACTTCTATGCGGTACCGTCCTCTGAGCTCTCCTCCGTACCTCCACATGACTACCTCCTAGTCCTAGGAGATTTTAACTCTGGTGTGACTAACAGCGCTGGTCTGTACGATGCTGCTGTTGGACCAGTGAAAGTTGACGCTCCGAATGATAATGGTGAGCAGCTGCTCAATTTTTGCATCATCCACGCTCTATCAGTCACAAATATCTGGTTTGTGAGAAAAGACTTTGCGAAGTACACATGGTACAGCAATGATGGCAGGACAAAAAAAGATGTTTGACTACATTGTTGTTCAACCAGGCTAGCTTTCGTCTGTCCAGGACTGCCGCTCATACAGAGGTGCCGAGCTCGGCAATGCCAACCATCGTCTCGTCTCTGCAAGGATAAAACTCCAGCTGAAGGCCAATAAGAGTAACTCCTCATCTACCAAGAAGATAGACACCTTTCGACTGAAGCAAGATCCCTCGGTTCGCGAGCGGTATATGGTTGAAGTCTCTTACCTCTTCGAGGCTCTCTATCTGTGTTCAGAAAGCGAGTCAGCATGGACCACCTTCAAAGACAATGTTCTCAGAGCAGCTACCGAAGTTGTGGGCTCGAAACCGCGAAAGAAGAAAAAGTGGATTAGCAACCAGACGTTTGAAATAATTGAGCAGAGACGGCGAGTAAGATTACGAGGAGATATGACACTCTACAGACAGCTCAACAAACAACGAAACTCTTTGCTTCACAAGGACAAGAAAGAATTTATTGCGGGTAAAGCCGCTGAACTCGAGCAAGCTGCCCAAAAGAAAGACATACGCACAACATTCAAGATCTTGCGCAAGCTGACTGGCCAACATGCAATGACGTCCACAAGCCTGAAAGCAGTGAATTGAGAAACTATTTACGATCAGTCTCAATGTGCTGGTCTCTGGGAGAAACACTTTAATAAGCTGCTAAACTCAAATCCGCCCAACTGCATTGACCCAGGAGTTGTTGCCGCTGCTGCAGAAGCTACCCCCGTCCCAGACGGCACCAAATTTTCTCAAGAGGAGATTGAATCGGCAGTGACGAAACTGACAAACAATAAAGCAGCTGGCACCTGTGGCATCGCTTCAGATCTACTTACTACGGGCGGCCCTGCAATGATGCTTTGGCTGCAGATGGTGTTCAGCGTAATCTGGTACACTGAAGTTACACCGTCAGACTGGAAGAAAGGAACCATCGTGCCAGTGTTTAAGCGCAAGGGCAGCAAGACGGATCGCAGAAACTACCGTGGGATCACCCTACTCTCTATTCTTGGAAAGCAATTTGTAATGCTCCTGTTGAAACGTACAATAAGTTTTCTACATAATTTGCGCCGCCCCCAACAAGCCGGATTTATGCCAGGAAGATCGACAACTGAACATATTCATACGGTCAGACAGATCGTTGAGAAGACACTGGAATTCAACAAGACAGCTTACATAGCTTCAATTGACTTTCGTTCTGCCTTTGACACTGTTGACAGGCATTCCCTCTGGCTAACCTTGAAAGCTGCGGGTCTACCAGCAAATATGGTCAGCCTCTTTAAAGAACTCTGCAGCAGCACAGAAAGCGCCGTCCTTTTTAACGGCAAGCTTTCTCCTTCCTTCCCCAACAAAAATGTCGTACGGCAAGGTTGCGCTGCTGCACCTGAGCCGTTTAACTGCGTCATCGACCACATTTTGAACGAGACACACCGGGTCCACCCTTTTGGCATAAGTTATGCCGGGAGGACTATGTCTGATGTTGACTTTTCCGACGATGTAGCCGTCCTTAGCAAAAATCTTGACCAACTTAAGTCTGTACTCAAGACGTTCTCCTCAGCTGCCTCCAGAGTTGGGCTGCAAATCAACTGGAAGAAAACGAAAATCATGCCCATAGAAAAGACCGCATCGGCATCACCCTTAACTAATGCGATCAACGGCCAAGCTGTTGACGTAGTAGGGCAGTTCACTTATCTCGGATCATTATATCATCAAATGGCACAATTGACGCCAAAATCTTAGCCAGATCAACCAAAGCAAACTCTGTATTCAGAGAGCAGTATTCCACAAACCGCAAATTAGTCGCCTTACAAAATCCCGTATCTACATCACCCCAGTCTCAAGCATCATGCTGTAATCTTCTGAGACATTGCCGATAACTGAGACACAGCTAACAAAGGTCAATGCCATTCAAACTAGACACCTGCGTCGAGTTGAAGGCTTCAAATGGTATGAAAAGATCTGCAATACTGAGACCCTGAGGACCTTCAAGTTAGCGAACCTCTCCACACAAGTGGAATCTCATTCTCTAAGATAGTACGGCCACTTACTCCGCCTCCCGCCAACTACCTCTGCAAGGATCATATCGGACTTCAATCCCTCGATTGTCTGGAAACGTCCTCGAGGGAGGCCGCGCACCAGATGGGATGATGTTTATAAATCAACGCCACTTTAACCACAACATCGACTCAAATTAGGCCCCATCCTTAGCCCTGGACAGGACTGCTTGGAGAAGACTGACAGCGCTGTCGACCAGGTCCCTCTACGCTGGCAACCCTGCTGAGCAAGAGCGTTAAGTACAGTGAGTCAAGTTGTCAAAAGGGTTAAAGGGCAATATCTTACGCATGGCTTTGAGTACAAAGTTAAAACTTTCAGTGAATGTTGAGGGGGATGTTGAACCAGCCAAAAGGCACCGTATAAATCAAAATTGTATAAGAACATCAAGGTTGTCAAAATATCCAGGCGGGATATCTTTGCACTGGAATAGGAAAAAAAGTAGAAACTTTCACGGAAGGTTTATGTTGCTTTACAATTTGTTTCTGTGTCTACTGTTCTTCTTATACTGTGCTTTTATGAGCTGTTTCACTTAGCCCGAATAAACCCTATTTTAAATATAAGTAGCCCAAATTTCTTTATTTTAGTAGAGCTGATAAGTGACGTTTAAGTAACATCTGCAGCTATACTTTTGAGATAACATAGTTGAGGACTTATTCTTCTTCTTTAGGTATGGGGCTATGACATAAGAAACGGAATGAAATCAATCAATTGATCAAGTGAATTTAAGCAGTTGGGCTTTAAAACTCAGCTCAGAAGAAACGTCATGTTACACCTTTTGAATCAGCCGATATCAATATGAGAGACTGAAGGTGAAAGTTAAGCCTAAATGACTGTATTTTAAAATGCGTCACATACTAAAAGTAAAAAAGATGCATTTAATAACTCTTATATAAAACTTGCTTCTCCAAATAAAATTTAGTAAAACTTACATCTCCTCTAAAAAATGTACATCGAAAGAGCAAAATCCTCTTTCAAAGGTTAAAAGTTCGACACAATCTAGAGCAAAAACACAAAAGATTGGATATTGAAAAAAAGGATCAATTTAAAAGAGGCTAGCTAATATCAAATCAAACTAAAACTTCATTAAAAAGGGATAAAAGGGATAAATTAAATAAAAATTAAAGCCAAATTAAAAATAGCTAGCATTAGGCAAGTCATTCTACGGTTTATTGTGTAACAGAATTGCAATAAGAATATTTTTTGCATCAAAATGTTCAAAAAACTTAGTGGATAACAAATTATCAGACAGCAAAAAATTCGAAACTGGAAAATTCCCCAAAATCATACTTAAAGGGGCGAATTTTAGCCCAAAAACAATAAATAAATGCTTTGACACTGCATGGGTTTATAAGGGTTGTTAACTA
Source organism: Artemia sinica (assembly GCA_027921565.1). Lineage (NCBI taxonomy): Eukaryota > Metazoa > Arthropoda > Branchiopoda > Anostraca > Artemiidae > Artemia > Artemia sinica. The sequence goes on from CM051268.1 coordinate 55,278,785, forward strand.
TGCATTTGGACCCTCTGACAACGAATATCAGCTTTAGAATGGCTTTAGATTTCATTTTCACCCAAGAAACAATTAAATATTCAATATATATATATATATATAATAATATATATATATATTATATATAATAGATATATATATATATATATATATATATATATATATATAATATATACATATATATATATATATATATATATATATATATAATATATATATAATATATATATATATAATATATATATATAATATATATATATATATATATATATATATATATATATATATATATATATATATATATATATATATATATATATATAATCTATATATATATATATATATATATATGCAATATTCAAGTTGAAACTACACGACTATTTTTTTCCTCAAATTTTCTCTGATTAGTAGATCTTATTGTTTTAAAAAATTTTGTCTTTCACTTAGTCTATTTGTAATTAATTTAATCACATTGGATGGTCCATGTTCACCTTTACTATATGATATTTTTATCAAATTTTTCTTCCAAACCTCTCTGATTGTCAAGTCTTATTCTTCAATATAATTCGTCCTTCTACATTTAATTCAATTTTCTTGCCTCTTTCAAGTTCATATTTAAGATATGACTTGTTGAGTTGCAGATGTTAACAGCAATACATTCACGTTCTTAAAACTACGACTCATCCAGCTCAGTTAGGCTTTTAATACTCATTCGTGAGGCATCAAGAGTTATTTATAATTCTTCTTCACTGAAATAATCAGCAATTACTACAGATGTCTCTGGCAACGCAGTTTTCTTCTCTTCAGCTTTTATATTTCACACCTGTGCTTCCTTCCTCGGATCATTCAAAGACTTGGCCCACTAAGACGAAGGAAATGGCAGCAAAATGTCAAAATTCCATGCAAAAATGATAAAATACCCAATGGCCCAGCAAAAAAAATGATCGGAACTTAAATTTTTACCTTAGTCGATTTTGCTCCACGATTAAAACATTTATTAATAATACCAAAATAATGGAAAACTAAGGGTAAAAGCACAGTCCAATAATTGGATACATGAGTCCAATACATGAAAAGCAAGACAGTAGAAGAGGGCCGAAAGGATATTTTCCCTGGGGACGAGGTAAATGATAACAGGAGTACGGTAACTAGCCCGGCCTCTCCCTGGGGGAGCCCATAACCCAATACGTTAAGGACATAAATCCTTGCAAAACACCTTTGGGTTTGTCATTCATATAAAAGAAATGGGATTTTCATGAGCGATAGAAAAGATAATCCCAAAGGTTATAAGCCCTTAAGCCCTTGTGAGGGGAATGACCAAAGATTTAAATTCGAAGCCATGTTGTCCATGAAGTTAGAAATTTACTTTTTTTTATTTGAGCAAACCCTGTACGACAAACAAAATATAATACATAAGTACATTCAAAGGCTCAATATTATACGGCAAAAAATTATACTTTATAAAACAAAAGTTTAGCCAAACTCCTAATTTTATCAAACTTCTATGAAACTTCTACATTTGAAAGAAAACTCATTGTCTAGAAATAGAGAAAAGTAATTTGAATAAAAAGACTTAAATTTATAGAAAAGCAAAAAGCAGAGTCAATACAGTTTATTATTTAGGCCTATATCAAGCAGATATAGACAATGATAAATATACAGAAAACATAAAGAAAAAATAAATTTGTGAAAAGATATAGAAAAGGATAAAGAAATATGTAGATATAGAATATATAGAATAGAAGATTTAGAATATATAAGAATTTGAGAAAGCGTGACAAAGGCAATTGAAAAGGGCCAGGGAGAAGGTTTTTTGTTTTTTCAATACGTCGTGAATTTTTCTAGGCGAGGCTGTATCTACTTTGCTGCAACAAGGTATTCTATTTGGACATTCAAAGTATTTACAATGAGAGATAAGTAGCTCGTCTGTGAGAGAAATGCAACATAGCCGAGATAAGCAACAGTCTTACAACTTAAGTTACTGTTTCTAGCCACTCTGTGGTCAACCTCACTGGTGTCAAATTTGACCTTGCCTAAAAATAAAACCCAGCAATATATTCTTTAAAAAACAATCCTTAACAAAATTGGTTTAATCAGTATCTAAAAAATGATAAATTATTAAAAATAGCATTATAATTCTAATTGAACTAAGTTCTTTTAAAACATACTTAAAATATTTTTCTGTTCCCAAGAACACAAACAAACGCCAAAATTTTTCAACATTTGAAACTCAGTATATTAAAATAAAACAAGCAGGGCATATTCTTCAAAATTTGTAAGTATTGACTGATTTAATTTGACTTAAAAATTAAATTTGTGAATTCTAGCTAAGCCCCCTCTCTCCCCCGCCGACAGAAGTGCCTACTGAAATCCTTGGACTTTTTGGGATTACTTCCGAACCCCTTTCACTGACACGAGTTAAATCTAGGGTCATTCTCTTTGTTTAGTACCGGGCTAACTTTATTTAGAAAAAAAATCATTTTTTTTGTCTTAAAGGCCTATTCTCAGAAACACTATCGTGGGGAAAAAGTTTTTATTTTTATGAGCAAAGAAAACTCAGTTTCGAATTGTTAGTTGTCAAATAAATTATCTCCATAAAAAAAGACAACACAGCCGGATTAACAATTGGTCGGATCTGGAAAATCCATTTTTTTTTTACCTTCCTTGCCTGTTGTGTAAGACATTTGTGAGGATCAGAACTTTCATTTCAGTATCTGCCCATAAAAAGAATAAAAAGTTTTGGTAGTTTTTACCGAATAAAAAAGTTATCGAGATTTGGTAAACCTAAATTGGTATATACCAAAATGAAGATATTTACCAAAAGAAAAACAAATTTAACATACGAAGCTAGATAGTCCGTGAAATTTTACCTGTTCTTGACGGGGAAGCACAGTGGAACTGGTTTTTTTGGATTTAAGGTGTATTCGGGATGCGAGGAAAGGAAGATACGTGAAAACTTCTAAAGATCAAGTATTCGGAACAATTGGAGACCCTGATAGTCTTGAAGATAAAACTGTGACAATTAGTAATGGTAATGACTTTGTAAATGTCCTATTCATAAATTTTAGTAGCCCCCTGCTTTCTCGGCCATCGGATTTTACTTATCATTGCTATTTCACTTGGTTGTAAATATATCTGTATCCATAATGAGCTGGGTCAGCCGCTTAGTCTGTCTCGTGTTTTTGTTCATATCATTGTGAAAAATTATGTCCCTGACACTTTCAGTGAAGAGATACTGGCATTATCTATCCCATCAGGTATCAAAATCAGTTAAACATTGATACACCTGAACAAGGTGCTTCTGCTTTAATTCCCGGAGAATCGACTCTAGCACAGCCTGTGGGTTCCGGTCATGCTCCTGTACAATCCACAAGCTCAAATCCAATGCAGCAGACTGCTTCCGAAGAAACGTTGTTCATTCCTCCTGAACTATTTTCTTTGTCACTGACGGACGTTCTGGAGGCTAAATCCGCATGTAAAAAGAGAAATTAGTACAAAAAAGAGATGAAACAAATTCGTAACAAGCTAGGAAGAGCATTAAGCTGATCTCTCGTGGAATTACAAGATAGAGATACAGAGACAGATACCTTGCAAATAGACTTTAAGAATAAAGAGAAAGCTCTAGCTCTTGAAAGCTTTGAATCCTTCCGGAAAAATACTTTTAAGGAAGCACAAAGATCTTATAATGAATTATAATGAGTGTCATGTCTTGTCAACGATGACGTTTTTTGTGCCACCACATGATGGTGGTTGCTATAAAGTTGGTGGTTACCATAAAGATGGTGATTACTGTAAACTTGACTATATATTTAATTTTGAACGATACTATGAAATTTGATTTTTGTGTCTTGTCAACGATGACGTTTTTGTGTAACCACAGCCATTGGTGATTACTGTAAACTTGATGATATATTTAATTGTGAGTTCTACTATGAGTCCCTTTTTTATGTCATGTCAGCGATGACATTTTTTGTGTCACCACAACAATGGTGGTTACTGTAATATCGATGATATACTTAATTCTGAACGACATTATGAAATATGAATTTTTCTTTTGTGTGTGTGTGTGTGTTTTTGCGTGTGTGTGTGTGTCTCGTCGTCTATGCTGAACGTAAAAATTGCTAGATAAATTTATTAAGCATTGAATTGAAATAACAAAGACCAATAGATCAACATGAGCCAATGGCTCTATGGTGGGGAGTGTAGGAATAAAGAAAAAAAGAAATAAAATACACACACTAAAAATAATAATGATAAACAGCTCCATCACTGATCAAGCCAAAAATCAAGCCAGACCGGTGTCATGTGTGCGCAATAAACAATACACACAACCATGTGCCTTTCTTGATATATATCAAAGACTTGACTGAGTCGTCATAGAGTGTTGTTTGCTTAAGATACGGCGTGCTGTGTCTCTGGACCCAATGATCTGATACTTAGGCAAAGTATATATCAGTCAATAGATAGAATTCTATTGTGGTTTAAGTCTAATCGTCTGACAGCAAAATCTGAGAAGATGAAATTTATTATCTACTCTCGGGCTTCAACTTTTTGTCCTGGACTCCAGTCAATTGTGGCTTCAAACAACGTGTGTTTTGAGCGTGTTAGCTTTATACGTAACTTAGGAACTATCATTGATAAAAACCTGTTATTCAAGCACCGTATTAGCCATCTTCAGTTGAAATAAATCAGAAATGTTGGAATGATGCATCACCTTAAGTTTATCGTACCTTATAATGTATTGAGGTCCGTTTATTTTAGCTTAGTGCATTCTCACTGAATTATTGCCCACTTGTTTATTAAAATACATTTAGGAGCCACTTACTACCTCTCCAGAGACAAAAGAATAAAGGATTGTGAGTACTGAAAGACTATATCCATCTCCAGTCTCGTCACCAAATAAATTAAGTACTCAGAGTATGTATGTTATAATGAATATCCTTCCAGTTAACCAGTTTGTTAAGTTTAAGTCAGTTCTGTTTGTTGTTCTGTATCGTAAGAAAGCATTGCCTGCGTATTTTTATAAATCTTAGCTGTTGCAGGTATTTGATGAGGTGGATTCATGAAGACAGTCCAGGAGGCGGTGGATGGTCAGTCCGAGAGATCGCGTTTTTGACTTAAGGAGGCCCTAGACGGTCAATCATTTTGATCAAAAGTTACCGTCAATCCATTTACGTACAGGTTCCTAGACGGTCAATCATGCTTGAGTCAATCGATTGACGTGTGCTTCAATCAACCTTCAATCTTGACCAAAGCTAATTTCAAGTTTAATTTAAACTCACGGCCAGATTTTAGTTTCAGTTCAGAGTCGGGAAGTGAAGTGTCCACCGTGTGAAATGCTGTCTAATAATGAAGCGTCATTGTAGTGCCACAGGGAAGGTTGTGGGATGTTATCAACTGACGCTCCAGACTTTTTTTTCTGCTCGATCGCCTTGTACTCGTGGTTAAAATTTATTCTTAAAACATTAATTTTCTTTTTTAGTTCGCAACTGTATAATCTGGTTTCACTGTCTTTACCGCCCAAAATATCCTGTCAAATGCCGTCTAGGCGGCCAATCACCCTCGTCAACCGCTTGAGTCGTTCAAACTTTCTATCAATCACCGTCAACGCTTCACACAAGCGTCAAACAGGTTCCAAGACAGTAAATCGTGCTTGAATCAATCAATCGACGGAAGCTTTTGATCAATATGATTGACCTTCTCGGGCCTCCTGATTAGCTATACTCAAGATTCAAGGGTTGATTGAAGTGTCAATTGAAGGTTGATTAAAGCACACGTCAATGGATTGACGAAACTTCTGATAAAAATGATTGACTGTCTAGGGCCACCTTTAGAAATAGTTTAGTTACAGTATGGAATAATTTTGTTAAAAATTAAAATCTATCACTTCCTCTATCAACACTAAAAACTAAAATTAAGGAATGCCTAATGAAGATGTAATAAGTTAATAAGTTTGTGTATGTATACATATATGTATGTGTATATTTGTATGCGTATGTATATGTGCTTGCACATGCATCTGTATATCTTTTTTATGGCGTGTTTGGGGGGAGTTGGTCCCTTTTGCCCTGGTGATGAGTTGAATAAAAGGTAATAAAATTTGGAATTTCGGTAATTTTGGTAAGTTGAGGAGTCTGGAAAGGTGAGTTACTTATTGTTTTTTATTGTTTATTTTATTTTTGAGGGTAGTTTGAAACAGAAAAATAAAGATTTTTTTTGTTTAAATATATATATATGTGGAACATTAGTAGAGGTAGGATTAATTCAAATTTATGTGCTAAGTGTTTTTTGTTCCCGACTCTATCGAGTTTTCTCAGTCGGGAATTTAATATTTTGTGTAAATATGTATTAATAATATAATCTTGAACCTTCCAGCTTAGCCCAGACATCCACCGCAAGGGGAAATTAAAAAAGTAAAACAAATAAATAGAAGAAAGAAAATATTCAGCTATATTCAGCAATAAAAAAATATTAAGGCACCAAGCGAGTCACACCTTTCAGCTGACTCTGGCAGAGTATTCCAAGTAGCATGAGAAGCAGGAATTACGAAGATGGTATATTGAATGATCAGAGACGAGAGATGGACTAGTCCTGAGGGCCACAAGAACAACCAACATGTAGAAGAAGAGAAACGAAAGACACACATGAAAGAATATAAAGGGCTGACGCTATTAATTTATTGTTCGTTCTGCAGCAATTGGCACAGGAAAAGACTTGGGGCGAATGACTTTCTCCAGCAAGTTTAAGATGTCACTCTGTTGCAATGTAGTTTCATATCTCATCCTTTAATTAAAAGAGGGTGTCATAACAACTCTACCGTGGCACCTAAAAAGCCGGATATAGGTTGAAGAGCTAGTTGTTGCCATGCGATGAGTTGAACTCGAATCCTCTCGTATATAAGGAGAACCCCATTACCATTTTATGATGACAACTTTAATAAAGGATCTACGATTTCATATTCTTATTTACCAATATGTTCCCCTTACTCTGAAACTACCACTAGTCATCTACCTTTTGTACATGTATGACGTATTGGTATTTAATCGCATGTTTACTTTTTCGAGTTACTATATCCAACATTATACTTTACTTTTGGAGGCATATTCTTGTCTGGAAACCGTCGCACTATTGTTCTGTAGGCATTTTTATCGAGTAAGCTTTGAATAAACTCTTGACTTTTACTTCGTATCCCCTGTATTAATGTGAGTAGCTTCGTTATGGAGGTCTTTGCATTTCAAACAGTTTGTGGTAACGAACTGTAAATAAGAAGTAACTCGGCCCGATAGTAACAGGAACTCTAAAAAAGAATCTTGATGATAATTAATACATCAAAGAATTGTCTTTTTGCGCTAATTCCAAATACACATAATTCATTAAGTTTAAAGTTACCCATCAAAAGCTAAGAGTGTGAGAAATGTGCCTGACTTTCAAGAAAAAGGGAAACCCCTAAAAAGTCAAGTGATCGTAATGAAAATTCACATCATCGGATGCAACCTATCAGAGAACCCAACTGTAGAGGTTTTAAGCTCCTATTTACAAGAATGCGGAATTTTTATTTTTGCCGGAAGAAAGATCACGGATATGTGTTTTTTTTTTTTCGGTGTTAGAATACAGGTTATCAGTATTGGAGCCTACAACATACAAAAGTATATAAAGCTTGTTATAGCTATCACGTGCAACAAATATTAGTTTTGAGCCTACAACATACGAAAGTATATAAAGCTTGTTACAGTTATCACTCATTGAAGATCATCTGAGGTTTCAGTATTTTAACCTATTGGTTTTAACGAGATTGGAGGGGGGTCTTGAAATATATTAGTAGTAAGGGTCCTATTCGTTTAAAACCCACATTGAATTACACGTGGATATGTGTGTGGATTTTCAAGTAATTGGGTTACCAGGGCCAGTTACCTATTACTATGAACCCTACATGGTTTGGCAGACAGGTTTTTCTAATGTGACACTCATTTTTTGTGTGTCACTCGGTTAGAGAAAGCTGGTGGTTAGTCCATATGATGACTTGATTAGTCGGTTTTTTAAAAAACTTGGCAAGCTATAGTGTACTCAAGCAAAAACCCTATATAATGTCCATACAGTGCATTCCAATTTTCATTATGTTTTATGACATTGTTTATAGTACACTATATATTATTAACTTTGAAAACAAATGGATTCGTTAATTTTCAATGTGAGTACACTTTTCATTCTTTTATTTCCCAAAAAAAAAATTAAAGAAAAATGTTTTACTAGTAAATTCAAATTTCAGAGGTACTTAGCCCCCTCCCCTCCAACAATACAAAATCTTAAGAATATGACGAGTATATTCGATAGAAACGGCAAAGCACGCTTTTTTCTATTGTGTAAATAAAATCTCTCCTCCATAGGTATGTTTACAAGTTTTAATTGTTTTGAAAAACAGTTCAGAAACAAGCTTTTTCCAAACATGTAGTATTTTTTTTCTGGTTTGAATGAAAAGCTTGCGTGTTACAAAGAGTGTGAGAGTTTTGGGAGTGAAATTTCACAGGCTCTTGCTATAAACGGGGTTTGTTTAATTCCGATGTCGCGACGGATGACTTTAGGAAAAAATTAGCGTGGGAGGGGGCCTAGTTGCCCTCCATTTTTTTTTTGGTCACTTAAAAGGACACTAGAGCTTTTAATTTCCGTTCGAATGAGCCCTCCCGGGGGTATTCTAGGACTATGGGGTCGATACGATCACCCCAGGGGAAAAAAAACAACAAAAAAAATAACAAGTAGGCCTAAACATGCATCCGTGATCTTTCTTCTGGCAAAAATACAAAATTCAACAGTTTTGCAGATAGGAGCTTTTAACTTCTATAGTAGGGTTCTCTGATGGTGTGATTTTCATTAAAGTTCTATGAGTTTTAGAGGGTGCTTTCCCCTTTTTTCGAAAACAAGGCAAATTTCTCTCAGGCGCGTAACTTTTGACCGGTATAACTAAACTTGATGAAACTGATATATTTGAAATTATCATCATAAGGATTCGCTCTTTACGCTAAAGTTTTTTATTGTTTAAAAAATAAAGTTGTGAGACAGGGTCAAACTTTAGCGTAAAGAGCGAGGCGTTGAGGAGGGGGACAGTCCCTTTCATATAGGGAATAATTTCTGTTCGTTTTAAGTTTTAATGTCGCTCCTTACTTTCAGTTTAAAAAAAAAAATTTTTATTTAATTTCTGATCGTTTTTAGTTAATGCAGCTTTTATTTGCATAAAAATTTTACTTTTCTTTTGCTAAATGGATGTCTTTACAAATTAACTTACGTAACTAACTTCCATATTCGTGTATTTTTCTTCTGGCAAAAAATACAAAGTTGCAGATTTTTGCAGATATGAGCTTGAAAGCTATGTAATAGGGTTTTCTGATACGCTGAATCTGACGGTGTGATTTTCATTAAAATTCATTCACTTGTAGGGGGTGTTTCCCCCCTCTTTAAAAAATCGGGTAAATTTTCTCAGGCTCGTAGCCTTTGATGAGTAATACTAAACTTAATAAAATTTATATATTTAGAATCAGCATTATAAACACATTCTTTTGATACATTTATTGACATCAAAATTCCGTTTTTAAAAGTTTGGATTACTATTGAGCCGTATCGCTTGTTTTTTTATTGTTTTTTTTCTATTAGGTTATCACGCCTTAATGAGCAATAAACTTTTTGCATTTAAACAAGAGGAGGGCAAAATTTGACCTCTTAAGCATTTATCCAACAAAATGGAAAAAGGGGAGTTGTTTTTTTTCATGCTAAATTTTGCCTTTTTTTTAAAGGAAGAGGATACGTGCAATAACCCCCCTTTTGAAAAGAAACCGAGATGGAGCGAAGCTGCATTAATGCAAGCCGCAAGGCCATCTATTATCAAATATGCTGGTAGAATTACACACGATCTGGACCAGCCAACGACCACCCAACTTATAGTGCCAGGGCCCTCTCACGCCAGTGTTAGCTCTACGCAAGCTGGAAGGAAGTTGAAAAGAGAATGGACTGCTTCTCATAATGGCTCAGCCCAGCCTACTCAAGATCGTGAGGTTGAGCCCCTTCATGTTTTGCCAAGGAGTTCAGATGTAGAAGCCCAGTCAGAATTTGTAAGTATATATACATATATAATTTTTTCTTTCCCTATTTTCAAAAATAATGTAAATTTTCTCAGGCGCATAACTTTTGATGAGTAAAACTTAAATTTGTTTCTAAACTATTCTATAATAGTCCTATTTCATTTTCTTTCATTAACCAAATTAGCAGTATGTAAAGGAATGCTTATAACACTGAAATAGCTTATCATGCATTTCTAAAAAACCTTGTCTTGTAACTTCTCTTCTAACCAAGACGTTTTCTAGTGCAATAATCCAATATTCCATTAAACAAACTATATGAAAACAGACAATTCGCTATTTCACAGTTGACAACCATTCTTAAACTGCTATATATTTTTGCACTAAGCTTTTGCGAAATCCGGCGCTTATCAAATTACCCATCACTACACTTGAATTTTAATCCGCTCGACAGGCATAATTTGAATTTTAAGTGGGGTTCTTGTAACAGGATGTATATCTCCGATAAGATATATTAACATAGGAAGAAGGTTTTTTAATAATTTCCAAATATCTCATCACAGTGATGTCAAGAAACATTATTTGGGCGAACCCATTTCAAGCAATTATTACGTTGAAACAGTTAGGGACATTTTAAAAGGTGTTTTCGAGAAAGAATTTGAGGCTGTTCTATTTGAACAGTGTTGTGAAGTCCGATATCCCAACTCGAAAGGGCTTCGATCCTCCTACACCGAAGGAAGCTCCCGATTCCCAAGGGTCATCCCAGGGGGGCTCTAAAAAGGACCATCCACCATTTTAATTGCACTTTAATTGTTGATATGGATGAAGAAAAAAAGTTCTTCTCTCTTACAATGATTTATTTAGTCCAGGTCAACTACGTCCACAACTTCAAACAAATCCGTTGCCAAAAGACATAGGAAAATTCGGATTGTTGAGAAAGTTACTCCACCAACCGACGTATGGGCTTCGTGTCCATTAACCGAAGCTGAGGAGCAAGTGTTCATACAGCATTCAACGTCACTTGAACGATGGTCGAATTTCATTGAGAGTTATATTGAAGAGGGTCTTGCACTATAATTAGACCCATATTTTTGCGTTTTTATTCTAAAAATTTTTGGAATAAAACCATTAGTTTCTTATATCATTCTCTTGTTCTAACTTACCCTCTAAGAATAAGACTACATTATCCTGACTAAAACAATATTTATTTTTAACATGTTCAGTTGTCATTATGAAAGACATATTGGCAATGTAACTTTTTTTTTCTTCTTCTTCTTTTAATTGTTCAGGTGATGGTAGGACAATGACTATGAGAAATTGACATAGTTTATTAACTTTATAAAAATAATGGTTATTTTACATAAAAAATAAAACTTTTTTCTACAGATTAATGATATAGCACCACCACCGACACCATTGAGTGATGAGCCAAGTGTATTTACAGGAGCAATTCTGTCACCACCAACGGAGTTCCGTGATGAACCTACACTAATTCTAGAGAATATGGAGTGGCATAGGGGGTTCCTTAATGATGTTTTTGGGGAAATGGCTAGCCTGGACGACTTAAGCTGTGATATTGACATGCTTGAGGATCCAGAGTGGACAGATAGTTTTATGCGTGAGCATCTAGGAGATGTTACTAGTGCATCTGAACCGGGTCCTCATAATGAAATTCCATCACAGGACAATACAGGCTGGCTCGACCAATTGTCCCCAAACACCTTGGAATATGTACTAGGGGACTGCCTCATGCCATATCCAACCAATGCTATTGAACAGACTGGGAGTGGTGGTGTTATCGACAATTCCCTCTCACCCTCCACCATTCCACTTAATGTTATAGATAGTAGTAGTAATACAATAGCAACAGTATCCCCTCTTCCGGATTTTTTTTCTGTCCAACTCTGCCTTGCACCACACATTGGTCTACAGCGCCAAATTCGGTGACCCCTTCAAGTCTTTAGTGTCGGGGGATATAATAACAGATCCCCTGACCATTACACATTCATATACTGATAAGATTCGAGCCATTCTTGAACAACAAATGGGGGTGTGGGGAGTGGGGGTCAGTTTAAAAGCATCAATAGCACTAAAAATATTTTTTTTAAATGAAAGTGCAGGTGAGATGTATTCGAAATACTTGCACACAGAGATGTTGGCAATACACCCCCATTTATCAAATTATGGGGAGGTTTTTCTAAATTGGGCTAATAGTATTCAAAGTAAGTGGGAAAATTATAACGAGGGGGGTAGTGGATCTGTGGTTTTATTTATTGAAAGTTTAAATGTTAATATTTGTAGGTTTAAAAAGGATTTTATTGTAAGAGGTGGGCATGGGGGAGGGAGGGCAATTGAATTAAAATATCATTCAGATTTAGAGGGGTGTAGGGGGATACTACGAATCTGTTTTCGATACGAGGCTGCAGTGTTTCAAGTATGCATTTTTAATTGCAGCATACAGACCACTTCGAATAGCTGCATCTAGGAAAAAGTTGGATAAAATGGCAGTTAATGGTAGGGAGGGTTCAAAGTTCCCAAAAGTAAATTTTAATTGTTTAAATGGTCAATATCCCGTGACACTAAAAGGAATAGATATTTTTGAGCGGGCTAATGCACATTTAAAGATTGGTGTCACGGTGTTACAGTATGAACCAGAATTTGAAGAGGGTCAGCGTTCCGATCAGCGGTATATTATTTCCAGTGCGGGCTCCATCAATTGAATCAGTAGAACATTGGGTGTGGCTTCTATACACCCCACCCACAGACTCCGATTCAATTGGTCATTTGAATCCAATTACGGATATTAGTAGGGTTCTAAGTGAGGGTAAAACGGGGCGTGGGGGTGTGTGTTATTACTGTCCAACATGCCTCTCAAGATTTTGGACTGATTTAAAGTTAAAGCATCACATGAAACACTGTAAACGTTATGGATACCAGGCTGTGGAGACGGTAAGCGGAGATAGAGCGATCTTACGTTTTAAAAATTTTCAAAACACGCTCCTGCAGAGCAATAAGATCGCTTTAGACTGCGAAGCTAAACTGACAGACGTGTGCGATCCGTCAAATTCAAATCGTGTTAAAATACATGAAGCCATAGGGGTCTCTTACGCTCACGCGCAACGAGATTCCAATAATACCATGCAAGTGTTGGATGTAGTTGAGATGTTGAGTGACGGTGAAGACTGCATGCGCTCGGCATTGGTCAGTCTAATCAAAACAGCGAACGGTGCAATTTCGCGCCTTCGTTATACAAACTATCCTATGCTCCTATCACCAGATGACATAGTGGCCATTAAAAATCGTAAAATGTGTTGGGTTTGCAAGGGAGAATTTGATGATGGTGTTGGGAATGGGGGGAGGAGGAAGGTGATCGACCATGATCATTTGTGGCAGGAAATTACATCAGGAGGGAGTAACTTTAGAGGGGTAGCACACCAGTCATGCAATTTAAACGCTAGACAACAATATTTCGTACCTGTTTTTATACACAATTCCAATTACGACTTAAAGTTTGTTCTTCCGGCATTGGCCCGCATTGCCAAGGGAGGAGTTGTAGATGACGCATGGATAGATGGTTCTTTTTCATATAATATCATACCCAAATCATCGGAGAAGCTACTGCTGCTAGAATTCATGTGGAAAACAGTTGACAAGGGTAACACGTGCCTGAATAAAATCCGTTTTTCAGACTCTTTCAGCTTCTTCCCCAAATCTTTAAGTCAATTGATTCAGGTGCAGAAAAGTGACAATTTTGATAGCTTCCCCCTCCTCAAACAGCGCTTCCCCGATGATGAAATGTATGATTTATGAACGTGTAAGGGTATATATCCATATGATTATTACAACTCTGGCTCGAGGCTAGATGAGGTGTCACTACCGCCCATTGAAGCTTTTTACAATTCTCTTACTGAGAGTGAGTGCACCACTAGCGACTACGAATTTGCTAAGAGGGTTTGGGCAAAGGGTGGATGTAAAAATGGGTGGGATTATTGTAAACTTTACTTGGCCAGTGACGTACTCACTCTTCTGGACATTGTGTGCAAAAATACGGATAAAATCTATGGGGAATTTGGGTTGGATTTAGGTTATTATTTTTCCACTCCCCATTTGGTGATGGACTTGATACTTAAAAACAGCAAAGAAGAAATAGGTCTGATCGCCGATGTGGATCAGCATCTGTTTGTAGAGAGATCAATGAGGGGTGGGTATGTTTTTCACGGGGATCGTATCATGAAAACTGATCCGAGTGGACAGCACACCGATGAAAAGTCGGACGCAGTTTTTTTTGGATATGAATTCTCTTTACCCATCGGCAATGTCTAACTACTGTTTGCCGTGTGGCAATTATAAATGGCTTAACAATCCCTGTGCTTCGAATTTCCCCGACATTGCAAGTGTTGAGGAGAATGGGGCACAGGGATGGTTTTTTTGAAATTGACGGTGAAATACCCATGGAAATCCATGACTCGGTAAAAGACTTTGTTTTTCCATGCATAAATAGACCGGTGGGTAGGGACTCTCTGAGCCCCTACAATTTATCTTTAGTAGAGGACGGGAGTATGCACTGGGTACCTTCAAAACAAAAACTAATTGCCGACCTCAACCCGAAACAGAATATCGTTGTTCATCACGTGCTATTGAAATGGATGGTGTCCAATGGTTTCAAGGTCACAAAGATTCATAGAGCCCTCCAATTTGATCAAAAGCCTTACATGAAAACGTTTATTGACACCTTTGTCAGTAAGCGTTCACAAGCGAAAATGAAAGTTGAAAAAGAAGTCTATAAACTCATTTTGAACTCAGCTTTCGGTAAAATGTGCGAGAGCGTACGACACAGAAGTCGATGTGACATTGTAACCAACCCCAAAGATTGTGCTCGAATCATTGCGGATCCAAACTTCACATCGTTCACAATCATAGACTCTAATATGGTGCTCCTACATCGCAAGAAAAGAAACATTGTATTAAATAAAAATATTGCAGGCGGAAGTGCAATAACTGAAATATCCAAGAAGCTCATGTTGTCATTTTATTATAATGTATGCAAGTTACAGTGGCCGATTGAGGGACAAGTTCAAGTGTACTACGGGGAAACTGATTCACTCCTGTTAAAAGTCAAAACTGAAAATCTACTGAATGATTTAGAAAATGGCGAGTACATTAGCTCACGAATGGACTAAACTAACTGGGACGAATCCCTCTACCCAGAGCTAGTGTAACGCCAGGCCCCAAATCAATTGTTAATGCTAAAATCTGAAACGGGTAGCAATCTGATATCCAGTGGTGTGCTTCCTGGACCAAAGGTATACTGTGTGGAAACGCACGGCAAGGATATCAAACAAGTTTGCAAGGGGGTACCTACACACTTTGTAAAAAATAATTTCGACATGAGTGTGTATAGAAACTGTGTGGGACGTAGTTTAGTGCCAAGGGCGAAAGTCATGGCGATTCGCTCTTTACAATTAAAAACTACACAGTTAGAGTTGAGAAAACGCCATGTCGGCCATATCGGACAAAGTCTATGTACTTGAGGATGGTGTGAAGGTACTACCACACGGTCATTATTTAATTTCAGACCGAGTTGAATGTATAGAGTACAGAAAACAACTCGGTCTAAAAAAATTAACTTAAATTCATTAAAAAAAGTATAAATTGGGTGGGAGGGATTTTTTTGGGTAATTGGGTGTTTTTGAAATTCTTTTTAATTCTTTATCACAAACAATTTTCAATGTGTGTGTGTGTGTGTGTGTGTGTGTGTGTGTGTGTGTGTGTGTGTGTGTGTGTGTGTGTGGTGTGTGTGTGTGTGTGTGTGTGTGTGTGTGTTGTGTGTGTGTGTGTGTGTGTGTGTGTGTGTGTGTGTGTGTGTGTGTGTGTGTGTGTGTGTGTGGTGTGTGTGTGTGTGTGTGTGTGTGTGTGTTGTGTGTGTGTGTGTGTGTGTGTGTGTGTGTGTGTGTGTGTGTGTGTGTGTGTGTGTGTGTGTGTGTGTGTGTGTGGTGTGTGTGTGTGTGTGTGTGTGTGTGTGTGGTGTGTGTGTGTGTGTGTGTGTGTGTGTGTGTGGTGTGTGTGTGTGTGTGTGTGTGTGTGTGTGTGTGGTGTGTGTGTGTGTGTGTGTGTGTGTGTGTGTGTGTGTGTGTGTGTGTGTGTGTGTGTGTGTGTGTGTGTGTGTGTGTGTGGTGTGTGTGTGTGTGTGTGGTGTGTGTGTGTGTGTGTGTGGTGTGTGTGTGTGTGTGTGTGTGTGTGTGTGTGTGTGTGTGTGTGTGTGTGTGTGTGTGTGTGTGTGTGTGTGGTGTGTGTGTGTGTGTGTGTGGGGTGTGGTGTGTGTGGTGTGTGTGTGTGGTGTGTGTGTGTGTGTGTGGTGTGTGTGTGTGTGTGTGTGGTGTGTGTGTGTGTGGGTGTGTGTGTGTGTGTGGGTGTGGGTGTGTGTGTGTGTGTGGGTGTGTGGTGTGTGTGTGTGTGGTGTGTGTGTGTGTGTGTGTGTGTGTGTGTGTGGTGTGGTGGTGTGGGTGTGTGTGTGGGTGTGTGTGTGTGGTGTGTGTGTGTGTGTGTGTGTGTGTGGTGTGTGTGTGTGTGTGGGTGTGTGGTGTGTGTGGTGTGTGTGTGTGTGGTGGTGTGGGTGTGTGGGTGTGTGTGTGTGTGGTGTGTGTGGTGTGTGTGTGTGTGGTGTGTGTGTGGTGTGTGTGTGTGGTGTGTGTGGTGTGTGTGGGTGTGGTGTGGTGTGTGGGTGTGTGTGTGTGTGTGTGGTGTGGTGTGTGGTGTGTGTGTGTGTGTGTGTGTGGTGTGTGGGTGTGTGTGTGTGTGGGTGTGTGTGTGGTGTGTGTGTATGTGCAAGGCAGATCAATTTCCAGTATTTAATGCCAGCCCCGGCCCGGGCCCGCCACAGCGGGCCCCGGCGCCCGGCGCCTCCCGGCCCGCCCCCGGCCGCCGCAGCGGCCGCCCCCGGGGAGGGAGGGGGGACCCCAAAATTTAAAATGTTGTAAATAAAAGTGATATTTCAAGTGCTTTATTCCAATAAATGTTGTATTTTTTTTATAAATAAATAAAAAGAAAAAAAAGTGTATTTATTTAAGTGTTTTTTTTTTCTTTTGCTTATGTAAATGTTGTATTTTTTTATTATAAATAAATTAAAAAAGTGTATTTTTTTTATTCATGTTTAATGTGCCTTTTTCAATGTAGTATTTTTTTAAAGTATTGTTACTTTTTTATGTATATAATAAAAGAAAATATTATTCTTTATTCGTCTTCTTCTTCTCATTATTATTATTATTATTATTATTATTATTCTTGAACGGAGTAGTAGTAATAGGGAAATTATTTAGTCATTAGACAGCCATAGTCTACAGTTAGTTTTCTAGGTGAACTGTTGAAGGGAGCATGTATCAATTTAAAACACCATTCAGATCGTTTCTGTGTGGACCGTCAATGTCGGGCAAAACAACACTCTTAACTAAAATAATTAAAAATTGCGATAAAATGTTTGTGGTAAAGCCGAAAAAAATCTACTATTGTTACAGTATTTGGCAGGAGTCATATGATAAAATAAAAGCAATTGCCACGACGGGGTTGGTGCAGATACAATTCATACAGGGACTTGATGTTTTCAGTATTATTGAACCAAACTCTTGGCTGATCATTGACGATCTGGCTGAATCTATTGAACAATGGTCCCAGGAAATGCTACAACTGTTCACTGTTCGCTCTCATCATGAACAGATTTCCGTTACTCTGGTTCTACACAATCTCTTTCATCAGAGCAAGTGTATGCGAACACTTGCATTGAACTGTACCTACTATATCATCTACAGAGTTGTTCGTGATTCTAGCTCACTAATAACTCTCAATAAACAAATCTATCCAGGAGCCCCCAAATTTCTGCTCTCAGCATACAATCAGGCAACTAATAAACCCTACGGCTACATCCTATTGGATCTTAATCAAAATACACCCCGAGGATCTGCGTGTAGTCACAGATATTTTTAACAATGAAATTACAGTATATCTCCCCGTGAACACTAAAAAGACCTATTAGTTGCTATCATGACACTGAAGAAACTACATGAAAATAGACATTTGTTTTCAGTTCTAAGCACTTCAAAACCTCCGCTTAGGAAAGCAATACTCAAACACGGTATTGACAATGATTTCATTAATCTAATATCCGAACTTTGTTTAAATTTGATCGAGGGTAATGTTCAACTGCCAGAAGTAGTTAAGCAACAGGCAAAGCAACATCGTTCCATTGTACGTACATTGGCCTCTAAAAAGAAAGGAAAGAATTTTAAAAAGAAACGACTTTTTCAGGCGGGCGGTAGCTTTTTCACACTTTTACTGCCAATAATTGCAGGACTTGTAAACAGTTTTCTCTAGAAAGAGAATGGCAAAACCCTATAAATTGACTCGCTCAATTTATAGAACTCGCTCTCTCACCCGTCGAACACTTTGAGAACAATCTGAGTAAATTCCTTGACAATGAGAATATTGAGGATGATAAAAAACTGCTTTTACTTCAAGATGCACTTCGCCGAGTGGACAAACACAAGTCCTATCGGTCGAAGCCCACTGCTGCTGCTGCTGCTGATCACAAAAAAGAATCATCTCCTCAAGAGTCTGCTGCTGCTGATGGAACACAATTAAAGAAGGAGGAATTGGATTCAATTGTATTGAAAATTGGAAATCTAATGCCCCACTCATATCGTGAACAAAGTAAACGACTCCTAGCCTATCTCTTGGAAAGTGATCACATTCAAGTTGAGAGCAATGGGGAAGGGATTATAAATCAGGGCAAGAGCTATAATCTACTTGATTTAATCTATGATATGGTTACAAATCGTAAAGGACTATTATCATTTGACACTCATCTATACAACTTTCTAAATACATTAAACTTCCCCAAAAGTCTTATTGGCAATAGACAAATTCTAAAAAAATTAAATGAACATGCATCATCATCATCATCATCATCATCATCAACAACATTGACACCATTAAAATATGAACTTGAAGAAGAAGAAGAAGATTTTAAATCAATTTTGGAAAATACTAGCACACCGCTGATAGCTAGACAAAAGCGAAGACGTATCAAGTCAACGTCACCATTACCACCAACAGCCAGTATACAAAAGGGTAGCGGACGTTACACAACGTGTTTACGTTCAAAATGGTTGAAGTTCTGAAAGGTGTTTATGAAAATATTGGTGAGGCGGGGAGTTTAAGTTCCCCCACCACTCTTTCCAATGTCACTGGTGTTCACACTAAAAGTGTACAAGACTATCTACAAAATGAATCAAGTTACACTCTGCATAGAAATCATAGACTTCGTGCCAATCAATATCGAAAAACTAAAGCCTTTTACCCATTGCATATAATGCAAGCAGATCTCCTGACTCTAGATGAGCTTCAAAGACGTCACAATACACCGTACAAGTACATTCTACTTGCAATCAGTGTTTATAGTCGTTATGCATATGCAATTCCATTGCGATCAAAGAGAGGTGTTGAAGTTGCTCAGGCCATTGAAAGTATTCTCGAACAGGATTCATATAAAAAAATTCAAACGGATCGCGGTAGTGAATTTGTTAATCCCCATGTTGCAAAAGTACTAGTAAATATAGTACACTGCTCTATCATAGTCATAGTCCTATAAA
Source organism: Artemia sinica (assembly GCA_027921565.1). Lineage (NCBI taxonomy): Eukaryota > Metazoa > Arthropoda > Branchiopoda > Anostraca > Artemiidae > Artemia > Artemia sinica. The sequence goes on from CM051268.1 coordinate 55,298,490, forward strand.
GGCTGCAGTCCTATAAAAGCTGCAACGATTGATAAGAACTATTCGACTTTTAATTTCAAGATATTGTACATTGAAAAATACATCGGCTTTTATTCATGATCTTGATAAAATCATGTTGATTTATAATCAACGACCTCATCGATCGTTGTCCAACTCTACGCCAACGGAAGTTCATCATTCTGATCATGATACAATTGACACCTTTCTTAAACAGTATTCCAATGAATCGGTTGTCAAGAAGAAGAAGAAAAATAAATTCAATGTTGGTGATACCGTTCGAATTAATAGAACAACTAATGTTTTTGAAAAGGGGAATTACTTATGGTCCACCGAACTTTTTAAAGTGGCAAAAATCCTAGACACTAAACCCATAACTTATCACCTGCGTGATACCAAGGATGAAGAGATTCTCGGCGGCTTTTATGACTATGAATTGCAAAAAGTTAAAAATGCTAGTGAAATCTATCAAATTAAAAAGATATTAAAGACACGTACTCGCAGGGGTAAGAAACAGTTTCTTGTTCGGTGGCTAGGATACAACTCTGATTTTGATTCTTGGATCGGTGTTGAAGATATTGACGATGCCCCATGATTTCTATGTAACATTCATGTCCAACGTTTCCGATCCTCTCTACAATGACTTGAATACGACAAGTGATTTTTGGACAAAACTCTCCCCCGCCATCAAATTTGGCGGTGCGTATGAAGTGGCTCTTGCCGACTGTATTCTCAAAAATACCTATGACATCCTGAGAAAGGATCGTAAATATGATATAAAAATTAGACCCTATAATTGGCCACCACCACCATCACCACCTTCAGGTGATCAAGAACAAATTCGAAAAATCAATTGGATGGATTATCCATATGTTGAATTACCCTACGAGGAACTCACCTGTATGAATGATTTATGTCGTTCTATTAATAAAAGAATTTCCGCTCGTAAAAGGGAGCTTTTCATTTCAACTATTCAAAGGAGGAGGGCAAGATCTACATTAGTTCACCTATTGCCAGCGAAACGGTTATTCTCAATGATAACCTAAAGGATGTTCTTGGCTTTAAGCTCAATATAATCAATGGTAAAAGTGCCAGAAACACTAATTTCATTTTTGCTGACTACCCACCTGCCTTCTCCACAGACACTTGTATATTTCTCTACGCTTCATTTGTGGAAACATCGAGAGTCGGTAATTCAAATGTTCCCCTCCTACGAGTTCTTGAACGAAAAACCAATCAAGAGCATATTCATCACTACAATATAAAGCATCTTCAGTATATTCCCGTAAACACTTCCTATTTGGAACTCTGTCAGTTAACACTAAGAACTGAATTAGGTGATCCTCTAGCAATTTCAAAAGGCTTAGCAGTGATTACATGTCATTTTCGACCCATTGTCAACGACAGCACAATCACCTAAAATGAACAATAGGAGAATTCCATTTGTCTGTCCCGATATCGATTGCTATGTTGGTGCTTTGAGTCCACGTCAAATAGGCAATGGATTGGACTACTACAAGGGTCGTACTACAATGTCTGGCTACGGTCTTGGTAGCTGGTTTGCTAGGCTATTTCGTTCTGCACTACCCCTTGCCAGAAAATATCTTGTACCTGCTGCATCAAATTTTGCTGCCTCCACACTACAGGACTGGGGGTCGGGCAAGAATTTCAAGGAGAGTGCTAAGGAAAATATTAGATCTTCAGCAAGAGCCGTTGGTGAGCAACTAAAATCTCGACAAAATGGGGAGGGATTGAAAAGGATGCGTTCACGTCATTCACTCATCAGTCTCCACCCAGGCAGGAAGCAAAGGACATCAACAAGGACTTTGAGGAATAAAACAACGAAGGCCAATAAGCAGAAGAAGAAGAAAAGAAAAAGATTGTTAGATCAAAGAAGGATTTCTTCTCTTAAGATGACTTATCTCCCCCACAAGGATCATATCCATCAATTAGTTCCTCATTGAATCTATTCAATGCTGAAAATGTTGATGTCAGTGTCAAGTATGGCTACTATGAACAATTTCACCCCCAACAACCCCTCTCGGAAAATATACACTTTCAAATATTTTCCAATGAAGACTATTTCATTGATTTGTCATCAACATTTATTGATTTAAATGTTGTGGTGAAGAAAAAGTCAGAAAATACAACTCCAAATGCCGGTGATGGTCTCTCCTACGAGAACTGTATTCTACACAACCTATACAAACAAATTAATGTATTCATTAATGGAACATTGGTGAGCACTAGCAATAATTTATCAAACTATGCAAGCTACATACAATTTATGATGATGACGCCAAAGGCATACAAGGAGTTGAGAGGTCAGTCATTGGGCTATGAATATCGATCAGGTGTTGATACTGACGGTGAGTTGACTACTGCAGTGATCCAAGAGTATCATCTGGTTGGAAAATTAAATCATGAGATATTCAATATATCCCAATGGCTACCCCCCAATGTCAAGATTGACATAAAGTTACAGATGGCCCCATCGAATTTCATTTTGAGAAAAAACTTCCTGCAGCACCCGATGCAAATGTCATTATCACATCGGCAATTCTCCACGTCCGAAAACAACAAGTTATGAGCTCTGTTGCATTGGCAGTGGAAAAGCTAAGAGCCAATGGTAACAACATTAAACTTCTTGTTCCCCATACGATCACAAATCAACGTCACATTGCCACTGGCTCTCGTATCTATAGCCATTCATCATTTATCAATGGAGAAATCCCATCAAAATTGGCTTTGGCCTTTGTGAAGAGTGGCAGTGCCGTTGGATCCTGGACTGAATCCCCCATGATTTTAATTTTTTCGGTCTATCTAGCCTTGTGTGCAAAGTGAATGGTATTCCACTGTACACTCTATCATTTGACAAAAAATCCTATAGAACTCTGTACGAGTTGACAATGCAATCCCTAGATCATGACTCTCAACTATTTGAAAATGGAATAACCGATTCAATGTTTTCAAAAATCATGGGGTTATTGTTTTGGACTTGTCTGGCACACAGGATATGAGCATAGTACGAACAGGGAATGTACGTTTAGAGTGTACATTTGCCAATGCTCTGACTGAGAGCATCACGCTAATATCACTGAGTCAATTTGTAACCTATTGGGAAATCACACCCGTACGGCAGTGTTCTACTACACCTAGCACCATGAACACAAACCAAATAATCAACGTATTTAGTATGGATCCGTACATTTCCCAGTACAAGTCCTATTGCATACCTTCGGACTTCATTGAAAAATTCCAAGTGTTAACAATACCCTAATCATTGTTAATAGCAGTCCATCGACTTTGAAGACCGGTCATTGGCTATGCATCTTTCAAACAGCGAAGAATATTGAATTTTTTGATCCTCTTGGCCTATCGTATAAATTCTACGCTCCATACATCAGCAACTTTATTGAAAGCAGTGGGAAAAGCATTATTCAAAATCAACGAAGAGTACAGGCATTTAACGACTAAGACATGTGGCTTTCATGCACTACTCTTTTTCATGTTCAGATGTCGTGGCTACACCTACAAGCAGTTTCTCAACATTTACGTTGACTTACCTCAATTGAACGACTTTCTAGTGGAGAATATACTTACAAGTGTATTTAATATTGATTTTAGTGCCCTAAGAATAAAATGTTCTAAAGATGTATGTGAAATTGTTTATTAATAAAAAAAAAATTTATATACATGATAAAACGACTTTTCTACTCTTTAGATTTCATCCACTACTAGGTATTTGTCGACAACAACTAGTGCAGGTAGATTATCTGAATTCACAGTGTACTGATCCTGATGTACTGCAATGTCAGGGTCACATTTTCTACAGTAGAGTGTGACTTCACTCTTGTCATATCTCTTTGTATAGTCGATGATACTATTCTCATTCATTCTATAGAATTCACATGTTTCAATTTGCTTATTTGAAGCAATTTCACAAACAGTGTCCTCAAGTGTCGAATCACATTCCGTCACAGCCAAATAAAAATCAGTGGGCTTATAATCATAACACCCAGTGTCTTCACAACGATGACGTAGAAACCATATTCTTTTGTTGTTCCAACAGTTGAATCGTTGACCCGGTTCCTCCTCCCAGAACAATCTAAAACCACGACGATACCAATCTCGTAGCAATAAACTAAAATCCCGGTTAGGATTCTTTCCAATCATACTGGGATATGTACTCTCCCACTGATTACATCTATCATAATGACAATTGGAGCATAGGTGGCCTCTAGGATGAGAGTCACACACCTCTTCAAGACAGGAATTACAACCTTTAATTTGTACAGCATATCCTCTATGCAATTTACACGGGTTGCATAATCTACACTTTTCATCATACTCCTCAATCATTGTGCAATTCTCACATGATGATGACCAGCTGCCCAGTGAGTACATACATAACGGACATGTATAGAACATTTTGTTATGTGTTGACACTCTCACTACCACAATGAAACTGAGCTAGCAACAACAAAAATTGTCTGAGATAGAGAGAGAGAGAGGAGTAAATCATCCTTGAGCACCATCTTTCTCATGAAAAAAGTCCTAAATTTCAAAACTAATGTTTAAAAGCATATCCACAATATCATTTTGCCGTGTCGTGATCAATATATCAATAAATTGTGTAAATGCATTTGGACCACGACGTAGAAGCTTCATACAATAGTCTAATGATGGAGAATCAGTTTTCATTATATCAACAAGCATTCCCCGAGAAAATATCTTCCTTTGAATAGACAACTCTAGAAAATCATCATGTAGAATCAAACGTTTTTCCATAAGAACTAGATTCCTCATGATTCGATCTTTCTCGAATCTATCCATTTTTTAGAGTCCTAACTCTCTCACAACCAACTTCAGACTAACCAGAATTTCTTTTTGTACTCTAGAAAATATACGCTAGTCTACTATAGAAAGAAAAAAAATACCATTGATCTAGAAACATTTTTATTGAACATAATTACAATAATAATAATATTCACTGATGCATTTTGTTCTCATCAATATATTTCGATAGGACATCTAATGCTGATCGAAGTTTATTTATATGGAGAATATTCACTTTTCCAGCAAAACATAGTTGCTCCTCCTGCTTAAACTTGCTTAATGATATCACGTATCTAGCATACACAATGTCCCATTCAAGGCATAGTCTACAGCCAGCGGTTATTTCCACAGCTACATTGGGTACTCGTATATCGTTGCTGCTGCTGCTGTCGGTTCCATCATTAATCTCCAATAATGTAAATGCACCACTCATTTTTTTCCTCTACTAATATCCTCTCAAATAAACTATTCTCTCTCTGAATTCAATTCTCTTACTAATATGAACTACAATGAAAATTACTCCTTATATCCGAATCCAACTACTAATCAAGTTAGTGTGACCGCCAGCTCTCTCTCTGTTTGACCTCCAAAAAATGCGTGTTACATCAGAAAACCCGTCTGGTAGGGTAAGTATCGTTCGTAGTAATAGGTAACTGACCGCTGGTAACCCAATTACTTGAAAATCCACACACATATCCACGTGTAATTCAATGTGAGTTTTAAACGAATAGGACCCTTACTACTTATATTCAGGTTTGACTTGGTTTATTGACGATGCAAGAAATGATTGATATGGGTGTAAATTAATGTGATTCATATACTATCCTGATTAACATGATCAGTTGGAGGTCGTTTACCGAAAGCATTCGACATATAGTAGCAAATGACGTCGTTTGGGAGGGGGTGGAATAGTAGGGTAATTGCCCAATTACCCTACTACTCCAACCCCCTCCCTCCCAAAGCTGCCCCGATAATTTGGAGAAAAAATTATTATACCGCCGGTTCCCCTTGTCTCTCAAAATGTGGAATCCTCTTACTCCCCCTCCAATAAAAATGTTGGAGCTACGGTCATGACAATAGCCACATAGAAACAAAGGAACTGGTCAATTTGGTCTTTTTTATTGGCTTAAAAATTTCACACAATAGAAACAATTTGGATTTAAAAGGGCAGGATTTATTTTTCTCTCTAGAAATTTCATTTTCTTCAGAAATAATAAAATTGGGTAACGACGTATGTCAAAACTTAAACCAAAAGTTAAAACATACTTTTTACAATGGAAATATAGGAAAGTATCCATTTTGTTTTCTGTGCAATAACCGTAAGCTGAGGGTCTCTCTCAAATCGCCAAAAAAATATAGAGTCTTTTTGATATTTTACGTTTGACCAGATAAAGCGTAAATATTTGAATTATGGGTTCGGAAACTAATGGTGATGAAGCTGATGTATTTGAAACTAAAAAGTAAAAGTGAAAAATACTTTGACAAATGGATGCATGAAATTTAGAACAGTTTGTACTGGGAATGAGATACCAAAGAGAAACAGAGAGACTACTAATAAAAAGAATCTTGTGACACAAAACCTTGTTTCTTTTTACTAACTTAAAATTTTGCACAGGAGAGCCAATTAGATGAAATTTAAGTTTTCGTCCTTATTATGAAAATACGTCACAGGAGTATGTCAATGAAATCAAAGACCCGACTTTTACCACATAATTATAGGAAAGTACTGTCTTTTTTGCTATGGTAACCCCTCTGTTATTTTTCAGCAACATATTCGGACTTTATTTCATCATGAACCATCACGGAAATTTACCGTATAAAATAAATCCAAATCTTCAATTTCTGCGTTTCACGCTCGAGTCTTTCAAAATTTTAAAAATAAAAAATAAAATAATACTACACAGTTGCGATTGCAAATGAAATATCGAGTAGAAAGTAAGATAAGATTTTTAATTCCATAAAAATGGCTATCACAAGCCCATATGGACCGAATTCGGAATTTTGGGTTAAAAAGCACACACATAAAAAGCAAGCAAATATAGCAGTCCAGGAAAATTACCAAAATCTCAAAAAAGTTGTAAAAAATATCAAAATAATTAAAATTCGCAGAATTTCAACCATGCATGGGACGGAAGTTCTTCTATAATATTTTTACGGTAAGACGGGGGATTTTTGCTTTAGCAGAACAAGGAAGGCGAGGTCGAAGGGGGGGGGAAATTCACTAGGGAAAAGGAAACTCGTCGAGGGGTTGTGGAGGACATTGTTGGCGAAATGCAAGGAAACTTTTGCTTTCCTTTCCATGAGGTGACACGATTGGATCGTCGAAAGAGGGAGATATAAGGGACTTTACCTTCATTGAAGATAATTCTTATGCACCCTTTTTAGACTGTATCTATTCTTTCTGACATTCTGCCTGACAAATGAGAAAGTTTGCCGAGACTTTATGTAGAAAACTATAATCAGTGTACTTACGCTAAATTATTATCGCCTTATTGTAAGCATGCTGTTCTGTTTATTTCAGGAGTAAGATCTCTGCTATCAGCTAATAATAAAAATAAGATAGTGGACGTGACAAGAAAAAAAGATGCACAGATAATAATAAAATTCCGGATATTTTGGGATTCTCATCCGGAAGCCTTTATCAACAAGAAATAAAAAATTTGTTTATGGAAAAACTTATTTATTTTTATATGGAACTGCAGTGTGGTCTAATAAGTTATTTATAAACAGCGAATCATTTGCTGCTAGTCCGTTGGTGCCTAGACGCTATCGTAACAATAACATTTCTGCCAAATATGGAGCTACTGTTATTATTGTTTTTTGAAAAAATCTCGGATAGCTGTGCAAAGACTGTTTTTTTTTATTATGATTCTTTTTTTTTTAACTTTAGGGCCTTACTATGAAATAATCAGGCGCATTGTATAGTTTTGATCTTGTTGCTTCTATTTTATTTGTTCGTTAGTTTCTTTCTTTTTAACTAGCCATCAGCGTAATTTTCCGGTATGTTCACATTGTAGGCCCTTGTATAGGCGCCTACGCCGAGATGGTGGCCTTTTGAACTAAATGGAAGCGGAGACAATCGGCGTTAACCGCTGACGACTGCTGGTAGGAGAGTGTGTTTGCAGAGAGTACATCATAAAAAAAATGGAAGTCCTATGGAAATAGAGATGTTCCTTTTCCCTGGAAGGGAGAGGGCCATTGTAAAAAAGAAAGAAAAATTCTAGATAACATGATTAAGAAGTGCTAGAGTGTCCAAGAAGCTTGAAGCGTCAGGGGTTGGGCCCAAATTAGCCCCTATTTCTACCTATTCGTTTTCACAATAACTTCTGGTTTAACTTCCCCCTAGTGTCTGGACATGTAATAAATTCATACAAGTATAGCGGGGGCATACAACGTATTTTCAATATGTAGAAGGGGGCAAATTTGTCGTTTTTCATTTATTTTCATTGAAAATACTGCACTTGTTAAACATCCCGAGCATACTGAAGACGTTTAATCTGTAAGATCTGAGAAAAACCGGTTTGTCTGTCTTTTGTCCGTTATAATTAGCTTAGTCTCATTGAGAAAAACTATGATGTAGGTATATTTTTATTAAATATTTAATAAATAGAGGTAATTAGGCTATATTAGGTATTTAAAATAACGCATTCTGGGTGGCCTGCTTTCCATAATTTTCTTCTGCAGTTTCCATAATTTTGTTTCTACAGTATTATTTTTTCATCATACTTTGGTATATTTCATTAGGATTAACATAAATTTACTCTTTGAGTATGGTCGAGATGTTTAACAAGTACCAAAATACAAAAGGCTTATGATCTATTTATGATTAATTTCTTACCTATAAGATAGAAATATTAAAGTACTTATCTATTTATGATCTATCGTGGTCGATTGATGTTGCGACGGTAGAATGTCTTCAGCCCAGTGTATCCGCGCTAGAGTAGCAATGGGAAAAAACGTACCGTAAAAAAAACACTCGGCAAAACAAACTCTCGGTAAAAAAAACGCCAAGTGTGTCTCGGGCCTTAGGTTTGTAATGTGGTTTGGTTGAAAAAAAGGGGTACTTTATCTGTTAGCTTGTACACACTCGAGAATTTGGATCTACTGGTAGTGGGTTGAAACAACTGAGACGCTCGGGATATATATATATATATATATATATATATATATATATATATTATATATATATATATTATATATATATATAGTATATATATATATATATATTATATATATATATATTATATATAATAATATATATATATATATATATCTTATATATATATATATTATATATATATATATGTATATATATATATATATATATATATATATATTATATATATATAGTATATATTATCTATATATATATATATATATGCATTATTTTGGCTGTATATTTGCATATTGGGGAGGGGGGGGGCTAAGAATAGCGGGGATGCATGTAAAATATAATCTAACCTAACCAAGACACCTACTAAATATTTACTAAAATATAGCTACAATGTCGTTTTCCACTGAACTGAAGCTAATTGTCTCCGTATGCAAACAGTAATAAGCCGGTTATTGTCTGATTTCATAGATCCGAATTCTCGAGTGTGTACTGGCTAATAGATAAGTACCAAAAAAGGCTTATAAACCTCATATAATAATTTGAAGAAAAAAAAAATCAAACAAAAACCTAAGATTTTCCTTTGAGGACAGCTTAGTAACTTGTTCTTTGGCAGATACAATCTTTAGGTATGACAGCGAATGGTTCGTTTAGGTATCTCAGTATTCCAAGGTACTCCATAAATGGCAGTCCCTTTCGTGCAAAGACCTATGCGTTTCGGTTCCTTTTTGTGCAAGAAACAGGTTTGAGTGACCTACCATATTTGGATTAAAACCAGATAATTTTCTCGGGCGTCTAATTTATTCTGTGAATCATCACCAGGTTTCAATTCAGCTTGAGTAACTCGCTAAAAATGTTGTTACATGTTAGTTATTATTTGGCAAAATATGGTAATAACTTCGTAATTTTGAAGAGTTTATGGTTGTCTATATTTGGTTTTACCAAATATAAACGTTACCAAATATTTACCAGTAAATAGACGTATCTATTTACTGAAAAAGTTAATTTTCGGTGAAACCTTTTATTTTGGTTGAATATGCCTCCACACATGGGATACTAACAGAATGAAAAATGATTAAAAACATAATCTTTTTAATGAGATTGAGCAGGCGACTAAACCTCAAATAAATACATTTTTGAAATAAAGTTTTACCTTATTTCCGCAATACTTTTTTTCAAAAGAAATCCAAATGACAATTTTTATGGGAAAACTATCTTTGATATTTATATCCAGTTTTGAGATATGAAAATATCCCTCTGGGAATTTTAGGCTCTGAAAGTTAAACTTTATTTTCAGACTAGGCTTAAAACAATTACTACTGCTGCTTACTCATGTCCCAGAAGTCCATCATGGGTCGCGACAGGTCAAATCCTTATCGAGGTCACTTCAAAAGATATTAAATCTAAACCTAAATCTCACCGAAAATTAATTGCTGATAGAAAATTGTATTTTCCTAAACCTCACCGAAAACTAGTGTTTACAATGGTTGGCAGTGGGCCCAAGTACTTCCACTATTCCCGAATAATCCAGTTTTTGCTGTTTGAAAATCATCTTTTCCGAAACATCATCGAAAATTAATGTTCGCAATATCCGGCAACGGGCACCATTGCTTTCACTATTCCCGAGTTTTTTCGGATTCCTCTGACAGATAGTCATGTTTTCAGAAACCTCACCAAAATTAATGTTCGAAAGGTCCAACAACGAACAACAGTGCTTCCACTATTCTAGAGTTTTTTGGGGTTTCGCAGACAGAAAGTTGTGTTTTTCCAAATCTTATCGAAAATGAATCGCTAATAGAAAATTGTATTTTCCAAAACCTCGCGAAAAATCATTGTTCACAGTGGCTGGCAGCGGGCACCAGTACTTCCCCTATTCCCGAATTTTCCAGGTTTCGCTTATAGAAAATCACATTTTATGAAACCTCACCGAAAATTAATGTTCACAATGTCCCGCAACGAACACAAGTACTTTCACTATTCTTGAATTTTTCGGGGGTTTTGCTGATAGAAAATTCTGTTTTCCTAAATCCAACCGAAAATTAATTGCTAATAGAAAATTGTATTTTCCAAAACCTCAGCAAAAACTCAGGTTCGCAGCGGTCGGTAACGGGCACCAGCACCTCCACAGTCCTCGACTTTTGGGGGTTCCCTTTACAGAAAATTGTGGTTACTGAAATTTCAGCGAAAATTAATGTTCAGAAACAAAAGAACAGTAACTAAATATACAAATCTTTACTTTTTGGGGAAACTTGGGGAATCTAATTTTCCTTCGGGGAAGCTTTAGGACTGAAAATCTTGGGGATTGTCGACTCAGAAAAACCATTGGAATGTAGATTCAAGCTGGTTTCACACTTGCTAAGGCGAGAGTAAACAAAATATTCATAACAAACATCCATATTCTGGAAAAGATAGAACTGCGTTTCTTTCCCGTTCCAAGAACAAGTAAAACTCAACCCCGCAACCTTTTTCATTTACACGACCTGGCTTCTAAAATTTTGGTCTTAAGGTCTAAAATTTAATGATATCTTCATTTAAAGGACCTGGCTTAAGGTCTAATTAATCCTCATGGAATGAGAAATGACCAGGCTTAAGGCCTAAAATTTTATGATATCCTCAGTTAAACGACCTGACTTAAGGCCTAAAATTTTATGATAATCTCATTTAAACAACCTGGCCTAAGGTCTAAAATTTTGGTCTTAAGGTATAAAATTTTATTATATCTTCATTTAAAGGACCTGGCTTAAGGTCTAATTAATCCTCATGGAATGAGAAATGACCAGGCTTAAGTCCTAAAATGTTATGATATCCTCAGTTAAACGACCTGACTTAAGGCCTAAAATTTTATGATAATCTCATTTAAACAACCTGGCCTAAGGTCTAAAATTTTGGTCTTAAGGTATAAAATTTTGTTATATCTTCATTTAAAGGACCTGGCTTAAGGTCTAATTAATCCTCATGGAATGAGAAATGACCAGGCTTAAGGTCTAAAATTTTATGATAATCTCATTTAAACAACCTGGCCTAAGGTCTAAAATTTTGGTCTTAAGGCATAAAACTTTGTTATATCTTCGTTAAAAGGACCTGGCCTAAGGACTAAAATATTATGATAACCTCTGATTACCAAAAATATATTTCTATGTCATCATCGGCGTGCATAAGAAAAATACTCTTTAAACTTATTAAATCTGTGCAAAGGCTGTTCATACTTCTATTAAGTTTTCTTCCAGACATTTACTGGAAAATTATTGGACATCATAAATAAAACAAAATGAAATTAAATCAATAGTCATTAATATCAAATAAAAAATTTAAAACAATTTATAACATTCAAACATCACAGAAGACTATCGAAATATATCAAGAGAAACAATAATCCTTGGCACATGTTGACAAAACACACCGGGACGTGGATAAAGATAGTACAGCCAAGAAGAAAACATCCCTCCGGTCGCCACGGGAAACTCTCAATTTCTCCTAGAAAAAAAAATAAAATTAACCAACTTAAAGCTTCCAAATCTTCAAAAAATTCATAAATTAAAGATTTTCTAAATATACAATTCAACCCCCCACACAGCCCAACCCAAAGAAACAGGGAAACATGCCAGTCAGATACTCGGTGATGATAGGGATGAGAAGATAGGGATTAAAACTTACCAGCGCCTCTAGCAGTTCAGCGTCTGACGACTACATTAAAAGATGAAAAATTTCGAAGAAAGCTGGGTGATTGATATGATTAATCTGCAATATTATATTACTAAAGCTGAAATTTCTCTCTAAGTATTAATAAAGCAGCATTTTAGGGCTACTGGTGACAGATTTCTGCTTTATTTACTTTCTCCTAATTATAAAATTCCTAAAAGGACAAGCATACAGAAATTTAGGATCAAACAAAATTGCCTAATACCAGGTGGCGATGGTAATTTTTCTTTTCGACACTAGTAGTACAGGCAAAGTAGCCAAAAATATGGGTCGACCCCCAAAAAATTGCAACAGAAATGATTTTTATACCAAACTGTAGAGAAAAAAAGCTTAACAAAATATCCAAAGTTGCACATTCCAGGTCAACGCAAAACTAGTTTTTTTTTTGCTTTACGTGTCAATTTTTCAGTTTTTTCTAAAAAAAATGAACTATCGGTAAATGTTCGTTTTTCTGTATATGAAGTACCGTTCTGATGTAAAATGAAGAGTTGAGCCCGAAAATGAAAGCAAATTTGATGTACAATGTACCAGAAAAAAGTTTCATAATCATTAATATGTGATTTTACCCTTCTCATCGTTGTGACCTCTTTTTCAACATACTATCAGAAGGCAACTATTCTGACATAAAATGATGAGCTGAGCCCGAAAATCAAATTGACCTGATGTAATGTCTACTAGAAAACCCGTTTTATTATTCATCAATATGCACTTTTTTATTTCCAGTTAACGCTTAATGTTAGAAAACCAGAAGGCAACTACACCACTTTGATGACGTTCGTATGCAATAAATAATATCAAAGTTTCGTCCCACGCTTTGTCCAAGTGATTTCCAGGTTAAAGCCGTAAGCTAAAAAGTCACAATCGAAAATTACCCCGAGTAATCATTTATTAAGTCACGTTAATGCCCATGTTTGATGTCTTGCCATCTATAGATACAAAATATTCGATGTGTCTGCCACCTAACAAGCTAAAAAAGTTTTACTTCGAATGTTCTCCTTTCCCATTGGCTTGATATTTAAAGGCAAGAGATCATTTTTATTTGTATCATCATTTCAACCAAAGATCTAGTCTGAAATGGTAAACTAATGTATCCAACCGTACGTAGTACAATTGCTGGAAATTCATATCAAAGAACTGTTTTATCTTTTTTCTTTTCACAGAGACATCTACTGAGAAGCTAATCGCGCCTTAAAAAGCATCATGTGCTAACAGAGGACCCTTAGCGTTAGGCTGTCCAAACTTGTAATACTCCGATATGGTATCCGTACTGCGAAATTTCTTAAGAGCCGAACGATCTGGGTCATGGGATCTCCACTTAAAATCCACCTCTGACATGCTACCTTATCTGACGGCATCTGTGCACAACAATTACACAACATCCTGCCAGCTTTACATCCAGCGAATGGTCAAGCTCCAAGAAACCCATACTGCCGTTTATCAAGCCTTCCAGAATGGGATGTATGTGATCAGACATTCCGATAGATTCTGGGCCGGGCTCTCCACGGATCTTGTAATTGAGCAGGAGCTCATGTGTTGTCTCAAAACGGCTGGTGGCCTTACCGATGGAAGTGGTATGACAGAGGTTCAAAGGTCCTTATGGGTTCTGTCTCGACCAGTCTGCTCTGCACTACATCTTCTGATGGAGGGTATGTCATAGGTTTTCTATGGAACTAGTGAACAACATAAGGAAACGTCCGAGCCGAGGCAACTAGGACACTGTAAAGACCCCCAGATCGTTATCGATTTCCTAGGAAAAGGATACCATTTAATGGGGATCTTCAAATAAGAAACACCACTAACGATCTGACAGCCTATGAATCTGCCAACGTTGATTCTGCTAGAGATTTAGGCCTAAAAATCATTGACTCCATGTCTGGAAGGCTTGTCGCTGATTTTATGTTTCGGAGAAACAGGCTGTTCAATATACTACAAAGCAGAATCCAGGGTAGATTGCAAAAGACTGGACCCCACTCTCATTTTGCAGAGGTTCTTCACGCTATCAAAGAGGATCAATCTCACGGAATCTGAGTACTTTCAACACGCACTGTGTTCCTACCCAGAATCACTTTTTGTCAGTTCTTCCATGCTCCAGTCTCCGAACAAGCCAGAGTTTGCCAAGACTATAGCACAGGCTTGCAATCTTGAGGAGCGCTATACTCCCCTTCCTAAAGGCATTCTATATATCATCGACGGTCGAGCTCTTCTGCACAGAATTCCATGGGCCAAAAATGAACAATACTTCGAAATCCTTGACCATTATGCTACTTACGTGACGCAAAAATTATCTTTCTGCCACTATTGTGTTCGACGGCTACGATTGCGGAGCAACAATAAAGGATATGGCCCAATCGAAGTGAAGTCGTATAATCGGCCGTGAGATCTTCTTCACATCAGATATGAAGCTGAAGGTAAAAAAGGATGAGTTCTTGTCCTGCAAGAAAAACAAGGCCATGTTTATCTGCGCGTTGGCTGTTTATCTCCGATCAAATGGCTTCGTCGTAGTCCAGGCACCAAGTGATGCAGATATCCCATTGTGCAAGCTGCTGTTGATTCTTCCCGGTATTACGAAACCGCCGTCATTGGAGATGGTAGGGGGTAGATGGTAGAGAGGGGGTAGGGGGGTGTAAAATGTGTTTTTCAATACCTACACGTGGGCAATTTTGTTGTTTTTTCTTTGTTTTTTTTTTCAATGGAAATCCAAAAAAAAGTGTTTTTAAGAGAAAGTACTACACAAAGTGTTTTTTTTTTCAAACTCTAATTCGAGGGATTCTAGAAGAGCAATTGTCCGTCATGCCCCTGTTATTGATCCCCTGCACTAACCTTCACATAAAATAGCTAACTTTGAAGGTATTAATTACAATTGTATTGTGAGCTGTGTTTAAATGAGTAGCCCCCCTTCCGCAGCAAATAAAAACCACCTTATTGGAGGCTATTTTTAATGAAGCACCCTGTGTCGTATATTTCCTTTCCACGGTCGTGATACCTGTGACGTCCATTTGAAAAGACTTTCATAAGCCCCCTTCTGTGTGGTTTACAAGTTATTAGTTGACGTTCACTTTTTTTTGGGGGGGGGGTATCAAGTGCAGTTGGAGGGGGTTCAACTCACACTCATATTTTTTTAACTAGGCGTGGGCTAATTTTGTTCGAAAAACTATAAGATACTAAAAAAAAAGATGCAGAATTTTTTGTGTTCAGGTGGTGTTTATTTCAGTGGGGAATGTCTTGCGAGGTTGGGTTATGTGGGAGTTGATTCACCAGGGGAGGGGGCTGAGCTGTTGAGAAAACTAATAAACCGTTAAACAATTTGTTGTTGTCTTGATTAGCCAATTCAGTCTTAAGTTTTGTGTCTTTAAACCTCTCATTCTAGAAAAAAAACATTTGAGTAAAATAGCATTCAGTCTGTTACTGAAGAAAAAAAAAGATGCCTTCACTTCCCTAGGTATTAGAAATATTTTTTTCACATTTATGAAGTTATTTATTCCTATACTACTTCCAAGACAATTATTTATTCCCCGTTTTTTTTTCAAATTTATAATGTCGCTATAAAAGTAAAAAATTGCAATGCCAGGAATAAGTTAATGAGACGTTAATTGTGGCAGCGCTTCCACTACCCCCAATTTTCTGGGCTTTCCCCAAGTCTCTCAATTTGCCTGACTATTTGTCTCTAACGAGGTTTTCATTGGCTGCCAGTGACGCTTTGACTAAATGCATATAATAACACTTCCCCTTTCAATAACTGTGCGTCATTAAAAAGGCCTGTAATTAGCTGAAAGTGATGTCATGCGATCACTTTCTTCCAATCAAAGACCATTTCGATCCGAATTTGGGACTTCTGATACAGTTTCTAATACCTATCATATATGTGTATGTGCATTAACAGTGCGCAAGCGCATTGGTCCGAAATATTTATACTGGGCTGTTGCACTTTTAAAATGATAGTGACAGGTTTGGACCACGTTCACCACCCTGATAGATGCTTGACAAATCAAGAAAAATCCTTAAGAAAGGATTTCGAATTACACCAGTACCGAATTTTTACATTACCGTATTCTGCAAAATCTTAACCCATTTTTACCTTTTTCACGCATATTCTCAGTTAATATTAAAGAGTAATCCCAAATTATAACGGCTTTAATTTTTATTTTTAAATACGATAATTTTTTGATTAAATAAATCTAAAATTAAACAAATAAACGTAAATCAGTGATTTGAATTCCTAAAAGACACAATAGATGTGCCAAGGTCTCTCAGATCAGTTTAGACAAAGACTGATTTAATGTTACATATGTAATTATGAACACCATGACGTGTGTATAGAGATTATTTCGCACATTCACGACACTTCAATAATTAAGACACTATGAATACCCGACAAATTACAACTTAATTGCCGTGTTGGTGAAAAGATATGCCTTTTCAAATAGCTCAAAGCGTTTCGAGATCGTCAGCTTCGATATTACTCCATGGATACTTTTGCCGCGTTAATTCAAAAGGAGTTATATGACATTTTTGTGTTTGAAACAAAGATTTAGGCTGTATTGATTGGGTCAACTCAGAGGCATCAATTGGGAGGGGCCTGTGTCCCCTAGATTCTGAAAAGTATGTTTTTTGGTGTATTTCTATTGACAAATGTCTTTTTTGGTATATTAACTTGAAGAATTAAAAAAAAAAAACACCAATTTAACGCCCCACTAGATATTAGAAAAACACATTTTGCATCCCCCATAGATTTTGTGAGTCGACGCCACTTGGTCAATTTGTATTCTTCTTGTATTTCTTTCATACCTTAGGGAGGGATGCCGCTAAAGTATTTCTTTCATACCTTAGATGTATTTCTTTCATACCTTAGACAAAATTTTATACAAAATAGTCATCGCCAACTACAGTCAAAACACCCCAAACACATGGGCGCCGCCACGGAAGGGCCGAGGGGGCAATGTTAGCGGTGAGTAGTGACGGCAATGAAACATTTCACTTGGCATAAGCCCCTTGTGGCATAAGCCCCTATGCATTCACCTCCTTCGTCCTCAAATCTATTTAAAACGCAGTCATTTTCTTTAAATAGATATTAAGCTACTGCCTATTAAGGTACTTAAAAATCTTTAATTTATTACTACTACACCTCCCATTTGAAAATCCCCCCTCAAGAAACATTCTGGCGACGTTATTGAATGTTACGTAACATCCCTTTATGAATCAAGTGTTTCGACCAGTTTAGTTTTCCATGGAAATGTTAAAGGGAGTGTTGCTGAAAACTATTATTTGAAGTAAAAATTACCAATATAAGTACGTACTTATGGTAATTTACGGTAAAATGATTGGGACTCAGATAAGGTCCAACTGTCTACCCCTATCCAATTGGAGGGATCTGAATTTTCTGAATAAATTACGAACTTGAGCGCTATGAGGTATTTTGGCGGATGGATTGGAAAAATTTTAGCTTAGGTGCAATAGAAGAATCTAACCGAGCAGAATCACGACCTGCGAGTCGGAAAACCTAGGAACCAGTGGAGTCGATTGATGAGGGGGCAATTGTCTTCTCCCCAATATTTTGAAAATATATTTTTTTTTATTTATTTTCATTGAAAATGGCTTTTTTGCTATCTTCATTCTAAAGTTGAAAAACCAACGAAACTACCCAGACTAGATTTTGGACCCCCTATCCCCTACATTTCTGTAAATTGACACCATTACTAAAGATGAATGGTAGCTTACTTGTTGAGTAAAGTGCTTTATATTATTACCATCACACCTGCTCATTTGAAAGTTGCCCCTCCCCTCTGTAAAAGATCCTAGCGGCGACCATGGATATTGCATAGCATACCGCTATACGAATTAGCACAGCTAAGTTCTTGATTCACATCTCATGCTCATCTTTTGACTTGATAAATATTACTGAAGTCTTGTAATATTAATTAAATATAGATGGCATGATTTTGAAGAAATTTCACTTCTTTACACCGCATGAATAATCATTTAATTAAATACAGAAGAATCCGTCCTGCTGGGCAAAAACACAAAAATGCAGAGTTGGAAAATTGAGGAATGAATGGGTAAGTCACTTCAGTCACTTCAAGTAATTGCTATTATTAAGCTGTTAGAGACAATTAATTAAAAAAAACTTTTTCCACAAAATAAGTTTTTCACAGAAAAGTAAAGAACTCCATTAAACAAAAAATGAGCAAAAATAAAATCAAATAATCTACCAAGCGTGAAACTACCACAAATCAGCATCGATAAATAAACGGAACCCAAAACGGAAATTACAATAACCGAGTCAAACTCAAAACGAGCAGAAATTAACATAAGTTGGGTGCAAAACCCCTGTGCCTTCCCAAAGCCAGAACAAAATTTGCACTTTACTGAAAAAATGTAAATGTTTTTACTTTTATAACTTTAATAAATCAAATAATATTAACATTCTGATTACTAAATATCCGTATATGTATATTAAAGTGACAATGCACATTCATTTGTATTTTTTCAGAGGGGAGTTAGTCGCTATCCAATCAATTTCAACTATTGAAAAAGGCACTAACCCTTTCAATTTCCAACTGAATGAGCCCTTTTGAAGTTTCTACGACAACGCTTTCAATAAAAACTTTATATGCCACAGGGCATAACTTACAACCCTTGCCCTGAGGGCTATGGGAGGAGGGATTGTCATCCTTAAAGACCTAATTTCCAAAACTTTCAAATACGTTGAATAAAATGGCTATCTAAAAATTTTGATTGGATGTGTTTGGGGGAATGGTGGGCGTGAGAGAGGGGTTAGTTACCGTCCAATCACTTTCAACTATTAAAAAGGGCACTAGCCGTCTCAATTTCCAATTGAATGAGCCCCTTTTGAAGTTTTTACAACAAATCTATCATTAAGAACCTTATATGCCCCCAGGGCATAACTTAAAACCTTCGCCTTCACCAATTATGCTTGGATGGTTAATTTCACATGGTAACTCATGTTCAATTCAATTGGTGAAGGCATGCAAAGTACTTAGAAAACACTAGTATCAGGGTGGCAATTTTGCTGAGAGGGGGGTTAGTTGCCCTCCAATCACTTTCGACTAGTAAAAAGGGCACTAGCCCTTTGAATTTCCAATCAAATGAGCTTATTTTGAAGTTTCTACGACGACGCCTTCAATAAAAAACCTTATATGCCCCCAGGGCATAAATTAAAACCCTTGCCCTGAGGGCTGTGTCTTCCTCAAAAACATATTTTCTATCTGGAAATCAACTACGCTTAACAAAATGGCTATCTCAAAATTTTGATTGGATGTGTTTGGGGAAATGATGGGCGTGGGGGGGGTAGTTGCCCTCAAATCACTTTCGACTATTAAAAGAGTACTATCCCTTTAAATTTCAAATCGAATGAGCCCTTTTTCAAGTTTCTACGATAACGATTTCAATAAAAACCTTATATGCCCCCAGGGCATAACTTATAATCCTTGCCCTGAGGGTGGTGGAGGAGTGTCCTCCTCAAAAATATATTTTCTATCTGGAAATCAACTACGCAAACAAAATGGCTATCTCAAAATTTTTATTGGATGTGTTTAGGGAAATGATGGGCGTGAGGGGGGGGACTAGTTGCCCTCCAATCACTTTCGACTAGTGAAAAGGGCACTAGCCCTTTGAATTTCCAATCAAATGAGCATATTTTGAAGTTTCTACGACAACACCTTCTTTAAAAATCTTATATGCCCCCAGGGCATAACTTAAAACCCTTGCCCTGAGGGATTTGGGGGAGTGTCCTCCTCAGAAACATATTTTCTATCTGGAAATCAACTACACTGAACCAAATGGCTATCTAAAAATTTTGATTGGATGTGTTTAGGGAAATGATGGGCGTGAGGGGGGGGACTAGTTGCCCTCCAATCACTTTCGACTAGTGAAAAGGGCACTAGCCCTTTGAATTTCCAATCGAATGAGCCTTTTTTGAAGTTTCTATGACAACGCCTTCTATATAAAACCTTATATGCCCCCAGGGCATAACTTAAAACCCTTGCCCTGAGGGTTGTGGGGGAGTGTCCTCCTCAAAAACATATTTTCTATCAGGAAATCAACTACGCTGAACAAAATGGCTATCTCAAAATTTTGATTGGATGTGTTTAGGGGAATGATGGGCGCTGGGAGAGGGGGGGGGCTAGTTGCCCTCCAATCACTTTCGATTATTAAAAAGGGTAGTAGCCCTTCGAATTTCCAATCGAATGAGCCTGTTTTGAAGTTTCTACGACAATACCTTCTATAAAAACCTCATATGCCCCCAGGGCGTAACTTAAAACCCTTGCCCTGAGGGTTGTGGGGGAGTATCCTCCTCAAAAGCATATTTTCTATCTGGAAATTAACTACGCTAAACAAAATGGCTGTCTCAAAGTTTTGATTGGATGTGTTTAGGGGAATGATGGGCGTCAGGGGGGGGGCTAGTTGCCCTCTAGTCACTTTCGACTATTAAAAAGGTCACTAGAACTCTCAATTTCTAATCGAATGAGCCCCTTTCGAAATTTCTACGACGACCCTTTCCATATGAAGTGCCCTGCTCTAAAGGAAAAAAAAATAGTACATTGTGCCAATGTCGTTCTTATATGCCCTCAGGGCATAAGCCTTGCCCGGAGGGTTGTGGGGGAGTGTCCTCCTAAAAAACATATTTTCTATCTGGAAATCAACTAGGCTGAACAAAATGGCTTTCTCAAAGTTTTTATTGGATGGGTTAGGGGAAATGATGGGCGTGGGGGGGGGGCTAGTTGCCCTCCAATCACTTTCGACTATTGAAAGGGGCACTAGCCCTTTGAATTTCCAATCGAATGAGCCTTTTTTGAAATTTCTACGACAATGCCTTCTATAAAAACCTTATATGCCCCCAGAGCATAACTTAAAACCCTTGCTCTGAGGGTTGTGGGGGAGTGTCCTCCTCAAAAACATATTTTCTATGCGGAAAACAACTACGCTGAACAAAATGGCTATCTCAAAATTTTGATTGGATGTGTTTGGGGGAATGATGGGCGTGGTGGGGGGGGGGGGCTAGTTGCCCTCCAATCACTTTCGACTATTAAAAAGGGCACTAGCCACTCCAATTTCCAATCGAATGAGGCCTTTTAGAAGTTTCTACGACAACTCCTTCGATACGAAGTGCCCGGGTGGAGAAAAAAAAAACATTGTTCCCACATCGTTCTTTACTTAGGCAGCGCTAGCGCGCTGCCTATGATTAGACCTAAGACAAAAACCAGGCAGAATTAAATATATATTCCCAATACTTATAATTATTAGCAACGTAGCACGTTATTGTCGCGATAAAAGAAAACCTCTGTAGGTATATCAGATTTAACATTGTGTTTTTTTTTTGTTTTTTTTTTTTTTTTTGTGTTAAGTTCAAAATGATTACTAGACAAAAAGGGACAAAGGATTAGATATATTTGATGATAAATTGTTCTGCATCTGCTATAATTAGTATCCGGAAACTTGAACAACAACAAAAATAGGTGAATCACCTAGAAAATATAAAACCAAATAAACTATACCATATAGGAAACACGTGAAACTCTTGATAAGTGTATGCTACCTATATTTTGACATTGCGTCTATACCATATATATTGGATAATATCCAAAGGTCTGAGACTCCGGGAAGGGCGTATCAGTTACATTTTTAGAAGGGGGGGGGGGCTTATAACACAGAAATTTGCACTTTTAGGTTCTTTCTTCGTATGGGGTAGGTATTATGTTTATGTAATACCATTATTAGGAGGATTTCCCCTTCAAAATACAGCTATGTGTTTAAATCTATACATATTGCATACAAGCTGGCCCTTGTCCGAAACTTAATTTTCCTGAAAGAGAGGGGGAGGGGTGGGTCAAAAGCACGGTTAAAGTGTGTTTTCGGTCGTAATTTTTCCGGATGTCTTTAGTACTAGTCTCAAAAGGAACTCTTCACGTGTGTACAGGTATGAATGCAATTTCAATATTAAAAACAAAACGACATTCTAGACCGTATTCAGGGGGAGGGCTAGCGGGTTTAAACCCCTCCCCTTCGAAATGTTTGTCCAACTAGTAAAACCGTAGCAAAAATGCATATAAACAATTTTTGTATGCGTCTTTTTTGTTTTACCCCACCCCCTCCCCCCGAACGAAAATTCTGGATACAACCCTGCGAGCGCTGCAGCAACGTGGCCTATTAGTAATGCTTGGTCAAAGACCCAAAAAAAGTTAAGTCTGGCCCAAGACATATCTGACATAAAATTTCTTATATGTCTAGCTTATAGAAATAAATTTGAAACAAGACTACAGCCCGGACATTTTGCCAGAGAGGGGGGGGGGATAACTATCCAATGAATAGGCGTTATGATGATAAACTATATCACTTTAAACGTGTTAATAGGTACAGCTTCGTTAAGAAATAAAAAGTTGGATTTAAATACCTCTGGGAAAATAGATAGAAATCTAGGTCTCAAAATAAGTTTTTAATTTTCAAAATGTTTTTATTCTGATAGCCAGGGAGGCCCCTGGCCTGATAGCCTGGCGGCACCCATGACATAAACATACATGAGACAAAAAAAGTAGAGTGACAATGACGTTGGCAGGTTAGTAGCAGTTATTGGTTATTGGCAGTGGCAATGAGACAAAGACAGTGGCAATGGGCTTCATGTGTAAAATTAAGAATAGAAGTTTGAGTCGACTAAACCATGGCCTTCTATAAAACCACTCGTCATTATATGCAAATACCAAAAGTTAGATTATAACCCAGATATTATCGCAAGAAGTAACCACATGATGACAATGAGAGCGTAGTTAAGTTTTACAAGCTTAATAAAATAAGTAATATTAACTAATTATATTAATCGGGCCATTAAATTGACTTATTTATTTACTTCTAGGTGGATTTTGGTGATATTCAGGGTTGTTTACTTTCAGATGTGGTTTGAACGAAGAAATCTCATAGTCTCCCTTTGTATTTTTTTTCAAAACTTGACAAAATAATTTTACTGATTAATTTATATTAATTTGGGTTTATTTACAAATTTAGGAAAAAATAACGCTTAGATAGCCTCCTCAACGCAAAGTTCTAATGACAGCGATTGCAAAAAAAAGAGTTGATTTTTTTTTTATCTTAAATATTGGTCACAAAAACATATACAAAGAGGAGAAAAGATAATATGATGAAAGGAAGAAAATCTGACGTTAAATGTCTCGTTAATTGTTGCAGCTTTCGTTCAACCTAAAAAAGAAGAAGAAAAAAAAAGATTTGCAATACTAAAAAGAAGAATGCTAACGAGGCAAAACACTTCCTCTGGCAAAATATAGGTAGACGTGGCTACTTCTCTTTATCTGTTACGAGGTGAATGCTCACCCCCCCCCCCCCCGAATGGATGATGTTCACCCACTAAATCCTGAAAATTTCTACACCTTCGTTTTTCAGCCTGGGGGTTATTAGCCCTTAGAAAAGGGGAAACATTTGGTCAGGAAAAGTTACAACAGTCAGAGACGTACATAAAGATGAAATCCTAAGTTTTCCTGAATTTCTTGGTGCTTTTTATTCAAATTATAAAATAATTTATTTATTATTCCCTCCCCCTTCGAAGAAAAACTATGATTACATACCTGAAAAGGCTTATATACTAAGCAGCGGTTCTTAAACTGTCGTACGCGTACCCATTGGGGGTAGGGGGTACGCGGCCGACCAACCAAAAAATAAAACAGCCCTTTAACTCTATGGAGGCAATTTTGTTTATATTTTAGCTATAGTTTACTTAGTACCGGTAACTGAGAAGGGGTACCTTAAATGTTTTGGGGGTAAAAAGGTGTACAGTGTCTGAATAAGTTTGAGAACCACTTTATTAAAGTATCTGGTAATTGTCTATAAAATACACTCGAGAAGTGAAGTTTGGTGAATGCTAATAGAATAAAACAAAACCTAAACAAACCTATTTTAACCTATTTAACCTAATGAAAAAAAATGATGAAAATAAAATACTTTATTAGCAAAATTGTGAAAACTTCAACTTGGAAATATGCTCCCAGAACGCAAAAACGTCCTCAGGAATCGCGTTAAAATGAACTCTGCCATCTGCCTTTGCTGCCGCCCGCCACATGTACTCTACTAAGCATGAATGTAAATAATGGCGGAATGTACCTCGGCGCAGTTTGTTCCTTCACTTTGTGTTTTATATATTTATATACACTTTTAGAGTGTGTTTTATATAATAGACAAGTACCAAGTATCTTTTGTTATTGAAGTAATCATAGATTTCAATCGAGAGACAAGTTTGGCGTGAAAAATGTATGGTCAGATCGTGGCCAGGTTCTCGCAATGCTTCCGGGTGAGCGAGCTGCTCGTCGAATTAACTCGCTTTCAGATTGCGTTTAGTTTGTTGTTTATGAGTAGTTTGGTAGTGTTTATCTCGTCAAGATGTTCTATATTACTCTTTATTTATATTTTATTTGTTGTTTATTTTTTGATTTCTTATGAGTATAAATATCGCCCCGTTTGAGCGCGGAAAAGGGATGAATTATAGGATTCTTTTTTGCGTAAGTTGATATGAGTAGTAGTTTAAGTGGAAGATTGAGTAATTTGCAAAATAATCCGTTTAATGTTGATGATTATTTGTTGACGGATATTGGAAATGATGGGTCGCAAATTGGTTTTCGTCCATCTCTTGATAGTAAATATCGTCAGTTATCAACTTTGGAGGAGTTAGGCCGGTCTGGATTTCATGCATGTACATGGAATTATCATTTAACGTCTTCTTACCATGAGATTTTTGATTTTATTTCCCGATATAATAATTTACATATAATGGCATTATGTGAAACATTTTTGGGTCATGATACTGTTCTTTCGTCCTTTAATTTTCCAGGTTATGAACTGATTGCTCGAAGTCGAACGTCAATGGGACGTGGAGGCCTGGCTTTCATTGTCCGACAGGATTTGAATTGGAAAATTAGAAAGGATTTGGACATTTGGAAGGAGGATAAGATAGAAACCCTTAGTATAGAAATTCAGTTTGAAAATCGAGCTTGTATTTTTACTGTTGTATATAAGCCACCAAGTGCATCATTTGAAGAGTTTGCTGAAGGATTTGAATGTCTTGCTGCAAAGGTAAATAGATCTAGTCAAGAGTTTATATGTATGGGAGACTTTAATTTTGATTTGTTAAATGTACGTGGGCCAAATTTGGATTTTTTGAGCCTGATGATGTCAAATGATTTATACCCGACCGTGAGCATTCCAACGAGAATCACGGATCATTCGAAACGCTCATCGATAATGTGTTTGTGTCTTCAGCGATACTAAGTAAAGCGTACTGCTCTGTTGTTATAAGCCCAGCCTCCGACCATCTTCCGGTTGTATTGCATTTGAATTCTGAAGTGAAGAAACATAACAGAAAGAATAAAATACCAATGCGTGAACTGAAGCCAGTTAATCTGAAAAAATTTGAAGAACAAATTAGTGTTATTAACTGGGAAACAGTACTGAATGAAGATGATCCGTCGGAAGCATTTGAAAAGTTTAACCAAATAGTGTCGAATGTTTATGATAGGACGTGTCCGCTTAAAGAAACAAACCCCAGAAAGAATAAACCAAGAAAACCATGGTGTGATAATGAGCTGCTGAATCTGTTTAATATGAGAAATCAGGCGTGTGAGGAGCATCTGAATCATCCGCAGAATAATGAGCTCCATGTGTATGTATAAAGAGCTAAGGAATAGGGCAAATGCCCTAAGAAGGAAAAAAAAGAAGGCATATTTTACAAATGTATTTGAAGAAAGTAAAGGTAACCCCAAAGCAACATGGCAAGTTGTGAATGATCTTCTAAAAGGCCCTATGAAGCCATCGGAGCCAAAAATTGTACTAAATAATAGGACCTTGGAAGAAACTGAGGAAATCTGCAACGCATTTGGACAATATTTCTCTGAAATTGGCTGCAAGATTCAAGAAGAAGCAAGGAGCTCCCATGTTTTCGAATCAAGCAGTTTTGTTGATGAGCGAGGAAGAGGTTTCGAAATGCATTTCCAGCCTTGTACTGAAGAGGAGGTACGCAAAATTGTTAGCACGATTAAGTCAAACAGTGCAGGAGTTGATGGAATGAACCTTAGAACGCTCAAGTCGGTTCTGGTTTATTTGCTTCCTGTCCTCGTATACCTTATCAATATTTCTATGGAAAAGGGGATGTTTCCGAGTGCGCTTAAAATAGCTAAAGTTGTACCGTTGCACAAAGGTGGAGTCAAAACTGATATATCTAATTGGAGACCAATATCAATTCTCCCGATTTATTCAAAAGTTTATGAAAAGATTGTTCATCACCGGCTTTATGAGTATCTGATGAAAATTGGTGTTTTACACGATGGTCAATTTGGCTTCCGGAAAGGACATTCGACGACGCAGGCAGTCCAGCATCTTCTGGAAAATATCAACTCAGCACTTGAGAATGGCGAGCAGTGCATGGGCGTTTTATTGATTTTCGAAAAGCTTTCGACACTGTTGATTTTAAGATTTTATTAGAAAGGCTGTGTTATTTAGGCATAAAGGGTAGTGTTTTAAATTGGTTTGAATCGTATTTAAGTGAAAGGAAGCTACGAGTGACTTTGAGTAACAAATCTTCTCAGCCGTTTCCCATAAAGTGTGGTGTTCCACAGGGCTCAGTTCTTGGCCCTCTCCTGTACCTGATATTTGTAGACACAATGAGATTCTACATTCCCGGAGCTTCAGTTACTTCTTTTGCTGACGACATGGCTTTAGTGATTGCAGCAAAGTCGCTGCAAGAGCTCTTGTTCAAGGCTAATAAGGCGTTGGATGGCCTACATGAATTTGTTTGTGCTAGCCTACTTAGCGTCAATGCATCAAAAACTAATTTTATGATGTTTACGAGGACTGGTTCTGCTCCCACTCTCCCTGGTGTCATTATTTACAATGGCCTACCGCTATCACAAGTTGAAGAGATCCGATATCTGGGATTCATCCTGGATCGAAACTTGAGTTGGAGAAAACACTGCGACATTATAGCATGCAAGCTGGCGCGAGGCCTTGGAGTTCTGAACCGTTTTCAAAATTTTTTACCTTTGAAAATTCTGCTTTTATTGTATTTTTCCATAATAGCGCCTTATATAAATTATGGTTGTTTGATTTGGGCGAGTAATTTTAGTTGCAATTTTAGAAGAGTTCAAGTTCTGCAGAATAAGGCTATAAGGTTGATTGGAAGGTATGATCGTGGTGTTGATAGCACTGAATCACTTTTTAGAAAGTTTAAAATTTTAAAGGTTGGTGAAATAAGGGATTATCAAATTGGAGTTTTTGTATTTCAGTGTCTGAATGGTTTTGCACCGGATTTTTTTATGAATATTTTTAAGCCTAATTCGTTTTATCACGATTATTCGACTAGGAGTGCGGATAGTCTTGCATCTGAGCCACGGAACACAACCAGAGCGAGTCAAGTGACCAGACACATGGGCCCGTCAGTTTGGAATTCGTTCCCAGATTCTGTTCGTCAAGCTGAAAGTGTGCCGCAACTTAAAACCCGTATTAAAAATCATTTCTTTTCAGGAATTTGGTAGTGTTAATGGTTCGAGAGAAGGTTTTTTTTTTTTTTTTTTTTTTTTTTTTTTTTTTTTTTTTTTTTTTTTTTTTTTTTTTTTTTTTTTTTGTAGATATTTTTTTTTATTTTTTTTTTATATTTTGTGCCACTATATATTTATCATTATTTTCTGTTATTATTATTGTTTTCCCCTTTTTTCATTTTAATTGGTTTGATGATTTGGCATGCATGATATCCAACCGGTCGCTTTTTCAAGCATCTTCTTGCTTTAGTGCGACTTGTTGTCACATTGAGTTGTTTTTTTTGTTAATAAAAATGTATGAACCTGAACCTGAATTAAAAAACAAATCTAAAAATCGAAAGTTTTAGAGATGAATATGCATGAATCGATCAAAGACTAATGAGGCAATTGAGAACTTTGAATAAAAAAGATAATTATGCGTACATTTTATTTGGGTTATGATGCCAATACCTCTTTTATATCCAGTGGGGGAGGCAATAAAAAAGCTTGAAAAAAATAATCCAAGAGCAACTCAATCAGTTGTTTGTAAAGATAACAGGCCTGGTTAAAATAAAACAGCTCAAAGCAATCTACGCATCAATCATGTTGAAATTACCATTGTCTAAATATCTTCTGTTGGGCCATCAGAATTTCTAATTCACTAATTGTAAATATTGTTTTCGAAAAAGCATATCTCATTGCCAAGTCATAGACTTGCTGTATAACAGCCAAATGTCATCAAGAAAGGTGGCTTGAATGTATTACCATTCTTAGCTTGACATCATTCATATCCTGACAAGCCATCATTGATTAATTCTGCGCCGCCACTTTTAATATGATCAATATAGCAATTATAATGATTGCTAGTTGTAAATGAAAGGCTGTCAATTAATATATGTTCTGATGTGGCACAAGTGCCGTCCTAGCCTTTGTCCGTAAGGACAGGGGTTCAGGTCCTGCACTTGCACTTCCTGTCCCCGTTGCACTTCCTGACTAAATGGCCATGAAACGATCAGCACAGCCAGTAGGGACTATGAAGTCCAACGCCGTATTTTTTACCTTTTTTCTTTCTTTTTCTTATAAATGCTTATTCTAGGCTACTGGGAGGAGGGGGCTTATAACCTCCTAGCGCAAATTGGCATGATCTACCCAAATTATACAATTACTTTAAGTATCAAGGAAACTGAAGATGAAATATGATTGTTTTAATTAGTTAAGTGGGTCTTGAACATAACACAATCATATGTGCCTGAAATAATTAAGGGAAAATTTGAAATTTGTTTTTAATAAAAATTGCAGGTTATGCAGTTTTAATATCGGCGGGCACCGAATCAAAAACATAATATAAAATAAATAATAATATAAAAAGATAAAACTAAAACAATAAATAAATAATAAATAAAACATAAAAATAAATAACAAATAAAAACATAAAAATAAATTTAAAAAAAATCAAACAAGTTAAGAGGCTGTAGCTTTCCTTTGAAGGTATATATACCTTTGAGAATCATTAAATTGTTTGAATTTTTTACGGACAAAATCGTTGTCAGATATCAAGGCCATATCCAGGCGGATAGGGGATTTGAACCCCTCCCCCTCGAGATGTTTGTCCGGCTCGCAAATTTTGATGTGTTTTAAAGTTTTTTTTTTGTAAAACCTCCCCCGAAAAACAAGTCTCCTCCTGAACAAAAATCCTGGATACGGCCCTGTTAGATATAGCCTATCAGTTTTGCCTATTTATTTTCACGGTTCAACGTGACAACACTGACGAAAATGTAGTACTGCCCTAAAAACTTCACAAATTTTGAAACAACTAAAAGAAACTAGAGGAAATGGCGGTTTTCAGGTATAAATAGATCTAACATGGGCTCGAAAAAGGGGGGAAGGTGTTTTTATTTTGATGCGCATGCTTTATTCGCTCCTAGAAATCATTCGGTCTGCTTGCCCTCTAAGCAAAATCCTAGCTAATTTCATGCTCGTGAGCAGTACCGTCTGATTTACCGCTGACGAGCAATTTTTGTTCCACGTAGTATGGTAGCAAGGAATGAGGGGATTTTCGACCATTCTGAAAGGCGTATCCGGGATTTTGCTCGGGGGAGAGGGGTTGCGAAAAAAACTTAGAAAAAAAATAATTTATATGCATTTTTGTTACATTTTTACAAGTCGGACAATAATTCAAACCCGGTAACCAGGCTCATCCCCCATAACCCCCACACTGGATACGGCCTTCGGCCTGAAATAATTAAAACTTTATAAAAAATGTGAAAATTACTTGATTATAGTGGAGATGAAATTTCATCTGGGATGTTTATTACAAAATAGTTCAGCTCACATTTCTGGGATCACAGACTAACACAGGCAAATACTCAGAGACTTATTTCAGGCGGCAGAGAAGCAAACAAAATACACAAAATTAGGCATATTACACGAAAATTTAGGAATTTATACAGAGAACCATTACAGTTTCAAAGTTATAAGGGGTCACAGACCCTAGCCTTTAGGTATATACCTTAAATGAGGCTCAATGCTTTGTCTATCTAAGTACACTAAAAAAAGTTGAAAAGATTCGTTTAACTAGACTGATTTAAAACATGTCGCAAAAACGGTGATTTTTGGCCTGAGATCAATTTCGGCAAAATATCAACTAACACAACATCTTAGGTAACTCTTCAATTTTACTTGTTGCTTTAATCATTTAAAACAGTTTATTCAATTTCGAACTATTAGTTTGGCACAGACATTTACATAGAAAGCGGTGAATATGGGACACCCCTCCCCAAACCTAAATGCCGTAATGGTTCTACAATTATTTTTTATACGTTTCGCACGATTAGGCCAGTTTATTGCCATCTCACCCCTGCCAGATTTTTGGGCCTTATGAAATAAGTTTCTGCTTCCATACCTGCACCAACATGAGGAAGACCAATCACCATCCAGGGTTACGGCTGTGGCGTATTTCTAAAAGGAAAGTCGAACCACCTGCCTTCTTAGATCTGATTGGTTCTTCTATGCCTGGTATGAAACAGGGGCGTAATTTTCTATGGGGCAGGGGGCAACTACCTCCTCAAGACTCAAGTTTGCCCCAGACCTCAGTTTGCCCCTCCCCCAACTGAAATTTAGTATCTGCAAAAAATCTTGTCAAAACTAAGATAAGCCTGCATACACCAAGTATCCAGAGAAACAGGTCAGTTTTCTGTAGTATATCTTTGCCTTTATGGTAATATACTGATCATTTTTTCTGTTTTCACTGTTATTTTCACTTGATTTGGGAAAATTGGCTGCAACCCCCCCCCCGGTATTTGACGAAATTACGCCACTGGTGTGAAAAATTAAGTAAGCACACGTTAATTCCACATGGTTGGTTTCTGTGTGAAATTTTAAACCAGTAAGAAGATCGAAACGTTTGAAGTAACAAGATTTTTTTGCCAGTAGTCTCTCCATTTCTCTGTAATTCATCTTTTTTTTGTTTTGTAATCTTCTGAACTAGCTTGAATAATTATAATCGACGCTCAAGGCTGTGATTAAGTGTATCCTTATCCTATCTACATTTTTATCTACAAGATCCCAGTGACTCGTCAAAGAGGGGTGTATCAATTACCATGTGAATCCGGCAATTGTTATGTGGGCAAGACCCATCAACATTTAGAAAAATGTAATTTACAAAAAATAAAACTACGTAAACCTGATCAAATTTAATCAATTTTGTTGAATTCAAGCATAATACAATTCAAACAATAAAATTTAAACATCTAATTAAAAAAAAAAAAATAGATAGAAGCGTAAGATTGAAAAAAAAAACAAATACACAGATAGGATAGCACAAAAAAAATTATAAATTCTACTTGTATGAATTCGGCTCTGAGCAACCATACCTAACCGACCAGAACATAATTTGCACTTTACTGATAAAACAAAAAACAATGACCGTGGATTGTCAGTTTATTATACATATACTGATATTTACTCCTTAAATTTTCAGTAACTTTTTATTTGTTAGTCAAAAAAGTCAAAACATGAAAACATTTAAAATACATTTTTTTTTTCAGTAGAGTGCAAATTATGTTCTGGTTTTGAGAAGCCATGGGGGTTATCAGCCCTACTCGCTTTTAGTTTGACTCGGTTATTTATTGTAACATCTGTTCATTTTGGGTTTCATTTATTTATTGATGGTAATTTGTGGTAGTTTTGCGCTTGGAAAATTATTTGACTTTATTTCTACTCATTTTTTGTTTAATGGACCTCTTTACTTTTCTTTGAACAACTATTTTTGTCGAAAAAGTTTTTAAAATTATTTGCAGACACATCTCTCATTAGTACTGATTTATGCATTAAAAAAATGTCCGAGAGGCAATTGAAATTGAATTTAAGCTAAATTTGATTAAAAATGACATAACAAATTATATAACAAAACCAATATCTAAAATTATTACAATGAACCTGAATCAAAAAGACCTACAGTTACAAGGCTAGTTGCTAAAAAAAAGTCGCTTTAAAATCTTGCTCCTAATATGATTTTGCCTGGATGAATTACCATGTTTATCAGTTCTACCAAAACTTGAGTTAAGAGGATTCGATACCTTAAAATTATTTTGGGAGCCTCAGTGTCGAATAACCGTCTCAAAGATAAAGAGCTTATTACCTATTTCTACAACGGGACTAGCCACCATCAAGAGCTAGCGAGAATCTGATGTTTGATTATGAAAATTGAATGAAAAGATAAACTTCCCTCTGTCGGCAAGGTTCGCAATGAAAGCGGATAGCACCACAAGGAATTCCCAAAGTTTACATGTTGCACACATGATATTTCCTTTGAGCCGATTCTTAGCGTTTCCCTAGTGGGTATGCTAGAAAATTTTTTAGGGGCTGTCCTGTACTGAACTTTAAAAAGAAAATTCTGTTCCGTTAAATAAATAAAAAAAACTTTCTTTTTCATTGAAATTTCATTAAATCTGAATATCTCTATCTCCAGCACAAAATGGGAGAAGTTGAATGGTTTTCCTTAGATTTCTGGCACAGCAAGCGTCGGATTTTACTTTTCTGTCGTTATTACGATATATTATCCAAGCTCTACAAGTTGTGGTAAGGCCACCCAATCAACTATAAATAGTTTGACCACACAAACGATTGTAATGGACGAAATACGGTGATCCTTTAAGGTCTCGAATCCCCTTAAGTAATGAGGTTAGGATTGTTGTATTCTTGGCTTTAGTTTTTCTCATTTTCTGTCGTAAGGTTAATTTTATATTTATTTTATTCATTTATGTTGCTGAAGAAGACTTTTAGATATATAGCCAAAATATTTATTTAGTTTTTTTGCAATTCAGTGTCTTTAAGAAACTTGGAGCTTTTATAATTATGTGTACATGATTAAACATGCATAATAGATAAATAAATATACTAAATAAATTCAATATATATTTACATTTCCTTGTAAACAACCTAAAACTGGCTTCAATAGTGCAAAGAACTGTACAGTTTTTCCATGCAAGATAATTGACACTTCATATTCTGGTTATTTACTGGCCATATTTTGTATTGTTAAAATTGACCATAACTAACCACGAACGTATTTTACGATAACTTTAGCGTCAGTGATATGTGACTTATTTGCGATTGATATATTGATCATTGTGACAGTGAATCTCTTGCTAGTATGCAATTAATATCAAGCACACATAAGTGAGGTTTAGACTTGCTTCCTCAAATTATTTAGTCAAGAAAATAACACCTTTTCAGCCTTTGACGGAACAAATTGCGGTTTTTTAACACCGTCCTTGATTGCTTTTAAGTAAAATAAAATCTCATGTAGCAATTTTAAACATCTATTTTTTCAACGTCACTGAATACAGAATATACTTTTATACATTCTTAAATAAAACTATGTTAAAACTATAAAACCAGAACTCATCAAAGGGTAGGGGGAATGGGTAGGTGGGCTAATTTTCAGGGTATTATGTTCGCAAGAATCCTACTTTTAACTTAATCTCAGTCAGAGGGAGGGCCTCATTTGCAAGTGTCTTCTGGAAGTTTCAATCTAATTAAACAAACTAGACAACCAGAAACGTAAGAAGCCTTGGGAGGTGCGCCCCTTTGGACAGCCCCCCTCTGAAATTTCAACATTTTAAGGTATTTTCTGCAGCATTTTATAATTGTCATACAATTCACTTATGCGTTTTAAATTTGTTTTGAAAGGTTTGTTGGCCTCAAAATGTGTTTTTATATGGTTGCCACCCCTTCTTACCTTAAGCACAGCTACTTTTTCCTTTTAAACCAACCAGATACTTTCGATTCCTTTGGCTGAATTCTAACCTGTCTTCCTCCACTTATTTGAGACGGAGGGCTAGGTTCGTCCTCATCCACTTCTCGTTTCCGAGGAGGTCGAGGTGGCTTTCCTCGAGGTCCAGATACTTGCTGAGGCGTGGGAGGTGGCTGACGGTTGCTTTAAAAGATAGTTTTCTGTCATTATGTGCTCAAAAGATGAAATGTATACATTAGCGTTTTCGTGAAAAAAAGAACATCAGTCGAACAGTAAATATTGTTGACGGACTTTTCACCTTCCGTCCAAAATTTCCCTACAAATGAACCTCGAACAACTCCATAAATAGTAATGTATCCTCAGAAAGAAAACAAAAGCTACATAAAAGGGACTACTAGGTACTACTAGGGTACTGCTAGGGACATAAAAGGGATTACTAGGTTCTCTGTTCACTGTGACTACTGGGTACTACTAGGACTACTAGGGTACTGCTAGGGATATAAAAGGGCCTACTAGGTACTAAGTTCACTGTGAGGGTCACAACTTAGATGCTATTGGACATCAGACTCTTAATATAGGTTATATTTTTGGCAGTTCATTTCAGTTTTTGCTAGTACGTTATACTTATTAAAGTAGACTGTTGCTTATTCGAAACCAAAATTATAAATACTGTAACCACATTTCAAAATGTTTCTTTTAGCCTAATTTTACAAAGTTTAATACTTTAGAAAAAAACCTAAAGCTTTTCCAGCACTTTTCAGTTTGTTTTTTTTTAAGAGCATTACACCTTTTAAAAGTAGGTCATACTCCAAGACAAACCACAAATAAAAGTTCTATAGCCATACTTAAAAAAAACTACAAAACTTTTTTTCACTATTTATCATTTTTTTTTCAATAGGTTATACTTCCTAAAAGAGGGTTATACTCCAATAAAAGCCACAATTATAATTGCTGTAACCAAGACCGTATTCCGGGGGGGGGGGGTACCGGGATTGGACCCCCGATAAATTTTTGTCCGACTCATTTTTTTGCAAACCAACCCTGCAAGCTTCCCCCCCGAACAAAAATCATGGGTATGTCCTTGGCTGTAACCATGCTTTTAGAGAGTTTCTTTCATAAAAACGAAACAGGCCGTATTTAAAACGTTGACATTCCTGCCTTCTTCTTTTTATATAAAACTACGAGGCATGAACATCAACATCAATTGCTATTTTTCGTGACGTAAAAAAAGTAAATTACAGTCTAATTTTCAAGGTTTTCATTATGCATGCGGTTTAAATCAATCCAGGCATTAAAATATTATACTCAAATGCAAAAGAAAAAGGTGTTAAATTGTTTAAATTAGCTTCTGGCCTTTGGTTGTCAAGCATCACTTTGTTCTGGAACCTTGAGCAGTGTTAAGAGTTAATGTCTTGCAAAAAGAATTTTATCATCATTTGTATTTTAGACATTCACGGATCGAGCAGCCAAATCGAAAAGGTTATGAAAGTTCATTTTTTCATGCGCGTTGTTTTTTGTTTTTTTTACTCAAGGTCATTTGGGGTGATAAAAATACCAAAAAATCCTTTTGTTGAAGACTTGGCCAAAACTCTAAACTATTTCTGAGTAAAACGTGTTATATTGTCAATAAAAAAGCAACAATTTTTTTTTTCAAAAATATGTCAAAGAAAACTTTTACTCAAACCGATTCGCAAAATACCCTTTCACGAGCTCTTGTTATTTACAGTGAATTTAATTTGTGTGTCTTGCCCTGCATCAGTTTAATCCAAAAAATAAAGAGGGAGTTGATGTAGGCATGTGCACAAGAATTTATTTTGGAGGAAGTCTAATCATGTATATAAAAAAGTAGCCTTATAATTTGAATAAGAAGTGCCCAGAAATTCTGAAAAAATACGACTAAGCCAGGCCATGAGTCCCCCCTCCTCTTCACGTCCCTGAGCTGAGGCGCTTGGACCATGATAAGGCTTCGTTCGATTTTAGTAAGGATCTACTTAAAAATAGAAAAAATACATATAAATCACATTCCTAGAAGAAACAGAGGTTGTTCGCCAAGAACTGTCAAAAAGACCATTCCCTATAAAAATTTCGTAAAAACAAAAACGTTACATGCAGAATATGGGGTAAAGCCACGTGTGGGTTAATATTTTTCACCTTGAATAGACCTTGAATAGTGTCAACCTATCTGGTATATGATTTTCCCCTCAGAACGTTCCATCCTTTGGTAGTTAGGTCCAGGGTTACCACCCCTAGTGATTTATCACTATTTCTAGTGATTTTTATGTTGCCAAGTGATTTCATTCTAGCTAGTGATTTTTGCTCTAAAACTAGTAATTTTTTTCCTAAATCTAGTGGTTTTTCATGATATAGCGCGTATATTTATGATTCAATCGAATAAGTCATACAAGAAGCTAATTAATAAAAAAAAAACACAAAATAGGGATTCACTACAGTTCCAAATATTTTCCAGATTAGCATTTATGCAAATATACCATTTTTAAAACTTCCTGATTTCCCACCATATGTCCAAATCAGATATAGATTTCGGAGCGTTATCATCAAGATAATAGGCGAACCTAGTTAATCGTAAAATTGGAAGATGTTCTATACTTCCTATTTCAGAACATTTGCTCAGGTCGAATTTTTATTTTCGTATTTATAGTTTTTTCTCCCTGTAATTTATCAGTTCTAAATTAGATTTTCTTCTGTTGAAACCTTTGAAAGTGGAGTGCATGGTGGATATGAACAAATCCACTACATCCGCAAATAGAAAAGAAATAGAGTCATTGAAAAATAAGAAGGTAGGTATACATTAAATATAATTTTCTGAATGAAAAAAGAAATCATTGAAAAAATTAGGACTTAGTGCTTTTTATAATAGGATTTATAATATAACTAGATAGATCAAATCGATCATAGTTTGATGATTGAAGTCGGTTGGAAGTAATGGAATTGTATCTACTCTGGGAATTGTCTAATAATTTTTAATCTTTTCTTCTAATATCTAATCAAAATTCCAATAATTCTCTAAATTCCCTTATTTGTAATTGAAACACCTAATAAGCATATATAACGTCCCATTCTTTAAGTTTTTGGATTTATGTGCTAACATATCAAACAGTTTGTGGTAACAAACTGTAAGAATGGAACGATAATAGTAACCGAAACTCTAGAAACAGAATTTTGATATCAATCGATATATCGTCGGCTTATTATGTTAATTTTAAATATATAAAATTCATTAAGCTTAGTTTTACCCATAAAAGGCTAAGAAACTGAAAATTTGCCTGATTTTTGAAAGAGGGAGGAAACACCCACTAAAAGTCAAAGAATTTTAATTAAAATCAAACCATTAGATTCGGCGTATCAGAGAACCTTAATGTAGAGGTTTCAAGCCCCTGTTTGCAAAAGTGTTGAATTTGTACTATTTGCCAGAAGAAAGATTACAGATGCGTGTTAATTTATTTTTTCCCCAGGGGCGATTGTATAGAACCAATGATCCTAGAACATCGGGGGAGGGCTCATTTGAACGGAATTTAATATTTCTGGTGTTCCTTTTTATTTGACCAAAAAAATCGGACAGTTCCGAAACTATACCTTTAGATTTAACATGACCCACACAGCCCATGAGGATAGGTCTGGGGATGAAAGTATGCTAAGGATAATTTGCTAAGGATAATAAGGATAATATAAGATCTATGAAAACCAGTTTCATAGCCACAAAGACAATAACGGGTAACAGAATGCACTGGACTTATATAACTTAGGCTATATGTTTGCACATTAGGGGGGTGGGAGTAAGGTTAGGTTTCTTTCCACATGCATCCCCCTAATGTGCAAATATATAGCCCAAGTTATATTATTATATAAACTAAAGTATTATATTTTCATCTTATTTTGGTACATTTCATTAGGATTAACACAACTTTACTTCTTGGGTGTGTTCCGTATAATTAACAAGTACCTCTTTTTTAATTAAAGAAGCAATAAGACCGACGCTTATCGAAATTTGTAGGTGGGACACATTTTTTCCATGAAAATATGAAAAGGCCATTTTCAAAATTGTCGCTGTAGTCCCGGTAATTATACTAGCTCAACTAAAGTAAAGAGAAAATAGTTTATATATTTTTGAGGGATAAACCAAGGTTTTTTATCGACAAGGCAAAAAAAAAAAAATAAAAAGAAAAAGTAAATATTTGGATTAGATCACCAATAAAAAATTTTCAGGGATCGGGATATAAGCCAAGGGTACCGATTCGGAAAAAAGGGAAGAAGCAAGGATTTTGTTCTATTCTCTGCTTAAAGATACAAAAAGACATTTTTCAAAATTTCAAGGGTAATTTTCGCTTGAGAAAAAACAAAACATCAATCTAAAGGTGTTTTTTCACATAATTTTACCCCCTTCCTATAGGTGCGCCTCTATAGAACATGGTAAAGAGACAAAACAATCATTAATTACAATGATAAAGAGTATTATAATCCTAGTGATATCTGGTGATTTCTGGTCAATAATCTAGTGATTTATGTGCTGATTTTAGTGATTTTTTTTTATCAAAAATCTAGTAATTTTTTTCACCGGGTGGCAACCCTGGTAGGTCGCAAAGCCTGATAATACAGGAAGGGGTTTGGTATGAAGACGAAAAAGGTGATCGAACTTTTGAAAACAAGCATGAATCAATTTGCATGAAAGAGTATGATTTTAAAGGCACAAAAAATGTTTGAGTTCTGCATTGTGTCGAACCATTTGATACTTTCGACGGCACTTGTGTATTATCCCGAACATACTCAAGAAGTGAAGTTAAATTAATCTTATTGAAATATACCAAAATATGATGAAAAAATTATACTTTAGTAACAAAATTATGGAAACTACAACAGAGAATTATGGAAAGCAGGCCACCCAGAACACATCATATACTTAATCTAACCTAACCACCTCTATATATTTAATATTTGATTAGAATATACCTGCATCGTAATTTATTTAACGACGGAATAAGTTAATTATAGCCGAATGCGAGAGAAAATTTCGTTGTACTCCGATCAAACAAAGCAAACTTCTTGAGTGTGTTCGGGATAATACACAAGTAGGCTACCCTCTTAAATTTAAGGGCATATTTGATATGAATGTCATTAATCCTCTTCAGTTGTACTTGTATTTAGAATACATTCCTGAAGCTTCTAGCATCCTGCTGAACACAAAGGTACAGCGCTAGCGCTGCCTAAGTAAAGAACGATGTGGGCACAATGTGTTTCTTTTTTTCTTTTTTTTCTCCATACCCGGACACTTCGTATCGAAGGAGTTGTCGTAAAAACTTCGAAAAGGGCTCATTCGATTGGAAATTGGAGTGGCTTGTGCCCTTTTTAATAGTCGAAAGTGATTGGAGGGCAACTAGCCCCCCCACGCCCAGCATTCCCCCAAACACATCCAATCAAAATTATGAGATAGCCGTTTTGTTCAGCGTAGTTGATTTCCAGATAGAAAATATGTTTTTGAGGAAGAAAATCCCCCACAACCCTCGGCACAATGTACTATTTATTATTTTTTCCTTTAGAGCAGGGCACTTCATATGGAAGGGATCGTCATAGAAACTTCAAAAGGGGCTCATTCGATTGGAAATTGAGAGTTCTAGTGCCCTTTTTATTAGTCGAAGGTGATTGGAGGGCAACTAGACCGCCCACGCCCATCATTCCCCCAAACACATCCAACCAAAATTTTGAGATAGCCATTTTGTTCAGCGTAGTTGATTTCCAGATAAAAAATATGATTTGAGGAGGACACTCCCCCAAAACCCTCAGGGCAAGGGTTTTAAGTTATGCCTTAAAACCCTCCAGATAGAAATTGATTTCCAGATAGAAATTATATAGTCCCCCACAACCCTTAGGGCAAGGGTTGTAAGTTATGCCCTGGGGGCATATAAGGTTTTTATAGAAGGGGTTGGCATAGAAACTTCAAAACAGGCTCATTCGATTGGAAATTCGAAGGGCTAGTACCCTTTTTAATAGTCGAAAGTGATTGGAGGGCGAAAAGCCCCCCCCCCCCCACACCCATCATTCCCCCTAACACATCCAATCAAAATTTTGAGATAGCCATTTTGTTCAGCGTAGTTGATTTCCAGATAGAAAATATGTTTTTGAGGAGGACACTCCACACAACCTTCAGGGCAAGGGTTTTAAGTTATGCCCTGGGGGCATATAAGGTTTTTATAGAAGGCGTTGTCGTAGAAGCTTCAAAAAAGGCTCATTCGATTGGAATTTCAAAGGGTTAGTGCCCTTTTTAATAGTCAAAAGTGATTGGAGGGCAACTAGCCCCCCCCCCCTCACGCCCATCATTTCCCCCAACACATTCAATCAAAACCTTGAGATAGCCATTTTGTTCAGCGTAGTTGATTTCCAGATAGAAAATATATTTTTGAGGAGGACACTCCCCACAACCCTCATGGCAAGGGTTTTAAGTTATGCCCTGGGGGCATGTAAGGTTTTTACAGAAGGCATTGTCGTAGAAATTTCAAAAGGGGCTCATTCGATCGGAAATTCAAAGGGCTAGTGTCCTTTTTAATAGTCGAAAGTGATTAGAGGGCAACTAACCCCCCACGCCCATCATTAACCCAAACACATCCAATCAAAATGTCTAGATAGCCATTTTATTCAACGTCGTTGAAAGTTTTGGAAATTAGGTCTTTAAGGATGATAAACCCCGCCCCCAGAGCCCTCAGGGCAAGGGTTGTAAGTTATGCCCTGGGGGCATATAAAGTTTTTATTGAAAGCGTTGTCAAAGAAACTTCAAAGGGGCTCATTCAATTGGAAATTGAAAGGGCCATTGCCTTTTTTAATAGTTGAAAGTGATTGGATAGCGACTAATGCCCCTCTCATGCCCACCATTTTCCCAAACACATCGAATTAAAATTTTGAGATATCCATTTTGTTCAACGTAGTTGAAATTTCTGGAAATTTTGTCTTTTAGGGTGATAACCCCCTCAGAGCCCTCAGCACAAGGATTGTAAGTTATGCCCTGGGGCATATAAAGTTTTTATTGAAAGCATTATCGTAGAAACTTCAAAAGGCCTCATTGAATTGGAAATTGAAAGGGATAGTGCCTTTTTTAATAGTTCAAAGTGATTGGAGAGCAACTAACCCCCCTCTCAGCCCACCATTTTCCAAAACACATCCAATCAAAATTTTGAGATATCTATTTTGTTCAACATAGTTGAACGTTCTGGAATTTGGTTTTTTAGGAAGATAGCCCCCTCAGAGCCCTCAGTGCAAGGGTTGTAAGTTATGCCCTGGGGGCATATAAGGTTTATATAGAAAGTTGTTGTATACATCATAGGCAGCGCGATCGCGCTGCCTAAGTAAAGAACGGGGACACTCGAGAACGACACAAGAAACGGGGACTAAGTAAAGAGGAGGACACTCCCCCACAACCCTCAGGGCAAGGGTTTTAGTTATGCCCTGGAGGCATATAAGAACGAAGTTGGCACAATGTATTATTTATTAATTTTTTTCCTTTAGAGCAAGGCACTTCATATCGAAGAAGTTGTCGTAGAAACTTCGAAAAGCGCTCATTCAATTGGAAATTGGAGTGGCTTGTGCCCTTTTCAATATTCGAAAGTGATTGGAAGGCGATTAACACCCCTTCCACGCCCACCATTTCCCTAAGAACATCCAATCAAAATTTTGAGATACCACAGCCCTTAGGCCAAGGGTTGTAAGTTATGCCCTGGGGGCATATAAGGTTTTTTATAGAAGGTGTTGTCGTAGAAACTTTAAAAAAGGCTCATTCGATTGGAAATTCAAAGGGCTAGTGCCCTTTTTAATAGTCGAAAGTGATTAGAGGGCAACTAACTCGCCTCTCACGCCCACCTTTTCCCCAAAAACATCTAATCAAAACCTTGAGATAGCCATTTATTCAACGTAGTTTTAAGTTCTGAAAATTAGGTCTTTGAGGTTGAAGACCCCCCCCCCCCATAGCCTCAGGGCAAGGGTTGTAAATTATGCCCTGGGGACGTATAAGGTTTTTATTGAAAGCGTAGAAACTTCAAAAGGGCTCATTCAATTGGAAATTGAAAGGGCTAGTGCCTTTTTTAATAGTTGAAAGTGATTGGAGAGCGACTAACGCCCTTCTCACGCCCACCATTTTCCCAAATACATCCAATAAAGATTTTGAGATAGCCATTTTGTTCCACGCAGTTTAAAGTTCAGGAAATTACACCTTTAAGCAGGACACTCCCCCACAGTCTTCAGGGCAAGGGTTATAAGTTATACCCTGGGGCATTTTTAAAAGGGTGTATGTTGTTAAAAATTGCTGAAAAATCGTCTCCAGCATACAAATAGCAGGCCAAACTAAAAAGTCTTAAGAAACGAAAAGATTTAAAGTATTATTTTCTTTTTCCCTGAAAAGACTATGTCAATATAAAACGAACAGAAATTAATTAAAAAACTTTTTCCAGAAAACAAGTTTTTCAAAGAAAAGTAAAGAACTCCATTAAACAAAATATGAGAAAAAATAAAATCATATAATCTACCAAACGTGAAACAACCACAAATCAGCATCGATAAATAAATGAAACCCAAAAACGAATAGAAATTACAATAAATAACCGAGTCAAACTCGAAACGAGCAGAAATTAACATAAGTCGGGCGCAAAACCCCTATGCCTTCCCAAGGCCAGAGCAAAATTTGCACTTTACTGAAAAAATACAAATAAATGTGCATTGTCAGTTTAATATACATATACTGATATTTAGTAATCAAGATGTTAATATTATTTTATTTATTAAAGTTATAAAAGTAAAAACATTTATATTTTTTAGTAAAGTGCAAATTTTGTTCTGGTCTTGGAAGGCTCAGAACTCAGTCCTTGTCAAGGTTTCTTTGTCCAGGGCTCCATTTCAACATGTAAATGATCCAGGGTAACCCACCTGCTTTATTATCTCAGTAGACATAGGAGCCGATGTCTGACACATAGATGGCTAAACAGACAGTATTTTATTTTTTTGTACAAATTATGGTCGTAAGTAGACCCCGGCGCCGCGCCGGCGGATCGACCGAACGCCGCCGACGAGACGCCCGGTCAAACGCCGCTGGCGCACCGCCGCTGGTAGAAGTGGCGGCGTTCGGTCAACTTTAAATTAATTTTGCGGCAATTCTTTCTTGCGTCAACCGCAAAGTCGGAGCTTTTCCTTCTCGTGTGGTTTAGTATTTCGATTTTCCCTGATTAGAAATCAAGCAAGGCTTGCACTATCCCCGAATTTTCGGGAATTTCCCCCAAAATCTATGCGTCACCCCGAAAAAAATTTGGTTCACCGAATCCCGGAAAATCTCGCAATCACGGTGCCACCCCTAGCGATTTATCACCGGTGACTTTCTCTGCCAAATATTACTTTGCATACCATAATTCTTCACTACTCTCTTATTCATTAATTTTCGTCTCTTTTGTTACTTTGCATAAAAAACAGACAGATGCAATATGCAATTGCAAATATTGCAATATATACAGTTCTTCATATGTTGACACAACAAAGTATCGTCTTTATGAAATGAGTTTAAATCATTTCGAATGCAGTTTCCCAATCGCTATTTCTTACATCATTCGTAGTCAAGAATTTTATTTTCAAGTTGAATAGAATTATAGAACGCGTTCACTACTATACAGCTTTAGCCTTCAGCTGGATTTTGAAATTGACAGCCGACAGATCGTTTCTACAGCTGAATTATAAATTTGCAGGTTTTTTTTTTGCTGTTTTTATATAAGATTTTCTTAATGTTTAATACTCAATTGTTGAACGCCTGATAGAAAATTCAATCTTCTTTCTGAAACATTTTACCCCCCCCCCCCCAAAAAAAAAAAACTTTTATTGAGACAAAATTTAGCTATAG
The DNA here is from genome assembly GCA_027921565.1 of Artemia sinica. Lineage (NCBI taxonomy): Eukaryota > Metazoa > Arthropoda > Branchiopoda > Anostraca > Artemiidae > Artemia > Artemia sinica. The sequence goes on from CM051268.1 coordinate 55,342,790, forward strand.
ACTAAGCTATGTACAAGGTTGGGGAATTAAAGATTGAACCGGAAGTCACCCCAAAAATATTATTCATAAATAAAATGTAAATTATTGCTATAGGGGGGGATAGGGGGCTATCATTTTTAAATGATAATACCTCACTTTTTTAGGGAAAGCAGGGATGCCAAAAAGATAATTATTTTTTTCATTTAAAGTGGAGACGGAAGAAAATGATATCAAATTCCCTGGAAACCATTGAAATATTTTGATAGACCCAGCCCCCCCCCCCCATTAGGACTTGTTCATTGTCTTGGGTATTTTGCGATTTCTTATAGGCTACTGGCCTAATGTGGCTTTTGTGTGTGCTCCCTTTTAATTAGATTCTTTGGATCTTTAGAATGCCACGGCGAATTCATGACTCAGTTTTCCAATAATTTGAGGTATATCTGAATAATTTCGACATTTTGTTGTCGTCTTTGTACCCCTTTACTCATACTCTTAAATTTTTTTCAAGGAACACTAAACTGTTTAACGTTATTTTGCGTGTTTGTTTCAACCATATAGCGACCTAGTTAATTATTAAGTAAATCATTCTTCTAATGAAAGCTGAGACGGCATCCTATCGAGAGGGTATCTAGAGGGGGGGGGTAGGGAGGTATTACATTTAAATGATAAAATCTCAAAAATTTTATCGAAAGCAGGGATCCCAAAAAGTTTTTTTTTTTATTTAAAGCAGGGACTGCATCCTATCAAGGTGGTATCCAGAGGGGGGGGGGGTGTAGTGAGCTATCATATTTAAAGGACAATACCTCGGTTTTCTTTTTGAAAGCAGGGGTGCCAATAAGTTTTTTTTTATTATTTAAAGCAGAGACGGTATCCTATCAAGATGGTACCCAGAGGGGGGGGGCATAGGGAGTTATTATATTTAAGTGATAGTACCTTGATTTCTTCTATTGAAACCAGGGATGCCAAAAAGTTGAAAAGTTGACAAAAATTAACAAGATTTTCGTGAGCTATACTTGATACAGCACTTGCATGGTTTCATCGTCCAAAGGGAAAGGGACATATGCGTCCACGCCGTTTTTTTTTTTTTTTTTTATTGATGAAACGGGTTTACTTTGAAAACATTCATTCATTAGTACCAGGCAGATTCACACTAAAAAATGGTGTGAAAAAAATGCGAAATGGTGTGACGAAAGCGATATCGACATCCCCACCTAACGTTGCGCTCGAGTGACAATGGCGCCCTTGGTCCAGTGCCCAAGTTACATTAAAAGGCCAGGTCATAATAAAAGCTTTCAATTTGGGAGGTTCAAGGAGGAGTCTTTGACAGTCTCTTGACCTCAGGGTACTAGATGTTGCAACGTTCTTACATATCTACAGTGGTTTAAAAAATTAGATCACCCCACAAATGATTACCAAAAATATGCACAAATATAACAAATGTAACATTTGGAATATTATAACACTTTTTTCAAAGCTTTGAAGAATAGCAAAAAAGGCTAAATGCCCCTAACTGCGCTTGAAAGCTATTTTAAAAAGAAACTCTTTGGAGATTTCCATGGAACTGACATAGCAGAAGCTTTGAGCCTGGGTGGGGATCAAAGAGGAGTCTTTGAGTATTTTGACCACAGGTGACTTTTAGCCAAGAACCTGCGGTGGATTTAGCTCAGCAGAGTGTGAGACAGGGCAAAAGAAATAATAAGAACATTAGCCCTTTGGAGCAGGATAAAGGCGCAAAAAAAGTGCTCGAGAAACGGAGACGATTCAGGATTACGAATCATTTGGGCCTCGCCAGATAGTGAAAGCTCCGGTTTTTTATCAGGAGCATCCTAGTTGGGAGGATATAGTAGTGCCTGGGAACCAGTCAAAATTGCCAAAATAGGGAATACAGGGCCATAGTGAATCGTGCTTAAGTTTTGTAGTTTGGAATTTACAAGGTTATAGTAGGGAAAAGTTAGAAAATTTATTAGAGTCAAGTACATCAGCCGGTTGTGAAAGTTGGGATGTTGTTTGCCTTGTCGAGACGTGGAATTCTCTAGATGAATTTTCGTCGTATGAAGACTTTGATGTTTTTGAGTGTCGGAGAAAAGTCTCGGCAAATGGCAGATACTATGGAGGAGTTTCAGTGCTTCTAAGGAAGGGTGTATTTAATTTATTTCGTAGGCTAGAAAGTGAGTCTGAAAATTTATTATGGTTATTATTATCAGTTAAAAATGTTCACCTTGTTGTGTGTGTTGTTTATTTGCCTCCGAATAATAGTTCTTACAGCCGTGAAGATAGATGGGAATTGGTTGAAAATGAAACTCAGTTGTATAAAAGAATGTACCCTTGCCGTAATTTTATTTTTCTAGGGGACTTCAATGCATATACTAGTGAAAAGGACGAGTTGCAGGCTGGTGAGCCCCTTGTAAATGAACCAGGTCAGAATGTTTGTTTGGAGAATGAATGTGAGTATGTTTTCCCTATTAGGAAAAGTAGGGATAGGTCTCGGAAATTAAATAGATGGGGAAGGAATTTAATAAATTTTTGTAAAAAGGAAGGGTTAATAATTATGAACGGAAGGTTGGGGGGAGATTTTGGTGGTGGGTGATTTTACGTGTTACAGTGGGTTTAGCCCGAGTTTAATTGATTATATTTTATGTAGTTTTTCTCTTTGGCCCCGGGCGGTCGACCTCAGGGTCCTAGAGTTGGTTGGATCTGACCATCTACCAGTGAGTATTATGCTGAGAGCGTGTATTCGACAGTCCGAAAGGGGAAAGGAAAGGTCTACGTGCAAGGAAAGGATCCGTAAACCAGTTTGGATAGCCAAGGAGAAAGAAGAATTGGTTAAAATGGAACTAGAAAGTGAGGAATTTCAGAATGATTGCCATTCGATTTTGAATTTTTCAGAACCAGCTGAATTGCACCAAATTGTTTCGGTACTTACAGATATAATTTATGAGAGAATCAAGCCTTTATCTCAGGATAAAAAAAATCCGGCCAGAAAAGATGAGGGTTTTTTCGATGAGGAATGTAGGCAGAAAAGGGAAGAGGTAATTAGGGTTTTCTGGCTACTTAAAGCAACAGACCCATTGGATCAGGAAACGAATTTGCGCAGGTTAGCTGAATATAGGAAACTAAGGTCAGATTATAATAGGGTTAAAAGAGTTAAAAAGAGAGAGGCATATGAAAATTAATGAGGAAATTAAGAGAGCTTATAGTGTGAATAATTCAAGAGAGTTTTGGTCGGTTGTTAAATGTTCAATTCATGGCCTGGGAATAAGAGGAGATGTCCCAGCAGTTGAGACGTGGCCAGATTATTTTGAGAATAGAGAGTCAGAATATGTTAGGGCGAATGAGTCGAATGGTTCAGAGGATAGAGAGCCAGGTCTAGGGACGGCAACATATCCTTTAAGGCAGAATGATTATGATTTAATTAGGCCTGTATCTCAACAAGAAATTTGGGATCAGTTGAAAAGGATGAATGGAAATTCATGTCCAGGAACAGATGGTATATCTACAAAGGTTCTGAAGTTAGGAAGGACAACTTTAATACCCATGTTGGCTGCAATTTTCTCGTTTGTAGTAGAGAAAGCTTGTTGACCTCGCTCATGGGACATTTCTATAGCAGTGCCTCTTTTTAAGAAAGGTAATAGGAAGTTACATGAAAACTTTAGGTCTATCTTTATGGGGAATGTGGTAAGTAAATTGTTTTGTAAGGTTCTGGAATTTAGGCTAAGAGATTGGTTAGATAAGGAGAAAATACTTAGCCCGATACAAGCGGGATTCAGATCGACATTCAGCACTATTGACCATATTTTTACTTTGGATGCATTGAGAAGGAAATATGCTAGAGGAAAAAATGGTCGGCTGTTCGTAGCCTTTTTAGACCTGAAAAGTGTTTTTGATTCGGTAAATAGCAGGTTATTAATTGAAAGTCTGTTAGAAATAGGCTTGCCGTCTTGTTTTGTAGCAATAATAGCAGATATGTATCGGAGGGTGAAATTTTCTGTGAAAGTTATGGGAAACTTTTCTAGGCTGGTCACGTCTCATGTGGGTGTGAAACAAGGATGTACATTATCTCCTAAGCTCTTCTCCTTGTTTGTTAATGATTTAGATAGGTTTATGAAAAATAATAGAGCCCCTTATGTATCTTTGGATTGGTTTAGGCTAGCATGCATGTTATTCGCGGATGATATAGCTCTAGTGGCGGATAGCAGAGATAACCTTCAGAAGCAATTAGATATAATAAAAAATTATTTAGAAAAGAAGGAGTTAGAGTTGAACGCTAAGAAATCAGTAGTATTAGTATTTAGGAGTAAAGGAGATGTTGATTCAGGGGTTCATTTTAATTTTGGAAGAAAGGTTTTAGAGGTTAAAGATGAATTTGTTTATTTGGGTGTTAAGTTTAGTGCTTTAAGGGGGATGTCTAGGCATGTAGAAGATTGTAATTTAAGGGGTAATAGGCTAATAAATATGCTTTTGAGAAGTAATTTAAATCAGCTAGCTGACATGAGGATCCAGAAAAGAGTTTTCCAGACAAAGGTAGCTTCTAGTCTACATTGGGGCTCTGAGGTTTGGGGTTTTGCTAAAGGAGCTAAGCTAGAAGTAGTTCAGCTAAGATATTTTAAGAGAATTCAAGGCTTGAAGGATTCATTTAGTTCAGTGGTACTGAAAGGAGATCTGGGGCTTTTTTCTTTAAGGAGTGTTAGATTGGTTAGAATATTAAAATTCTGGGAGAAGATAATTAGGCTACCTAGAGTTTGGCTTCTTATTTGGAGAGCTTGAAGGATGGTAGACGTGATTCATGGTCAAATCAGGTTAAGAAAATACTGTTCTAGTTTCCATAATTTTGTCACAAAACTATTATATTTTCATCATATTTTGGTTTAATCTAACTGATTATTATCAATATTTCATTAGGTTTAATCTTACTTCAGTTCTTGAGTGTGCACGAGCCAACAAGGAAGTACCCTATTTTACAATATATAGAGTGTGGTCATTTTTGTTGCTTTTTTCAGTGCTTCAATGACATTACAAAATATCCCTGAAAAAGATATTTTTCCCAATATGAGAGGGGAGATCTAGAGGAGCAAACAAATCTAGGGGAAGCCAATCACCCCCCAATTGAAGTCAATGGCAGGGTCGGAGGAGCAAAGCAGCATAAGCTTTATGTCGGCTTCAGTAAGTGGGCAACCCTATAATTTAAACGAGAATATATTTAAGCGGGGAATATGTGGGGATCGAAATGGTATCTTCTAGTCACTTTCTCCTAATTACTTCGGCAGCTTCATATGGCTACAGGGATTTTCTTTTCTGGATTCAATCAATTTTCATTAAGAATTATATAAGAACTTTCATAAAATAAAGATTGCGTGACGAAATGAAAGAAAACATAATTCAGCAAAACTGTCATGCCAACTCAAAGGGCTGGTCGATGTTCTGATAAGATAATCTCGTAATTATAGTACAAATTGAAAAATATAGCTATTGGATTTGAAGTTAGGGTAAAAAAATACATATAGGTTTATTAATATTGCCTTCAGTTCATTTCGTAGCTGTGATTACACAATCCGGGATTACGACTCAAAACCAAAAAAACCTTTATCGATCTGATGGAACTCAAATACGAAAGTCCGTGCTAAAGTTTGACTCCTATATATGTTAATTAAAAAAAAAAATTCCGAAAAAGAAGTTTTTCAAAGAAAAGTAAAGAGCCATATTAAACTTAAAACCAGCAATGATAAATTCCTATAATAATTCAAACTCGAAACGACCAGAATTACTATTAAAAAATTAATAAACCCAAAACGAACAGAAATTAAAATAAACAATCATAGCAAGCTTAGAGACAAAAGATACTAACATAGATAAATAAATAAATTTTAAAACGAGTAAAAATTAAATTGAATTTTAAAGTCAAACTTAAAACGAACAAAAATCATTACAAAAACAGGAGTTTGGCTACTGTCCTTTTCTGCCTTCCCTGACCGTAAAATCTAAAGCTTGGTATTGCTTGATAATGCTAATACGCCATTTCGACAATTAGCATGCATTTAGTGTGTTTTTATTTTGTTCAGCATCCCCTAACTTTGCCTGAAAGTGGTCACAAGTAAATATAGTTCACGCTTGAGAACGTGTAGAACGTTCAATGCAAAATCATAGTGATCACTCACAATCACAAAATTAGGAAAATGTTGAAAGAATTAACATAATTATATTATTTACAAAATGTTATGTTTATCAGATTTTATAGTAATAGACCTATGCATATGACTGAGATATCAACTTAGCATGGGATTAGAATCATATGGCAGGTTTTTAGCCTATTTGTAGGAGCAAAAAATAGGTTGTCACTCTAAGCAAGGGCGCCGGCAGAAAATTTTCCAGGGGGACCAAACTCCAAAATATCAGTGGTGGTTGGGTGACAGGGAATGTAATTCAGGATTTTTTTTCGTAGAAATAAGTTTATTTTTAAATACTTTTAGGAAAAAACTCTCAAATAAAAAGAGCAGTTAAATTGCATGCAAAATGAAAAAAATACCCCCCCCCCAACACAAGAGGTCTTACTGAAAATCTCTTTATTGGATACATCAAATCAGAGAACCCTACCGTAGAGGCTTCAAGCTTCCATCTTCCAAATGTAGAATTTTGCTTCTTTTTTTTCAGAAGAAATATCGTCTATGCATGTTTACTTGTTTTGTTGTTTCCCAAGGGTGATTGTATCAAACTGAAGGTTTAAGATAATTGGGAGGGAGCTCATTCAAACGTAAGTTTAAAGCTCTTTTTTAAGTGACCATACAGAATGGACCAGGGGAAAATCTTGTTGTCTTGCTATTTTAGGGCACAAAACTACGACTTTACCCCGAATTTGCAATCAATTTAAAATTCTGAAAAGCTAATTGATTTAAAAGTATGAATAATTACATTTTAGGCTTTCCAGTTGTAAAAGAAGTAATGCCACACGGTTGCAGCACTGGATTCAACCAAGTTGATTCGCTTTATTTGTAATGAAATTAGGTTATGCTTGGCGATTTGTTATTGCATATCGGCTATAGTGAGGGAGGGATAAGTCAATGTTTAGGTGGGGATAGGGTTGATTCCTAAAAAATATATTTTAATGGACAAACTGCTTACTCTTCACGAGGCTTCAGATAAATGTTGGAAGAGGTAGGGGGGAGTAGGAATTAATTAAATTGTTTCTCTGTACAGCTAAAATGTTACATTCCGATTTCTACCAGCACAGAGGTGGAAAAGGCAAGGCAGGTCATCATCAGCCCCCCCCCCAGGAAATTTCTTTGGGGTGACAAATACTGATAGGAACTTAGTTTTCAGCAAATTTAAATGGTAATATTTTCTTTTTCTATTTATATGAAGTACTTCAATGTATTTAAACAAATGTATGTAATGTATTTATCGATAAGAAAATCCTATTATAGAGGTTGTGATGGCTTCAGTTATGTAGAAGATCAAAAGTCTCACAGAATTTCCATCCATACAAAGAATAATACTCCTAAGCATCCAACCAAAATTCTTTCGTAGTAATATTAACAAGGGCTTTTCACCAAAATTACTATTCATCGTCAATTTTTTAAGTAAATTCAAATTTTAACCAAAATTTAAATTAAAAATTTAAACGTAGGACGGCACTAATGCACGTACAATTATTGTTTTACACATTTGAAAAGACATTAACCAGGGATTTAAGGGACAGGAACCTCAAATTATATCTTTGTTAAGCTTGGGAATTTTTTGGAAAACGATCAGAAATTAAATAAAAAAAGAGCTTTTCAACTGCAAGCAAGGAAAAGATTTGAAACCTATTAGAACAAATTATTCTTTAAGTGAAGGGGGCTGTCTCTTCCTTAGCTCCTTACTCTTTACCGTGAAGTTTGGCTTTTTTCAATTTTTTTTTTTAGAAATTTTCTAATTGGAAAGATAAGATTTTTCAAGGCACTAAGAATACTTTTGTTTAATGAGCAAGGTGTTGACAAGGGGGCAGTCCCGTCCCCCTTTACAGAGTAATATATATTTGTTTAAGTTTTGAACTTGCTCCTTACTTTAGTTGAAAACCATTTTCTATTTGTTTAATTACATTTCACGAAACTGTAAAGTTTTATGGATGCAGTATTTTTAGTAACGCAGAAAAAACGATCAATATTTCAATGATCACTGTTTGGATTTTGATGGGTAATCAAACAGTTCGTGGTAATGAACTGTAAGTACGGCTCAATAGCAACCGAAACCCTAAAAAACTGAATTTTGATACCAATTGATAGATCAAAAGAATTGGCTTATTATGCTGATTCCAAATATATAAGCTTCATTAAGTTTAGTTTTACCCATCAAAAGCTACGAGCCTGAGAAAATTTGTCTGTTTTCTAAAAAAGGGGGAAAGACCCATGGGCGTAGGGAGAGGGGGGCAGGGGGGAGGGGGAGTTGCCCCCCCCCCCCCTAGAACTTCAAATTTACATTAGATATGGCTGAAAAAGCAGATGGTTGGAAAAGCATTTGATAAAAGGCCCTCCATCACACTATCGACTGCCCCCCCCCCTAGACAATATGCTGCCTACGCCCATGGAAAGACCCCCTCCCCCCGAAGTCATATAATTTTAATAAAATTACACCATCAGATTCAGCGTATAAAAGAACCCTACTGTAGAGGTTTCAAGCTCCTTTCTACAAAAATGTGGAATTTTGTAATTTTTGTCAGAAGAAAGATGCGTGTTTATTTGTTTTTTTTGTTTTTTTTCCAGGGGTGATCGTATAGACCCAGTGGGCCTAGACCGTCGAGAGAGGGCTAATTCTATTGTAAATAAAAGGTTCTAGTGCCCTTTATAAGTGACCAAAATAATTGGAGGGCAACTAAGCCCCCTCCCACTCCACCTTTTTCCCAAAATCATCTGATCAAAATTTTGAGATAGTTTTTTTCTTCAGCATAGTTGAAAGGCCGATAACTATGTCTTTAGAGATAAAATGGCCCCCTACAGCCCCCGGGAAAGGTTTTTAAGTTATAAAATTTACCCATTGTTTTATTTGTTATCGGGAATATTCATAGGCCTACATTTTTCGGGAGGGGAGGGGAGGAATAATTTTCTGCTCGGAGGATTTTACACGGAGAGAATTTTCCATGGAGAGGGAAGTTTCCAGGGGGTGAACTTTTCAGGGGAAATTTTACACTGGGTGAATTTGCCAGAATTCCTAAACGAAATTTGTTTATGTCTTGCTTTTACCGATTCAATGTTAGGCGTGGAGATGTTAAGGGTAATTGTCCGGGGTAAATTTTCGCCTGGATTGCATTGCCCACAGGATATTTCTGTGCGGAGGGGAATTTTTCCGTGGAGGTGGAGCCAGGTATCCTGGCGTTATTAAAAAAACGATCAGAAATAAAAAAAAACAAGTTTTTTCAACTGAAAGTAAGGAGCAACATTAAAACTTAAAACGAACAGGAATTATTACGTATATGAGGGGGGTTTCTCCTTCCTCGACCCCTCTTTCTTTACGCTAAAGTATAAATTTTGTGTCAATTCTTTAAAAACAACTCCTGAAACACAAGAGTCGTTTAATTAGAACAATAAATATCTTTTTTTTAAGTGCCGAAAAACTGTAGCGCGAAGAGCGAGGTATTGAGGAGGGGGGCAACCCTCCTCATATAAGTAATAATTTATGTTAATTTAAGTTTTAATGTTGCTCTTTACTTTCAGTCGAAAAAACTTTTATTTTATTTAATGAAGCTTACAACCATTTTTCTAAAGACAATGAGAAAAGTATGTTGATTAAAGTAAAAGTATATAAAAATCGAAAACGTAATTAATTACAAAAATTAAACAAAACAATATTTTAAATCTAATTTTGAATACCAAAAACCAATATATTTGACACCTTTATACTTCATAACTGAACAAAATTAAATCTTTTTCAAAGCGACAAGTAGATAAATACAATCACTCCTGGAAAAATAGATAAATGATAATAGAACACAAAAAACGTATCCGTTCAGGAGGAATATACAAAAATTCCCAGCATTCCGTTCAGGAGAAACATTTCTGATTATAGTGGCTTCATATATCAGCTCATTGGTACTCTTGCAGAGCAAGCAAAAGTTGATGGCATATTCTTACCGAAATTGCCCCTTATTAAGTTGTTTTCCTTGTGTTTTCTTTAATTATACGAACTTTCTTGCGTAGGCTTACTAATAACTGAACTAATTACTAATAAACAAATACATATTTAGGACGTCATAAATAGCTGTTTCTTTGATTTAGTATTATCAATAGTTAGGCTATTACACTTTCGTTATAGGGTCAAAATCAAATGGCAGGTAGTCAACGATAAGGCAACACACATTTTTTTCTATGATTTTTCCATATTCTGACTTTTTTCTTTTGGTTTCCTTATAATTACTTTATAGTCCCAAATTTCCAGGGGGGAGCATGGCCCCCCTGCTGGCACCCATGATTTTAAGGGTTCCTTCTATACCTCAAACTGGAATTTGCGATCGTAGCAATCAAGGCCGTACCCAGAGGGGGTAGGGGGTTTGATCACCCTCTCGAAATATTTGTTTGACTCGTAAAAACGTAACAAAAATGGATAAAAACAAATTTTTTATGCGTTTTTTTAGTTTCTTTTTTTGTGTAAAACCCCTCATGAAAAAAAATCTTTGAGTAAAACCCCCTTCGAAAAACAATCCAGGGTACCGCCTTGGTAACAATTAGTAAAGAATAAGAAAGGTGAATCAAGTGTTCTAAAGAGGTGTTCTACCTAGCAAAGTAATCAAAAACAAGATCTTACCCATTGCTGTGAGCCATTTCGGCATTTCCTATGGGAATTACTTCGTCCCATTTTTAAGACGAGCTTGTCTGTACCATACAAAACATAAACTACTTAAAGCATATAAATTAATATATCCGGTATGGTCTAGTGGTTAGGATAGCTGGCTCTCACCCAGCAGGCCCGGGTTCGATTCCCGGTACCGGAAATATTTTAGGTTTTTGGATATTTGGCAAATGCAGTCAGTTTAACTCAATTTCATTTTTCAAACTGAAAAAAAGTAGGATGTTCCTTTTTAAGTAGAAGAATATATTTTTAAAAGTTTCCATCTTCGTCAAATGGAAGAAAGATAGTAACCTTTTCTGAAGATAAATGTTAATTCATAACAGAACACACCCTCTGGTATAAAAACCCCATGAAGTGTTGCAACTGTGAATCATGAATCATTGTTGCTGCAACACAAGTTACAGTAGCTATAGTTTTGGACTCAAACCCTCTAGCAGCACATCAAAAGTCCTAGCTGCTAATCTCAAGTAAACCTAATTCATATTGAAAGGTCATTCTTATCGATGTAGTCATTCTTATAGATCGCGTATGGGCATCCGATATCGCAGCTGTACATGTGAACCATACTTTGGTGAATTGAGTCGAGGATGAAAAGTAATATTGATATCTATTGATACCATTCTACAAAAATGTGCTCCTTTCTACAAAAAAAAATGGAATCAGAACCCGGTCTGAGCTACCTAGCGGGGGAAGAAGAGGGGTCTTCAAACTCATCATCAGAACAATGAGGCACAGACGCAGAGGGGACCCTCGGGACCAGGATCTTCCCGAAATCCTATTTTTTTTCTCTGAATTTCTGGGCACTTTTATTCAGGTTATAAATTTTATGTATTATGTCCCCCCTCCCTCCAGAAGTAAATTCTATTGAAGTGTCTGAGATAAATAACCAGAGAGGTTTGCCAAATCTCAGCCAAACTAGTAAAAAGTAACACATAATGCCACTGTTAGATCTTTTCAGTCGAGTATTCCTTTGGCCTCTGTGGCGGGGAACAAGGGGCCCTTAAATTCCTATCATAAGCACTTTTACCAAAAGGGGGGCGTTAAATACAAACTGATCTAAAAAGCCATACCTAAGTCATTAGCTCGTACTTCCCATCGAGTAACCCCACAACAGTCAAAATGGATACGGGTTCCCGGACACGCTAGATAAATAATCTAGCGGCTCTTTCCCTTTCTTTCTCTCGCAAAGCTCGGATCAGGTCCTGATTCCAAAAGTCACTTTTAGAACATTAGTTTTTGAGAGCCCTATCTGGTAAGTGCCTAAAAGACGGGAATATAGGTACCCCCTCCACCAGAGAGATCATAATGGGCACGGACCTCCGAAATGAACATCTAGAATATTTGTTCTTATTTACGATTGATTCAACGGCATAAAAACTGTTGTTTTTTGTGTGTGTGTTGGTCAACTTCTATTCCTCTGGTTAGTCCAGGCAAGAGCGAACACAGACAGGAGGTGCCAGCGGGGCCTGAGACCCCTAGAAGTCCTAAATTGTTCAAGTTGTGGAATTTCTGGGCATTTCTTTTCAATGCATTGGACTTGTGTAATTTGGGCTATATATTTGCACATTAGGGGTGGGGGTTAGGTTAGGCTAGGTTTCCATAATTTTGTTTCTAAAGTATTATTTTATCATCACGTTTTGTTGTTTTTATTAGGATAAACCTAACGTTCACTTCTTGGGTGTGTTTTCAATAAGCAACAAGTACCAAAATAGGTTTTATCATTGGGTACCCCTAAAAAAATGCGTACCTGAATCCAGGCAATCTTTTTTTGCGGGGAGGGGGACTTCCATGAATTACCAACTTCTGTTTCAATGATTGTATTGTCTTTTTCGCGTACGCAACAATTTGTAAGATCATATTTCTAAAAAAAAGTCTTTAGCCGATTTCTATTTAATTTAATAATGTTGTTGTTATTTCTTGCCATACAACTGCATTCGCGCTAAGAAAAAAGAAAGAAAACAAACGCCATAAGTCGTTTACTTTATACAACTATCAAAATTCCTTACTTCAACTTTGAGTATTCGTGGCGGCAGGCCAACCATTTATGGACATTGTTTGCTCCATATTTAGTAGGCCTCTAGACGTGAAAATAATCCCAGCGATGAACCTGAGCAGAAAAAAAAACCTATAATAATTAGCCACCGCCCTAGACCCACCTAAGGCTTAATTTAATACCAATTTTATAATGGGAAGATTACAACCAAATTAGGAAAGGGTCGTTGGCCGGGTAGCTTCTTCAAAATCAAGTATTTCGCATCTGGTTTTTTCGCCATTTGTAAAAAGCTAACAATCAAGACAGGTTAGATGCATACTGCTTCATTAACCCCCGGAAGGATTGATCAAGGATTATGTCCAAGCATAAACTATTTGGGTACTTGTGCATTATACCTAAACCAGCGCTATAGACTGTACAAGGAAACCAGACACGAAACCGGTCAAACGGCTATTTGCAAGAGATAAATGGATTGCAAAGCATGGTTTCTCATTGAGTTTACAATATATAAACGATTGTTTTTGGGGTTTAGGGGAGGGAGGTACCTAGGTTAAGTTAGGTTACGTATTTAATATATGCTATGCTTTACCCCCCCCCCCCACCCTAATGTGCAAATATGTAGCCCAAATTTGTTTCTAAACTATTATATTTCTATCCTATTTTATTTAATTAGCATTAACCAAACTTGACTTCTTTCGTGTATAGCGCTGGTTTAGTTATAATGCACAAGTACCACCATTTGTGGCAACCTTGTTGATTAGTAATCTGATCAGGGGCGTCACTTGGAGGTGGCTTTTTTTCTTTGCTTATAAATTTTTTTCGTCTCTCTAGATTTGAAAATACCTTTTTTTAAAGTATTTTTATTTAAAAATGCCCGTTTTTGACATTTTCGTTAAAAACATCTGATTAAAAACGAAATTAGCCTCCTCCCCGCTATATTTTGAAGAATATCCTTTTGTTAAAGAATACCCTTTTTGGTAAGAATATCCTTTTTTCATTCTAAATGCCTCTTTTGTTTTTCATTGAAAAAACGAAATCCCCCCCTCCTAAATTTTGAAAAATACCTTTTATACGTACATATTTTCATTAAAAATAACTTTTTTTGTGGGAGGGGGGGGGGCATTTTCACTGATAAAATTGGAAAAATTTCCCCACTAGTTTTGAAAAATACATTTCGCCTCCCCCCTTTCCTTACATTTTCCCTAATTGCCCCCGCTGAAAACAGCCCACAATTGAAATCGTTTGTATAATTAAGCCGGAAATTTCAAGGAAGAGAAAAACAGTTGCTTTGCTATGAAGGTTTTATATCTATTATGAGATTGATCTTCTAGCTAAAGTAAGACAGGGTGCACTGCTTAATTATCTATGTCTTTTTTCTCCAAATTGCAGTGAACTTTGATAAACTTGGGCAAATTTTGCTGTGTAAAGCTGAAGCCTTCAGAATTCGATCTAACAAAAAAGTTGTACAGACATTGAAAATTACCAAGTGAAGATAAATCTAATAGAAAGACTAAAATACTCAATTGGTTTGGAAAAATATTGCTGCTTAGTTCCAACGACAATGACGCGCGGAAATTATTTGTTGACCCACAATTGTGGATCAACAAATTTCTTCTCACGATTGTTGACAGCGATGTGTTTACCTAAAAATGCCTTACGAAGTCAATCATGTCGATAATCACGTCAGGATTTTTGGACAATCCGTGTTCTTTATTTATCTTGAGAATCCCGATTTTCAGTTATGTTTAGATCCAAGATGGAGCAAGGAGGCAAAAAGACTTTCATTTTAATGTCGATGGTACTTTAAGGAATAATGTAATGGCTTCCGAAAATAAATCGAAAAAAAAACAAAGGAAGTAAAGAATATTTTTTACACGAAAGTCATTAACATTCGCTTTTCTTTTTATCTTTAGCAGGGGAATAATTTGTTATGGGGCAGAGGGGGGGGGGCAACCCCCCCAGGATTTTGACAAAACTACGCTACTGATATTAGGATAGACACTTTATATCTTATTACGCATCATCTTTTATAATGTAATAAGATATTTTATACGTATTATTCTTGGGATCTATCTTACGTATTATCTATTAAAAAAGCATGTGTGCTTACATGCGACCAAATATGTAATTTAGTTATATTATTGTAAACAAAAAGCATAATTTTTGCATAATTTTTTATGCATAATTTCTGTTCTTTGTTCACTTTTAGTCATGCAAACCTAATAAAGTTTGTTAACAAAATCGCAAACGACTGTAATTGAAAAAACAAACTATATCATTAACATTTTCAAAAAATATCTTTAAGAACATAAAAGTGAGGTAACCGTTGGATTCTTTTTACACATTAGCACATTTCGCCTTAGTAGTATTTAGTTGGCTAGATTGTCATTTCTAATTCACCGGTATTTCCATTTTTCTTTTCAAACAATCTGTAAAACATCGGGATTTTCAGTATCTTCTTTTTTTGTCGGACATGAGCACAGTTGGGAATTTGGTAAATTTCCTGAACAATCGGCAGAAGTGGAAAGGCTGTAATTAACTTCCCTGATTTTGTAAACGAAAGGTGCGAAAGGGGGCAAGGCAAGCTTTCCAAGATCAAGCCCTGAAAAGGTGTCCATTGCAATATCCTTAAGTGCAAAAATTTACGTCACAAGAAAGAATAAAAAAATAAAAGAAAAATTGAGATTAGGGTTTTATAAGGCCAACAAAAATACTGGAGGAAAACACCACGAATATTTCGGAGGACAACCACTTCATGACCCTTCCTAGAAGTAATATTCACTCTCCGCTGCAAGGAAAATTTTTGCTGAAACATAGGCTGAACTGTGACTAAAGTAAAGCTTGACAGCAGGGTTGCCACCCGGTGAAACAAAAAATCAATAAATTTTTTGGTTGGTAATTTTCTTCTGTAATCTATCAATTTATGTTCTGATTTAGTGAATTTTTTTTAGGTAATATGAAAAATCACTAGAATAGTGATAATTTGTTAGGGGTGGCAACCCTGCTTGGCAGCATGTAACACAAAATGAAGTCCACTGCATTTTATTTTAGCAATGCAGTCACACAGGTTCCCCGATCCTGTATCACCTCCATAATCTCGGAATATTCCAGATTTTATTACCAAGATGATTAATTCTGCTGCTATTTTTTACATACCCCTCCTCCAACATGCCCCTCCTCATTGTGTACACTCTCCTAGAATTGTATGATGAACCTGATCTTACTTCCTGCATTAATACTAAGATATACTCAATTTGAAGAGTCTTTAAAACAATATACGGTACTTATTTAAAATCCGGTAAACAGGCGAGAGAGACCGCATCGAAATCTCAAAGATCCTAATGAAAAACAGGTTTCCGCTGCCTAGTGAGGTATTGCTCGCTCTGTGAAAGATAATTAAACTTAAGTTTCTTTGGGCTAAAGAGGTAAAAAAAAAGGTACCTAGGTTAGGCTATGTATTTAATATATGCTTAACCACCCCCTCCATCATTTGCAAATATGTAGCCTATATTTGTTCATAAACTATTATATTTTCATCCTATTTTGTTTTATTTCTTTAGCATTAACGAAACTTCACTTCTCGCGTGTATACCAGATTCTTAATAAGTATCCGACATACTTTTATTATAAATTTAAGCTAAATCTCAAATTGAATACATGTAAGACACTCGTGTAATTAGTGTCTAAGTTTTAAAACATTTAGCTAGTTGAGCTGCGGGAAGTAAAACCCTTTATTAGTCCAATTAGGACTAAGTAAAACCCACTACATATACAAACTGTTAAAGCATGGTAATCTAGAGTTAATCCAAATATAAGGGCCTTCAATTATTATTGGAGGAAACTTTTTAATGGGGCTTGCAAGCCACGCTGTCTCTATCTAATTTGGCAATGTCTATGTTTCCATGGAGTCAAAAACAGAGAATGATTACGATAAGCGTTGATAGTAAAAACCGATCACAGTAAAAAACCAAAAAAAAAATATAAAAAACAAAAAACGGTTACAGTAAAACCTGGCGGATTTCCAACGGCAACTTAGTAAACCCACCAGGCATACACATTTTTAAAGGATATTGATCTGCAGACAGTCGAAATATTAGGGAGGTCAACCATTATAAGAGGAATCACTTTTAGCGAGTAGGATACAAACCAGTCCTATATTCAATTTAACAGTAGCCCTACCTGTAATTGATTTCAAATTTTTCTCGGTAGTGTCTAGGTTTCCACGGAGCCAAAACAGAGAACGATCGTGACACATGCCGAGCATTCTTCAACTGCCCTCCATGAGCTTGGGCAACCGGATGTATGGCTGGAACACCTTCATACTCTGAAGAGTCATCTCTCCGTCTCTGACTTGTATACCCTGGGACTGGGATATCTGCTACTGTTGTAGCATGAAGGTAAACTGACCTTTGAGATGAAGCACTTGCTGCTTGACTTCCTGAAAAAAGATAGTTATAAACCTTCTTTTATTTCACTCTGCTTTATCTGAAAAGATAGACAGGATACCTTCAATTTTATGCCACCAGAGTATTAAGTTAAGCATGGAAACTGGGGAAGGTATTGATGCGTTTCATCGGAATCTCATCCCCCAAAGTATCACGGTTTTCACTATTGTTCCATATTTCTCAACAACTTCCGCGTAGTTTGTCCCTTTTTTGTTATTTTGACGAGCTCACCGCCTCCATCAAACCTCTAGATAAATTACTGCCTATGTGCCTATTTTAGTGTATTCACGGCACAGGGTCCTCATAAGATCCTTTACACATAAAGCCTATCATTTAAAGCGCATACTCAGGGCCGTATTCAGTGAAGAGATTAGGGGGGTTTGAACCCCTCCAAAATATTTTTTCGACTCGTAAAATCTTAATAAAGTATATAAAAAACACATTTTTTATGTATTTTTTTAAAGATTTTGTGTACCCTCCCACTGATGAATACCCTTCTCCCCCGAAAAAAACCTTGAATACGGCGCGGTGCATATTAGTAAACTTAAAGCAGCTGTGTCCAAGAATTTTGGTTGTTTGCATAAAGTTTCCATTTCCTTACCATATTATGAGAGCTTTATATTTTGAATTAATTTATTATTATTTCAAGTGTTACTCAAGTGTTTGGATGTTGACTTTCCCTTAAAATCTACAAGGGTTGCAAATTGTTCAGAATAAATCAATCAGAATTTTATACCATTTTTTAGCTCACTCTAGGAAGACTGAAAAATTATCTGAAACTATAACGTTGTTATTATTTCTTCATATTCTTGATTTAAGACAGATTTTCCATTTTAATTTGGGAATGTGGTTTTTGAAAATCCGGCATAAAGATCACTGTTTGAATGGATTGAAACTTCTTATTGAAAATGATTATAGGTATTTGTCAAGAGTAAGGAATAACTTCATTTTCCCATTCGTTTAGAATGTGAGTCAAGATCGAGATTCAGTATAAGTATAAGATAGTAAATAAAATTTATAAGAAAGTATATATATTATATATATATATATATATATTATATATATATATTATTATATATATATATATATTATATTATATAATTATATATTATATATTATATATATATTATATATATATATATATATATATATATATATATATATGTATATATTATATATATATGTGAAAGTATAAGTATAAGATTCAGTATAAGATATCCCTCATCTATTAGTTGTCTGAATTAGTGAGTAACTTACCATCACTACTCAGAACATTCAACAAAACTAACTAAGATGGTTATTTCATCTTGCATTATCGGACTATCTAATATTTTATAAGTTATTCGGTGATTATCATCCCTATCTCCAGTTACTTATTCGCCACTTACCCACCACCCGACCCCATTTTTTCTTCTTTTTTTCTACAATTGTGCATTTTGGTTGTTGGTTCTTTCTTGTGATGAAGAATACGCATCGAATCCTACCTCTCTGTCTGCCTTGTTACAAGTTGATATGTTCAAGTTGTACGTTAAAATAAAACTAAAACAATTCATTGATTGTGTTGTTTAAAATTTCTGCTTTAAAGCATTAATTAATAAAAAACGATTAGCTTTTAGTTTTAAAAACTTTTAACTTGAACCTTTAAATACTGATTATTTTACTACGCAGCCCTTTCTGTCATGAGTGCGGCCCTTGCAATATATAAGTATCCACGGACTCCCTAGGCCCTGGATTAGCTACGCAAAATGTTAAGAACTGAACAATTTCTCATGGTTTAAACTAATTTTCTTGTAATTTGCCGTGTTTACAGTTTTGGTCAATTCCAGTCTTCTAAAATTTAGCTTCCTCTCTCTCTCTCTCTCTCTCTCACACACTCTCTATTTTCCTTCTCTCCCTTAAAAGAAAAAAAAACGAGCAGGTGTTTTTTTTAGATGAGAAGTTTACAATTTTAATTAAGAATAAAAGTATTTCCTTTAAAAATAATTAATTTGAACCTTTCTGCATATTAATAATTTTGCTTAAAACGTCACTCAGTCCTTTATTTCCTGAATCCATCCCTTGCACAAAATAACCCTCAGGGGTCTCTACGGCCGGGATCAGTTTGCAAAAATTCTAAGCGTTGTTTCATTACTTCTCACATCTTTCTCATAATTCGCCAGTTACTATAGATTCGGTGAATTTTGGCCCCCTAAAATGCTGCATTTCTCTCTCTCTCTCTCTCTCTCTCTCTCTTTCTCTAAGGATTGCGTAAATAGGTGGCCATGCACAAAAAAGTGGATCCACCCTTGTTCTTGTCCCTAAACAAACAAGTAATAGTGCCAACGACTTGACTGAGTCTTTCGCAAATTAAAATAAGTCCTTGAATGTTTAAAGTAGGGTGGAGACAGACAAAAAAAATATTTAAGACCCTTTGAGCAATAAGTTTGAGCATAAATAGTATGATTTGCATTAATCTTTCCGGGTTCATGCAGTTGTCATCCAAATAAGAAAAAGCACACATAGATTTGATATGATTCCTTTTCACTGTTATTTAAGAGATTGGGCGGAAAGACGCAAAATAAAATTCAATCACAATAAAGCACTGAAAATAATCATCTTGCCTGTACTAACCGATTGTACACGGTTAGCCACAAATGTGTACCATTTCTTTTCTTTCAACCCTATTTTGTCTGGATTTTTTTCCGGGGGGGGACCAAAAAATTAAATAAAAGTCAAACATTTTAACACAAGTTTGCGTTAAATAAACTTGCTCCTAACGCAAGTTTATCGGATCAACCTATTTTGCGCCCCCCTCCCTAAAAAAAATCTTGGATCCGCCCTTTGCCTGAACTGCTTAAAAGCTCACTAAACGCATTCAGGTTTTACAACAGTAAAGGGGGTGCTGACTTCTTGCCGACATCTGTACATCGAGGAGCGTCACGTGTGGCGCACAGTTTTGCCACGCTTGGCGCAGTCCTAAAAATACTTGGTAGACTCCCCTAAATGCTTGTCATAGTTCCGCCACGCTTGGTACGCGTCACCTTGTGTACATGATTAATGACAGAGAGCGACCCCTCGACCACAGTAAGATTAAATATCACTGATGCTTACACAGATTCCTCACTTCAATATTTTTGCAAATCTCAAAAGCCATCCGATCAGATAATTTGGCTTCCTAAAGGTTGACGATATCCAATGACATTGAGCGGGCGGAGCGTTATCCAATCCAATCCAAGCGCGGGCGGAGCGTTATCCAATCCAGTCCAATGGCATTGCGCGGCGTTGCACTGGCTGGCTAATTTTGTTAGATAGCCAATATAATTGAGGAGCACGTCGGCCCAAGTATTTTGCTAGGAGTGATATATCTGGTGAAACCTAATAGATAATTTGTGGTAAGTTAGTATTCTACGCCGTAATTATGAATTTTGTTCTTTGGTACAAAAACGACAGGGTTATTAAGCTTTTCCTAAGAAGTACTGAAGTTGTTGACCTTTAATTTGATGATTCCAATCCAACTATAATGAAAAAAAAAATCATTAGATTCTTACTCAAAAAGAAAAGAAGTTTACCGAAAGTTGAGACCCTTTTATTTTGTGCCAACTGAAAGTACAAATTTATTCTCGTCTAAAATAGGTTCTTTGAATAAGAAACTAAAAGACAGTGATGGATAACATCCACTTTATTGTAGGAAGAATAAGACAAATAAAAATATTGTTTCAGTTTTCTATTGCTTGTAATGTGGCTCATCAGCACTAGCTTCCAAAGCCTAAAAGGTAGGTACGCCCAGAACGCAGTGGGAGAGAGAGCAGCCAAATGGCGTATTCAGCATTCTTGTTCGGAGGGAGGGTATTTTTTGGTTAGGGGCTAGGGTTTTACGAGAAACTTTTAAAAACGCATCAAAATTTTGTTTATAAATATTTTTGTTACGTTTACACGAATCAGACAAAAAATATGGAGGGGGGCTGAAACCCTGTACCCCCACCCCACCTGGATACGGCCCTGGAGGACCATGAATTTAACATGTATCCAAAAAAAACAACAGGTCCCTTCTTGGCTCCACAGAATATGTCCTGGTTTTTACAATTCCCCCCAATTTCACATGATTTGCCTGTTTTTGGAGGGTTTAAGAAACTTGACCAACCTTCCGAAGTAAAGTCCTTCGCACGGGCCCAAAGACAAACCTTATGAATACACTGAAAAGAGAAGTTTATATCTTCGCTGAATTAAATCTTTTAACCCTTGAGTAAAATAATTGTTCCTGGTTTAATTTATTATTTTCCCATTCTTTTGCATAAGGTCGTGACAATCGAACGGCTATAAAATTAACACTGCCATTTAGTCACTGATAAACCTTATCGGCTCCGAAAGGGTAGGTGTATATTGACCTTTTCAAACCTGTTTTGTGTTCCCTCTGTAAGTTTTGTAATTTTTTACAGTCCTACCCAGGCACGTACATAGATTTTTTTCTTCTTTTTTAGCAGGAGGGGGGGGGGTAATAAAAAGATAAATTATATTCGGTTCTTGAAAAAGAAACGTCCAGAAATTCGGGATATTTTAGGATTTCTGGGGAAGTCGGGCCCAAGGCCCGCCCATCGTACATGCATCTAAGAATCTTACGGTATTAATTCTTCAGCTTATTGGTGCTTTCACATTACGCTGTACAACCTTTCAAACTAACTTAAAGTTAAACTACGTTAGGTTATGTAACCTTGTGCGGAGCAAATTTTGTTCGTAACTGTGACAGCAAAGGACTCGAATTCTTCGTTGAATACTACGCT
Organism: Artemia sinica; assembly: GCA_027921565.1. Taxonomy (NCBI): domain Eukaryota; kingdom Metazoa; phylum Arthropoda; class Branchiopoda; order Anostraca; family Artemiidae; genus Artemia; species Artemia sinica. Next base: position 55,364,776 of record CM051268.1, read on the forward strand.
AAGCATGTTTTATGTTTTATGTACGCTAAGCATGTACGCTAAGCATGTTTTATAGAATTCTGGATGAGCAATTAATCAATTTTTAAAAATAAATTGATGAGCGCTTCCTAGAAAGCCACTCAAGCTTGATCAGAGCTTGGATCTCAATTGCCATTCCACATTTTTAATTTTTGAATAGTTTGCTTATGATATTTGTAATGTTTTTAGACGAGGATTACGGGGGTTTCAGAAGCTTTTACGCTAGTATAGCTTGAAATTCGCACTTTACTAGAAACCATAGATAAGTAACGCAACTTAACCATGTAGCACAGAAAATTACGTACGTAATGTGAAAGCTGTTTAAGACGACAATTTTGATACCATTCTAACTCGGACATCTATTCAAGTTCTAGTTGATCGAAAATTTTCTTCTTGTTGCGGCAAAAGTCTAACCTATTCTTCAGGTCGTACAAATTAATCTCTTGCGTTACAATTTTATTTGAAAAACCGGTACAGTTTATTTCAAAGCGTTGGCAACACTGACTTATACTGTATAGTGTTAGGTAGTGCTCTATTGTGAATTAACATAATTTTATAATTTTTCTATTTTTGCCATCCGGCTAGGTATGGTAGGTTGAATACAAGAGCTTATTGATAAGTTGTTTCGACGGAAAAGCTATTGGACTATATGGACTATATATTCCATATGGTCCATATATTGTTGGACTATATGGACAGTTTAGGTAATTAGAGGTGCATTCCAGAAAAAAACATACCCACCCAAAAACATCCCTGACATATTGGGAGGTAGTGGGCGGGGCTTATGGTTTAATAATCTGTCCAAGAGATCAAACCTTCCTCAACATTATTTGAAAAAAACTACGTTTTCTAAAGAGTTAAAGAGGCTGAGTTACAAGGTCGAACCTTAAAACGTACAGGGATTAGGAGGCACAGCCTTTAAATAAAAAAACAAAAGTTTTTTTAACTGAAAGTAAGGAGCGACATTGGGGGGCTGCCGCCCCCCAAATCCCCCGCTTTCGCAGCCTTTAAATAAAAAAAAAGTTCTTTAAACTGAAAGTAAGGAGCGACATTAAATCTTAAAACGAACAGAAATTATTCCGTATATGAAAGGGGCTGTGCCCTCCTCAACACCTCGCTCTTTACGCTAAACTTTGACTTTCTCACAACTTTTTTTTTTAAACAATAAACACTTTAGCGTAAAGAGCGAGGCGTTGAGGAGGGCACAGCCCCTTTCATATACGGAATAATTTCTGTTCGTTTTAAGATTTAATGTCGCTCCTTACTTTCAGTTTAAAAAACTTTTGTTTTTTTATTTAAAGGCTGCGAAAGCGGGGGGTTTGGGGGGCGGCAGCCCCCAACTGTGCCTCCTAATCCCTGTACGTTTTAAGGTTCGACCTTGTAACTCAGCCTCTTTAACTCTTTAGAAAACGTAGTTTTTTTCAAATAATTTCTGCACGTTTTTGTACAGTTTATTACTTATTATTGCTTGACTAACTGTTAGATGATTGTGTATTATTCTTTTCTTTCTCGACGGGGTGTTTTAAGGGTCGACCTTGTAACTCAGCCTCTTTAACTCTTTAGAAAACGTAATTTTTTTCAAATAATTTAAAAAGAAACTGAGTTTCTTTTTTAAACTTTAAATTCAGTATATAAAAAAATTTGCTCTGAAGGTGAATCGAACCCGGATCTTCCGCCTGACAGTCTGGAGGATCAACCGCTGTACTAAAGAGATACAATTGTAATTGTTTTTTAGTAAATGGAATCTATTTTTGACGCAAGCAAATACCCACAAAACTTGATATTTGGTTTTTGGAAAACAGGGAAGGAGTGATCAGATTGAGCTGAAATTTCGAGGATAAGCTCCCAGGCCCCAGGAAAGCTTATCCTCTAAATTTCAGCCCGATCAGACAACGTTTAAAGGGGGGCTGTGGTGGGAAAAATTAACATGGGCTCTTATAGGAAAACGAGGTTTTTCGTAAATGCAAATTCGGGGGATAATTTTTTCGGTCTGAAAATATCAAAAGGCCCTAACAGGTCGAATTCTGCTTCGAATGAGTCCTCATTTACCCGGATCAGTTGCCAACTGTGGCCTGTAGGCGTGGCTAAAAAAAAAAAAAATTGAACTTTCAGTGGCTATATTTGGTTTTTGGAAAACAGGGAAGGAGTGGTCGGAAATTTCGAGGATAAGCTCCCGGGCCCTAGGAAAGCTTAACCTCTAAATTTCAACCCAATCGGACAACGTTAAAGGGGGGCTGTGGTCGGAGGGTCGAAACTTCCGGCCCACTTTTACCCATGAAGATAAAGTCGGAGGGGGGTGAAATTTTGCACGTTTCTTAGTTTGAGCTTGGGCTACAAAATGCGATTACCTCTGTCTCTCTGCGACCGCTAGGACCGGAAATCGCTTAGCATTGTGGTGGGTCGCCTCTTTATAGAGGCACAAGTGTGCCTCCTTGATATTGAAACGACACTACAAAATTTTAAAAATGAGAAGGTAAAGGTATAGAAAGAAGTTTTTTTCTGTAACAGAGGCTTTTTCTTAACTCATCAATTTAGAACCTAAAATTTCTATGCAGCAAAGAAAGCAGTTTCCGGGAAAAAAGTATTCATGACTTTTGGAACCAAAACGGATTGATTAGTTTCAATTTGAGGATTTTTTTAGCACAAGGATTGAATTTAGGCTCTAAAGAAAACCAAACTTCTTTCAAAATCAGAGACTTGTTGTCCCAAAATTTTTAGGTGCCTGTGGGAGATCTTATAGAAATTTGGGTACCGTCCCATTAGCTCGATGCCACGCGAGAAGTGAAGTTTGGTTAATGCTAATGAAACATAACAAAATAGGATAAAAATATAATAGTTTAGAAACAAATTTTGGCTATATATTTGCACACGGGGGGGGTGGGGGTAAAGCATAGCATATATTAAAGACGTAACCTAACCTTACCTAGGTACCTTTTTTTGCCGCTTCAACCCCCAAAAAAATAAAGTTTAAATATTGTAAACGGAGTGAGAAACCACTGTTTGCAATGTTCATCATAGAAATTCTCCGTTGAATTAAGCTGCTTGACTAGTTTCTTGTATCATGTTCGCTATACAATATCGTGGCACCGAACTAATAGAGCAGTACTAACATTTCGGTACTTGTGTATTATCCCTAACACACTCAAGAAGTTTGCTCTGTTTGATCTGAGAAAAATTGGTTTGTCTGTCTGCAATTGGTTGTAATTAGCTTAGTCTTAGTGAGAAAAACTATGATGCAGGTATATTTTAATTAAATATTGAATATATAGAGGTGGTTATGTTAGGTTAGGTATTTAATATAATGTGGTCTGGGCTACCTGCTTTCCATAATCCTTTTATGTAGGTTCCATAATTTTGTTACTAATGTCTCATATTGTCGTCATATTTTGGTATATTTCATTATGATTAACCTAACTTCATTTCTTGAGTGTGTTCGGGATAATACACGAGTACCGAAATTTGTGTCAGTAACTTGCGAAATCGACTTTTCGTGGTATTATGGCTGGGATTACCATTTTATTTTTATTTTATCTTTTGTGAACAACCTACTACTGCTGACAACTCATTGCAGCACCAACAATGTCGTCAATCGGGGCGAGGGAGGGCATTTTTACCCCTAAATTTTTGCCGCCCCCCTAGATTTTGAAAAAAAAAACGTTTCTGTTGGGTGTTTTTATTGAAAAATGTTCTTTTTGGTAATTTCATTGGAAAAATTAAAAAATGACAAATTTGACCCGCGAGATTTAAAAAAAAACGTATTTTGCCTCTCTAAACTTCCATGTATTTACACCACTGAGCACCAAGTTGACTCTGAATAAAACAGACATACTCACTCCTCCTTTATCCCACTCTTTTAGGAGCTCCGCTTTTCACTCCCTCCCAAAAATCCTTACTTTCTTTCGATTTTTTATGACCTAGTCCCATTCAAGTCCAGACGTCGTAAGCAATTGGCAATCGAGCAAGGAGCTTCATTTCTATCAGTTTGTCACATAATTCAGTATGCTAAATAACCCTATTAGAAATATAATTATTATAAGATTATTATGAATATTAATATCGTATAATTATCAGTGTACCATATCATCATTTACATGCTTACATTCGTGACTGAATTGGGCTTCTACGTCAGCAATCTCAATTTTCTTCTTAGAGCTATCTAGTTTTCCTTCTGTTAAACAATATTAATTATCTTGATTTAATTTACTTGACTTACTTACCAGTGGCAAAATTTCAATTTAGAAATGTTAAAAAATTATTACTTAAAGATGATCATCTCGTTGGAAGTTTTCCAAATTTATTAAGAAAAACTATGGGAAAAATAATGAAGAAGCAACTTTTACCAACTCAGCTATGAACTTGTTTTTCTATATCCCATCACTGTCCCAGTTCTGTTTACTTCCCGTAGCATAACTCATAAAATATTTTTTTTTTATTTACATTGAATTTTAAAAAATATGATAATTATATTAATAATAAAGGAAACTAATCAAAATTAATTAAAAAAAAATACCTCGCAACGCTTAAAGATTTTACTATCACTTTAAAAAAGGAAGGGAAGAAGGTAGAGCTGGAGTTAGTTTTTTCTCAAAGTGGGGGAGGGGAGTGTAGACCGTCTTCTGGTGCACCGTTAATATTGTAAATATTGCAATTTTTGCCCATAAATATTAGAATTTTAGCTTTTTTTGCCGTCTCACGGGAGTAGAGTAGTAGGTACCATTTTGCTTGCTGCCCTAGGAATTACCATGCTATTTGCTTGCAGCACGTTCCTTAGTACCTCGCCATGCTATTTGCTTGAAGCGCTACACCTTTTCAAAGAGAGTGAGTATCCCCTGCAATCAGGCGGGTTTCTGAGGCAACACCTATTTTTTGGACAATTGCTTAACTCGAGACTAGTTTCTTAGGAATGTGTCGTTGCTAATTAAAAAATCGGATACTACACTCAGAATTGTTTGATTGACATATGCTGTTAAAACATTTTGCGTAAAAGCTAACTCTATTTGCAGAAAAGGATAAGGGATTCGCGAATTACTACTACTACTACTAACAACTCATCGCAGCACCAAGCCGCCTGAGGCCAACACAGCTACGCACGCTCCTCCTCCACCCCAATCTATTCAAAGCCTCCCTTTTACACCCGCCCACGAAGTTCCCATTTCCTTTAAATCTTTCTTTATGACGTCCTCCCAACCCAGACGGGGACGACCTGCTTTCCGTTTAGCCCTAGATGGTTGGCCGAAAAAGAACAATCTTCGCAATCTGTCATCCTTCATCCGAACAACATGCCCTAACCACCTCAACCTTTCTTTCATTATAGACCTAGAAAGTGGTATTGAACCACATTTTTCGTATAGCCTATTGTTTGAAATACGGTCAGTCAGCCGGGTACCCAGAACAATCCTTAAGCAATTTCTCTGGAAAACATCTAGCAAATCTTCATCCGCTTTCGGAGCGTCCATGCTTCAGAGCCATATTTGACCACTGTCATCACTGTAGCTTCTAAGATTCTAATCTTGGTTTGCAGACTTATCTTCCTATTCTTCCAGACTTTTTTTAACTGTGAAAAAACACCCTGAGCCTTGGCTATTCTATTTTTAACATCTTCACTGCTCCCACCATCTTTACTAATAATACTACCAAGGTAAGTGAAACTGCCCACCTGATCAATCTTTTCATTACCCAACGTCACCTTTTCATCTTCACTTATTCCTAGCCTTAGTGACTTGGTCTTCCTAACATTAATTTTCAAACCAATACTAGCACCCTGAACTCGCAAAACCTCTAAAACTTCATTCATTTTGCTCACACTTTCATCTAGGATGCTTAAATCATCAGCATAATCCAAGTCCAGGAGACTTTTCCTCCCCATTTGATTCCGTGGTCTCCCATTGCCTTTCCTGTGCTCCTTAAAACAAAGTCCATCAAAATAATCCATATAAAGGGGGATAGAACACAACCCTGCTTAACTCCTGATTTAATACAAACCAGCTGCTAACCTCATTTCCTACCTTAACCGCAGCAGTGTTATTCTCGTACATAGCACTAATCACTTTAATGTATTTGTCTGGTATACCATACAAGGATAAAACCTTTACTAAAGCTCCTCTATCAACAGAATCGAACGCTTGCTCATAATCTATAAAACTAAGGACCAAAGGTGTTTTGAAAACTTAGGCACTTCTCAATTATTAACCTAAGAGTGAAAATTTGGTCAACACATCCTCTACCTTTTCTAAAACCGCACTGCTCTTCTCTTAAAACTTTGTCTACGGCATCTCTCAGTCTAAAAAGTATCATATTACTAAGCAATTTGCTACCTACAGAGACCAGACTAATGCCTCGATAATTACCACACTCACTTTTATCACCTTTCTTATAAAGTGGCTTAATTAAGGTTTTCTAAAATCATTAGGTACTTCCCCTTTTTCAAAAATCATATTCATAATCTCCAATAACTTATTTCTAACCTCAGAGCCACCATATTTAAGAAACTCATTTACTACCCTATCAGCACCTGGAGCCTTATTATTCTTTAATCCTTTTAGTACTGTTTCTAATTCCTCCTCACAAAACAAATCTTCCTTCACATCCAAGGTATCACAAACTTTTTCATTTTCCTCTATATTTTTTCCTGCAACTCTATCTCGGTTAAGCAAATTCTCAAAATGTTCGGCCCATCTCGCTTTAGCTTTTGTCTTATCGCTAATTGCCACCCCATTCCTATCTTTAACTGGGACAAGTCCGGATTGACTACTACCTCTCAATTTGTTAACGTGCCAGTACAATATTTTACTATTATGCGTCTAGCTGCATCTTCTAAATCCTCGGCAATTTTATCCATGGCCTCCACTTCACACCTCCTTAGTTCATATTTCAATGCTTTCTCCACTTTCTTTACATTTCTTTTGTTTCATATGATCTATCACTCAGATAATTCTTGTACAAGTCCTTTCTCCTTTCTATAAACTTAAAGCTTTTTCACTAATATTCTTAGCTGCAGTTCTAGCTTTCTTCCCTAATACACCTTCAGCAACTTCACAAATTATTTTTCTAAAATTATTCCAACCATCTTCCACATTATCAATTTTAAGCTCTCAAGTTTAGTATTCAACTGTTCCTGGAAAGTTTCTCTCAAATTCTCATCCTGGAGTCTACTAACATCATAACTTCCCGGGAGGTAATTACCCTTCCGATATTTCAGCTTTAAATTAACCCTTGACACTACTAGATGGTGATCTTTACTTTTAACATCAATAACAGCACTCCTATATACCCTAGTATCTTGTATTGATCCTGCCAGTCTTCGATTTACTATAACATAATCATAAGGTTTGCTGTCTTACCATCACGTGAATACCATGTTAGCTTATGAGCCATTTTATGACCAAACACCGTATTGGTTATAACTAGATTGTTATACCTACAAAATTGCAAAAGTCTGTATCCATTACTGTTTTCTTTTCCTACACCAAATTTGCCTAAGCTGGGATACCATCTATCCATATTTTCTACCAACCTGGGCGTTAAAATCTCCCAGCAATAACATCATATTTCTACCTGGGACCTTGTCTATTTGCTCCTGTAACTGTAAGTAAAATTCATCTGAGTCACTAGTATCTCCATCAGTCGTTTCTACAGGGGCGTATACTACTATAACTGATACCTTGAACTTTCTAGTCATAAAATGAGCAATTAGTATTCTATTATTAATACCTTCCCAGCTAAACAAGACTTAGCAGCTTCCTTATTCATCATGAGCCCTACTCCCTGTCTATGTAACCCATCCTTCCTGCCTGAGTAAACAAATTCTATATCACCTAATTTCATGCTTCCTACCCTGGGATATGAGTTTCTGAAACTCCTAATAAATCCAGTTCGAATCGTCTGAATTCGTCAGTCAAAATGTCAATACGATAGTCATTTTTTAATGTCGTAACATTCCAAGTTCCAATTTTCATGTTCTTTAAATCATTGAAATTTTTTTCGCCTCAGGAAAAGCAATGATCCCGGATACCAGTGCAGGACGGGGATCACATATCTTCTCAAGTCTACACCGAAGTGCTTAAGCCGGCTTAGAACCGGACAGCAAGAAGTCCCTGGGACCTCCATGAATGGAGGCTTTGTGCAATCCTGGGCCCATCTTGGTCACAACATGGTTTTCAGCACTTGGCGATGCTCTCTATCAACAAGAGTCGAAATCCTGCACAGACAATCTCAAGCCTATTACCTCCGACTCATTATATATTCATGCCTACAAATATTATGCTACTACGGGGAGGCAACCCGTAATAGATAAATTAGCTAGGAAGAGGTTTTTCAGCCCAAAGACGCCCATCAAAACATACCAATCCCAGAAGAATTGTCCATTAGTCAGAATCCCGTGCGAATGCTGTGTCGTTTACTAGGCTATAATTTCCTCGAGGGGCGCCACTCCTCAAGTGGGAATAGAGTTGACCGCAAGGTCCCCAGTCTTGCAGCTATCGCCACCTGGGGACATGCTGAATGGCCTGGGGGAGGCCAGATAAACGGATCACTTTTGTTTTGCAAAGGCAATAACTCAGTGACATATTTAACCTACTACTTATAAATATACATAACTCACTGACTAGGCCTATATTAGTTATATACAGAAATATATAACTCAGTGACACATTAAACCTACTACTTATAAATATGTGTAACTCACAGACTAGGCCTATATATGTTATATACAGAAATATATAACTGAGTGACATATTTAGCCTACTACTTATAAATATGTGTAACTGACTGACTAGGCATATAAGTTATATACAGAAATATATAACTCAGTGACATATTTAGCTTACTACTTAAAAATATGTGTAACTCACTGACTAGGCCTATATAAGTTATATACAGAAATATATAACTCAGTGACAAATTTAGCCTACTACTTAAAATATGTGTAACTCACTGACTAGGCCTATCTAAGTTATATACAGAAATATATAACTCAGTGACAAATTTAGCCTACTACTTATAAATGTGTAACTCACTGACTAGGCCTATCTAAGTTATATACAGAAATATATAACTGAGTGACATATTTATCCTACTGCTTATAAATATGTGTAACTCAATGACTAGGCATACAAGTTATATACATAAATATATAACTCAGTGACATATTTAACTTACTACTTAAAATATGTGTAACTCACTGACTAGGCCTATTTAAGTTATATACAGAAATATATAACTGAGCGACAAATTTAGCCTACTACTTAAAATATGTATAACTCACTGACTAGGCCTATATAAGTTATATACAAAAATATATAACTGAGTGACATTTAGCCTACTGCTTATAAATATGTGTAACTCACAGACTAGGCATATAAGTTATATACAGAAATATATAACTCAGTGACATATTTAATCTACTACTAGTTTAAATATAAAATTTTGTTTTTTTATATATTTTAACTAGTTTTACCTGTTTTTTTCTTCTCTGACCCATTTTGCCTAATTTTTTCTTCCTGCTTGTTGTTTTTTTATCCCAAAATTTAACTTCAACTTCTGTATAATACACAAGTGGCGTTTGAACAGTGTTGTCAATTTAAAATAGAGTTTAACGTTATAGTATACTAAAAAATTGATACTAAGAGAGATGTAGATGGCAAGAAAAGAATTGTAATAATGAAATTCAGAACAATCCATAGAAATCCTTACAAATCAAGTAGTGAGGTGTATACGAGTACGAACCGCTAAGGATCATAAGCACCAATGACCCTAACCACCAGGAAACTCAACCCCCAAAGGTCCCCTATCCCCAAACTAGAAGGGCCCCCCTATTTTTTTTTAATTTTTTTGAATTTTTTTGAAGTTTTTTTTAACTTTCTTTTTTAAATGAAATATTTTTTCAACTTTTTTTATATCTCTTAGAATGACACGAAACATACTTTAAACATAAAAGATTCACATTTAATATTTTCCAAATTCAAAATGAGAATGATATAGAAATGTTAGTCGCAACTTTTACTATTAGAAAAATATTGTTTGTAGTAGCACTTTTTTTTATTGGACTAAATTTTTTTTTTGACCGAAATTATTCAACTTTTTTTTCCTTTTTTTACGTATCTTAAAATTAGATGAAATATGCTTATGGCCCCCCCATTTTTTTGAAATTTTTTTGAAGTTTTTTTTTAACTTTTTTTTATTTTTTTTAACATGATATATTTTTTTAACTTTTTTTTACATGTCTTTGAATGAGATGAAACATACTTAAAACATTGAAACTTTACATTTAATATTTTCCAAATTCAAAATGAGAATGATATAGAAATGTTAGTCGTGACCTTTACTATTAGAAAAATAATGTTTGTAGTAGCACTTTTTCTTTATTGGACTAAATTTTTTTATGGACTTAGAAATCATTCAACTTTTTTTTTCTTTTTTTTTAAGTATCTTAAAATGACATGAAATATGCTTATGGCTCTAACAATTGTACTCTATGCTTGCTCAGAGACACGATGTGGCTTTCCCACTGGTACTTTATGCCGGGTTATCGACACTACCTAGTTTATTGCATGTATTAAATCAGTATTTTTTACGCAGTAGAACGATAAACACATAAGTCATATCTTTAAAAAAAAGTGAAGATGGAGCATTTTAATAAAGTGTATTCACATGACAATGTTATTGTAGCAAATTAAACTATGAAACAAGTACAAGTGGTAGCACTATGGGAAATGTATGCATGCATTGTCATGACAGTGAGGAATTAAATTTCTTTGGAGTACCAAAAAATTCAACTTTTATGATAGTGTATATGCGAGATTGAGATCTCCAGATATGATTGCACTCAAAGAGAATGCCAACATAAAAATAATCGTTGATGATAGAGGACAACTCCTTGCTACTGTTGCAGATAACACATTACCTACTGATACACCCTATCGTCAGCTTTCGGGTATTAGCATTCAACGGAAGGTAAAAAAAAGAAAGGTCTACTCTTCTACTATTATCGTAACCCATATCTTGTCTACATGCCGAAACTGCTACCTGTGTAAAATTAATGTGATAATAGACAGTGAAATTGCCAGAAAAATAAAAAGGGCATTGGCAGAAAATATCACTATGGAATATAAGGATGAATCGAAGAAAAACAAAGTACCAGCAAACGTTACTGCCATTGATCAAACAGTCAATGAACAAAATAATACCAAAGACGAAAAGTATATAGAGCCTGTCGATGACACACCAGTAAAAATTGTGTATGACTCAAAATGGAATAATGATTATTCTACTGATTACGAACTAAGAGAAGAAAATACCTACAATATCCTGAGGGAACATAGTGAACTATTTTATGGAACAGATTCAAAATGTCCAAAGTTGATCATTGATTTTAATAATATATCATAATATATTTTTGTATTAATATTCTACATAGCATTATTTCATTAAAAATATATTATCGTTACATTGTTATGTGTTCATTATTTTTAGAGTAAGCTAGCATATCAAACGTTTAGAATGTCTATTAAAACATCGGAGATCTAAGAAAAGAAATTTGCATAATCTATTGTCAGACACATGGGATAACATTGACAAAATCTAGGTATCACAATGAATAAATTCTTTATTAACATCAGTTGTTGGATATTTCATTATGAAAAAACTGTAAGTAAGTAAGTAACAAACTCTTTCTTGAATTCACCTCTTGGATACACAATACAGAAATTTAATTAAGGAAATTATGAAAAAAATGAACAAATTCTTTATTAACATTCTTTATCGATTGAATTCACTTCCATCAACATCCTTTGTCAGATACATCGAATAAAATTGACAAAATATAAATATCAGAGTGAATAAATACTTTATCAACATCCTTTATCGGATATGTCGGATAAAATTGACAAAATCTAAGTATCAGAGTGATTAAAATCTAAGTATCAGAGTGATTAAATTCCATATCAACATCCCTTTCTCGGATACATGGGATAAAATTTACAAAATCTAAGTATCAGAGTGAATAAATGCTTTATCAACATCATTTGTCGGGTATATCGGATAAAATTGAAAAAATCTAAGTATCAGATTGATTAAATTCTATATCAACATCCATTTCTCGAATACATGGGATAAAATTGACAAAAGCTAAGCGTCAGAGTGAATAATTTTTCTTATTAACATCTTTTGTCAGGTACAACGAATATAATTGACAAAATCTAAATATCAGAGTGAATAAATGCTATATCAGCATCCTTTGTCGGATATGTTGGATAAAATTGACAGAATCTAAGTGTCAGAGTGAATAAATTTTTTTTATCAGCATCTTTTGTCAGATACATCAAATATAATTGACAAAATCTAAGTATCAGAGTGAATAAATTCATTATCAACATCATTTGTCGGGTATATCGGATAAAATTGAAAAAATCTAAGTATCAGATTGATTAAATTCTATATCAACATCCATTTCTCGAATAAATGGGATAAAATTGACAAAAGCTAAGTGTCAGAGTGAATAATTTTTTATCAACATCTTTTGTCAGATACAACGAATATAATAACCAAAATCTAAATATCACATTGATTATATTCTATATCAGAATCCTTTGTCGGATATGCTGGATAAAATTGACAAAAGCCAAGTGTCAGAGTGAATAAATTTTTTTTATCAACATCTTTTGTCAAACATATCAAATATAATTGACAAAGTCTAACTATCAGAGTGATTAAATGCTTTATCAGCATCCTTTGTCGGATATCTCGGATAAAATCTAAGTATCAGAGTGAATAATTTTTTTTATCAACATCTTTTATCAGTTGCAACAAATATAAGTGACAAAATCTAAGTATTATGAAAAAATTGTAAGTAAGTAAGTAACAAACTCTTTCTTGAATTCACCTCTTGGATACACAATACAGAAATTTAATTAAGGAAATTATGAAAAAAATGAACAAATTCTTTATTAACATTCTTCATCGATTGAATTCGCTTCCATCAACATCCTTTTGTCAGATACATCGAATAAAAAATTGACAAAATGTAAATATCAGAGTGAATAAATACTTTATCAACATCCTTTATCGGATATGTCAGATAAAATTCACAAAATCTAAGTATCACAGTGATTAAAATCTAAGTATCAGAGTGATTAAATTCTATATCAACATCCCTTTCTCGGACACATGGGATAAAATTAACAAAATCTAAGTATCAGAGTGAATAAATGCTTTATCAACATCATTTGTCGGGTATATCGGATAAAATTGACAAAATTTAAGTATCCGATTGATTAAATTCTATATCAACATCCATTTCTCGAATACATGGGATAAAATTGACAAAAGCTAAGTGTCAGAGTGAATAATTTTTTTATCACCATCTTTTGTCAGATACATCGAATAAAATTTGACGAAATCTAAATATCAGAGTGAATAAATGCTTTAACAACATCCTTTATCGGATATGTCGGATAAAATTGGCAAAATCTAAGTATCAGAGTGATTAAATTCCATATCAACATCCCTTTCTCGGATACATGGGATAAAATTGACAAAATCTAAGTATCAGAGTGAATAAATGCTTTATCAACATCCTTTTAATGCATTATCAGCATCATTTGTCTGCTATATCGGATAAAACTGACAAAATCTAAGTATCAGATTGATTAAATTCTATATCAACATCCCTTTCTCGAATACATGGGATAAAATTGACAAAATCTAAGTGTCAGAGTGAATAAATGCTTTATCAACATCCTTTAAATGCATTATCAGCATCATTTGTCTGCTATATCGGATAAAACTGACAAAATCTAAGTATCAGATTGATTAAATTCTATATCAACATCCCTTTCTCGAATACATGGGATAAAATTGACAAAAGCTAAGTGTCAGAGTGAATAATATTTTTTTATCACCATCTTTTGTCAGATACAACGAATATCATTGACAAAATCTAAATATCAGAGTGAATAAATGCTTTAACAACATCCTTTATCGGATATGTCGGATAAAATTGACAAAATCTAAGTGCCAGAGTGTGAATAAATACTTTATCAGCATCCTTTGTCGGATATGTTGAATAAAATTGACAAAATCTAAGTATCAGAGCGAATAAAAGCTTTATCAGCATCCTTTGTCGGATATGTCGGATAAAATTGACAAAATCTAAGTATCAGAGTGTGAATAAATACTTTATCAGCATCCTTTGTCGGATATGTTGAATAAAATTGACATAATCTAAGTATCAGAGCGAATAAATGCTTTTTGAGCATCCTTTGTCGGATATGTCAGATAAAATTGACAAAATCTATGTGTTAGAGTGAATAAATTTTTTTTATCAACATCCCCTGTCAGATGCATCGGATAAAATTGACAAAATCTAAGTATCAGATTGAATAAATGCTTTATCAACATCATTTGTCGAATATGTCGGACAAAATTGACAAAATCTAAGTGCCAGAGTGAATAAAGTCATTATCAACATCATTTGTCGGGTATATCAGATAAAATTGACAAAATCTAAGTATCAGATTGAATAAATGCTTTATCAACATCCCTTTCTCGGATATATGGGATAAAATTGACAAAATCTAAGTACCAGAGTGAATAAATTCATTATCAACATCCTTTGTCGGATATGTCGGATAAAATTGACAGAATCTAAGTATCAGAGTGATTAAATTCCATATCAACATCCCTTTCTCGGATATATGGGATAAAATTGACAAAATCTAAGTACCAGAGTCAATAAATGCTTTATCAACATCCTTTAAATGCATTATCAACATCATTTGTCGGCTATATCGGATAAAATTGACAGAATCTAAGTATAATATTAATTAAATTCTATATCAACATCAATTTCTCGAATACATGGGAAAAAATTGACAAAATCTAAGTATCAGAGTTATTAAATTCTATATCAACATCCCTTTCTCGGATACATGGGATAAAATTGACAAAATCTAAGTATCAGAGTCAATAAATGCTTTATCACAACCCTTAAATGCACTATCAACATCACATGTCAGATACATAGGATAAAATTTACAAAATCTAACTACCAGAAAGAATAAATTCGTTTTCAAAGTTTTTATCGGATACATCAGATAACAGTCATGAAATCCAAGTTCTATTCATTTTGACTTCATGCGTCGTAACGTTGAATTTAGGTTAGACCGGTTATAGATGGCAGCACGCCCGCTCAGACACACAGTCATAGTGAGAGAGATATTCAAAAAGTTGAGTTAATTTAGGTTCACTTAGAGTGGCCACTCTAAGCCACTCTAAGAGATTTTGTCAATTTTATCCCATGTATCCGAGAAAGGGATGTTGATATGGAATTTAATCACTCTGATTCTTAGATTTTAAACACTGTGATACTTAGATTTTGTCAATTTTATCAGACATATCCGATAAAGGATGCTGGTAAAGTATTTATTCACTCTGATATTTACATTTTGTCAATTTTTTATTCGATGTATCTGACAAATGGATGTTGATGGAAGCGAATTCAATCGATAAAGAATGTTAATTAAGAATTTGTTAAATTATTTTTTCATAGTTTCCTGAATTAAATTTCTGTATTGTGTATCCAAGAGGTGAATTCAAGGAAGAGTTTGTTACTTACTTATTACAATTCTTCATAATACTTAGATTTTGTCAATTATATTTGTTGTAACTGATAAAAGATGTTGATAAAATAAAATTATTCACTCTGATACTTAGATTTGTCAATTTTATCCCATGTATCCGAGAAAGGGATGTTGATATAGAATTTAATCGCTCTGATACTTAGATTTTATCCGAGATCCGACAAAGGATGCTGATAAAGCATTTAATCACTCTGATACTTAGACTTTGTCAATTATATTTGATGTGTTTGACAAAAGATGTTGATAAAAAAATTTTATTCACTCTGACACTTAGCTTTTGTCTATTTTATCCAGCATATCCGACAAAGGATGCTGATATAGAATTTAATCAATCTGATATTTAGATTTTGTCAATTATATTCGCTGTATCTGACAAAAGATGTTGATAACAAAAATTATTCACTCTGACACTTAGCTTTTCTCAATTTTATCCCATGTATTCGAAAAATCGATGTTGATATAGAATTTAATCAATCTGATACTTAGATTTTGTCAATTTTATCTGATATACCCGACAAATGATGTTGATAATGCATTTATTCACTCTGATACTTAGATTTTGTCAATTATATTTGATGTATCTGACAAAAGGTGTTGATAAAAAAATTTATTCACTCTGACACTTAGATTTTGTCAATTTTATCCAACATATCCGACAAAGGATGCTGATATAGCATTTATTCACTCTGATATTTAGATTTTGTCAATTATATTCGCTGTATCTGACAAAAGATGTTACTAAAAAAAAATTATTCACTCTGACGCTTAGATTTTGTCAATGTTATCCCATGTATTCGAGAAATGGATGTTGATATAGAATTTATCAATCTGATACTTATATTTTGTCAATTTTATCTGATATACCCGACAAATGATGTTGATAAAGCATTTATTCACTCTGATACTTAGATTTTGTAAATTTTATCCCATGTATCCAAGAAAGGGATGTTGATATGGAATTTAATCACTCTGATACTTAGATTTTAATCACTCTGATACTTAGATTTTGTCAATTTTATCCGACATATCCGATAAAGGATGTTGATAAAGTATTTATTCACTCTGATATTTACATTTTGTCAATTTTATTCGGTGTATCTGACAAAGGATGTTGGTGGAAGTGAATTCAATCAGTAAAGAATGTTAATAAATAATTTGTTCAATTTTTTTTCATAATTTCCTGAATTAAATTTCTGTATTGTGTATCCAAGAGGTGAATTCAAGAAAGAGTTTGTTACTAACTTACTTACAATTTTTTCATAATGACATATCCAACAACGGATGTTAATAAAGAATTTATTCATTCTGATACCTAGATTTTGTCAATGTCATCCCATGTGTCTGACAATAGATGTATGCAAATTCCTTTTCTTACATCTCCGATGTTTTAATAGACATTCTAAACGTTTGATATGCTAGCTTTTTCTAAAAATAATGAACATAACAATGTAATGCATAATATATTTTTAATGAAATAATGCTATGTAAAATATTAATACAAAAATATATTATGATACATTATTAATACCAATGATCAACTTTGGACATTTTAAATCTGTTCCATAAAATAGTTCACTATGTTCTCTCTTGATATTGTAGCTATTGTCTTCTCTTAGTTCGTAATCAGTAGAATAATCATTATTCCATTTTGAGTCATACACAATTTTTACTGGTGTGTCATCGACAGGCTTAATACGCTTTTCGTCTTTGGTATTATTTGGTTCATTGACTGTTTGATCAATGGCAGTAACGTTTGCTGGTACTTTGTTTTTCATCGATCCATCTTTATATTCCATAGTGATATTTTCTGCCAATGCCCTTTTTATCTTTCTGGCAATTTCACTGTCTATTATCACATTATTTTTACACAGGTAGCAGTTTCGGCATGTAGACAAGATATGGTTTATGATATTAGTAGAAGAGTAGGCCTTTCTTTTTTTGATCTTCCGTTGAATGCTAATACCCGAAAGCTGACGATAGGATGTATCAGTAGGTAATGTGTTACCTGCAACAGTAGCAAGGAGTTGTCCTCTATCATCAACGATTATTTTTATGTTGGCATTCTCTTTGAGTGCAATCATATCTGGAGATCTCAATCTTGCATATCCATCAACATCGAGTTGAATTATTTCGGTACTCCAAAGAAATTTAATTCCTTACTGTCATGACAATGCATGCATACACTTCCAATAGTACTACCACTTGTACTTGTTTCATAGTTTAAATACTTCTCCTTGTCGACATTCAATGCTACAATAACATTGTCATGTGAATACACTTTATTAAAATGCTCCATCTTTACTTTTTTTAAAGATATGACTTATGTGTTTATTGTTCCACTGCGTAAAAAATACTGATTTAATACATGCAATAAACTAGATAGTGTCGATAACCCGCCATAAAGTACCAGTGGGAAAGCCGCATCGTGTCTCTGAGCAAGCATAGAGTACAATTGTTAGAGCCATAAGCATATTTCATGTCATTTTAAGATACGTAAAAAAAAGAAAACAAGTTGAATAATGTCCAAGTCCATAAAAAAAATTTAGTCCAATAAAAAAGTGCTACTGCAAACATTATTTTTCTAATAGTAAAGGTCACGACTAACATATCTATAACATTCTCATTTTGAATTTGGAAAATATTAAATGTAAAGTTTTAATGTTTTAAGTATGTTTCATCTCATTCGAAGACATGTAAAAAAAAAGTTGAAAAAATATATCATGTTCAAAAAAATAATAATAATAAAAAAGTGATAAAAAAAACTTAAAAAAAAATTCAAAAAAGGGGGGGGGCACATCGTGTCTCTGGGCAAGCATAGAGTACAATTGTTAGAGCCATAAGCATATTTCATGTCATTTTAAGATAAGAAAAAAACTCTATTTTAAATTGACAACACTGTTCAAACGCCACTTGTGTATTATACAGAACACATCGAAGAAGTAAAGCTAGTTCAAGTCATAAGACCATTTTATCATCGTTAACCATTTCCATAGATTGATGTTGTTTCAAATTTATAATAAATAAGCTATGAGTTAACATGCTCTTCGAGGTTACCTTAACTGCTAATCGGTTTAACCCTTTTTTCTCCACCTTCATATGATCCAATTCGCAAATGTTATCTACCTCTGTTTTTTCCCTATTATTCAAATAAGATCGTTCGTACAGTCCAATTCGCGAATCCCTTATCCTTTTTTGCAAATAGAGTTAGCTTTTATGCAAAATGTTTTAACAGCATATGTCAATCAAACAATTCTGAGTGTAGCACCCAATTTTTTAATTAACAACGACACATTCCTAGGAAACTAGTCTCGAGTTAAGGCAATTGTCCAAAAAATAGGTGTTGCCTCAGAAACCCGTCTGATTGCAGGGGATACTCACTCTCTTTGAAAAGGTGTAGAGCTTCAAGCAAATAGCATGGCGAGGTACTAAGGAGCGTGCTGCAAGCAAATAGCATGGTAATTCCTAGGGCAGCAAGAAAAATGGTACCTACTACTCTACTCACGGGCCGTGCCACCCAGGGCGCTTGTCCACTTTAGCCCCTCCTAGATTCAGTCCTGGAAGAAAGAAGAAGAAAACAATCCAATCAGTATGATAAAAAAGGTGGGATTGGAGTGACGGACAGTTTACGAAAACATATTAATAACATCTTTTCCTTAATGCTTGGAAGGAGATTTTTTCACATAAGAAAATGTTGATTCTATGATTTGTAGTATTGCTAAAAGTCCAAACTTCCTTGTAATTTAGTACGCTATTGAATAACAAATTTAACAGTAAGTCATGGAATATGCCCCCGTTAGGAATTAACATGCATCATCACGCTCACACTATACAACCCTAACTCTAAAAAACACCCGCTTTTCATTTTGGGTAGGACCTGGTAAAAATAACTCCTTTCTATTCTTCAATTATACGCATGCAATTTAAAAAGCACAGGACTTTTGACTAAAAACTGTTTTGCTACATACTTTATAAGTTTATATTTGTCTCTTTCTCAAAGAAAGTTCAAATGAAATACAACTATGTTCCTTCCTCTGATTATCAAATTAGGAATAACAGAGAAAAATGAACATGCAATGGTCCCAGAGCCCCCCATAGGCCTACCATATATTACCCATGCTATCTTGGTAATTAATGTCCTACTTATTTTTAGATTACAAAGACAGTGTTTTTCTAAAGAACGATTAAAGCTTAAAACGAAAAAGAATTATTAAATCTTGAAACTAGTCTAACACCCTCTCCTTATCCTGCTAAGAGCAATGAGCAAAAAAAGTAACTTTTCCATGTTTTAAAGCAACAAGTTACAAGATAGTAGTTTTAGGATGAATAATCGCATCACAGACATAGCCGTATTCTGAGACTGTAGCTACAACAATATTCGGCAAATATGATCAGACCCAATTTCAGACAATGACACGATATATGGCAATTTAGTTCGAAGCTGTCAGTAATACTTAGGAAATGGGAATATTTGAAGTCAATCCTAAAAACTGTTAAAGCTACTTTATGAGTTTCGGTTACTATTAAGCCGAGTCGCTCCTTAATTGCAGTTCGATACCACGATCTGTTTGATTTGTTGTGTTGAAAGGTTTAGCGCTGAACATCGCGTTATTTCAGTGGATGTTAAAGACTATTGTAACTGCGGGTGTAATAAATCTTTTTCCAAGTTCCGTTTCTTTGGCAATAGAAGTTTAAATAAATTTTAAATAAAGTACTGACTGAGAACCAAGGCAGTATTCACGGGGAGGAAAAACGGAGTTTGAATCCCCCTCTCCTCCGAAATGTTTGTCTAACCCGTAAAAACATAAAAAAATACATATTAACAAATTTTTTATGCGTTTTTTTAAAGTTTCTTTTTGTAGCCCCCCCCCCCCCCCCCCTTGAACAAAGATCCTGCATACGCCATTACCGATAACTGATTATTCGCCCCAAATTAATCCAAAAATATTTAGGTACTTGTTAATTAAACGAACCACACCCAAAAAGTGAAATTAGGTTAATCCTAATGAAATATAACCTTTAGTTAATATAATAATATAATTTGGGCTATATATTTGCACATCAGGGGGGATGGGGTAAAGTTTTTGGATAGTGCCCCTTACCTACCCCCCCCCCCCTACCCCCCCACCTGCACCCCTAATGTGCAAATATATAGTCCAAATTAGACAAGTCCAACGCATTCTATTACCCGTCACTTGTCTTTGTGGCTATGAAACCGGTTTTCTGAGACCTAACCTAAGCGTAATTAACAGGTACCGATGTTTACTACACAACCCCCCTTTGTTCACTAATTACATCCGTTCTAAAAGTGGTGTTGAATAAAAGGGATGTGAAAACAATACTACTACTCTCCATAAGAGACTATGTGAGGATTAAAACATAGTCAATCAGGCATAGGCCTACCATAAAATTTTAAATTACCTATTTGTGAATGGGAGATAGTAATCCATAACACGGGCTATTATGTCTAATTGTCCAGAACTGATTGTGAAAAAACAGGATGGAGGAGATCTATAGTCCTTACAAGTGTGTGGCTATTTTTTCGTCTATAAAGGCGTTTCCTCCTCCGATTGTCATATTCCTTTGATATATTAGTATCATTAGATAGTAAGTGATTGCAAAACTTAGCTTTGGTAATCCTAAAGCTGTTATGTTACACACAATAAATATTAGGCTACGTTTGAGTGGATAAAATCTGTAAGAAATGGTTTGGGGGTTTCGATTGTTACTAACTAATAGCTATTTCTTCAAAGATGGTTTTTATCAGCCGTTGGTAGGAAAATTTCAATTTTGATATCAATTAATTAAAAAAAAAAACTTTTTCCACAAAATTTGCACTTTACTGAAAAAAATAAATGTTTTTACTTTTATAAATTTAATAAATCAAATAACATTAACATTTTGATTAATAAATATCAGTATATGTATATTAAACTGAAACTGCACAATCATTTGTATTTTTTCAGTAAAGTGCAAATTATGTTCGGGCCTTGGGAAGGCATAGGGGTTTTAAGCCCTACTCATGTTAATTTCTGCTCGTTTTGAGTTTGACTCGGTTATTCATTGTAATTTCTGTTCGTTTTGGGTTCCATTTATTTATCGATGCTGATTTGTGGTAGTTTCACGCTTGGTAGATTATTTGATTTTATTTTTGTTCATTTTTGGTTTAATGGAGCTCTTTACTTTTCTTTGAAAAACTTATTCTGTGGATTTTTTTTTAATTAATTTCTGTTCCTTTTATATTGACATAGTCTTTTCAGGAAAAAGAAAATAATAGTTTAAATCTTTTCGTTTTTTAAAGACTTTATAGTTTGGCCTGCTATTTGTATGCTGGAGAAAATTTTTCAGCAATTTTTAACAGCATCCACCCTTTTAAAAATCTGGACACAAATAGTAGTGTTTAATTTAGTTTCATACCTCCTCTAGTTGACCTTAAATAAAACTTGATACCATTCGCCAAAAAATCTGTTTACTTTCTTTGATAGCTTAGATACACTTATGCTATTTTGATTTGGTTAAATTTTAAGAACATAAGTAGCCCCGAAGTCTGAACAAAATATCCTCAGTCGATCTTGGGATACTGCTGGGATGCCTTATTGGGAATTAGCTAAAACACAGTGCATTTTGATTTAATCTTAAGGCAACAATCAGTTTTTAAACATAATTCGACTATTTAAAAGGGCACTAACCATTCCAATTGCCAATCGAATGAGCCCTTTTCAAAGTTTCTGCGACTACTCCTTCGATACAAAGTGCCCTGGTCTAAAACAAGAAAAAAATAAAAATAAATAATACATTGTGCCATCATCGTTCTTTACTATTGCGCTGCCTAGGAAAGCACCATGTGCAAACTATTCCTGAATCTAAGAAAAGAAGTTACAGAGCCCCTTTAAAACCTACACCAAAATTACCCCTTTTCTTATGGGTATTTTCAATAAATTAAAACTTATACTTACCTCAAAAACCAATAAGACGTGGAAAAAGCGGGTCGAATCAATCGATTGAATGTATACCATTTAGTAGAGTGACTTAGCTGGATTTATTTGTGAAAAGGGTAACTTACAACCTTAAATTACTGCAGCAAAACTATGTCAGGAACTTAAGCAAGTTTTTTTTTTGGGGGGGGGGGAGGGGGGTCGATATTAATAACAATTTATTTGATAATTTGAATAAGAATTGCCCAGGAATTTGGAAAAATTTAGGATCCCGGGGAGCATGGGACAAGGGTCAGATCTAGAGCAAAATCTTGGGGAGACCCAATGAGACAAGGGCGCCAATAAGCAAAATCTTGGGGGCCCAATGTGACAAGGGCGTCAATAATTGACCAAATTGACAAATTTATTTTAAAAAAGAGTGAAAATAGAAAAAAAAGAACAAAGAATGAGGGCGCCAGAAAAATTTGGGGGGACGGGGTCATGGAAACCCCCTTGGATCCACCAGTACCTGAAAACCCCCTCCCCTCCCTGCGTACATCGTTGAACCGTGTGATTATTTTAATTGACATTGACATTGGAAGTTTTAATAAACATTGAAACTTGAAGGCAAAAAAGCTGCTATATGTTCTGCTCAGCAAGTTAAAAAAACGTCTCCCATCATGGGCGTAGGGTGGGAGGGGCAGGGGGGCAGCTGCCCCCCCTAGACCTTCAAATTTACATTAGATATGGCTGAAAAAGCAGATGGTTGGAAAAGCAGTTGATAAAGGCCCTCCATCACACTATCGACTGCCCCCCCCTAGACAATATGCTGCCTACACCCATGTCTCCCATCTCCGGATATATACCTGTATATATCCGCAGATATCTGTTATATCTGGTATATTTGTAGATATTGGAAGAGGAAGGAGACAACTTTCTTTTCCAATAACAGATGGTTTCTTCTATACTAGAATCATAATAGATAAGCAAATATCTAACTGTTATAACTTGCCTACAAAATAAAATCTTTGTTGTCTAGAATTCTTCAGAAACATTATTTTAGACATTTAAAAGTATTAAGGACATAGAAATAAAAACTTTGTTTGCTCCCTTGGAGGCCCCATTTCTTGGCCCCTGATCCCATCTTAGGTTTATTCATATCTGAAACCACCATTTTATAAAAAATTTATTTTATCCACTAAAATTATTAGATAGCATTTTCAAGAAACGTTTTAATTGGGCGAAAAATTAAAAAAAAAACACAATCTTGGAAAAACATAACTTCAAATACTCATTAAATCAAGTTTTGGGAATTTTCCTTCCAATCCTTCAACGGTTTTCTCCGCCAACAATCCAATTGTTAGAGAAACTTTCTAACAATGTTGGTTAACAATTTTTCGTTATCTTTCAGAAGCACATTAAAAAAAAAAAAAAAACAATTTTGGTACTATAAATTAGAGAGCAGTAGTTTTTACAAGGAAAGTTTTATGCTTCTAAGATAAAAGATATACAAATACGATTTCCATATCAAAATCACGAATTTCCAATGTTTTTACAAGTGAGAAAAGACGGTAAAATGCATTTGGGAACAGGGTACTTGTCCATTATCCAGAACATACCCAAGAAGTTAAGTTAGGTTAATGCTAATTAAATATACCAAAATATGATGAAAATATAATACTTTAATAACAAAATTTTGGAAATTACAACATAGAATTATTATAAGCAGGCCGCCCAGAACGCATAATATTAAATACCTAACTTAGCCAAAATACCAGCTCTATATATTATTAAATAAAAAAAACAAGTTTTTTAAACTGAAAGTAAGGAGCGACATTAAAACTTAAAACGAACAGAAATTATTCCGTATATGAAAGGGGCTGTCCCCTCCTCAACGCCTCGCTCTTTAGGCTAAAGTTTTTTATTGTTTCAAAAAATAAAGTGGTGAGACAGAGTCAAACTTTAGCGTAAAGAGCGAGGCGTTGAGGAGGGGACAGCCCCTTTCATATACGGAATAATTTCTGTTCGTTTTAAGTTTTAATGTCGCTCCTTACTTTCAGTTTAAAAAACTTATTTTTTTTATTTAATTTCTGATCGTTTTTTAGTTAATGCAGCTTTTATTTTGGCTCACCGTCATTGAATAAGTAAACAAAATTTGCATAAAAATTTACTTTTCTTTTGCTAAATGACTGTCTCTAAATTTGGTTCTGACGTAATTTACAAATTAACTTACGTAACGAACTTCTATATTCGTATATTTTTCTTCTGGCAAAAAATACAAAGTTGCAGATTTTTGCAGATATGAGCTTGAAACCTAATGTTATAGGGTTTTCTGATATGCTGAATCTAACTTTGTGATTTTCATTAAAATTCTTTCACTTGTAGGGGATGTTTCCCCCCTCTTTAAAAAATCAGGTAAATTTTCTCACGCCCGTAGCCTTTGATGAGTAATACTAAACTTAATAAAATTTATATATTTAGAATCAGCATTATAAGCCCATTCTTTTGATACATTTATTGACATCAAAATTGCGTTTTTAAAAGTTTCGATTACTATTGAGCCGTATCGCTTGTTTTTTTTATTGTTTTTTTTATTACGTATATGTTATTACGTATATGAGGGGGTTCTCCCCTTAGTCAATACCACGCTCTTTACGTTAAAAGTTAAAAAAAAATTAATTCACAAACCCCTGAATCACAAAGGCCGTTTAATTAGAATAGATAGCTCTTTTGAAAGCACTAAAAAAAAAACTGTTAGAGCGAGATATTGACTTGGGGGAGAACCCCCTCATATGCGTAATAATTTCTTTTCGTTTTAAGTTCTAATGTTGCTTCAGACTTTCAGTTGAAAAAACTTGTTTTTTTTTAATTTAATTTCTGATCGTTTTTTAAATAATGCTTGGAAATCCGGCGCCCCCTTCATAGAAATATCCCTTACCCCAAAGAAACATTCTCCAAGGAAAGATTCTCCCGAGTAACCCCCTCCTCCAGCTCCCCCCACCAGAAAATAATCCTTCCTGAAAATGTCTGTATCCTTCTCAATAACCAATACAATATGTAAGCAATGGGCAAAGTTCATAACTTGCAGCCCTTCCCCTGGGAACTTTGGGGGATAAAGTCATCCTAAAAGACATATTTACTAGATTTTCGACTATGCTGAACAAAATGGCTATCTCAAAATTTTAATTGGGTGACTTTGAGAAAAAAATGAGCGTGGGAGGGGGCCTAGTTGCCCTCCATTTTTTGGTCACTTAAAAAGGGCACTAGAACTTTTAATTTCTGTTCCAATGAGCCCTCCACGATATTCTAGGGCCACTGGGTCGATACAATCACCCCTGGAAAAAAAAATAAAATAAATAAACACGCATCCGTGATCTTTCTTCTGGCAAAAAATGGAAAATTCCACATTTTTGTAGATAGGAGCTTGAAACCTCTACAGTAGGGTTCTCTGATACGCTGAATATGATGGTGTAACTTTCATTAAGTTTCTATAACTTTTAGGGGGTCTTCTCCCCTTTTTTCGAAAATCAGCCAAATTTTCTCAGGCGCGTAACTTTTGATGGGTAAGGTTAAACTTGGTGAAACTTATATATTTGAAATCAAAATTAAAATCTGATTCTTTTGATGTATCTATTGGTATCAAAATGTATCTATTGGTATCAATATTCCGTTTTTTAGAGTTTCGGTTACCATTGAGCCAGGTCGCTCCTTACTTACAGTTCGTTACCACGAACTGTTTCAAATATTTAATTAAAATATACCTACAACGCAGTTTTTTCCACTGAGCCTAAGCTAATTGTCTCCGAATACAGACAGCTAAACCAGTTTTCTCAGATCTTACATATGAAAATTCTTGCGCGTATTCTGTATAATAGACAAGTAACGGGAACAGCATAAACTTAGTGAAAAACAAACAAGATTCTTCTAAGATATACAAATGCGATTTCCATATCAAAATCACGAATTTCCAACATTTTTACAAGTGAGAAAAGACGGTAAAACACGTTTCGGGAACAGGGTACTTGTCCATTATCCAGAACATACCCAAGAAGTTAAGTTAGGTTAATGCTAATTAAATAATTTCGGAGATCACACTGCCTTTCCATGACGATAAAATAAAAGTTCAAAATAGGGATAAAATCCTTTTTAATAGACAGTGTATAATAAATTTCACAAAAAATACCAGATATTTCGGTCACATATACAGTGACCGTCATCACTAGTAAAACTATTGATGACGGTCACTGTATATGTGACCGAAATATCTGGTATTTTTTGTGAAATTTATTATACGCTGTCTATTAAAAAGGATTTTATCCCTATTGTGAACTTTTATTTTATTGCTAATTAAATATACCAAAATAAGATGAAAATATAATACTTTAGTAACAAACTTACGGAAACTACAACGTAGAATCATGGTAAGCAGGCCGCCCAGAACGCATTATATTAAATACCTAACCTAGCCAAAATACCAACTCTATATATTAAATATTTAATTAAAATATACCTACAACGCAGTTTTTTTTTTACTGAGCCTAAGCTAATTGTCTCCGAATACAGACAGCTAAACCAGTTTTCTCAGATCTTACACATGAAAATTCTTGCGTGTGTTCTGTATAATGGACAAGTACCGGGAACAGTATAAACTTAGTGAAAAACAAACAAGATTCAGGGGAACTTATTCAAAGTTTGCCAAACTTACTCAGCTGAAGGAGGAGGATCGTAAATCTTAATTTGACGGGAAATGTCACAAAACAGCTTTTGAATTATCAATATGTTGGTAACCAGTATTTGATTGAGTTAATAAAGGATCAATTAACCAGTATTATTTGAAGTAGGTTTTAAAACGTCTAAATACTTGCTTTAGTGACTATCTTTTTCCCACAATCTACCTCATATTTGTTTTGAAACATAACCACAAAAGATTAAAGACTAATATCTGCGGAGTCATTTAGGTCAATACCTTCACACTTTGATATAAATGAGTAAAGGTACCAAGGACAGTGAAATGAAAACGGATCGTTTGAACTGGTTGAGCTGGAAGTTTTGCAATATATATATATATATATATATATATATATCGTTATTATTTCATTTATTTTGACCATAATTAGAAAACATATATCTATATGTTTCCATATAGATATATGTTATATAGACATATAGATTATGGCCTATGTTATAAATCTGTATTTTATTTTATACAGGCTATACGTCTTTCTTATTTTATTTATGTAATAATATAATTAGGAAAAACTGGAATTCATTTTTTAATGAAAAATATCTCCATATACAGTTTTTTCTAGTAGTGAGTGCAAAATTAAAGTCCTGAAAATTCAGCAAAAAAATAAGCTAAAACGCATGGGAACAAACACCTTTTTCGTAGTCAAACAGTTCGTGGTAACGAACTAAAAAAAAGGAATATTGATACCAATAGATACATCAAAAGAATGAAATTTTTATGCTGATTTCAAATATATAAGTTTCATGAAGTTTAGTCTTACCCATCCAAACTTACGCGCCTGAGAAAATTTGCCTTATTTTCGAAAAAGGGGGAAACAACCCCTAAAAGTCATAGAACTTTAATGAAAATCACACGATCAGATTCAGCGTATCCGAGAACCCTACTATAGAAGTTTCAATCTCCTATCTGCAAAAATGTGGAATTTTGTATTTTTTGCCAGAAGAAAGATCACCGATGCGTGTTTATTTATTTTTTTTATTTTTTTTTCCCAGGGGAGATCGTATCGACCCATATCGATCATTTTTTCCCGAAGTCACTCAATCAAAATTTTGAGATAGCCATTTTGTTCAGCATAGTCGAAAATCTAATTGATATGTCTTTGAGGATGACTTAATCCCCCACAGTTCCCGGGGGAAGGGCTGCAAGTTATAAACTTTGCCCATGGTTTACATATAGTTTTGGTTATTGGGAAGTATACAGGCGTTTTCAGGAGGAATTTTTTCTGCTAGGGGGGGGGATCGTAGTAGGGGTTACGGGGGATAATATTTCCATGGAGGATAATTCCTAGGGAGAAGGGACATTTCTATGAAGGGGGCGCCGGATTTACCAGTATTATTTAAAAAACAATCAGAAATTAAATAAAAAAACAATTTTTTCATCTGAAAGTAAGGAGCAACATTGAAACTTAAAACGAACAGAAATGATTAAGTATATGAGGGGGTTCGCCCCCTAGTCAATACCTCGCTCTTTACGCTAAAGTTTTTTTTTAGTACTTTCAAAAGAGCTATCTATTCTAATTAACCGGCCTTTGTGATTCAGGGGTTTGTGATTCGAACAAAATTTGAACTTTAGCGTCAAGAGCGAGGTATTGACTAGGGGGCGAATTCCCTAATATACGTAAAAAAAACATACGAATATAGAAATTCGTTACGTAAGTTAATTCGTAAGTTACGTCAGAACAACATTTCGAGAAAGCCATTTAGCCAAAAAAGGAAGATTAATATGGGTATTTCGTTTTAATTATTCATGTACGGTGAGCCAAAATCAAAGCTGCATTAATTAAAAAACGTTCAGAAATTAAATAAAAAAAACAAGTTTTTTTCACTGAAAGTAAGGAGCGACATTAAAACTTAAAACGAACAGAAATTATTCCGTATATGAAAGGGGCTGTCCCCTCCTCAACGCCTCGCTCTTTACGCTAAAGTTTCACTCTGTCTTACAACTTTATATTTTAAAACAATAAAAAACTTTAGCGTAAAGAGCGAGACGTGGAGGAGGGGACAACCCCTTTCATATACGGAATAATTTCTGTTCGTTTTAAGTTTTAATGTCGCTCCTTACTTTCAGTTAAAAAAAACTTGTTTTTTTTTATTTAATTGTCATTAAGAATCTACACATTGTTAATATTTGAATTTTTATGGGCGAAAACCGTTGTCAAACTAACTGTGCTTATTTATTTCACCATGCAGCGTGGCGGCACTGACGAGAATGTATTACTGCTCTAAAAACTTCATAATTTTGAAAGCAATCGAAAGAAAACCCTCAGTAAATCGTGGTTCTTAGGTGCGAACAGAAATAATATGGATCAAGGGAGTTTTTTTGGTACTTGTGCATTATTAGGTACACACTTAAGAATGTGAATCTACAGATAAGACAATAACCGACTTTTTGGTCGGAAAATTAGCTTAGGCTCAGTTGAGATCTACGTTGTAGGTATATTTTTATTAAATATTTAATATATAGAGATGGCATTTTAATTGGGTTAGGTTCAGGTTAGGTATTTTATATAATGCGTTCTGTGTGCCCCCCCCCCCATAATTCTTTGTTGTAGTTTTTATAATTTTGCTACTAAAGTATTGTATTTCTATCATATTTCGGTATATTTCATTATGATTAATCATATTTTATTTCTCAAGTGTGTACCGAATAATGCACAAGTACCGTTTTTTATTTTGATGTCCTTGGTACTTTAAGGCAGTGTTGTCTAAACCTCTTTAAATACATAGATAAGTTCGACTGGATCGCCGAAATATCGGAAGAAAGAAAAAGAATCTCATAGTAGAAATTAATTCAAATAGTTTACTATAGCCATCAATTTTATTTTCAATTCATTCACAAATGACTACTTTTGCTAGTGAATTTAAAAAAATCTATTGTTAGCTCATATTTAATTATTCTGAATTATAATTTTGACCTGGAGATTGTTTTTCTTCCTTTTGGTATGTTGGAAAATTGTGCACATAGAGCACATAGATAAAGTGCACATAGAGAAACCGGTTTTACAACATATAAAGAACAATAGTGTGGTCGCTATAATACACAAGTACCAGAAACAATTTTTAGATTTCGGGCAGGGAGACGGTTGGGTAAACTACAAGAGAGAATCATGGAAAGCAGGCCGCCCAGAACGCATTATACTAAACACCTAACCTAACCAAGTTTAAATATTTAATTAAAATATACCTGCATAGTAGTTCATCTCACTCAGGCTAAGTTAATTATCTCCAAGTGCACATAGAGAAACCGATTTTACAACAGATAAAGAACAACAGTGTGGTCGCTATAATACACAAATACCAGAAACATATTTTGGATTTTGGGCAGGGAGTCAGGGAGACGGTTGGGTAAGAATGCTTCCTCCCCCTAGGTAAATACTTATTTTTTCTGTATTTACTTTATCAAGTGATGTCGAATTGTGCAATCATCGTACCCTTGATATCCAAAAAACAGCCACCGAACAGAATACCTATAATTAAGTGGTGCATCTACTAGTTTGTCTAAAATATTTTTCGATTCATTAATTTCGTCGCTCTTCATATCTGCAACCATAGAAGGAGTTCCAAGGACACAAAGCCGCATTGGCATGAATCAACTTATCAATCTTTATACCATTTTCGGTGGCGTCTTAATGCTTTTTTTCTAATGGCTTATTGTATAAGGAATCAAGAACTTGTTTGCTAATTGCCTTGTTACATTCTTCCTGAAGAATTGTATGGAAGTTAAAGTGTCTTTTTAATATGGTTTTTAACCTTCAGCCAAGGATTGAAGGGTATAAATACGGTAGTCAAATTGGCCCAATAGACTTCACACAAAATTGTTAAGCTTGACATTGATGTCTTATTCATAAATATATTTTGTTAAATATTAAAATACACTAGAGTAGAAACTAAGTGCCTTTCATTTGTCACAAGGTCAATGTAACTATCCAACATTTACCTATGACCCAAATAAAGGTCATATAAATAATTTTCAAGTTCGGGTCACCATTTCTTCCCTATTTCCAAGGCACGGAAGATGTTGATATGACCCAAGCTCTTAAAAATATATTGAATATCCACTGTTTCTTAAAAGATGGTATTAGCAATATTCCATGCATAAAATTTCAAATGGTGAAGTATCTGCAAGGATGTACTGTATTTTTGTGTACTACAGTTTAAACAAGTTTTTTTTTATTAATCCTGATAGTGTCTAGATTTTGGCCAAATAATATCTACGGGGAGTTTTACTATACCATGAATTCAAAACAAACTTGTAGCCTAGACGAAGCACAGAGACTTCGTGTTGAGATTTACGCTAACAAAAGTCTCCCGGATACGAAATGCAGAGACTAGGTGTCGACGCTTAAAAAATAATGATTTTGGACTAGAGCGACCTGGCGCATAAAAACACTTAGAAGACAAAGAAATGAAGCAATTCCTTGATCAAGATCCATGCCAGGCGCTAGCATAAGCTGGAATAATATTACGAGTAGAAAAGCCAACTGTTTCAGAACGCTTTGAAGCGTTAGGAGAGATCCAGAAGCCAGGACATTGGATCCTTGCAGTTGCTTTGTATTTTTTTTTCTGTAAAGAAGAAACTGGCGAGAACTTATTCAAGGTCAATTATGAAGTAAAACAAGAGGAGGAGGCGGAGGGAGAATGGAAATACCTTATCGAGGGTCAATTTAGGTGATTCCTGGAAGTTTCATTAAACTACTCGTATATGACCAAGTTAAATACGACTTCTCAAGGAGGAGGAGATTGGAAACACCTTATCGAGAACCAATTTAGGTGATTCCTGGAAGTTTCATTAAACTAATCGTATATGACCAAGTTAAATACAACTTCTCAAGGAGGGGGGAGATTGGAAACAGCTGATCGAGAGCCAATTTAGGTGATTTCTGGAAGTTTCATTGAACGACTCGTATATGACCGAGTTAAAAATGACTTCTCAAGGAGGAGGGAGATTGGAAAGACCTTATCGAGGGCCAATTTAGGTGATTTTTAGAAGTTTCATTGAACTATTCGCATACGACCGAGTGAAATACGACTTCGCAAGGAGGGGTGAGATTGGAAACAGCTGATCAAAAACCAATTCTGATGATTCGTAGAAGTTTCATTGAACTATTCGTATACGACCAAGTGAAATACGGTTTCTCAAGGAGGAAGAGGAGGAGGGAGATTGGAACACCTTATCGAGAGCCGATTTAGGTGATTCCTAGAAGTTTCATTGAACTATTCGTATACGACCAAGTGAAATACGACTTCGCAAGGAGGGGTCAGATTGGAAACAGCTGATCAAAAACCAATTCTTGTGATTCCTAGAAGTTACATTGAACTACTCGTATACGACCATGTGAAATACGATTTCTCAAGGAGGAAGAGGAGGAGGGAGATTGGAACACCTTATCGAGAGCCAATTTAGGTGATTCCTAGATGTTTCATTGAACTACTCGTATACAACCAAGTGAAATACGATTTCTCAAGGAGGAAGAGGAGGAGGAAGATTGGAACACCTTATCGAGAGCCAATTTAAGTGATTCCTAGATGTTTCATTGAACTACTCATGTACAACCAAGTGAGATACGACTTCGCAAGGAGGGGAGATTAGATACAGCTGATCAAAAGCCAATTGTGATGATTCGTAGAAGTTTCATTGAACTATTCGTATACGACCAAGTGAAATAAGGTTTCTCAAGGAGGAAGAGGAGGAGGGAGATTGGAAAACCTTATCGAGAGCCAATTTAGGTGATTCCTAGATGTTTCATTGAACTACTCGTATACAACCAAGTGAAATACGATTTCTCAAGGACGAAGAGGAGGAGGAAGATTGGAACACCTTATCGAGAGCCAATTCAAGTGATCCCTAGATGTTTCATTGAACTACTCGTATACAACCAAGTGAAATACGATTTCTCAAGGAGGAAGAGGAGGAGGAAGATTGGAACACCTTATCGAGAGCCAATTTAAGTGATTCCTAGATGTTTCATTGAACTACTCATGTACAACCAAGTGAGATACGACTTCGCAAGGAGGGGAGATTAGATACAGCTGATCAAAAACCAATTGTGATGATTCGTAGAAGTTTCATTGAACTATTCGTATACGACCAAGTGAAATAAGGTTTCTCAAGGAGGAAGAGGAGGAGGGAGATTGGAAAACCTTATCGAGAGCCAATTTAAGTGATTCCTAGATGTTTCATTGAACTACTCATGTACAACCAAGTGAGATACGACTTCGCAAGGAGGGGAGATTAGATACAGCTGATCAAAAGCCAATTCTGGTGATTCCTAGAAGTTTCATTGAACTACTCTCATATGACCAAGTAAAATATGACTTCTCAAGGAGGAAGAGAAGGAGGGAGATTGGACACACTTTATCGAGAGCCAAATTAGGTGAGCCCTAGAAGTTTCATTGAGCTACTCGAATGTGAGCAATTGAAACGTGACTTCTCAAGAAGCCTTTGTTCTTACTTTTGCAGTTTTAATTGGGGATAATGAATATGTCCGTCTAGCAAAATGCTTAAAACAGCAACGGATATTCTCTTCACCCTGAAAAGTTTTATTTTTGTTTGAAGCTCTT
Organism: Artemia sinica; assembly: GCA_027921565.1. Lineage (NCBI taxonomy): Eukaryota > Metazoa > Arthropoda > Branchiopoda > Anostraca > Artemiidae > Artemia > Artemia sinica. The sequence goes on from CM051268.1 coordinate 55,398,647, forward strand.
CTAACCTTTGGGCTCATAGCATTGACTCACTTGCCCCAAACCGTTCTTGGCAACTTTGAATTAAAAAATATTCACATGCCGAAATATCAGAATATTTATTAAAATACTATATATTAAATGCATATTATAAAATGCTGCTTACAAAATATTAAGATATTAATAAATATTATAAATAGGCTATATGATGAATAAGAAATTAATAATTACTAAGATTCTGCTTATTAAAATACTAGTAATACATTTTTTAAATACATGAAACGACAATGGCCTTTTCTTCACAGTGACGTGTTTTGTTTTTGTTTGAGACTCCTCTAACCTTTGTGCCCATAACATTTACTCACTTCCCACAATCTTCTTTCGGGAGTTATTAAGAAATGTTAACTTACCGCCTTCTCCACCTTCACTTTCTGAATTATTTAATGAGCTTGACAATGAATGTTGGCCTAACTCCGGTGGTTTCAAGTAATCCATTTTCCCTAGCTTGGAAGTTGAGATACTGCTTGCCGTTCTTCTAACACTGGGTTCTTGTTTCAGCACTGATTTGTAGGGAACAGCATTTTTCTCTGACTCTAAGTCTGTATCCCCAAAGTATCTAACGGTCTTTCTATTTCCTTTCAAAGGTTCACGCGGTTTCACAGGTTCACTCAATTGTTGTGGATGATTGTCAGATCTGCCATTGTCAACAACATCGGTGCTGGAGTGCATACGTCTACGTCTCAGGGTTTCAGATCGTTCATCATTCTTCGTGTTCTGCTTATCACGGTTCTTTTTATTTTTCACTTCTAGTCTGTTTAGTGTCAATGAGTCCCACTTGTTACCTTTATGTAAGTCGGTTGACGTTTTAGTTACCATTTCTCGGCGATAGTCACGATCACTTTCTGAGAAGTCCGAGTTCTTTCGCTCTAGATTTTCTTTCGGAGAATTCACCTAATCAAAATTCAAAACAATTATCCATACAGATCTCCATAAACGATCCTGGGTCACAGGCATAAGGGGTATTTTATAGGGTTTGGTGCCAATTAATGAAGAATAAGTACCTATTTATTAGTTTTGGCTAGTAAACAGATGAGAACTAGAAAAGCTAACCAAATAATGACAGGCAGGGCTGTATACAGGTTTTATTTTCCGGGGGGGGGGGGGCTAAAAAAGGATTTTTTCGATAGGGGAGGGGGGTTACAAGAAACTTTTAAAAACTCCACCCCCCTCTGGTTACGGCCTTGATGACAGGTTTTAAATATATTCGCATGGAATGTCGGAGATTCAGAAACGTCAAAAACTGGACCTATTCTACTCAAATACCAAATTTTACAACTATGTGTCCCTAATATGAGATAATATTTTCACAAGGTTCCGGATACCCCCAGCTAGCCCTAGAAAAATCACAAGCTCTGTCTACTGACAACCCTGGTTATAACTTCACTTCGATCGCTTGTGGAGATTATCATTCAACTGGCAATTCACTTTCTAAGATGTCAGAGTTCCTTTGCTCTTAATTTCTTTTGGAGGATTTAAGTAGAGATGGGGGTGCTACTCCCACGCCCACACCATATATGGGCACAAAACCACGTGGTTTATGGTTTTTGTCAGTGAGAATTTGAAAAAACAGGAATTTTGTCGCATTTTTGTATGGTTTTATGGATTTTGTCAGTGAGAATGAAAAAACAGGAAGTTTGTCACATTTATGTCTGTTTTCATAGATGGTTATGTGTGTTGATTATTTGACGGTTTTATGGATTTTGTCAGTGAGAATGGAAAAACAGGAACTTTGTCACTTCCTTCTTGTTGTTGTTTTGGGCACGCGATAGAGTCATAAGGGGAACACGTGGTTAATGGGGTCAATGTTGTTGTTGTTGTTTTGGACACGCGATAGAGTCATTAGGGGAACACGTGGTTAATGGGGTCAATGTTGTTGTTGTTGTTTTGGGCACGCGATAGAGTCATAAGGGGGAACACCTGGTTAAAGGGGTCAATGCTATTGTTGTTGTTTTGGGCACGCGATAGTCATAAGGGGGAACACGTGGTTAATGGGGTCAATGTTATTGTTGTTGTTTTGGGCACGCGATAGAGTCATAAGGGGGAACACCTGGTTAATGGGGTCAATGCTATTGTTGTTGTTTTGGGCACGCTCTCAGCGAATGTTATGATACAGGAATAGATCCAAGTCATTAATGTCTTTACCTCGGAAACAACTCTTTTGGTCGAACTCCAAAGGATATTAATAGCCAAAGGCCATGGAAACAATTCTCCAAGAAACATCTTAGCGATGAATTGTTTTAGCACGGGAATCAGGTTTCTTATTAATTTGAAATGCATTAGCGCAGAGATGCCAAAAGCAAAAGGAACACGCTGAATTACGTTTAGGGATTATTTGGGCGAAACCGTTTTAGAGAGGTTATGGGATTATTTGGGCGAAACAGATAGAGACATTTTAAAAGATGATTTTTGAAGAGATTTTAGAAGAGAATTAAATGGTGAAACTCTGTGGTCGTTATAATACACAAGTTTCATTTGAACAGTGTTGTGAGGTCCTCTAACCCAACCCCAAAGGGTTCCGATCCTCCTACCCCAACCCCGAAGGAAGCACCGGTACTCAAAGTTCCCCCCAAGCTCCCAAAGAGCCCCAGCCCCCCAAACGCCCTCCTCAGACCCTCAAAGGCCCTCCCCTGGTCCTCAAGGGCCCACCAGCCCCCCAAAGGCCCATCGAGCTCCCAAAGGACCAGCGGGGTCCCAAAGGCCCTCCACCGGTCCCCAACTGCCCCCCCCCCGGACCCCCCAAACGTCCTCCCTGGGTCCCAAAGGTCCTCTCCCGATCCCCCGTCGTTCGTTGATGTGTGTTGTCTGAAACCTATGATTTGGGATGTGTAGTTTGCTACTTCAGGCTTTTCTGAGCTAAGGTTTCCTAGTATTTCCTAGGTGAATGTTGTCTGAAACCAATAGTTTGGGATGAGTAGTTTGCTTTTTCAGGCTTTTATGAGCTAGGTTTCTTAGCCTTTCGTTGGTGTGTGCTGACTGAAACTTATGATTTGGGATATGTAGTTTGATATTTTTGACTTTTCTGAGTTGGATTTCTTAGTCTTTCATAGGTGTGTGGTGTCTGAAACCTATGATTTGGGATGTGTAGTTTGCTATTTTCGACTTTTCTGAGCTAGGTTTCTTAGCCTTTCATAGATATGTGTTGTTAGAAAATTATGATTTGGGATGTTTAGTTTGCTATTTCAGGCTTTTCTGAGCTAAAGTTTTCTAGTATTTCGTAGGTGAATGTTGTCTGAAACCAATAGTTTGGAATGAGTAGTTTGCTATTTTTGACTTTTCTGAGCTAGGTTTCTTATTCTTTCGTTGGTGTGTGTTGACTGAAACCTATGATTTGGGATGGTTAATTTGCTATTTTTGACTTTTCTGAGCTAGATTTCTTAGCCTTTCATAGGTGTGTCCTTTCTGAAAATTATGATTTGGGAGGTGTAGTTTTGCTTTTTGGACTTTTCAGAGCTAGGATTCTTAGTCACTCGTAGGTGTTTGTTGTCTGAAACTTCGAGTTTGGGATGAGTAGTTGGCTATTTCAGACTTTTCTGAGCTAAGGTTTCTTAGTATTTCGTAGGTGAATGCTGTCTGAAACTTATGATTTGGGATATGTAAATTACTATTTCGGGCTTTTTTGAGTTGGATTTCTTAGTCTTTCATAGGTGTGTGGTGACTGAAACTTATGATATGGGATATGTAGTTTGCTATTTTTGACTTTTCTGAGTTGGATTTCTTAGTCTTTCATAGGTGTGTGGTGTCTGAAACCTATGATTTGGGATGTGTAGTTTGCTATTTTCGACTTTTCTGAGCTAGGTTTCTTAGCCTTTCATAGATATGTGTTGTTAGAAAATTATGATTTGGGATGTTTAGTTTGCTATTTCAGGCTTTTCTGAGCTAAAGTTTTCTAGTATTTCGTAGGTGAATGTTGTCTGAAACCAATAGTTTGGGATGAGTAGTTTGCTATTTTTGACTTTTCTGAGCTAGGTTTCTTAGTCTTTCGTTGGTGTGTGTTGACTGAAACCTATGATTTGGGATGGTTAATTTGCTATTTTTGACTTTTCTGAGCTAGATTTCTTAGCCTTTCATAGGTGTGTCCTTTCTGAAAATTATGATTTGGGAGGTGTAGTTTGCTTTTTAGACTTTTCAGAGCTAGGATTCTTAGCCACTCATAGGTGTTTGTTGTCTGAAACTTCGAGTTTGGGATGAGTAGTTGGTTATTTCAGACTTTTCTGAGCTAAGGTT